>JARHVA010000102.1:592500-1792500 GCA_037957365.1 Torreya grandis
TTATGTATTAATACCTATAAGGGTCATTTCCAAGTGATATCACAGTCAGCTATGACTGTGGGGAACAGTGAACTGAGAAAGATCCTTGGTTGACTAGTATACTCCAAGTATGAATGCAATACAAACATTTTATAATGACTTATAAAGGTTTAAAAAATTCTAGTATAATATTTAAAAACTAGCTTCAAACCATAAACATCTACAAGACCTCCTAAAGCAAGAAGCACAAATAGGGCACAATCAAGCGGAGACTCAGTCTTGGAAATCCAAGAGTATGGAGATTGTTTAAGAGGTCAGGGTGTTAGAAGGAGATTAGAGACACTCTATATGATAATATAAACATATATATACTTATTATAATAGATATGGATCAAAGGAAAGCCTTAAAATGGTGCAAACATAGTATATTACAAGGACCCTATAAATAGTTTACCTATGAAAATTTTGTTTGAGAAATGAAAGAGGTTTAAGAGTCTAATGACCTAAGAAAGAGATAAAACTTGGTAAAAAAATATTTATAATACTTTTAGAGTCTCTTAAAACATTAAATTTTCCTAATAAAATAGTGAAATTACCCCTATTTTGTCTTAGATAGGGGGTACTTTACCCATACATAGACCCCTACAACCTTAAGGAATTGATATAAGAAGTGATCCATAAGTTGTTTGGACCTAGGATAAATGTGTATACATTTGAAATACATATAATACAAAATTTAAAATGCATCACAGGAGTAGATAACCAACCAAATTTATCTATAAGGTTAAGGTTGCAGTTAACCCCACTAGGCAAAGACTAAACCTAATGAGCAATGAGGAGTCACTCATATTTTTATCATGATATGGATATTCCTATAAATTGGATCATGTTTTTAGGGTTGATATAGAGGTTTCCAAGCTATCATATTATAGATAAGACTAAGGATAAACCATTTTTGGTCTAAAACCAACTCAGACTTGTGCAAAATGATGAAAACAAGATTGATAGGTTAAGTTGCAATGCTCATATCTTTCATAAAGCTATGCATGGGAGATATAGGAGTTAGGGATGTTATCAGGGGACTTATAGGCCATATTTTTGGAAATTATTCTCAAGATATACATCCCAACGTTATGAAGAATCGTTAAGACCAAGAAATAGGCCTAAACCCCTACTAAACCTTTGTTAAGGACCAATCATGGAAAATGGAGTTAGAAATGCAAATATATAGACTATTTTTATTAGAAAACCTATTTTATATTGTATGACTCACCCAAGCTCCTTCTCATGCCATCTAGATGTATAGACGTGTATGGATGGAGGCAAAACTAGGATTTTTATCACTATTTTATGTGTTTTTCAGGTTATATTAAGTTACAAGAGATGAAAGACACATGGATGGAAATATTAAGACTTAATATAACTCCCCATGTAAGTTCCATGCTTTTAAAATGTTCATCAGTGCCTCAAATATGTCCTTCAACTTAGCCAGTCAAATCTGGCATATTGGGCAAGCTAGAGAGAAGGGAGGAAATCTTAAAATAAGGTTATTTTAAGGTGCCCCTAATGATTCCAAGGACATTTAGGATCTTAAAACATTTAAAACATTTCCTTTTATGGATTTTCATGTGCAACTAATGCCAAATTTGAATACAAGTGTGCAAGGTGCATGAGGAGGTTTCATAGAGTGCAGGTGATGATGGCTCTCTTCCAAGTGATTTCAAAAGACCAAGCATGAAAAAAATGCATGGATAGGCATGTATAATATCCTCTTCTTCCACTCTAACATTTGTACTAATCCTCATTAGTTACAAGATTTTTAAATAGGCCTAATCATGAAGGTAATTTTTTTGTGAAAGAAAAGGAGTTTTAAGCCACTTTTCATAACTTTGATGACTTGTATGGACACTTGGACTTTCAAACCTTGCATGGTTCATCCCATGTCCTTATCACATACACAAGTAACTCTTTTTAACAGCTTTACAAGTGTCTTTGTGACTTTTTGACTTCTCTTTCTCTCTTTCTCTCTCAAACTCTATAAGAGTTGACCATTTTGGCATTGTATTGGATGCTCCACCTAAGTATGGTGAATACCTTCTCATTTTTATACCTTTTGATCAATAAAATTAATAATTTTTACCTTTTCATGACTATTCATAAGTGTTTTTACTTTAATGATGAATCTTGTTTAGTGAAAACTATGGATTCCTAACATGTGGTCTCATTCTTTCACCTTGTTTGTAGTTGGAAAACTTCTTGCAGGGCATGTGAAATAACTTAGGAGATGTGAAATGTTTAGTGAGTTAGTATTTTTGTTAGTGCCACATAAGTCTTCTTTTCTAGTCCTCCTAGCTTTGCACATTCATCCATGACCTCACAATGTGACATTGATGTGAGAAGAGGAAGATTGAAGGAGTGTATGTTTTAGTTTGTTTTTTGGTCTCAAGTGTAGAATGTAATTGGTTGGAAGTCATAAAATTGATTTGGCGTATCACCTCCTTAGTTTATATTTTATTTCATTTATCTCTCTCCCTTTTCACCCCCCAAATTTTAGTTGTAGGTTCAATCCTAAGTGGTACATCAAGGGAGCTAGCCCTATCTATATATTTACCTCATTCCTTAGGCTACCCATAAGCTTAGAGGTAATTCCATTGTGCTAGTTGGATGAGGAGAGATTTACATCTCCTCAAAGGGTGAAAATCCAAGTGACAACAATTTTTGGCATGCCTAGTGGGATTATTATTCTAAGATATTGAGAGATTTTTGGTGTTGCCTCTCAATAATTAGCCTTTGGAGGAATCATTTCAAGCATCAATGGTGACTCTAAGACATATCAATTGGTCAATCAGCCCAAGTTGTCCTTTGAAGATTGATGGTAACATATTTCTTTGTGTTTTTTTTTAATTAAGATTTATTTTTCACCTTGAATTTGAGTTTTTTCCTCTATAAGTTAGTGAGACATATCCATCTTGTCCCATTCCCTATCAATATAAAAAAGTTCTTGGTCAACCTTGTTATGATCATTATCAGTCCCAATATGATCATATTCATCTCTATCATGAGTTGCATCAATCCTATAACCAGCCTTCTCAATTTCTTGTTTCGAGTCAACCCAATATTTTCTCCAGTCAGCCCATTTCCACCTTTAAACAAGCACTTTTGGGTTATGAAAGTTATATGTTGGAGATTGATACTCGAAGGGGATGTGTTCAAAGTATTCCTAATCATTCCATCCATCAAGTGAGAAATGATTTAGAGTTAGTCAATAAAGAGTGGGCACCTATTGAGAGAGCCAATTGGTGAAGGCTCACAAGTGAGATGCTTGATGTGAGTGGTTTAGTCTCTTCCTTAAAGGATAGGCTATAATTTCATGAAAGGCAACCTCACCATACCTATCAGCCTTCATATCCATTTGCCCAAGTTTCATACCAGCCATACATGACCCCTATTCATGAGCCAAACCAAGCATATCAAGGTCATATTCTTCTTAATTAGTTGGAGGAGAGTATTGAAACAAAAAGTCTTGCATTTGATGCCAATCTTGATAGGCAGATTGAGTTAGCTAACATGCATATGCAGCAGTCTATGTTGGTAGTAAAGGAAGTGGAGTTCAAGCCTACTTTTCCCTCTCACATACCATCCCCACCACATAAAAAAGAGAATCATAATCCCAATGTCCTAAGTTGGAGAAAAATATGGGAATCATGGGGAAAGGAGGAGAAAAGTCTTGACCAAGAGTGTGAAATTGAGAAGACATCTAATCCTAACATCCTAAGTTAGAGTAAGATAGTAGAGCCATGGGGTAAGAAATAATATGTGAGAATTGTCCAAGAGTGTGAATTGGAAAATGGATTTAATCCTTTTCAAGTCCTTCCCACCCTTCCTCAAGAAGCTTCCTCTATTCCATGGTAGCCTTCATGAAATCCTTATCCCCATGATGATTCCTATCAACTTCAAGAGAAGCTTTTCCAAGAGAACCTAGCCAATGAAATATAGTAATTAGAAACAAAGATGATATTGTTAATTCAAGTTGAGGTGGAAGGTTTGGACCTAAAATAAGATCCTATGCCTAAACACACATCATCTCCCCTTCTTCAAGAGCTTCCGAAAGAGTACCTTACCTTGCATTCTCAATATGACCTTAAGCTCTATATTCCACCTCCACCAACTAGTTTATATTATCCTTACCCCATAACCCTTTGCCTTTATGTACTTGTGGTGTGGCAACAAAATAAGGATTAGTTGGTTGATAAAGAAAGAGAAATCTTGCTTGAAAGAAACCTACCTCTTTGGCAGCCTAGTTAGGCTAGATCACATGATTTCAAGATGCCTAGTCTTGGCATTACCATGAAGGAGGTTAAATATATTGTAGCCCTTGACCAAAGAGATCAAATTATTATATTTTAATTTCACTTTGAAATCCCTCAATATGTCTTAAGTGATGAAGAGAAGGTAATTCCTTGTGTTGAATCTCTTTGCTTGGTTGATGATGAAGAATGTTTTCTTTGTGTTGAAAAACCTATCTTGAGAGAGGTAAATGAAGAAGAACATGCTTAATTCATGGTTGATAAATAATATTTCATGAGTCTTTATGAGTAATAAATCACCATAGGGACTCCCTTTGGTGAACAAAAAGACAATTCACAAGCTTTTGCCTCCATATTTGATGAGGAAGAAATTATCATTGATTCTTTTCTCACTTAGAAAGATACCACAGATGGACTTGGAGAGGTTCTTAATCAGAATTTGGATGAATTATTTTAATTCATTGGAGTAGGATATGATCCTCTTCAAGGAGGCTATCATCTGGTCAAAGATGGAGAAGTCAGCATTGGTACATAAGTAAGTATGCAAAGGGACAACATCCTTTCAAATCTATCTTTCAAAGAAGCATATGCATTTGATGATGACATGTTTGAATTCATAAAGATGGGATATCATCTTATAAATTATTTGGGAGAAACACATCAGATATTGAGAGATGGAGCAAGCTCTTATTAGCCTTAATCTTCTAAAGAACATGAAACCAATCCTTTTAGAGACATGTCTACTAAAGAGATGCAAGTTGAGCATGGGATAAAGAGTGGGAAGAAGTATGAAGTGTTTGAACATGTTTAAGAGGAATATGTATCCATTAGAGACCTATTTAAGGATGAGCAATTGGAGATTAGATTAAGTGAAGTGCTAAGGAAGAGGTCTAGTCCATAAAGCACTCGATCCAAAAAGAAGCAGGCTTGGCACTTTGTTTCATCTCACCATGAAAATGATTCAAGAAATTTTCCTTTTAATCCAGGAAAGGAGGTATGTTTAGTTTCTAGTTATGCATAATATGTTTTTTCCTAATTCCCCTAAGTGCTTATGCACATATGTGTGTCTTGTGTGTTTTCTTTCTTTGTTGTGTGTATCCTTCTCCTTTGTGTGGTTGAGGTAGTCTTAGTTGTCTAATTTTGATCAATTTGAGTCAATGGTCAAAGTGTCTTGTTTGTCTCAATCCTTAGATGAATCCATAATCCCAATGGACTAATAAAGCTATTGGTCTAGTTAGTATAGCAGGCATACTACCCCTATGAGTCACCAATTTGTTGACCAAATTTGACTTTTAGGTCAAATTGGGGCACCCTTAGTAAAAAACATGATTTTTAGACCTATAATGGGGTATAATTTATTATCATGAGGTGTTTTATAGGTCATGAGATGTCAATTAATGTTGTATTATCTTTGGTCATTTGTTTTCTAGGTCCATTATCATTTTAAGTGTTTAAAATGGTGTATTTAATGCTTTGTACAAGTTTATTGTGAAATGTGCAAGTTTAAATGGGTGATGTCATGCCCCATGTGTCCAAAAAGGTCTTAAGTAATTGAAAAAACTAAAATTTGTAGGTTAATCAGAAGAAAGTCAGTTTTCTTAAAGAAAAGGAGGAAAATGACACATGTATGGCTCTTTGGGAAGTGTGCCACATGTGAGGAGACCATATAACATCTCTCCATTTTCCTAAAGCTCATATCCACACTTTGGTTGATCTATAAATTCCAATGTTAATCCAAAATTGTTCTATCTCTTTTTCATCCTTCTTGGCATAAAGAAGTGACTTGCAAGTTTCCACTTAGTACGGCCAGCAGAAAGGGTTCAGATAAGATGCTTTTGGGAGATGATTATAAATTATAGACATTAAAATACATATAATAATTTTGATAAATGGCCAACTGTGCTTCAAACTATCCATTTGAAGTGGGCTATGCAAATTTGCTAGTTGTTTGGTGTACCTTTCAGTTTTTGGTCTTGTTTGAGCAATTCCATATGATTAAGATGTTGATATTGATTTAAAAGGATTTTGGCCTCATTATCTAACATTTACCATTCTTTTTTTAAAGTTTTAAGTTGTTTTTAAAAGCTAATACCCTCAGGTTTTGCATAATAGTGCATTCTGTGTTGATGAGCAGGTTTCTATGGTTTTCTGAGTTTCCATGCTTTGTGAGTGGTTACAAGGGGTTGTGTTAATCCCATGTACATATTTTCAAGGTTATCTTATTTCTCTCTTCATATTTCATCCTCCTCTTTAAATCAATGCCTCATATATATCAAAATAACTTCCATAACCCCATGAATACCTTTTATAACTTATCATTCTCATTGTAAATCCCTATCAGACCTCTATTAGAGGGAATCCTGTAGGTGTATATTTTGTATTGCAGATAGGGAACATATATTATATACATATATATATATATATATATATATATATATATATATATATATATATATATATATATATATATATATATATATATATATATATATATATATATATATATTTGTGTGTGTGTGTGTGCAACCTATCTGTAATACAAAATATACACCTACAGGACTCCCTCTAATAGAGGTCTTAGAGGGATTTACAATGAGAATTATATATATATATATATATATATATATATATATATATATATATATGTTCCCTATCTGCAATACAAAATATACACCTACAGGATTCCCTCTAATAGAGGTCTGATAGGGATTTACAATGAGAATGACGAGTTATAAAAGGTATTCATGGGGTTATGGAAGTTATTTTGATAGCTAATATCTATTGTAAATCCAAAGAGAGTGGGGTGTTACTCCAAATGTGAACAATTTTGAGTTTTAGGACTGAGTCTCTAAAGAGAAAAAATAGAGAACCTAGCACCTTTTCTCATGGTTATGAAATAGGATTATCCAAAGGTTTTATGAATCTTGGATACTAGACCTTATATCTCTCATATAGGAGGTTAACCATGAAAATTTTGGAGGATAAGTGACTAGGGTAAGATGGTTTTCAGGAGCCTCAAATTTGTTTTTAAGAACACTAAAAACTTCAATAACCTCTACAAGCTTGTAAGGGCAAATAGCCTTTTGTCATTTTAGGGGAACAACATTGAACATTTTGATGACTAAGGTTTTTTCAATAAATGAGATAAGGTCAAATGGTTTGGAACACAATAAAACATTGGAAGGTTCCTTGGTAACTTCATAATTTCCTACAAGTTCCCTTTGTACAGAGAATACTCATCTACAATAGAGTTTAAGAACAATTGTCTCAGTCATCATACAATGAGCACACATGAGTCATGTTCAAGCATCATCATGTATAAAGGAAGAGTCAATTGAGATAAAACAAGTATAAAATGACTCTAGGGAGTCCTCATAAGTTTCTAGGTGATATGTGGCATTGTTGTGATGATAAATAACCTAAAACCAACACTATTTGACTAAGACATAGGAAGAAAACATTGAGTTTTTGTTTTGATGAGGTATAGCATAACTAATAATAACAAGTGAATCCAAATTAGTTTCAAATGAACCTTGGGGAGACTGAGAAGATTTTAAACATTTCATTTGATGTCTAAACATGCTACACAGCCTACAGTAGGACCCTAAATAACCTATAGTCGGGCCTACAAGATCAAATAGCCTTTTGTCACTTAAAGGAGTAATATAAAGTAGGACTTTATACATGATATGACTACACTAGTATAGTGAGGAAAATTAGAATCAAGGGCATTAATATAAGGATAAAACAAGGTTCTATGTACCCATTGTCATCTATAGGCTCCCCTTTCAAGCATAGAGTTGCTACCACAGGGGTCAAATAGGTTAAGTGAAGAAATAATGGTTTATGCATGTTTTGGTTGAATTTTAGCTCATCCAAAGTAATTTTGAGGTGATGAAAGTTAGTGAGTTTCAAAGTGAATTCAAAAGGATATTTTCTCACCATAATCACCCAGTCAAACCCCTATGATAACCTACAAGTAGGGTCTCAAAGAAAGGGTCTCAATCAAGAGTGAAAGGCACAGTTTGAGCTCAAACAAGACATATTGATGAGTCCAATAAAGTTTGAATGATCCCAAAGAAAATAAATTATTTCTAGTGATTTTTTAGAATGTATTTTGATGGTAGAGGTCACTTATAGTACCCCTAGAGTCACTTGTAGGTGACTGTGGACAAACAGTCAGTTGAGAAGATATGTTTTGAGGGTGTTTAGACTTGGCCTAAGCATGAATACAAGGCATAACAACATAAAATGAATATCAGATATATATAGGAGGTTTTGATAATTTTTTCCAAGGCCTATTTAATGTATTAATACCTATAGGTGTCTTTTCTAAGTGATAACATTGTTAGTTATGACTGTGGGGAACAGTGAGCTGAGAAAGATCCTTGGTTGACTAGTATACTCCAAGTATGAATGAAATACAAACACTTTTTAATGAATTATAAAGGTTTTAAAAAGTCTATTACAATGTTTCAAAATTGACTTCAAACCATAAACACCTACAAGACCTCCTAAAGCAAGAAGCACAAATAGGGTACAATGAAGAGGAGACTCAATATTGGAAATCCAAGAGTATGGAGGTTGTTTAAGAGGTCATAGTGTTAGAATGATATTTGAGACACTATATTTGATAATATAAACATATATATACTTCTTAAAATATATATGGATCAAAGGAAAGCCTTAAAATGGTGCAAACATAGTCTATTACAAGGGCCCTACAAATAGTTTGCCTATGAAAAGTTTGTTTGAGAAATGAAGGAGGTTTAAGATTCTAATGACCTAACCAAGAGCTCAAACCTAGTATGAAACATATATAATACTTTGATATTCTCTTAAAACATTCATTTGTCTTGAGAAAATAGGTAAAGTACCCCCTATTTTGTCTCAGACATGGGGTTATTTTCCCCATACATAGACCCATGTAACCTTGAGGAATGGATAGAAGAGGTGATCCATAAGTTGTATATACATAGGATAAAGGTGTATAAAATTTAAATACATATAGGCCAAAATTTAAAACACATCATAGGAGTAAAGAACAAATCAAAGCTATCTTTAAAGTCAAGGTTGCAGTCAACCCCACTAGGCAAAGATTAAACCTAATGAGTAATAAGGAGTCACTCACATTTATAGCATGATATGAATATTAATTTGAATTGTATAATGTTATTTGGGTTTATATAGATGTTTCCAAGCTATAATATTACAAATAAAACCAAAGAGAAACCATTTTTGGTCTAAAACCAACTCAGACTTGTGTAAAATGGTGAAAATAAGCTTGATAGGTCAAGTTGTGATGCTCATATATTTTATGAAGATATGCATTGGAGATAGAGGAGTTATTGGGTGTTATCAAGGGTCTTATATTCCATATTTTTTTATACTTTTCTCAATTTGGACATCCCAACTTTATGAACAATCGTTAAGACCAAAAAATAAGCCTAAAACCCTACTAAACCCTTGCTAAGGACCAGTCTTGGAAAATGGAGTTGTAAATGACACCAAATGGACTAGTTTGATTAGGAAACTTATTTTATCTTGGATATGACTCACCAAATATCCTTCCCATGTCATCTATATGTATGGACTTGTATGGATGGAGGAAAAAACTAGCTTTTTCTCACTATTTTATGTGTTTTATAGGTTGTAGTAAGTTCTAAGACATGAAAGACACATGGATGGAAATATTGAGACTTAATATAACTCCCCATGTTATTTTCATGCCTTGAAAATTTTCCTAAGTTCCTCAAATAGGTCCTTCACCATGGCCAATCAAATTTATCATATTGGGCAAGCTATAGATAAAGGAGGAAATCTTTAAATAAAGTGATTTTAAGGTTCCCCTAATGATTCCAAGGCCATTTAGGATCTTGACACATGTCAACCATTTAATTTCACATATTTTCATGGGAAAATAATTCCAAATTTTAAGACAAGTGTGTAAGGTGCATGAGAAGGAGGTTTCCTACAGTACAGGTGATGATGGCTCTCTTCCAAGTGATTATAAAAGACTAAGAATATAACCAATACATGGATAGGCCTTTATAATATCATCCCCTTACACTCAAAAAATTTTTATTTCTCTTCATCAGCTACAAGATGTTCAAATAGGCCAAATCATGAAGGTAGTTTTTCTATGCAAGAAAAGGAGTTTTAGGCCACTTTGCATAACTTTTATGGACACTTAGACTTCCAAACATTGAATGGTTCATCAAATTTAATTATCACATTCACAATTGACTCCTTTTATCATCTTTAAAATTGTCCTTTTGACACTTGGACTTCTCTCTCTCTCTCTCTCTCTCTCTCTCTCTCTCTCTCTCTCTCTCTCTCTCTCTCTCTCTCTCTCTCTCTCTCTCTCTCTCTCTATATATATATATATATATATATATATATATATATATATATATATATATATATATATTAACTCACTAAAAACTTCACATCTCCTAAAACACTTCACATGCCTTGTAATAAAAAGTTTTCCAACTGTAAACAAGGTGAAAGAATGAGACCACATGCTAGGAATTCATAGTCTTCACTAAAAAATATTCATCATTCAAGTGGAACACACTTATGAATAGTCATGAATAGGTAAAAATTATTAATTTTATTGATTAAATGGTATATAAATGAGCAGGGCTTCACCATACTCAGGTGGAACATCCAATACAATGCCAAAATGGCCATTTTGGCATTGTATTGGATGTTCCACCTGAGTATGGTGAAGCCCTGCTCATTTATATACCATTTAATCAATAAAATTAATAATTTTTACCTATTCATGACTATTCATAAGTGTGTTCCACTTGAATGATGAATATTTTTTAGTGAAGACTATGAATTCCTAGCATGTGGTCTCATTCTTTCACCTTGTTTACAGTTGGAAAACTTTTTATTACAAGGCATGTGAAGTGTTTTAGGAGATGTGAAGTTTTGAGTGAGTTAATAATTTCATTATTACCACCTAAGGCTTCTTATATAGTCCTCCTAGCTTTTAACATTCACCCATGACCTCACAATGTAACATTGATGTGAGAAGAGGAAGATTGAAGGAGTGTATGTTTTAGTTTGTTTCTTGGTCTCAAGTGTAGAATGTAATTGGTTATAAGTTATCAAATTGATTTGGTATATCACCTCCTTAATTTATATTTTATTTCAGTTATCTCTCTCCCTTTTCACCCCCCAAAGTTTAGTTGTAAGTTCAATCCTAAGTGATACATCAAGGGAGATGGCCCTATCTAGAGATTTACCTCATTCCTTAGGCTACCCACAAGCCTAAGGGTAATTCCATTGTGCCACTTGGATGAGGAGAGATTTTAATCTCCTTAAAGGGTGAAAATTCAAGTGATAACAATAGCTAATTGATGATCTCATCTATAAATTAAAATTCTAGATTAGTAGAGTTAAATATATGTCTCAAACTAATAGATAAATAGTCACAAGATGTGTAACAATATGGTGATGGTGGGATTGAGGAACCATTGTAACCTCTTGAAAATAAGTCATAATAATATGTCATGAAGAAACTATAGTCAGCTCTGGTGCTTGAATATGATCTGTTATTAGATGTTTTAAACCATTCTTGGGGTGTGGACATAGAGGCACTAGATAGGTCTTAAAGGTGTATCTTTAGGAATCTCAGCTATAGGAGGTGATTTTATAAATACAAAATGTTGTAACAATGATAAAATTAAGTGGAAAACCTATATCAAGTACCACATGAGGTTTATACTTCACTATAAATGAAACATTATATATGATCACACATGTGGCCTCTAAGGTATGATCATTAGCTTTAAAGTTATGTCAGGAATGGTATATTCTTCATTATTATGCAGAAATTTGAGACAATAATGTTATGTGGAAGGTGTTTCTCTCATCTAATTTACCCATGGGTGTCCAAGTAATAAGTTATATGAACCAGTATCTGACACTGCATAGAACCAAACTAATAGGGTCCAAGGACCAACTATAATTAGTAAAGTAATACCACCAAGGTTTTTACATGAAATGCCATCATAACTCTTAAGTGTCATAGTTGTATGAAGTAAATCTTGATTAGTTTAGCCTTTATTAGATAAGAATGACATAGTAATTATGCTTTAGATATAACTATTACCAATAATAATGCCATGTGTAATCAAATTATTTTAGTCAATAAAACCATATATGAAAATAGGACCATTGTTTGAATCATCATTTGGTATCTCATGGTCATGAAATGTAATTGAAGGTGCTTGTCATTAAACACTTGAAACCATGATAATAATATTATCAATATCATGCTCATATAGAATAATTGAATGGTGTATAAATTTTATCCTTTGTACATTGACTTGTTTCTTAGTGTCATGATTATGCAATGTATTATCGAATATTTTTAAACATTTATTAGGCATCATGACATATTTGTTCTATGTAAAGTTATCAAAAGGTGTTATTATTGATGAAATCTTGAATCTTATGTCATAAATTATAACATTGATTATTAGAATGCCTTGAAGCTTTATGGTAACCCTGATATTGATTTTCATCATATCCTATATGTAAAGATCAAGTAATATTTATTGATATGGCTTAGGTAATGTGATCGTGTTAAATTAAAGAAAACATTTAAGCGCTTTCTTATGTGGGTCAAGTAACCTTGTGGATTGTTGCATTTTCCTAGAAGGTGGAAGTACTGGCATGTTAGTTGGTTTTCAAACTACATTTACCATTTGGCATTCATTCTTAACTTGAAAAATAGACATGCCATTAGTATTAGCTTTGAATTTTTTTCTTTCCCTAATATTTAGAGGTAGTAGATGTAGAGGCAATATATGTATACCTAAGCATATTAGCCTTTAAAATTTTAATATCAATATTGTAAAACATGTGACAAAGTTTTACAAAATATTAGTATGTTGTAAACATGACTTTTTATTCAAGTGGTGTAATAAAACTATTTGAGAAAAGACTTTGAAGATCATTATCATGCATTTGATGTGTCATTTTCATAAGCATGGTCTTGAATCTAAAAAAAATTTAGAAACATTCTTGTTATGTCCTTGTTTGATTTGAGAAATTTGAGAATATGTAACCTTTTAAATAATGGTTATATAAAAATAAGCTAAGAACATAACATTTAAATCATTACATTGATGTAGAGCTCTTAGATAGAGCATACAATCAATATAAGGCATATTCCTTTAGACTTATAGGAAAAATATGGGTCATGAGTAAATCATCATGAACAAAACTAAACCATGATGAAAAAAAAGAAAAAAATTGTTGGAAAAGATCATCATTTCCACTATATAAATCAAATTTTGGCACTAAAAAAGCAGTTGGAAAAGGAGAACTAGATTCTCAATGGCAAAAGGGTTTGTGTAATATTTCGCTAGATGAAACCATGTGTCTAATATTTTGAGATGCTCGTGATATTTTCATGATTTTTAACTACATAGCATTATTGTTAAACCAATGGATATTGAGATGCACTATTAGGTATATGATTTAAAACATGATTAGTAGTGGTATGCACATGTGTAGGAATAAATGCCTTTATGGGATTAGCATTGGTAGAAATGGAGGCAGGAATGGTATTTTGACTATGTCCAACACCAAGAAATGAAATCTAAGAATTAGAAAAATTGGTTATTGAATTGATAGTAGGAGGAACCATATAAGCATTATGTTGTATAAGAATAGTAGTATTAACTTAAATAGGTGTAGCACTAGATGGAGGCACTAAAGGATTAAAACAAATTAAGATCACTAGCCTCACCACTCTATGTAGATGTAGGGCATTTAATAGTTGGATTAAAATCATTTATAGGACCAACGAGAGTAATCTTAGGTGTAGATTCATTATTATTAACTCAATTTTATACAACTTTCAACTTAATTAATGAAGGTTATAAATATTCAAGATATTTTTTAATCATAAATTTAAATTTAAAAATTATAGTAACTCTACGTGGATCAACATCATTGAAAATCTTTGTGTCAAGTGTGATGTCACTATTCACATTCACTATTCATGATGATGTGGCATATGAGTCGTGTGGCATGCAAGTGATGTGGTATGTGATATGGCATGCAATGATCTGGCTAATTGGTGATGTGGTAGGGGCCCATGAAGGGTCCCAAGTGTGATCAAGATAGTGCAACAAGAGTGGGGAATAGTACTTCACTAGAAGACATGGGTTTTCTCGCTAGTAGTCACATGTGATTTGTCTTGGTATGCAAAAGATAAGGGTTCATGTATGGGTTGAATTTCTCAGGGGGCCTAGGATTCACATGTGTGGTTGGATTCAAAAGGTTATTTCAAATATTTTTGGACTCTTGTGTTCACATGTGAAGATGAAGACAAGAATGTACTATTGTAGATTGACCTCACATGTGTGAGTGGGGTAAAATTCTTAGAGTCACATGGGTTGGATTGGATCTTGTCTAAATTAGAGCATCTACTTTGTTGACCCTTGGTGATGAATATAAGAAAAACACTTTAGTGTTTGGACTCATTTGTGGAAGTGGGGCATAGATTTTGGAGTCATATAGAGGTGGCACATGTTCTTGTCTAATGGAGTATAAAATTTGATGACTTTTGCACATAGAGAAAAACACCTTTGAATATTACATGAAACCCCACTCAAATGTGGAAAATTTTTGGGGCCATTATGATGTTACTCTCTCTCTATTCTCTCTTGTTGTAAATGTTATTTAAGCATGTCTTCTCTATTATATTTATTTATCTTTAGATGGATCACTCTTGGATCCTTGCAAGATTAGGCTTGCATGCTTGTAGAGGGGTAGAGCTTAGAGGCCATGTTTCTTATCTCACCTAGGTGATTTGTGTGTAAGAATTGTATGCATGCTTAGAGGTAGAGCGTAGAGGCTATGTTAGCTTGGCTCACTTAGATGTTTTATATTCTTTGTTGTAAGCATAGAGATCCTCAAGGTTGGAGGTTAGAGCCTAGAATCTTTGTATGCTTAGATCACCCAAGAGCTTATTTGTAAGCACTGAAAGGAGTTGTTTAAGTATTTATGTAGAAGAGAGGATTTTTTGAAGCAATAAATTCTAGAAGCTTCCATTCACCCTGTGGTTTTTCCTTGCACATTGCAAGGTTTCCACATACATCTCATATAATGTGTTCCATCTTGTCTCTCATGTTTTTGTAGCTTGTTTTTATTTTGAATTATTATTTTCACTATATAATATAGCTTATTAATCCTAACATGTAGTATTAGAGTTTTTATCCTAATAATTGTTATCAGATTCATTGTGAAAAACTCTTATTTATGAGTGTTTTCTGTTGTTGGCTAGTTTTATGTAAGTGGAAGCTACTGTGACAAGAGGAGAGACCAAGTTCAATAAAAAAATGTTTTATGGTAGGTAGCACTCTCTATGGAGTTATGGAGTATCTATTCATAAATATCATGTTCTCCTCAATGTTGTTAAAGAGAAGAAAGTATGATATTTATGCGAGGAGCTTAACAAGCTTTGTTAGATAGATCAACACCAACACAGTGTTCTTGAAGAAGAAGCAATTATATAGCTTGAGGAACAAGCTGGTCTCCATAGAAGTAGGTTGAGGATAAGGCATGACCTTGTTGTGGTTCTTGGAAACAAATGAAGGTGTGTATGATTTGGTATCCTCCTGACCAAATGTTGTTAGTCAAGATGTTACAAATGATAAAAATATATGCAAATAAAGGAGGTAAAAATAAACATGAAGTTGTACCTAATTTGAAGTAGTTGAGGATGAGGAAGAAGAAGATGCAGATGCCAAAGTGAGACCTAGTGTTCCTATAAGGAGAAGGAAACCATGTGTTTGGATATATGGTAAAGCATGATGCATTTTGAATGCATTTTTTAGGCTCAAAAACTTGGTAGGTGCATTATTCCACTGAGTAATGTGATGAATTACTTGGAGCTATGATTGGTCGAATTGTGTCATGTTTAACATGGTTGGTAGCTAAAGGCTACATGTAGAATAAAAACTAAGACCTGGTGTTCCTAAAAGGAGAAGGCCATGTGTTTGGACATGTGGTCAAGCATGATGCATTTTAGATTCATTCTTGAGGCTCAAAAACCTGGTAGGTGCACTGATGCACTAACTAGTAAGATGACTTCTTAGGAGTTGTGATTGGTCTAGTAAAATTATGCAAAATTGATAGATT
This sequence comes from Torreya grandis, assembly GCA_037957365.1. Taxonomy (NCBI): domain Eukaryota; kingdom Viridiplantae; phylum Streptophyta; class Pinopsida; order Cupressales; family Taxaceae; genus Torreya; species Torreya grandis. The sequence goes on from JARHVA010000102.1 coordinate 608,961, forward strand.
GACGGAGATGTCTAGTTTTTTTTATCTAAGAATTTGACTCAAGAGAGGATGGTTAGTATCATGCTAGTTTCAAAATGAAAACAAAATGAAAGAAACACACTAACTAGCATAACATCTCTAGACCTAGACACCAGGGAGAGCTTAGTTAACAAACATGAATAAAAAACACAATAAAAATGCAAAAGAAACCCTCTTTTTACCTTCTTTGGATGCTCCAAAATGCTTTTTGTAGTGGCTTGCTCGATTTGTGCTCATAAACTCCTTGACAATGGATGTTTGGCTACCTCCATCTCTCTTTGGCACCTTTGGATTGTGGCTTAGCTTGGCTGGAAATTAATTTGGCATGATAACACTAGTTAAATGAAGCTTGTAATCAATTCTACATTATAAATTTGTATAATCATGTCTTAAAAATGATGTGGTAAGGCCTCTTATTTATAGATTTTTGCAAATGTCTAGAATCAACCTAAACCATCCATCTAAGGATTAAGATGTGTGGCTAAGAATTATTTCAATTTTACAATTAAAATTGATAAATAGGCTCATCAATATTTATCATAGAGGAACAATTAAGAGTCATGGATGGCATTTATGAGGCATATAGGGCATGAATCCTGATATTTGTGGCATTTATGGCCTAGCGATGTCTTCCCAAGAAATGAGGTCACCTAATGATGCATATATTCGATATTCATTTTCAATAATGAGATATTCAAAAATATATATGGAATTCTTGATTAGGCCTTGATTTAGATTAATTATCTCTTAAGCATGTTTAAGAACTTTATGCATAATTTACTCAAATTGTTTAGAATGCCTTGTTATTGGTCTAAAATTTGACTAGATTTGAATTAAAAGTCAACATCAGATGCATTAGAACCATATTCCTATTTAGGATGTTACCAATAGAAAATAACAAAGGCACGTGTCTCATGCAAGAGATTTGATAAGAAAGAGCAATCCAAAGCACCTAGGTGCAAAATTGGTATTTTGACTCAAAATGATCTGATCAAAGTTAGTTGGCTCATAAATTTCATTACCCCATTTAGGGATACCCTAGCTAGAATCAGCACTTAAATATATCAATTTCACATCTTTTAGCATTTTTTAGTATTTTTAGGCCAAATTTTGCACTTTAGGTGGAAATTGATCAAAATTTTGGTTGGAGGTTATCGGTGGCCAAATTTAGGTGTCTACAATTTGCCACTATTTGGGAAGATGTTGCAAACTATAAACAAAGTAATGTCTTCTTAAATAATGAGATATGGCATATATTCCAAAAATAAGATGATGGTTGAAGAACAAAGCTCTAAATGGTTTTTGGGAAGCCTATGATGATGCCCCCTTGAGGGAGTGGCCATCACATTTGTTGATGGACAGTCCCTCAAAAAGAAACATGAAGAAAGGTGGAATTAATCTGTGGTTGAGATTAATCCAAATAAGAAAATTATTTCATGCATTGATGTAAAAAGGATGTTGATTTTTCCAAAAGTGGTTATAATCAAGAATAAAAGTCAAAATAATGAATTGCTCATAGGTGGTTATAATCATTAAGATGACCTAGATTGGCTAAAGATGATTATACCTCAGTTAGGGTTGATTAGCAAGCATAACTCAATGATATAACCTAGAATACAGATTAAAGATGAGTTAGTGCAAAGTGATGAAATAGATGAATAGAAGAATAAGATTGATCAGTGTAAATTATCCAGTTTCACCTATCAATAAGGAGATGCTCATCCTAATTAACAATGATACAACTAAAATGGTCAAATGAGTTAATTTGATCAAGGGTGGGATGGGAAGATTTGCCAAGGTGTCAAGGATAAACTTTTGTAGCTCCATTAATTGTAGACCTTCCTGAAGCTAATTTTTGTTGTAGCATGTGATGGTAGGCTTTATGATAGAACACCATGAAGAAAATCCCAAAATATGCATAAGGATTGAATCTTGATCTAATAAACACTCAAAAATAATACATCAATGATAAAAACCATGATGACAATGTTGAAGTATGAATATGGATGGACTCAAGAATAATGTGCTTGAGGAATCATCCATGAATGCATATAGATTGAGTCAAGGCAATAGTGTTGAAAATAAATAAATAGGCAAGGAACAAACAAACAAACAACTTGAAATAAATAAACAAATAGAAAGCTTGAAAACAAAAACAAAAGAAAGCATCCTAACAATGACCATGCCCTAGTAAGGCAGATTGAGGATAACTGACTAGGCTTAGACAAGACAAATATTTTTGGATTTTTGAAATGTTATGAATTTTTTTGGCATTTTAAGGTATCTTAACTCATTAGATAATAACAAGATACCTACTCACAAAAATGGTGAGAGTGTTTGGCTTAGGTTGCTCATAAAATGGCAAGAGCATATGGAAAGGAGTACTCAGGTGACCTCAACATGAGTTGAGCATTAACCACATAGTCTTGAAATGACCTTAAGTCATAGTAATTCCATCGATACAAAAGGTAGGGAAAAACCAGCTAGGTCCCAACAAGTTATCAAATCTGGCAAATGGCCAGTTAAATGAAAATAGTAATGGTAAGGTGATGCAGTAATGCATGGTAAACAAGTGTTACCCCTAGTTTGCCCATAGGTAGTTATAACTTGGATACAATAACATAGGTCAATGATACTAATTTTCCCATAGGTGGTTATAATTAGTAGCAAAATTGGTGAAACATTTATTTGCCCATAGGTGGTTATAATCAGGCTCACATAAACAAACCTGATACAGGATGGAAAATGAAAGATACCTTGCCAGATCAACTATCACACTACTTTCATAGGCTGTCATTTAAACACAAACTTGATTGATTGTTGAAACCTAATTGGAATCCCCTTTAAAAAGGTGCAAAAAGAACTAAAGTAACCAAGATTAAAATGAGATTGGGTAGGATGACTAAAAACAAGCTTTGGTCTATATAGGAATGGAATGATAGGATGACATGGTCTTGTTAAGGATAATGATGGTTTTTGATAGATTGGATAAAATGGTAAGAGGGTTTCCCCCAAGTGATGGGGTGAATAGCAAGAATATTTGACAAAGGTAAATGGATATGTAACAATGGTAATAACATGGCAACGTGAATGGTATGGTACATATTTTTGGCCTGGGTGTGGTTTTTGATTTTATTGTTCTTGTTGATGGGGAGATACACATCCTAATCGAAAAATGATACAAACATAATACTCGATCATGTTAATTACTAGATCAAACCTCATATAAATAGTTTCTTTATCAAAAATATCCTACAAATTTGGTTGTTAAGAATTATTTTGTGATCTTCGTTACTCATTGATTCTGATTCCTTCAAGTGTCAAGACAAGGTATTTGTAGCCTCTTTAAAGGAAAATGTAGCTATGGATGGTAAATAGGGACAAATAATGGATGGCAGGTTTGATTTTTAAATGGAATGGTAGATGATAATGGAATGTAGAATGGTTGGGAAATAAATGAAGATTAGGATGTTTAGTCACATGTAATGTTGTTGATGCCATATTCAACATAACGTTGGTTGTGGCAGGGCCAAAGACTTTTTCTCTCAATAAGACCACCAAATTTTTCTATTATTTGATCTTGAGAGTAGCTACCATTTGATTAGTTTGTAGATAAGAAGCTATTTTTATTTGGTCTTTGATTTTGTCTTCATCAAGTAGTGAAGAACTTTTGTGCTCAACTATCAGTGCCTCGATGAGTTTTTCACCAATGAAGTTGTCTTGATTGTCTTGGAGCACCTTTGAGAAGGTTTCATTAATTAAAATTGGATTTTGAATTTGATTTTCTTCTAGTGCTTTCAAAAAAAAATCACTATAAGATGTTGAGTTATAGCTTTGATTATATCCAAGCACCTTTGAAAAGGTTTCACTAGGAGAGTGTTCTTCTATTATATGAATGTGGTCTTGGCCTCCTTACTCTTCTTCAATTTCTATGTCGCCATGGATGCAATTCAACAAAGTGTGATTTTTTTTATACTAATCGACACTTGTGAGAGATGGAATGTCAATGATATGGCTATTTTGTTTTATGGTAATGGCTTGTGGAATGGTAATGGAATGGGGAGAGGTTGCACAATACTCATAGAAGATACTAGGATAACTTGTGTTGAAGTTGAAGTATTCATCCTCAAAAACTTTAGAAAGATAAAAATGTATTCAAATTGATCTAAAAGGCATGCATAACCAATGTTGTAATAGCCATGAATGTATTCTTCTTTTGAATCTGATTCTAACTCACGGCACTCTAGATCTAATGTTGGGATTGATGTTGATTGAGATTCTAATGGTAAATTCAATGTTGGTTCAAGAATAAAACTTGACTCTAACTTTGATTCTTAATTTTATGGGTACTCTATTATAATGATGTCTTGTTTAATATTTGGTATTAGATAAGTAATAGCCTATGATGGCATAATGGTCTCCACAAAAATTAGTTTGTCAAAGTGAGACTCCTCTAGGTTGGGAAATAGGTCAAGAGATAACTCCTCAGAGACTGGCTTGTCAATAGGAGGCTCTTGAAAAATAAGCACATGGTTGAGGTAATTACTTTCCCAAAGGTAGTTATAATTATTAAGAAATGACTCAATAAAGACTGGCTTATTAGAATGAGACTCCTCAACAATTGATATAGGATCAATAGGTTATTCATCATAGGTTGACTTATCACAAATGGTTGATTCAATAGAAACATCTTAAATTATTTAGTTGTCTTGGATTTGGTTTCCAATGAGTTAGAAAATACTAGTTTTGAACACAGCTTGGTCTTCGAAGGATTGGATTGGTTGAGGTTTGGATGGGATTGGCACTGGATGAGGAATGGCTTATAGTTGGATAATGATAGGGCATTAGGGAGCATGATTACTCACATGAGCCAAAATATGAAGTCATAAAATGTTAATGACAGGGTTGTGGAGCATGATTATTTGCATAAGTCAAGGAACTAGGTCCTATAATGATGAAGGGGCATTGTGGATCTTGATTGCTCGTACAAGCCAAAGGATGAGGTCTTGAAATGGTAATGGTATTCCTTGGATATTGTGGAGCTTGATAGCTCATATAATATAAAAGAGGGTTAGGGGTAGTCGATGATCAAATTAAAAAAATATGTCATGCAACTTGATTGCTTGTACAAGCCAAAGCATCCAAGTCTTCCTCATAAACCATATCATCCCAATCATGATTTGGCTTATAAGATGGTTCTTGACTATGTTATATGTACTAATTATTGCAAAGAGGGTATGGATCTATATCCCAAAAAATATTATCTATAGTTAAGTCTTCAAAGTCCTCCTCATAAGCCTCTTCATACCAATCCAGGTCTTGAGTTGGATCGTATGGATTTTGACTATGTTCCCCATATGGAGTATTGTAGGGAGAATAATAAAACTCCTTAGAAAATCTTTCTCTATAGGGGTTCCTAATGGGATTTTATGTGGCCATTATATCATAATTTGGATTGTACATGACTCCACAATAAGTGTAGCTAGACATATCCATGTAAATCATGAAAGTTCTGAAACAAAAAGGCTTAGAGTTATACAAACTTTGAAAAACTATGTCTAAAGGAGAAATGGTTCAAACTTGGTCTAACTTGGTCGAAAGGGTGGAGTTGTATCTCCACTGTGGTCTGAAGGTGGAGTTATATCTTCAAAATGGTTTCTAATAAGACTTGGCATAAAATAGTCTAACATCAAATGTCTAATGTCAAATGTCATACGTATAAAAGGTCAAGCATCTGAATAAAAATTGGCATGTCAAAGGTCTAGGTCAAAGTGTTCCAAACAAGGTCTAAACTAGGAAAGGGAAAATTTGAGTGACTAGGCCTTTTATCCAAATGCAGAGTCAAAAGCTAGGCTCAAACATATAGGCATATGCTAAGACTTTGGCCAAACAGCATCAAAAGCTAGACTTGAAACAAAGGCTGATGTGATTTGATTTAATCTAACAAGTTTGGAAACAACTTTAACATAGACCTAGCACATAGAATTAAACATAAACATGATCAGTTGGCATAAGGCATAAGACAAAAGGCACTTTGAAGAAAGATTATGTTTTCCCAAATAAAGGTATAAATAATGATAAGGATAGGTACTAAACAAACAAACCATCAATAGTTTTTCAAATTTGGGTAATTGATTAACTGAAGTTATGCAACCCAAAAGAAAAAGATCTATGTATCAGCCCCATGAATTGAGGCCTAAATATAAATAAATCAATGTTTGAATCCAAAATTGACAAGGATAATTGAAAACTTAACATTGAAAACTAGGATTTGACTAAACAGGCTAAATAAGTTTAGACAATATGACAGTAGAAGACAAAGGTCAAAATGGTATACATGACATGATTTAAAACAAATGGTTTTTTGATATAAGGTGAAACAAATCTTAAAACAAACTGAGCAGCCTAACGATGTAAGCATGCTTGAATGATGTGATCATTATTATGTTTCAAAGATTCAAAGGCAAAATGGTTTGATATAATTTTGGCAGTGTAACACTACCCTCCATAACTCAAATGACACACACACAAACAAGATTTTCAAAAAACATTCAAGGCACAGGTATGGTGTAAAATGGCCAGCATAATGCCTCTTTAGACAAAAAAGTGACATATAAACAAAGTGGTTTTGACATGGCTTTATACACAAAAAAATAAGTTTTAGTCTTAAAAACACCAAGATAAATGACCAAAATATACTAAGTATAATCATCCAAATCCTAACAAGGGTATGGCAATGTGGGGTTGACTAAACTATCAATCTTTCAAATTTTTCTAGGGGGATCAATTGCATAATAACTTTCATGTCAAATGATGCAAAATATAAGCACAAAAATTGGGTGACCACAACATTGGCTAGTTATAAAAAGGTCTAGTTATTTTTACAACCACTACATCATGTTGTTCATGAAGTATAGTGTGATGTCCAAATGAAGATACGTCCCATGTGCAACTTAGAAGGAGTAAGTGAAGTCAATGTTAGGAGATGAAACCCTAGGTCAAAGTTTCCTTAAATAACTCATGGGAGGTAATGACATCCCCCTCACAAGCTAAGTTTGCATAAAATAAAAATACTAATAGAAAGACTTTAGGGTCATTTTCAAGATCACCCAAACTTTGATGAGTTTTTGGGGAGTGCTTTAGATGACATTATTTTTAAGCCTTGGACTAGGATATTTGTAATAGGAATGGCACTTTTGATTATAAGGGTTACTTGAAGGGGGAAAATCGAAGAGCATACATGCAACATCCCTCTCTTTGTTAAACAAAATTAGATCAAGAAACTATTGAAGACAAAAATGACAAGTGTGTTTAATTTTAAGCTTAAATGAAAGATGTGGTGGTGTTCATTTGACCCCTTGGTCTTAAGATTGTGAACTTTGAAAACTAATGTTAAAAACTTTATTAAGCACCTAAATTTTACCATAAGCACAAAAATAATGTGCCTAATTCATTTTAAAGCATGCACAAGGTGAACTTAATAGCATGTTTTAACAAGTTCCAAGTCTGTTGATTATTTGTCTACCCTTAAGGTATCACCCCAAAAAAAAAATGTTAGATTAGAAACATTTTAAATATATTTTAAAAAATTTGTGAAAAATATATGAAAATTGAAGCTAAACTAATGTCAAATTCTAAAAATTTAGGAGAAAACACATGGTTGTAAAACAAATATTCAAAATGGAGTCTGTATGACCCCAAACCAAGCATTTTAAAATGGCCTATTTAGCTCTCGAGTTTATGTTTTTAAGAAAAATGTAGTGACCAACGTCAGTTACACTTACTAACCAATGATGATTATCTAACTAAAATCAGTTATACCAATAGTGACCGATGACATCTATGCCAACTGATGATGGTTTTACTAATCAACGTCAATTACTGTGTAAACCCATGACAAAGAAAAATGGCAAAACAAAGTTAGAAAATCAAATTACAAGAGTCTTAATGATCTAAATGAAGATTTTAAAGTTGCATAATGATCTTCTTCATGTGTGGGATGTGTTTGGTCCCATCAAGCATGCCATTATGTGATCTAATAATTTGACTCAAGAGAAGATGGTTAGTATCGTGTTAGTTTCAAAATGAAAGAAACACACTAACTAGCATAACATCTCTAGGCCTAGACACTAAGGAGAGCTTAGTTAACAAACATGAATAAAACATACAACAAAAATTCAAAATAAACCCTCTTTTTAATTTTCTTGGATGCTCTAAAATGCTTGTTGGAGTGGCTTGTTCGGTTTGTGCTCATGAAGTCCTTAACAATGGAAGTTTGGCTACCTCCATCTCTCATTGGCACCTTTGGCTTGTGGCTTGGCTTGGCTTGAAATCAATTTGGCATGATAACACTAGTTTTATGAAGCTTTGTAATCAATTCTACATTATAACTTTGCATAATCATGTCTTGAAAATGATGTGGTAAGGCCTCTTATTTATAGATTTTTGCAAATGTCTAGAATCAACCTAAACCATCCATCTCGGGATTGAGATGTGTGGCTAAGAACTATTCCAATTTTACAATTAAAATTGATAAATAGGCTCATCAATATTTGGGATAGAGGAACAATTAAGAGGCATGGATGGCATTAATGAGGCATAGAGGGCATGAATCCTGATATTTGTGGCATTTATGGCCTAGCAATGTCTTCCCAAGAAATGAGGTCCCCTGATGATGCAGATATTCAATATTCATTTTCAATAATAAGATATTCAAAAATATCTATGGAATTATTGATTAGGCCTTGATTTGGATTAATTATCTCTTAAGCATGTCTAAGGACTTTGTGCATAAACTACTCAAATTGATCAGAATGCCTTGTTATTGGTCTAAAATTCAACTAGATTAGAATTGAAAGTCAACATTAGATGCATTGGAACCGTATTCCCATTTAGGGTGTTACCAATATAAAATAACAAAGGTAGGTGTCTCAGGTAAGATATTTGATAAGAAAGAGCAATCCAAAGCACTTAGGTGCAAAATTGGCATTTTGACTCAAAATGATCTAATCAAAGTTAGTTGGCCCATAAATTTCATTACCCCATTTAGGGATAGCCTAGATAGAATCAACACTTAGATATATCAATTTCACATCTTTTAGCATGTTTTAGTGTTTTTAGGCCAAATTGTACACTTTAAGTGGAAATTGGTCAAAAGCTTAGTTGGAGGTTATCGGTGGCCAAATTTAGGTGTCTACAGTTTTGACTTATATGAGATATTCTCTCCTCACTAATATCAATAGTATTACGTGCACTGATTATTGTTCAAGGAGTTGAATAACATTATTTCTACATGGTGATATCTCTTAGGAAGAGAAATAAATAGAGGATGAGGTAAAAGACATTGTTGGTTTGCATATTGAATAAATCATTGTACAAGTTTCTAGCACATGTGTTGAGGGAGTACAGCTTTACCTTCATAGAGAACCAAAGTGTTTAGCAGAGGTTACTTCAATATATGCTTATGGCATGTTGGATGTAGGCCCTAACATGATCACTAATGTGATGGATCAGGTGACAAGGATGCAATGAAGGTGGTAGGAGGAGCAAACCAAGGATGGAGATACACAATGATGGGAAAGCAAGGAAGAACCCCACTTATTTCATTTTGATTTATCTTCATAGGAGTGTCTTATTATGGAGGAGAAGAAATGTAGTTTTCTCCTACGTATTATATTCATCAGGAGTAGGAAGCCTCGTGAAATCTATGGTGTACACTAGACCAAATACTTCCAAGTAGTGGGAGTTGGTGTATGGTTCATGGTGGAATCCTAGATAGAGGATTGGTTTGTGATGTAGTGGGAGTCACTTCATGTGTTACAATATGCTATGGAGAAGTAGATGTTGACAAAGCCAATTACGGAAAAGAAGTTTTAGTAGTGCAAGAAAACTTATACTTAGTTTGTGTCAAGGCAACAGTAGACATATATGGATAACTAGATTAAAGAATACTCAAGTGTGGTAGAACTCTATGTATATTATCTTTAAGTGGGAGTATTTTAGGTGTGAATTCACTATTCATGGATCACTATTTATGGTGATATGGCATGCGAGTGTTGTGGCATGTGATGTGGTATATAGTGATGTGGCATGCAAGTAATGTGGCTAATTGGTGATATGGTAGGGGCCCATGGAGGGTCCCAAGTATGATCAAGATGATGTGATAGGAGTGGGAAGTAGTACTCCACTAGAATACATGGGTTTTGTCCCTAGTAGTCACATATAGTTTGTCTTGGTGTGAAAAATATAAGGGGTCATGTATGGGTAGAATTTATAAGGGGACCTAAGATTCACATGTGTGGTTAGATTTTAAAGGCGATTATAACACCTTTAGGACTCTTCTATTTCACATGTGAATATGAAGACAAGAATGCATTATTATATATTGACCTCACATGTGTGAGTGGGGTACAATTCTTGGAGTCAGATAGGGTGGCTTGGATCTTGTCTAAATTAGAGCATCTACTTTGTTGACCCTTTGTGATGAAGACAAGAATAACACTATTGAGTGTTTAGACTCACTTTTGGAAGTGGGTTGTAGGTTATGGAGACACGTAGAGGTGGTACATGTTCTTGTCTAATGAAGGATCAAATTTGATGACTTTTGCACATATAGACAAACACATTTTAAAATCACATGACAACCCACTCAAATGTGGTGAATTTTTGGGTCCACTATGGTGTTACTCTCTCTCTCTCTCTTCTATATCTTGTTGTAAATTTTATTCAAGCATGTCTTCTCTATTGTACTTGTGTATCCTTATATGGATCACTCTTGGATCCTTTCAAGCTTTGGCTTTTATACTTGTAGATAGGTAGAGCCTAGAGGCCATGTTGTTTGGCTCATCTAGATGCTTTATGTGTAAGCATTATATACATGCCTAGAGGTAGAGTCTAGAGGCTATGTTAGCTTGGATTACTTAGATGCTTTGTATGATTTATTGTAAGCATGGAGATCCTTGAGGTTGGAGGTTAGATCCTAGAGGCTTTATATGCTTAACACACCTGAGTGCTTGGTTGTAAACACTGAAAAGAGTTGTTGGAGAAGCTATGTAGAAGAGAGGATTTTTTGAATTAATGAAGTCTAGAAGCTATCATTTTCCCTATCATTTTTACTTACACATTGCAAGGTTTTCACGTACATCTTATGTAATGTGTTCCCTCTCATCTCATGTTTTTTTAGCTTGTTTTTATTCTGCATTATTACTTGCATTGTAGGATATAGCTTAATGATCCTAACATGCAATATCAGAGTTTTCATCCTAACACTTGGTATCATAGCCATGGTGAAAGACTCCTATTTGTGAGTGTTTTTTTGGTTGGTTGGTTTTGTTCAAGTGGAAGCTACTTTCATAGGAGGAGAGACCAAGTTCAATTTAAAAAAAAATTATGGTGGGTAGTTCTCTTTGTGGAGCTATGGAGGATCTCTTGAATAAGAACCTATTCTCTTCAATGTTGCATAAGATAAGACTGTAAGAGAGTTATATGAGGAGATTAATAAGATTTTCTAGATAGTTTAGTGCTAACATAGTATTCCTAAAGATGAAGCAATTGTATAGATTGAGGAGCAAGTTGGTCTCCATAGGAGGAGGTTGAGGATAAGGCATGACCTTGTTATTGTTCTTAGAAACAAATGAAGGGGTGTAAGATGTGGTATCCTACTAGCCACATGTTGTTAGTTGAGATGTTACAGATGAAAAAAATCCATGCAAAGGAAGGAGATACAAATAAACCTAAAGTGTTACCTAGTTTGGAGTAGTTGAGGATGAGAAAGAAGATGTAGATGCCAAAATGAGACCTATTGTTCTCAAAAGGAGAAGGTCATGTCTTTGGACATGTAGTAGAGCATGATACATTTTAGATGCATTTTTTAGGCTAGAAAACATGGTAGGTACATTTTTGCACTGATTAGTGCAATGATTTCTTGAGAACTATGATTGGTCCACATGTGTCATGTATGGCATGGTTGGTAGTTGAAGGCTACATGTAGAAGAACAACTAAGACCTGGTGTTCCCATAAGGATAAGGTCATGTGTTTAGACATGCGATAGAGCATGATCCATTTTGAATGCATTATTGAGGATCAAAAACTAAGTAGGTACATTGATGCACTGAGTAGCATGATGACTTCTTAGGAGTTGTGATTGGTCTAGTGAACTTATGTAGAAGTGTAGTTTTGAATTCTATGAGATCTTCTCTCCTCACTATTATTAAGAGTGCTAAATTTAATAGCTATTGTTCAAGGAGTTAGAGTAGTGCGATTCCTACATGGTGATCTCTCATAGGAAGAGAAAGATATAGAGGATGAGGTAAAAGAAGTTACTGCTTTTCATATTTAAAAAATCATTGTATGGGTTTCTAGCAGATTTGCTAAGGGAGTACAAGAATTTTAGTAACTTCATGGAGAGCCAAAGTGTTTAACATAGGTAATTGCTCTATGTGTTGATGATAAGTTAGATGTAGACCCCAACATAATCACTAGTGTGATGGTTTAGGTGACAAAGATGTAATAAAGGTGGGGATGTAATAAAGGTGGTAGGAAGGGAAAACCAAGGATGAAAATGCACAAGGATGGGAAAATAAGGAAGTACCCCACTTATTAAATTATAATTTATCTTCCCATGAGCATCCTATAATGGAGGAGAAGACATGTTGTTTTATCCTATGTATTAGACTCATCAAGAGTAGGAATCCTTATGAAATCCATGGTGTGCACTAGACTAGATACTTCCAAGTAGTGAGAGTTATGAGACGATTCATGATGGCATCATAGATAGAGAATTAGTTTATGATGAAGTGGGAGTCACTTTAGGTGTTGAAATTTTCTATGGAGAAGTGGATGTTGAAAAATTTAGTTAGGGTAGAGAGTTTTAGTAGTGCAAGAAAACTTATACTCAGTTTGTGTCAAGGAAACAATGGTCATATATGGATATCTAAATTAAAGAATACTCAGGTGTGGTAAAATCATGTGTATATTGACTTCAAGTGGGAGTATGTTAGGTGAAAATTCACTATTCATAGATCATTATTCATGGTGACATGGTATGAGAGTGATGTGGCATGTGATATGGCATGCAAGTGATGTGGCTAATTGGTGATGTGGTAGGGGCCCATAGAGGGTCCCAAGTGTGATCAAGATGATATGATAGGAGTGGGGCATAGTACTCCATTAGAAGACATTAGTTTTTTCCTAGTAGTCACATATGGTTTGTCTTAGTGTGAAAAAGACAAGGGGTCATTTATGGGTCAAATTTATAAGGGGCCTTAGGATTCACATGTGTGGTTAGAGTCAAAAGGTAATTGCAACACCTTTTAGACCATTGTGTTCACATGTGAAGATGAAGACAAGAATGCATTGTTGTATATTGATGTCACATATGTGATTTGGGTGCAATTATTTGAGTCACATAGGGTGGCTTAGATATTTTATAAATTATATCAGCTACTTTGTTGAACCTTGGTGATGAAGACAAGAATAACAATATTAAGTGTTTAGACTCACTTGTAGAAGTGGGGTGCAAGTTTTAGAGCCACATGGAGGTGGTACATGTTATTGTCTAATGGAGGATAAAATTTTATGAATTTTTCACATAGAGATAAACACCTTTTAAAATCACATGACACCCCACTCAAATCTAGTGAATGTTTTGGGCCACTATGATGTTACTCTCTCTCTCTCTTCTTTCTCTTATTTTAAATGTTATTTAATCATGTCTTCTCCATTGTATTTGTTTATCCTTAGATGAATCACTCTTATATCCTTGTAATATTATGTTGGAATCAAAACCAATTATGGGGGAGTGAGGAGTGAATCAGTGTATAAAATTTTTACTTAATTTCATGCATCATTCATTAACCATTCAAGTTAACATAGAGATACAACAATGTACAATCAACCATGCAAAGAAGTATGAAGAAGAAGCATAACACATGAACATAATATCTATGTGGGAAACCCTCATGAGGGAAAAACCCAACTATCACACCTCTTGTACTACTATCCTATAAGAAATGAAACAACATTTAGTGAGGCACCAACCCCTCACTAGTTAGGCACCAACCCAACCAGTCCTTTATCGAGATCCAACTTGAAAGGAGGATCCAACCCCCTAAGTGACTTGGAACCAGCCTAGACACTTCAAGGACACTTATACAAGATAAAACCTGCAATTCATCTCCAACTCCCTCTTGACCAAGCACCAACCGAGCTAAGGCAAGCTTAATCACCTCAAGACACCTTGTTTCTCTCTCAAAGGATGGTTATATCTTATTCAAATATCTATCTTATCTATCTAAATTCCACTCTATATCATACCCTTAGAACACTCTTCTCATGAATTTACTAATGGTCTCTCACCTCATTCAGCTCACTTCACCCTTCTACCTCTCTCACATAGCCTTTCAAGCTCACTCACTTGACATGCCTCGTCTAGGCTCATTAGGTCAATTGACCTTATCATTAACCTATAAAAGATATGTTAGATAATCATAATTTTTTATATATTATTTTGTTGTTCATAAATTACCTACTTATTCTCCTCTAAGGGATCCTTTTATTTTATTATCTTCTCACTCCTCGAACTAGCTCAAACAGCCCAATTAAGCCTTGCTTTTATACCCAACACTTGCTCTTACCCATCTTAGTCAATAAATATCCTTTACACAATTTAATTATACTTTTAATAGGTAATAAAACACATTTCACACAAGGAAAATTCACCATATATGTCAGTCATTACCTTTGAGGTTCAAAACCCCATTAAGCCTAAAGGAGATCTAATGCAATTAGGTCTATCTTAAGCATGTGTTACACTTATGACTGCTTGGACCATATTGAGTATTTATAAATCCTTTAAACACTTCATATATGTATAAAATAAACCCTTTATAACATATACATGGTTCCACACTACCTTTAATCCTAACTCACTCCTTGAACCATGCTTTTAGGCGTACTCAACATTAGACCTTTTCACTACCAAAAAGTTTATTTCATAGAACTAAAGTATACAATAAACTTTATCAAGAAACCACATGATAAAATAATATTAAAATATCCTTCATGACCTTGGGGTCATAACCATATCCATTAGACACCTTCACTCAATCTCCATGGATACAAAAACACTTTTGCAATAGGCTCACTATACTCTGCTAGAAATTGCCAAAACACAGTCAAGAACTTTTAGATTTTAAAAATTATATAGGCAATTATAATGGATATAAATAAATTCATATGGAAATTTTATATGTATATAAAATCCTCATATTTAATATATTCTTCAATTTTTATCTAATATCGTCCAACTCAGCTCTACAATATGACCACTCAAAACTGCCTGTAGCTCAAAAAACACAGTCATGTAGAAGTTTGTCTCTATCACTTGTAATGGCACTTTAAACACTTCACATGCACATTAATAGTTTATATAATAAATTTAAATCAACATAATATATATATATATATATATATATATATATATTGTCAATTATTGGTCCTATAGACCAATTTCTCAAGCCACTCTCTCACAATCCTCACATAGTATGACAAGCCATTTTGGATTTCATGTTTCAAAACCTTAAATTTTTATCTCCATATTCCATCAAGAATTAATAGGTAAAATACATTTAAAACAAAAATACTATATTAATTATATGAATAAACTCTTTTTATATGGTTTCACGCTCTTTACTTCACTTGGCAAACCTGGGTCAGACAGTCTGCCATAAGACATAGTCATGGTGAACATGACTCTTAACATCTATAAGATCACTTATGTTAACTTTAAATTCATTTGGATGATCCTCAAACATCCTCAAATTAACTCCAATCATAATTATATAGAGGTAAAATGACACATATGGAACATATAGATCATTCTTTGAAATATATTATTTCACTATCTTAACTCACACAAATAGGTCATCTTGAGAGCACATTTTTGCTTGTATGCATTCATCTCCTAAAACCACTATACTCCTTATTTTATCAAAAAAAATATCCCATGCTCAATCCTTCTCATCACTTCATGACATCATCCTTCATCAAGGACCTGTAATCTCTTATTTCATCATTCCTCACTATGCATTACAAGACATTCAAATGGATCACCATACCTCATTCTTATTTTGACATCAATGATAAATTTAAAAAATCTCCCCCTTTATCATTGATGGCAAACCATATTGATGAAAACCATAGATGAACTGATATAGACAACTTCTCTATCAATCTAATCTCTCTCCCCATTTGACATTAATGACAAAGGGTATCTTTAGCTACCACCTGATCTTTTCACTCCAACTTTAATAATGCTTGATAAATAAAACCAATCAAATGCTTAACTTTTAGAGTGATTGAGATGCCAACTCTCACCTTAGCCTATTTCTCATCATCTTGAAAATTGATGAACCTAGAATCAACACAAAAGTTATACATGACTTCATATCTCATGTATTCCATTGAAATACTAAGAGGATGGTTAGGCCTCAAATTAGAAGGCCAAAATGTTCCTCAAAAAATAATATATTATGTTTTCCCTCATATCACTCATTAAAATGGTAAGAATTATTTAAGGAGAGTAAATGATGATTTCACCATGTTATAAGTGAGGACCTTCGAAGGAAATACCATAATGTAAATATCTGGTAAAGATTTGGTCTAATAAAACAATACAGAAGTTATTTCATTCATTTCTAAAAAGTCACATACATCAAATTTGTAGCTTTTTAGGGAACTCCATGCATGTTGTTGAGGTATGAAAGTGATAAAATGGTACTAATTTAACTTTGTATATAATTAAGTGAAATTCATAAAAAATGCAGTTCAAAACACATCAGTGGAGTTTAGTTCCCTGTTGGGCTAAGTTAATTCATCTACAAAATTGCATGTGATAAAATGAATATTGAGAAATCTATGGTTAATTTTCCTATGTAATTTCACACTAAAATTCTTACCTTTGATATATATGTTTTTTTTTAAAATAATGTCAAACTTGGTTTACTTTATCTACATATACCTGAAATTCAAGATTATTGGGAAGACTGTGAAAATGAGTTTGAAGTTAGAAAAAGAGACTACATGAGAATGACCCTAGATCATATGAAATCTTTCATATTATAATGGGTCACAAAATTAATATTTGATAATGGATAATATATGATTAATTCCTTGTTCACTAAAAAAATCATGACTCATGTTTACTTGCAATTGATTGGTTAATAAAAGAGTTGACAGATTTCAAGGGCACTCACAATTGTTTTGATAAGATCTAAAACATATATTGATAGTAATTTGGTTAAGTATACTACTTTTTGAATTTCTAAGAGTTTTGAAACTCCTAAATGTCAACCAAAAAACATATTCAACGTCGTCAACTCAGCTATTAAGCACTAAGAATTATATCAAAAACTCATGATCTCGTGCAATAACAAGGAGTGGAGGTGATGAAGAAGATCCCAACATGAATAAATTTTATAATCATACTTATGGAGATGAATCTTCATCAATACCAAAGTTACCTATTAAAATATATCTTGCCTCTTCTATTCTTATAAGTTAAGTCCATTCTTTACAAGATATTGATCCTTTTGTGTTGATTAACAACACTACTCAACAATTTATGGTTTATAATAAAAGCTCAGTTCAAGTTTCCCTTATTCCCATTTTGATCACCATGAACATTAATTATCCTAATCCTCACATTTAATCTTATCCTTACATTCCATCCCCACTTCACTTTCCATCTCCACCTCATATTATAATGTTGCCTCCACCTACTTCTAAAGCTTCAAAGTAGCCTCCTGCTCCAGGGATTCTCATGCTTCTCTTCAACAACTTGATCCTTATATAAACCCTTATACTACCCCAATACTCAAATGGTTACTTATTCAAGTAGATAAATATTCACTTGGGTGATACAGTTGGTTATAAATATTAAAATTAATGTTAAAGTTTATGTGTTTGGTTTTGATGTAGTTTCCAACCTATCACAAAGCACCCCAGTGAAAAAGGTCAAACCCACCTTGTGGCTAGTATCATAAATTTAAAGACCATAGTTTGTGGAAATTTTTAAACCAATATCAAACAAAAAGGAGGAAGGCATGATTCTGGTTGATTATAACTTGAGTATAATTTCACTCAAGGAGTCAACTCATGAAGGTGATACCCATAATTTCCATGAATCTATGTAAGATTAATCAAAAGGATGGAGTAGGAGAAACAGACATAAGAACAATTGAAGGAATAGGTACTATGCTTTTATCATACATTAAAAAATGATGTAGTCTATGTGATACTCCTTTAGCTTTAATCCCAGAGTCTTCTCCAGTAGATGACATTGATAAAGAATCCATTAACAATATATGTAAGTATAACAACCATGGAAAAATTATGGAGACATGGGTTGAGAAAATCATCATTGAAGACCCAAATTTTATTAATTATATGTGGAAATCATATGATCTTTTGATGATTGAACAAGAGAAAGTAACCTCAAAAATAAAGATAGTGAAAAAAGAGCTAGGAATTTGGAAAAGACGATTAGATATTTCTAGGACATGACCAATACAGATGATGAAAAAGTGTTAATATTAGAAGGAATTTTTAGCAAGTTCAAAGTAAATAATTCTTATTTATGGGCACATCATGTTGACTGGAAAATCCATGTTCTAGAGGATTCTTTAGAAGATCTACATATATAAAATAATAATCGCAATGATATGAAATCTAAGAACCATGTAGGCATTTGGCCTATGCATTATGATCTACTAAAAGAAGATGAATCTAAACCATGCACAAGTATGAAACTAAAAAAAAAATCTAGAAATTAGTGAAGGAAGAGTTGTTTGTAAGTCATACATTCAACATGGAATTTATGAAAAAAATGAGTGATATTCATTATGCCCTTAATGAATTCAATAAAATCCTTCCAAACTTATTTAATGGCATCAATGAAGCAACAAAAATTATGAATACATGTCTTATTCAACTAAATAATATTATCAACCCCAAAGAATAAGGAGTTGTTATAGCTATATAAAATTTTAGAGTATATAGGCTAAAACCCTCTCAAGATAAAGACCAAAGTGCATCCACCATAACAAGTCAAGAGGACTCTCAACCTATCCCACTTTCTCTCCATGGCTCGCTTCTTCTTTATTCTATCTCCATTTATTTCTTTGTTGTAATTTTTGAACATTTAACTCAAATGTATTTTATTCACCTTTAGCATTTACAAGGTGATAAATTAAAATGTATAAATAGAAATTTTACCTCAGAAAGGTAGTTATGAAATGGCTATGACCTCTTGTTATAAATAAGAGTGAAGGGACTTTTTAATAGTGCAAGAAATTTTGTAGAGAGAAAAAGTTTAAAATAAATATTTTGTGCTTTATTTCCAAGATAATAAAAGGATAACATTAAAATGAATTTGTGTCTTTTTGTTGTTTTCTTTGTGTTTGCATATTGTGTTCTCTTGTTTAATGCATGTTAAACTCTTATCTTTATTGATATTAATTTATGTACTGTTAAACTTGTTGATGGGTCATTTGACACACTAACTAGGGTGGGAGGATGAACCAACTAGCCTCTCCTAAAGGAGATACAAAGATATCCCCAAGAACTATATCTATCAGGTCATGGTGTATTAGGTAACCAAGTTGGTAAATAAAAAACTATTCCTTTTCAAGGGGCCTACTAGTTTGTAATTTAAACATAGTTTTAGATTTTTTTAAAAAAGGAGAATGAATTTTTTATTCTTTTTATGATGAGTTTTTAAATACATTTCAGATAACAACCACAATAATGCATTTGTCTAATTTTCCCAAATGTAAATCAGTGTTTTCATATTTAAATGGAATAAAAATATGGTTGATTTTAATTTTTGTTCATTGCACAACAAACATTCAATAGTGCATCGATAGAAATGAACTGATATTTATAATCAAAATAAAACAAGAGAATCAAATTGCATTTAAATCTATTCAAAACCCTAGCTAACCAATTTATAAAAATGAGGGAAAGATATGGAAAGAGGGAAAAGAAAGATCTTGGTGCAATGAAGATGAAGCTGAAATGTTTGATCAAATGCATCTTATAAATTGATCTCCTGCCTGATCAACATATTCACAATCATAAATAGATATGATGCAAGCATTTAAGGAAAACTTAGATATGAAGAGAAATATCACAACCACCATTTACATGTAGAGGCTGTAAGCAAAAAATTCCACAGCCTTATATTATTCAAAATATTCATTTTGATAACCAAGTTTGAATAAAAAATAGTCAACTAATTAAAATTTTCACTAGCAGAATAACAACTTAGCAAGATAGATAAATTACACTATAAAAGTGAAAAAATTCATAATGGAAATGTCTAGTTCACAGTGTCCTAATTAGATTCCAAAGTGAACCATCCCTTTGAATGGCTTTGGGCTAGCTACTTATACAAAATTTGGTCAATGGAGGGTAATGTTTTCCCTCTAAAATTAAAAGCACTTTAATTTTGAATTTAACCTCCACTTCCCTCTAAAGGTGTTGCACCACATTCCTCCTTTTTCATTTTAAACCCCTAAAAAATCAAATAAGATAAATTAATATTCATTAAAATCACCTTTATAAATCTAGTTAAAAAAATTAAGAGAATGCTAATAGGTTTTGATTGGCCCATTTTGAATAGGCTAAAACCTTCTTCTTAGAGTTGCAAACAACACATAAAATAGGGTAATAATGTTTAAGTTATGCTTGAAAAACCACCAAGTTTCTGTCTCTACCTAGTAGACCTAATTGAGGTTTACTTGAGAGGAAGAATGTAGTTTTTAAATTTTAAAATTTTTAGTCTAATCAGGGTTTAAAATATTAATTAGATTTAGGAGGTATTTTGAAATACTTTGTACACCTAATCAAAGAATCAAATCCTTATTATGACAATGTTTAGTTTATTGGTGTAGACACACCTAATTGAGTTTGGGACCCCTAATTATAATTGTTGTAACTTACTTAAAAACATAACCATTATGCTTGGGTTTTAAAGTTTGTATAGGATTGCAGAAGTCAAAGCATGGGGTCATAAACCCTATCAGGATTTAAATCTTGATGAAAAATATGGGAAGGTAGTTGGGGCCCTTCAAAACTAGTTGGGTTTATGTGCTCGATTATAATTATAATAGGGGCCATGAGACCCAAAAAACATAGTCAAGCCTCTAATCCTGATTAACATTTTTTGTTATCCCATCAACACTTTGAATACTTGGTTTGGGTTTAAACCCTGACTAAAACTACGCTAACCCTGACCAACACTATGCGACATTCACCCAAATGTGATGACTTAACCAAGGAAAAACACCCAATTACAATAGTGATTAACTAAGCTTGATACCCTTATACCTAATCATATTTTTTACTCAGATTAGTTCTACAAAGCAACATTCACCCCAATGATGACCCAATTGAATTTATAAGTCTAATTTACACTACGAAGACATAAACAAAGATGCACCAGACCTAATTGATAAATAATTTTTTATTATTAAAGGGCATGCATTTTTTTAACTTTGAATACCTTGAAAGCCCAATTAGAACTAAGAGAAAATATGCACCTACAATGGATGTATTTAGGTCTTTTGACAAGATTTTTAAAGAGTAAACTAAGTTATCAAAACTTTGTTTTTAGACTAAGTATTTAATATAAAAAATTCTTGCATGGACTTGATCTCCACAACAAAGGGGGTTTCAAGAATTTATTCAAAATGCAAACAAAGTCGACCCACTAGTGCAACATAGGAGAGTTGAGACCAACCAAATTATGAGCATAAGTGAGACTAGATTAAAAATAAAAAAGAGGGGTACCATGATTTTGTATGAATTAGGGCATGTTGTGCAATTCAAAATAAATGGTGACTCTATTTGAAAATAATATTAAGTATTTTATAATGAAAAAATGTGTTTATGAACTTGGAATATCTAGCCAAGAAAGTGCATGGAACATGAGTGAATTTGAAAGAAGAAAAGAAGGTAATGACTACGAGATGAAATATGATATTCTCATTGACCCAGTGTGTGCAAATTAGTTCATTACAACTTTAGGGAACCTACAAGGATTAGTTACTATAGCCTCATCATCAAGCTAATGAAATCTACCTTGGGATGACTACTTAGACATTAATTCATATCTAGTCAGGTGTCCATATCCCTGAATAATATGTATCTAATCCCACTCAAGACCTTGTTATATTATCATTCGAGCATCCATAACCCAAGTAAAGGTTGCCTAAATGACCCCAAAAAAAAAATTCACTAATTGATTTTGTTTTACTTTATTTTGTATTTTATTTATTTATTTTTAATATATCAATTTTGGGTTGGGGATCACCATGGAAAATGAAAGGCATAATTATAACTTTTTCACCTTGGATCTCAACTATACCAATTTCATCCAAGCAAACCTAGAAACCATTAAAATGTGATTTTTATGCATGTTTTCAAGAGAATACCTTTATAATTCAAATAATTTACCAAAACATGAAAAAAAATTAGAACACACATGATAATCCAAGCTTGCAAAACTAGACTAGCAAACAAAATCTTACTCTATAAACTACTTAGAGTACTTAATTACTAGAATGTCATTACGAATACCTACCTACACATTCTTATTCCTTATTTTCAATGATAAAAAATGTAACCATAAGGAAAAAAATAAATAATCCCAAGTTAAAAATGGACAAACAATGAGTTCAAAACAACTACAAAATTTAAGAATAACATGCAACAACAAAAAGTGAAATCAAGAAATAAAAGTGAGAAAGTAAAAATAAACTATGTAGAAGGCCTCACCAGGCCAACTCATACTTATGATAGTGTTATCCTTTTCACTCATTGAATAAATCCTAAACACTCTTATTCATGATGTCTTCACTCAAATTAATCAAATTTACGTTATTAAATTTAGTAATATACTTACGCTTAATTTGTGAAAAATAATTGGAATAGGGTTGGAGAAATACATATGCCCACGCAGTGAATTACAAAGATTAATAATCACAAGTACTATCACATGCCAAACTTATTATAATCTCAAAATTGATGATGACATGATCTTTGAGGTAGTGAGCTACAACTTTAGCTTCTTATTATTGATACCGAGATGGGAGTGTTGAATAAATATCATCTTCACTTTCTCTCTTCTTTACATCCATGGTGTATATGTTTTTTCTTCACATGATAATGACCATATGGTTTTATCTTCAGTGGTTAAAGTATGAGGATATTTATGTTAAATCAAGGTATCCTCAGCTCTAACCATTGCTAAATTTACTTATTTATCTATGCTATTATGTTTATCATCACGCACTTATGCTTTGACTGCATCCAAAACTAAGGAATATTAGACTGCTAAAATCATATCCCACAATCTATTCAAAATGATTTAAATTTTTTAATGTGGTAGTAGTATCATGATCTTCATCCTCCTTCTCATCACTATTAATATATATACAATGTTATTTAGTGGGGAGTGACCTTGAGATTGTATCATTCAACCCTATGCTAACCAGATCATAATCAAATATATCTTAGAGTAAGATATCTTCATTTTTGAGATATGTTAGTTATTCTCCTTTCCAAGGAAAACCATGTTCAACCTTTCCTTTTTCTATTTCATCTATCTTCAATGATAGAAATAAATTCAAGCGATTGTAATTTGACTATTGATCTTCGTGAATTAGGTCCCCAAATGTAAGAACAACATATGATGTGCTCATTTTAAATGCATGAAATGCATCCTCCTCATCTAATTGTTCCAATTCTATTACTTCATCCTTAATCTAATCACATGAATTTTATGATTTGTCTTCTTGAATGGACAACTCAATACTAATCAAATTTTCACCCATGAAATTTCCTGAAACAATAGTTGACTTTCATCATCAACGTCATCATCATCTCTATTTTCTTAGACAGGTATTTGTTTACTAAATTTAACATTCTCAGTGAGCATGACCACTTCAGCACTTGTTATATTTCCACTCTCATAGGCCACACATTTTTTTCATGGATTAGCAATATTATTTGTTGTAAATCTCATGCAACAAATGACACTTGATTAGCAATAGCTAAAGCTAAAGTAGAGTTAGAGATAAAAATCTAAAAAAAAATAGAGATCATAGTGAAATTGACACTTAAGAATCAAGGAGGTGCACTAGAGGAGGCTTTTTATCCTACACCATAAATAACTAGCCAATGTCTATGGGATGTTCTAACATCATCCACTCAGTGCACCACATTTTCTCTTCCTTTAGCATAGTTCATGATGGCCCATAAAATAATAGTGAAAACATCCATGGCTCTAGATATGACTGCATAATAAACATCATTAGATGTTTCTCATCTATTGCTAACCAAAAAAATTAAAGGTGTAGTTGCTTTCCTAGAATCAATTACATAGAGGGATTCAATCTTGGAGAAGGTAGTCTTGCAACTATGAGAAGACACTACATATCTAAGCTTTTGATTTACACCTCCTAGAGAATCAATTACATAGAGGGATTCAATCTTGGAGAAGGTAGTCTTGCAACTATGAGAAGACACTACATATCTAAGCTTTTGATTTACACCTCCTAGGGTTGGATCTATTTAAGAAAGTAACTACACCTTTAATTTTTTTGGTTAGCAATAGATGAGAAACATCTAATGATGTTTATTATGCAGTCATATCTAGAGCCATGGATGTTTTCACTATTATTTTAGGGGCCATCATGAACTATGCTAAAGGAAGAGAAAATGTGGTGCACTGAGTGGATGATGTTAGAACATCCCATAGACATTGGCTAGTTATTTATGGTGTAGGATAAAAAGCCTCCTCTAATGCACCTCCTTGATTCTTAAGTGTCAATTTCACAATGATCTCAAATTTTTGTTTAGATTTTATCTCTAACTCTACTTTAGCTTTAGCTTTGGGATTAGATAAGACAATGCAAATTCATTAAAATGTAATGCAAATAAATGAATTGTCTATAATTAAGCATTTACATTACAATAATAATACCTAATTAATAAATGGAACAACAATTCAATAAATAGGGATGGAAATGGTGTAGCTTTTGTGTATAACATTGTAGAAAACCTATTGTAGAAATTTGAACCTAGAAATATGCAATCGGAGCCATGATGACTGTAGGATTGGATTACAAAGTTGGTTAGTCAAATATTAGTCAATAAATCCATGAAAAATGCATAAAGAACTTAACAAACTAAGCCAACCTATTCTAATGGGGTTTGCAAATGATAATGAAGAACAAATTGAAAGAAAGCAATACCAATTACCTTTCCAAATGATTCCACCATCCAAGAGCAACTCCAAGCATGTTTTTCCCCTTGATCTAGTGTTATTGTCTTTGTCAACAATGGATGTCAAGCTCTTCCATTGCCTCGAGATCACTATGCATAACCTAGGCTCAAGATAAGAAATCTTTGATCTATGCCAATCAAATGAAGCTTGCAAATAAAACACAATGATCAAAACAAAAGTTGTGGAGACAATTTTGCATTATAAGTTTACAATAATTTGTGCTTAAAAATGAGGTTTTATGCCCTTCTATTTATAGATTTTTTAAATAGTCCAAGATTAACCATGACCGTTCATCTCAAGATTGAGATGTATGGTCATGAATTAATATAATATTTGCAATTAAATCCATAAATATCCTCATAATTATTTGGGAGGAAGGGGCATTAATTAGGCATGGGTGCTCATAAACCTAAAATTTGTTATATTTATGGCTTGATGATGCCACCCCATAGATCATGTCACTAGGTGATATAGATATTGAGAATCAATTTCCACTAATGAAATAATCAATAAATTCCATGGAAAATCCACTTAAGCTCTTGATTTGAATTAATTAGCTTAAACAAGATTAATCAATTTTAGTGCAATTATTTGGAAATTAGTGCTTAATTAATCAAAATGGTCAGAAAGTCATATTACAGGGTCATAATTTGATTTGGAAAGAATTGGAAGGTGATGTTAGATGTGTTAGGACCGAGATCCCATTTAGGATGTTTCCAATACAAAATAACAAAGGTACGTGATGTGTACTAATAAATCAAAAGAAAAGAGTGATATAGAGCATAAAAAGGTGAAATTGTTATTCTAACTCAAAATGATTTGATCGACACTTGAACACCAAAACAAGGTAAAATAACCTATTGATTATACATTAAAATAGCATAATTACATGATTTGAGAGTAGCATCAGTGTTCTCTTTTGTCACAAGGAGGCTTGGATAATTATATGCTTGAGGAAATGTTTGATTCGAAATCACAAATTAATGCATAAGTTGATTTATAGGCATGAAAAATTGTTGGCTAAAATTTTTGTCAGGGGGACAAATATGGACTTTCAATCAATAGTGTGGGGATAAAGTCCTCATGTTATTCAAAAATATGGGGACAAATTCTCTATCCTATTATCAAGTAGATCTACCTATATTTAAAGCCAAAAATGGAAAGCAGGAAAAAAGTTATTCATAGTTATTTATAACAAAACTATTATTTATAGGGGGTTTCATACCTTTAACCTAAGAGTACAAAAAAGTGACAAAAAGCAAATGAAAGGAATGATGGAAAAGAGTGGGAAATATGAGAAAGGAAAGGAGGAAGGGAGAACATGATTATTATGGCTAGTTAAACACATAAGTTGCTAAAATGATCCCAAGAAAGATGAAGGACAACTCCAAGTAGCTAAACATAGAAACTCACTAGAATGGACCAAGATTTGAGATTGTAATATGGGAAACCATTCTCATTCAATGGATAAGAAATATATATGTGTGTCCATAAGAACACACACCATACACCAAAATAAATACCTATAATTGATAATAGAATATGACAATCACTTTGTATTTCCTTGTAAAATGTAATCAATTACTATTTTACTCCACCAAGTTTTTACCAAAATGGAAATAATAGATGTAGGTTCGAAGAAGAATCAGTACAATAGAATTTATTAATTCTAACTAGTTTATAACAATTACACTAACACTTTAAAATCAAATATCTAAATACATATAAAAAGCATTTACATACATAATCCACAAAGAAATATTGAATCAGTACAATAGAATTTATTAATTCTAACTAGTTTATAACAATTACACTAACACTTTAAAATCAAATATCTAAATACATATAAAAAGCATTTACATACATAATCCACAAAGAAATATTGAACACAAAGTATTAAAAATCTCCTTGTATTGATCATTATTGGGTTGTAAATACAATCTCCTCTTTCAAAAAATGTATTCTAAAAAGTATAACTATCAAGAACCTTTACAAATGAGCTCCAACCTTGTATTTATAGGTTTAAATTGGTGATTATGGTTCATAACCACCACTTTTCCTTTTCAAGGACTTGAAAAATCATGTTATCAAATTTTCACAACTTAAAACTTGCAAAAATGCATTGAATAATTTACATAACTGGAAACCTGCAAAAGTGCATTGAGAAATTCGCACAACTTTGTAAAAGTTCAATGACCAATTTGCACAACTTGAAAAAATGATTTGATATTTTTACATAGCTTGAAACTTGAAAAACTACATTGGTCAAATTGCATGACTTGAAAAAGTGTGATGACTAATTTTCATGACTTGCAAAAGTGTGATGACCAATTTACATGACTTGCAAAAGTGCATTGGTGTTTTTGCACAACTTAAAAACTACAAACTTCACCCTATTTATATAATTGTGATTTTTCCCTTCATTTTATAAGTTAAAATTGAAATATTTTCACCATGTATCTTTGAAAAAAAAATCCTCATCAAATTATCTTTCTAAAACATTGAATTAGAGTCAAATCGGATTTTGGATGCAAAAGTTATGGCCCGAGGGGATTGGACCTTGCTTGGACACATCTAGAATTTCACCTTACTTTTTCAAATGTGCTTGTCCCCCTTCATTTTTAAAGTTTAAGATGAATTTTTTGTACCATGGTTCTTTATTACAAATTTTATTCATCAAATTACCTTTTCAATGCATCAAACTAGAGAAAAAATAAAGTTTAGATGCAAAATTTATGACCCAAGGGAGATTGGTTCCTATTTTTGCAATTTTTGCTTGTCTGGGTGGTGGATTTCAAGGGTAGTGAAAATAATAACATCAGGTTCTGATGGTTGTGTTGGTAACCTCATCAAGTTTTGACAAGTGTGTTGGTAGCCTTATCAGGTTTTGACGAGTGTGTTAGCAACCCCATTGAGTTCTAATGGGTGTGCAAGAATAACTATAATTCTCCATCCTTAATTTAGTAGGTTGAGATGAAGTTTTTATACCAAGTGTGTATAGTCAAAATTCATCTCTCGGATCTAGTTTATACATTAGAATAAAAATTAGGAACTTTTAGAGAAGTTTTATTTTACTTTACATTTTCACTTTGGTGTTCATAAGGTCAAATGTATTCTAGACTTCTCTCTTTTCTCCTTCTATCGGGGAACCTAAAGTTGACATATAATGTGATCCAACCACCAATTTTTTGAGTAAAACTCTTCCCTATGTTTATTTTTTCATGCATGCTCAATAAGTGATTGGGCTCTAACAAGTATGCAGATGGAGGGCTTGGATTTTGATAGATATACAGATAAAATGATCAATATTTGAGGAGTCTATTAGAAAATGTGTTGAGATACAATAGGAATGTGACAAAGAAGTCAGGATCCAGTGAAGATGCATGCAAATAGGTTGGGATCTAATGATGTTGTTGGTAGATAGGTTGGGTCATATAGATGTTATTTCTAGTAGTCTCTATTTTTTATAGGGTCTTGTTCTATTGAAAGAGAAATTGTCAACATATCCTCAACACCCCAATTTTATGACTCAAAATTATTGAATTAGGGCTAACCAATATATTCTAATCAAATGCATTTCCATCCAAAATACTAATCTAAAAACCACCCAATGGCTCACTATTTGGAAGCTTAAAGGATAGTGTAGATCTCAACAATGGACCTAAGCCTTGCCAATTAGGCTATAGAGTCAATGTCCCAATTTGTTAATAAAATACTATGCATGTCATTAAAACACCTCTAATTACTTTTGAGAGTACAACTAGGGGTGTTTTTATGAAATTTAACATTTTAAGACAATAATAGGCTCTGATTATGGGACCACATTTCCAAAGGGATTGTAAGAGAACTCTAGAATCTCAAATTATTGGTGCCTTATTATTGTAGATTCTTAAAAGCTTTTCTATAGCTCACATTTGCATGTCTTGATCTAGCCAACTAATAGTCAATTTACCTATCTTAATCGTATGAGAAATGAACATGCAATGTCAAGTTAGATGCCCTAATCTAAAAATTTACATGTTTACTTACTTATAGATATCTATTAAAAACCCATCTATTTTATAATTTTGAGAAACAACATTGATATCATCATTTTTCATGACTACAAAAGATATTATCTAAATCTACTATCAATTTCTTGTCTTTTAGATCCACTTAACTGAATAAATTCAATGTTTCTTTCTAAAAATGTGATCTTTTCATCGACCTCGAAGCAACAACCATTTTAACATCCTTATAAATCATGTGAGATCATAACTACAAATATGTGCAATTAAAAATACTAAACATGGATAAAAGGAACAATAGACATATTGTTGCATTTATCGAAAAACAACACACACATCAAAAGGAAATAAGCCAAAATAGGGAGAACAAAATTATTTACAAGGCATAAAGGAAAATGAGAAAATTATACAAAACCATTCACTAGCTGAGAGAAGTACTTATCATTTTATAATAATGGATTTAACTTACGAGGTTCAAACACATTTAGTAGTTGTGACCAAGCAGGTGGGAAGAGGAACTTACGATAATCATTGACACAGGGATGATCATGAATGAACAAGTTGGAAATGTATTCATGTCTTAGAATGGAATTATTGTGAAATTTACAATATTTTTTAAGCATTCTTGAGTAGGAATGAACTTCACCAACATCTTCTTAAATGGATTTGAATGCATCTTTTCCAAATACAAGATTTGAATTAGAAAGAATTGTGTTACATATTTGTTATTAAGTCAGAACCATAATATGATTATCTTATGGAATGAATAGTGTCTATATTCTTTTCCAAATTGCATCACATGCTAGAAATGAATTCATCACTAAATAATTTATCATAATCATCTTCATCAATTTGCTCTACCTTGACAATTTCCATTTCACTTTAAATGAAAATCAGGTACCACTCATTTTTTGATTTCATCCTTGGCATGGTTATGATTTTTAAAATGTGTGGGCTTAACTAATTTGGATTCAAACCCTTTAGATAATTATTCTATAGTAGGACATGAAAAGGAAGTTTTGGGAACTTTTCACTTTTAACCATTGAATCTTCCATTCTGATACAAGGGAAATTTTCTTATTTATATAAAATTGAGTCCATACTATCTTATCCATTATAAAATGGGACATCACACTCTACATTATTTATCCTTTCTATTTGTGGTTCAATCAGTTGTTCTTTAAATAATTCATTTTCTACCAAGACTATGAGATTCAAGCAGTCTTGCGAAATAGGTCAGTCTTTCTCTTTTTCACCATTTAGGAAGACAAATTCTTCATATGTTATTTGGCCAATTATTAGATTTTCTAACTATTCATCTTGTTCCACAATTGTGAAACTAAAACAATCATATGTGATAGGAAGCACTTTTTCTTTTTCTCTATTAGAGTTCTGACGTGTTAGATTAAGGATTTGCCTCTGAAGTTTTTTTTTTGAATGTTGAGGGCTCTCAATTATATCAAGTTCTACTACTTTATCATCATTAATGGTACTTTTATCATGTTTTAAATTTTATTTTTTCAACATTCTAGATAGAATCATATCATCTTCAATTTTGATATCTTCCTTTTGCACAACTTCTAAGTCTTTTTCATTTTTCCTCATCAAGATGAATTTAATATTTGGGTGTAAAAAACCAATGAAGACACATAACTTATTTTTGATACTTGTTTGATCTACTTGAGGAATCACTCTCAACAATTTGTTGATGTGTATTACAAACTCTCTCATATGCTCATCTTCTTGTTTCTAGATTTGGAAGAATTTTGATAACAATGCACACACATCAATACCTAGTTTGAATATATACAGGGACTTGTTCTTCAAGGAGTCCCAATTCATAATACATCCATATTCTAGGTGCCAAAGCCACTTAATTCCAGGTCTAGTCAGAGTTTCAACAAAAATCCTAATAGTGACATCTTCATGCCTAACTCCCAAGATGCTATAGTATATTGTGAAGGCTAGGATATGGTTATTTTTATATTAACCATTTTCACCTAAAATCTTTGTAAAACTATTCCTTGAGCTTGAAGGTAACTTATTGTGCTGAGCCAAATCCAATGGTCCAAAATGTTTCCCCCATAGGACACAAGGATCATTAGGGTTGGGGTGAACCAATGTCATTTCTTTAATCAAAAATATGTAGGTACTAATTACTTTTTTCAATGGATTTTCCAACCTCCATTCTATATGAGGTTCTTTTAAATGTCTAAAAATCATTTGCATAAATCATCTTGATCCCTAGTGGAGTCACCAAAAACTATTGGCTAAAAATCTTTTCAAGGGGACAAATGTGGACTTTCATTCAACAACATGGGGAAAAAGTCCTCATGTTAGTCAACAACATGGGTAAAAATTCCCTCTCCTATTATCAGATAGATCTACCTTTATTGAAAGTCAAAAATGGAAATAAAGAAAATAAATATTGACAACTATTTACAATAAAACTATTATTTATAGAGGGTTTTGTACTTTTAACTTGAAAGTATAAAAAGGTGATAGAAAAGAAATAAAAGTAACGATGGAAAAGAGGGGGAAATATGATAAAGGAAAGGAGGAAGAGAGAATGGGATTATTCTAGATAGTTAAACATATAAGTTTCTGAATGATTCCAAGAAAGATGAAGGACAACTCTAGGTAACTAGACACAGAAACTCAATAGAATGGCCCAAGATTTGGGAAACCATTCTCATTCAATGGATAGGAAATACATATATATGTCCATAAGAAAACATAACATACACCAAATTTTTTGCCTATAACTGATAAAAAAATATGATAATCACTTTGTATTTCCTTTCAAAAATTAATCAATTGTTATTTTACTCCACCAAGGTTTCACCAAAATGGAAATAATAGATGTAAATTCGAAGAAGAATCACTACAATAGAATTTTTGAATTTTGATTAGTTTATAAAAATTACACTAACACTTTGAAATCAAAGATCTAAATTCATGTAGAAAACATATACATATATAATCCATGAATAAATCTTGAGTACAAAGTTTGCAAAATCTCCTTGTATTTATCTTTGTTGAGTTGTAAATACAATCTCCTCTTTCAAAAATGTATACTAAAAAGTATAACTATCAATAACCTTTACAAATGAGATCCAACATTGTATTTATAGGTTGAAATGGGTGGTTATAGTGCATAACCACCTTTTTTCCTTTTCAAGGACTTGAAAAATCACATTAGCAAATTTGCACAACTTAAAACTTGCAAAAATACATTGAACAATTTGCATAACTCAAAACCTGTCAAAGTGCATTGAGCAATTTACACAACTTTGAAAAAGTTCAATAACTAATTTGCATGACTTGTATAAGTGATTTGATTTTTTTCATGAATTGAAACTTGTAAAATTGTGTTGAGTAATTTTCATAACTTACAAAAGTGCAATGACTAATTTTCACAACTTGAAACCTGTAAAAGTGCATTGAGCAATTTGTACAACTTGTAAAAGTACAATGACCAAATTTGCACGACTTAAAAAAATGTTTTGATATTTTTACACAACTTTTAACTTTTAACAGTGCATTGATCAATTTTCACAACTTTTAAAAGTGTGATGACCAATTCACATGACTTGAAAAAGTGCATTGGTGTTTTTGCACAAGTTGAAAACTACGAACTTTACCTTATTTCTATAAATATAATTCTCCCCTTGATTTTATAAGTTAAAAATAAAATGTTTTCACCATGGATATTTGATAAAAAGATGTTTCTCATTATAGTATATTTCTAATTCATCAAATGATATCCAAATCATTTTTTGGATGTGAAAGTTATTGCCTGAAGGAGATTGAACCCTGCTTGGACATATCTAGAATTTTGCCTTGCTTTTATAACTATGATTATCCCCATTCATTTTTAAAGTTAAATATTAATTTTTTGTACCATTTTTTTTGTAATAAAATTTTCTTCATCAAATTACCTCTTCAATGCATTGGATGAGATTGAATATGGAGTTTAGATGCAAAATTTATGACCTAAGGGAAATTGGACCCTATTTTTGTAATTTTTGCTTGTTTGGGTAGCAGATTCTAAGGGTAGTGAAAACACTACCGACGAGTGTGAAAGCATAACTATAATTCTCCCTCCTTAAATTATCAATTTGAGATGAAGTTTTTATACCAAGTGTTTATAGTTAAATTCATCTCTTGGATCTGGTCTCTGCATTGAGATAAAAATTAGGATGTTTTAGAGAAGTTTTATTTTACCTTAAATTTTCACTCTAGTGCTGATAAGGTCAAATGAATTCCTAAATTCTCTCTTTTCTTATTTTTTTATAGAACTTAAAGTTGACATCTGATGTGATCCAACTACCATTGTTTTGAGTGCAACTATTCCCTTTATTAAATTTCTCATGCATGTTTGACAAGTAATCAGGCTCCAGCATGTGTGCAGATAGAAGGACTAGAGTCTGATGGATTTGTAGATAGAGTGATAAATATTTGAAGGTTCTATTATTATACATGTCAAGATTTGATAGGAATGTGAATAAAGTATTTAACCTTTATTGATGATACATGTAAATAGTCAAGATCTGATGATGTTGTTAGCAGATAGATTGGGTCTCACAGATGTTATTTTTAGTAGTATCAGGTTTTGATATGGTCTTGTTTTATCAAAATATAAATTGTCAATAATCCTCAACACCCTAATTTTTTGACTCAAAATTCTTGAATTAGGGCTAACCAAGATGTTTTGCTCAATTACATTTCCATCCAAAATACTACTCTGAAAACCACTCAATGGCTCACCATTTGGAAGCTTGAAGGATAATGCATGTCTCAATAAGTGACCTAAGCCTTTTCCATTTGGATATAGATTTGATGTCCCATTTTTCAAAAAAAATTCCATCTATTTCATTAAAACACCTTTAATTGCTTGTGAGAGTGCAATTAGGGGTGTTGTCATGAAATGTAAATTTTCATGACAATAACATCAAAAGAGTTTGGGTGTATGTGTTTGGATGTCCTAAAAAACATAGTGGGTCATCACCATATCCATGTTGCATTAATTATTTCTCATTAGTGAAGGCTTATTGATATTCCAACACCAAATATTCAAGTATTGATGGAGTTCTATGGATAAGCATAACAATCAATGGGTCCAATGTTTTTAGATAAATCTCAATAATAACAACTTTTGTTTGTAAAAATGAGTGTTTTAAACTTATGTATAAATGATGAAAGTGAATGTTGAACATGAACATGGGATCATTTGGATCTATATGAAAAATATAAATTTTATGTTATAGTGTAGCGGGATCGATGGGCACACTAAAATGATTAACAAATGCATTTTCAAAGGTAGCCCACAAGGTAATATATCCATCCAGCAAATCAAGGTACCAGCCATAAGTAATCTTGTCCAAAGAATAAGGAAATATATAGTAGATGACATCTTTATGGTAGATTTGAGTTTGGATAATGGCATCTTTAAATGTTTGAATTTGTTCTTTAGTCATTCAAATCCCACCATGTATTTATTTCAAGAAAAAATTCCCAAAATTCTTACGCAAGGCATGAGCAAGTGCTAGAATGTTCATAGGGTAACCACCTCAACCAAGACAAGAAACAGCCATTGGTGGGTTTAAAATTTCTATTTTATAATTTAAATACTTTGAATGTCTCATTTTGGCTGATGCCTCTAAAAAATGTTTAAGATTTTCCATTTAAATTTTTAGTTAAAGAAATTAGTTTGGCCTTCCTAGCACTAGTCTATTGATGGGTCACTTAGCACACCAAATTAGGAAGGACAATGGACAATCCATCCTCTCTTGAAACAAGATATGAAGATCTCCCTAAGGTCCATATCAAATAGTTTAGGCATACTGGTAATCCAATTGGTCAATGTGAAACTATTCCTTTTACATGGGATTATTGGTTTAAAATTTTAAACGTAGTTTTAGCTTTAACAAAATATAGGGGAATATAGTTTGTTATCTAATTTTTAATAGGGGTTTAAACTCATTTTGAATAACAATCACAATAATGTATTTGTCTAATTTTCCCAAATTTAAATCAGTATTTTCTTATTTAAATGGAAAAAATATGACTAATTTCAACTTTTGTTCATTACGTAATAAACATTCGATAGTGCATCTATAGAAATGAACATATATTTGAAATTGAAATAAAATGAGAGAAGCATATTGCATTCATATATATTTTAAACCCTATCTAATCAATTTATAAAAAAGAACAAAAGATAGGGAAAGAGGGAAAACAAAGACCCTACTGCAATGAAGGTGAAGTTGAAATGTTTGATCAAATGAATCCCACAAATTGGTCTCCCTCCTGATCAATGTATGCACAATCATAAATAGATATGATGCATGCATCTGAGGATTATTTATCTATGAAGATAAAGATCACAACCACTATTTATGTGTACAAATTATAAACAAAATACTCCATGATCTTCTATTATTAGAAGTAATCATTTTAATAACCAAATTCAAATCCACAATAATCAACTAGTTACAAATTTTACCTTCATAAAAATAGCTTAGCAAGAGAGAGATAAATTAGACTACAAAAGTGATAAAATGCATAAAGGAAATGTCTAGTTTACAATGTCCTCATTGGATTCCAAAATGAGCCAGCCCTTTGAATGGCTTTGGGTTGGATACTTATACAAAATTTGGTCAATGAAGGGAAATAGTTTTCCCTTCAAAACCAAAATCACTTTAATTTTGAATTTAACCTCTACTTCCCTCCAAAGGTGTTGCACCACATTCCTCCATTTACATTTTCAACACCTAAAAAATCAAAATAATATAAATCAACATTCATTAAAATCACCTTTATAAAGCTAGTTAAAAACTTGTTAAGAGAATGTTGAAAGGTTTTAATAAGTAATATCTCCAAAAACTTTCTTGCACCACAATGATTAGTTTAGAACCAGATTTATGGTGTCATAAATGGTATGTGAAATGGAGCAAAGAGGTGTAATTTATGATTTAAAAACCAACAAATTATATGTCTCTGCTTAGTAGACCTTATCAGGGTTTTCTTGAGAGGGAGAATGCACTTTTTAAATTTCAAAAAAAAATAGTTCTAATCATGCTTTAAAATATTGATTAGAACTAGGAGGCATTTTAAAAGACTTTTTAGATATAATTGGGGGATCAAATCTTGATTAGTACTATTGTAAACCTAATCAAGTTTAGGACCCCTAATTATAATTGTCAAAACTCACTTAAACACTTAACTATTGTGTTTGTGTATTAAAGTTTTCATAAGACTATGGAGGTTGAAGGATGGGGTCATAACCCCATCAAGTTTTAAATCCTGATGAAAACTATAAGAAGGAAATTGTGGCCCATAGACCTAGTCAATTCTACAAACCCATTTATAATTATGATAGGAGTTATGAGACCCTGACAACCTAGTTGGGGCTCCAACCCTAATTAACATTATTTATTGTCCCATTGGTAATTTGAAGGCTTAGATGGGG
This sequence comes from Torreya grandis, assembly GCA_037957365.1. NCBI lineage: Eukaryota > Viridiplantae > Streptophyta > Pinopsida > Cupressales > Taxaceae > Torreya > Torreya grandis. The sequence continues at coordinate 645,809 of JARHVA010000102.1, forward strand.
TTTCAATACTAACCATCACTATGATACATTCACCCAACATGTGATGACTAAACCAAGAAAAAACACTCGATTACAATAACGATTAACTAAGTTAGATGCCCTTATACCTAATCTGATTTCTTACTCTTATTAGGTATATGAAGCAAAATTCACCCCAAAGATGACCCAAGACTTATAAGTCTGATCTGATAGACCTAATTGAGAAATAAAGTCTAAAAAGTAAAGGACATGCTCTTTTTGGAATTTGAAGACCTAATCAGGATTTGGAAGTCTGATTAGAACTAAGAGCAAATAGGTGCCTATAGTAGACCTATTTAGGTCTTTCAATAACATTTTTCTAGTGAAAACTAAATTACCAAAACTCTATTTTTACTATGTTTAATATGAAAGTTTCTCACATGAACTTGGTCACCACAATGGATGGAGTTTTAGGATCTAGTTTGGCACACAAATCGAGACAACCTACTAGAACAACTTAAGAGATCTGAGATCGACTGACCCATGAGTGCAAGTGAGACTAGAGAAAAAATAAAAAATAAGGGTACCATTATTCCAACTGAATTAGGGCATGTTGTAAAAGCAACAACAAAAATATCATCTCTCTTATGTTTTCTTTTCTTACATGCAAAATAAAGTATGTGTTTATTTATTTCTCAGTCTCACTCATATTTCTCTCCAAAAATATTAAATTTATAGAACCCCAAAAATAATACAATTTTACATGTTTACATTATAAATAATCTTATTTAATATTTTCTTGCTTTCAATAAAATTAGCCTCCCTTGATAATAGATGAGGGACTTTGTACCTGTACTATTGACAAAATTATCCCTATTTTACACCTATGTAAAATATTTCACCAACAAAAATGTATCCATATTTATATGATCTTTGTCATATAATTCTCAACTATGAAATCAAAATTTTAGGGGCCAATGTACGTAAATATGGATCTAGTGCCCTTACCTAAAATGGACCCAAATATCAAGGTAAATCCACATTCAAGGCTAGTGTTGATGATACTTATATTTTTCAAGATAATAATGAGAACAAGAATCTATTAAACCTAGTATCACAAACACATAATAGGTTTGTCCTTCATTATTAAGAGCTTATAAAATTTACAGATGTAGTTAAGAATCCTTTCCAAGTGCTTAGATGGTTTATTGAATGCAATTTGACATATTTACCTCTATAGTGTGAGCTTGATTCCTCTCAGCCTTTAGAAAAGCATTCTTATGTGAATGCATATTGTAATTATCATAGAGATTTGGGTCATATTACTAATATATGTTTTAAATTGAAACATAATATTCAAGATCTAAATAATATCAATGTTATGCAAGTGGAAGAATAAATAGTAAATTAAATGAATCTTTTATTCCACTCAATCACATGACAAAACATACGTTACAACCAATGATTTCAAATCCTCATATCTTAGAAGGTTTCATAGGTGTGATCTTTGATACATGTAAATGGGTTCCTTTTAACACAATCTAAACAATGACATTATGGTTAACAATTTTTCAAGCTTAAACATGTGTACAATGTAATTTATTGTTAGTAGATGGTATGTTCAACAAAACTTGGAAAAACCATGGTTTTTAAAGGTTATGATAATATTACATGCACACATATATGGGGTATCACATTACCTATCTCCTTAGGTCCTAAAATCCTTCTAGTTTGGTTTCATGTATTATCGAATAATGAGACATGTGATCTAATCCTCAGATGCCCTTGGATAAATTAATGATAACTAACCTTCCACATTACATTAATGTCTAAAGTTTGTGTATAATATCAATGGGGTAACTATTCAAGGCATATATTATGAGGCACCCATACATCAACAACTAAGGAATTACATAAATTTATACCTAAACAACAACTCATTCAACCTCAAGTGAAAACATCTCAAATTACATATCCTACTCATCCACATCATAGGTTAGTATTATCACAACCTCTTTTGTGTGTTCACACTAAAGCACCTCATAAGGTCATGAAGCTCCTAGAGACCTAAAGATAGTGAACATAACTTTTCACTTAAGCATTAAGAAAATTCAAAAAAAAAAATTGGAACTATATGGCTGGTGTCTAAAATTATTAAGTGCCATTTTTTAGGTTGGTGTAGATCCACAAAAAATAGAGAGCATTGCAAAAAATTCAAAGGGTAGCTGAAATAGTTTGTGTGTGTAGTAAAAGAGTTTTTAATACCAAAAAATTAGGTTGATGAGCACACAAAGTAGGCTACCTAAGTAAGGGCCTAAAGGGGGAATATCAAAATCAAAACAATGGTGACTCAGAAGGAGTGGAGGATGGTGATTTCATATAAATAGATAATGGAGGAAGAGGAGCAGATAAATGTAAACACTCTATTTAAAAATTACAAAAAAAATGGAAATAAGCAAACTACAACCTATAAGTTGTAGTATGCAAAAAACACACAGAAATAAAAAATGTTTTGATATAAAACATAACTTAAGATAGATTTTTTTAAAACCTTTTTTGAAGATTTTTGCATGTTTTTTATTTTATTTTATAGATTTTAGAAAAAAACATTGAAAACTAAAGAAAATCTCTATTTCAGATGAAATAAAAGTCAAATTTGACTTTCTTGGATGTTATGGATATTGAAATCTCCATACGATGGTCCAAAAATGGAAAAACCAATAAGTTCCCTCCAATACAACTTTGAAAAAAAAAGCTTGAAAACATGGAGAGAAGATGATTCTAAAGATGGAAATCACTCTGGAATCATATTTGCAACAAAGTGAAGCTTAGGAAATATCTAATACCATGAAATAACATTGGATGAACCCACAAAAATTATTACATGGGTATGTTTATCCCTGGCATATTAATCAAAATATTCCATTAGATAGCCTAAACATGTTACCAAATGCATCATACATTGAAGATAAACCAACATTATTCAACTAACAAACAATTGAGCTTGACTTTGGCACTAATAATAACCTTAATATTGAATTATTAGGTTCCTTGTTGAGTCATGAATATAGATAAAACATATTACATCAAGTGGAAATGTTAGATGAAGTACATATTTGTGTTATTAATCACCTAAGAGTTTACCATAATCACTTTAAAAAATCCTATAATAAAAAGATTAGATCAAGAGTTTTGAATGTTAGTGATGAATTCTTCAAAGAAAATCAAAATAATACCAAAGTGGAGAAATAAAATCATGGTAAGTTTGAATCAGGGGGTGGGAGAGAAACCTCATCAAAATAATACCTGATGATGAATATGATGAGTGAGAAGAGCAGATTAGGCAAAAAATTTGAATCAAGGGATGGGAGTGAAGTTGTAGGTGAGGAAGAAGGCAATGATGATGATGAGGAGGATGGTGAGACGCTCTACTATGGTTTGGCATTAGATCTTGGGGACAAAAGAATGAGATAGAGTGGTTAGAATGACTGATTTTGTAGTGGCTTGGGGATGGATCCATGGAATGGCAATGGTGAACCATCGATGTCAATCACTCCCTCCTACATCATGGGCAATGGAATAGAATCTATAAATGCACTTTATCTTTTTTCTGCCCCTCCCTTAAATGGAAGATAGAAATGATTAGGTTGATCTTTTCTGACTGGTTGATGCAATCTTGGTTGGCCTTTCTAAAGCTTTATGGTCTATATGCCTGCTTTGGAGGTTACACTCCTTTTGTGTCATGCACTAAGCCAAATGGAGCCCCATCAATGACTCGTGTTTCTCATGGCCTTCTGAATCTATCAAATCCCTTCCCCCCTATGCTACATGATTGTTTAACTATGGGTGTGACATTGGGGTCAAACATTTTGAGGAGATGTGGCCTTGTGCTTTGTATGCACTGAGAAATTCCCTTAATAAGAGAGGTTGTTCCTCTGGCTTGATGGATACCCACTACAAGGTTGTTATTTTGTGGTTCCTGGTCTGGGTTGATGATGGAGTTTCACACCCCAGAGCTCTATTTTAGGGTAAGATGGGTATTATAGGAACCCACTCCCTTATTTTGCTAAGAATCATGGCTATTAGAGGAAGTCATGTTTCAACCCTTCTCTCTTGCTTGGAAAATGGTAATCATTGTCCTTTGTATTTGGGTATGTTTTATTTGATCTTTTTTTAATATCTTCTTTCTATGGAAGGCATTATGCTAGTTTTAAGATGAATTTGTCTTTCTGTTGCCTCTTTTTTTTATTTTAGGGTGTATGTTCAAGGAATCTTCCATGGTTTCATCAAGATTCAGGGTTTCATGATCTCAATCTGGTTATGGATAAATTTTGTTTAGGAGCTATGTTATGCTTCATAAAATTTGTGAACTGTAGTGGGAGGAAAAACCCACTCATAGTTTTGAATCACTATTGTGTACCCAAGGTTATGGGATCCTAAAAACCCCTAGTTATGGGTACCTTAAAACCTTCATATCTCTTGTTATGCTTTGTAATGATTATAGATCTTAGTGGGAGGATCCGCCCACCTTTTATAACCCAGCAAAGCAGAAGACTTGCAGAGGACCCAGGAGGTAGAAGACCTTTGTTTCCTTTTGAAATTATGTGTTGTAGCTTGTTCTTTGTTGTGATTCACCAGGGTGTGAAACTTAGTGGGAGGTCAAACCCACTCACTATAACTATGTTGTATGGAGGTTGTGCGAAAGATCTTGCTAGTGAAAGACCTCCTACTCTAATGGACCTTATGGTTGTGGGACCCCTTAAAACCCTCACATTCTCTAGTCTCACTTTTGTCTTTAAACCTTTACTCCATTTGTTTAAGGTTGGGGAGCCTAAAAACCCCCTTTTCTATACTCACAAGTTATGGGAGCCTCAAAACCCCTAGTTGTGACAACCCTTAAAACCCTCATGTCCTTTAAAAATGTTGTGTTTTTAGTTTTGTAAAAAGTTATGTGGATAGCCCAGGAGGTGGAAGACCTCCTATTTATATTGGACCTTTGCTCTGTAATATGCTTCTTGTTATGCTTGGCCTGGATGTGAATCTTAGTGGGAAGATAAATCCACTTGTTATAACTTTATTGTATGAAGGTAGTGCAAAATATCCTGGTGGTAGAAGACCCCCCTCACTGGTGGTTCTTCTAGCATGTAGTACCCTTAGATAAGTCACAATAGAAGGTGACTGTCCTTTGAGATTCATTATTTAATTTCACTTTTGTGTACTTTTACGTTATGGGACCCTTAAAACCCCTGGTTGTGGGAATCCTTAAAACCCTCAATGATCTTTCATCTTGCTTTAGTCATGGGACCTTTAATCCACTTGTAAATGGTTGAGGGAACCTTAAAACCCTCATGTCTTACCTTGGTCATGGGACCTTTACTCCACTTTTTAAAGGTTGAGCGAGCCTTCAAACCCTCTTTGTTGTACTCATAGGTTACAGGATCCTTAAAACCCCTAGTTATGGGAACCCTTAAAACCCATGTTCTCTTATCTCCACATGGTCAGGGATACCTCTACTTCTCTTAATGTTGATTGGGGGAATCAAACCCTTGATTCTACACTTGGTATTTAGGGGGATCCACCACCCTCTTTGTTGTACCTGGATGTGGGTCTAGTTGTCAAAACCCTTGCTCTCCTAGTTCATAACTCTGATTTCAAAAGCATTTACCTTATCAAACATATAAAAAAATGGTAAGTTCAAATTTTATTGGTTAGGTACCTTTATTATCAAAAAATCACTTAGCATAGGGGCATATCTCCTAGTTACATTAGCGAGAAAGCCTTTGAAAAATCCAACAAATACCATGCACTTTCACTAATTTTACATTTGAGTTTTTTTTCTTCTCCTTATTTTATTTATCTTTGATTTCATGTTTTCTTAGTCTTGTATGATTTTTTCTTGGGTTATTTTTTATGTCTTCATCTCAATTAGTTATTTAAGTCTCTTTTTCTAATCATGTTCACATGTCTTAAAGTCCTTTACTTATTTTTATACTAATTCATCCTCCTCATTTCCCAAATGGATATAGTCCTTTACCATACATCTAGGGGGAAATATTAGTATTAGGATTTAAATCTTATATTTCACTCAATGGGTACATGATACACCCACATACACATCAATATTACATTACTTATATATTGGTCCATGTTATTGTCATGATCATTACCTACATTTACATGGTTTTTACCATGCATCTATTGGGGCATGTTATTGTTGTGCTTTATCGATTATATCTTATCCACATTGTGGCATTTTTTTTTCTTTCCTTACTTATATCCTACTAATGCAATGGCATCCCATTGTTATCTTCGATTGAATAACATTTGTCCCACATTAGTCTTAATATCTTGAGTCACAGTACATTTTACAATGGTATGACTCTCTTGAGTTGCATATGCATTTTCCAGCTTATGTATTTCTTACATAATTTAGAACCACGGTGGTCACACTTGCTTGATTTATATTTGTACTTTAATGATACATACCTTATTTTTATGATTACATTAAAATGTGTTATACTTGTGCATTTTTAATAGTTATTTTCTTATCTATTGTATATATTTTACACATGGTATGTATAATTCTTGTATTTGAGATGAGTGATATGAAAATTATTCCACACTTTAAAATGGGATCATATGATGAACATATTTTACCTTTAGCACTAGGAGACACTACAACTATTTATATTAAAGGTGAGTTAGTTGGATACACTACAAACATTTGCCTCCACATAGTTGGAAGTAGTCAACAACTCACACTGTAGTTAATTGGTTCTTCAAATGAGAAATGAAATATAGAGATTCATAAGGAACATTGTACACAATAGAGATCTATAATTCACCTTATACACATTCAAAACTTTTGTAGAGATGATGATATAATTCACATACCACCAAGTGCATTTGTTCATACTTTTTATTTTACTCAACTATTTGATCATTTTCTTTGTTATCGATTTATATAGACATTGATCTACTTGTAAATTTTTTGGATTACTTACATGAAGACTAGATATTCACATGATAGACATAGAATAATAAATTCTAATTCACAAACCCTTTGGTAGCAACTAAGGCATTCATGCAGATAGCGACGAGACAAGGTTTTTATGTTTTACAAGTTGTAAGACATGGACTCTATGATGAGGTAACCTCTCTCCTTATTTTATGTTTTAAATCATTGTCATATTCAATATTACTTTGAGAAACATTTAAAAGTTTCAAAAAAAACTTCTTCTTTGAAACTTATAAGTGTTATTGTTTATTCTAATTTGATATGTATGCATGCACACACATCAAAGTGGAGCATTAACTATTGATCAAATTTGACCCTACAAGTCAAATTGGGACCCCTATAGGTGAAAAATTAATCTTAAAGGTTTTAGGGGTCTAATATTTTGTCATGGGGTATTTTATAGTCCATTTAATGTAATTTAATGTCATATTAGTGTTGATCATTAGTCATTTAGTCTTTATGTCTTTTTGAGTCATTTTGAGGGTCAAAATGAGTTATAAGACCTCCTTGGGAAGAGTGAAAGTGTAAAAAGGGTGATGTCATGTACCATGTGTCCTAATAAGTCTTTAGTAACTATTACTAACTTAAAAGTGGTGGGTTCTTCAAAAAAAGGGTAGTTTTCTTTTAAAAATGAGCATTTAATGAGGTGTATAGAATTATACAAACTCCTATATTTGGGTACATTTAAAGAGTGTCCCTTGGTATTCCATACACTTAATTTAGTTATCAATTTGATCTGAAACATCAATAAATGAAGAAAACCACTTCTCTCTTCTTCTACTAGGCTTAGCAAGCAAGAGTAGCCTTCAATTTTGTATTTGGTACGGTCAATAATAGAGGTTTCAATAAAAAATACTCCTAGAGGTGTCATCTAAACTTAGTAATCTTACATTTGATATTTGGTTTCATAGGAATGGTGGTTTGTGTTTTATGAACTATTCCTAAGAAGTTGACCTATCCAATTTACTTGCTAATCTATATAGCCTATAGGTTTTGCCTTGGTTTAGACAAGTCCATACAATTCACTTACTGATATTATTTATAGATTATGTTGACTCCCTTCTAAAATTATACCCATGTTTGGTTTAGTGTTTCAAAGTGTTTGATAAGCCAAGTATCTCAAGTTATAAGAGAAAGCACCATTCTATATTGCAGATAGATTTTCACCATTTATAGGATCCTCATGCTTTAATAGTGGTTTTTGAGGGTGAAGATAGGTTTTTTACATGTTCCCATTTTTATATTGGTCACCTTCACCTTTAAACCTCTTTTCCCAAAGCAATATATATGAAATTGCAATCATATGCAACTTACCAATCAAGCAACCATGAATGTACATTTGTAGGTGCCATGAAGGAAGAGTTCACATGGAAATTAAGGTATTGACACTTATTTCAAATGATTTATAATGTGAAGAGTGTATTTGGAGTTATGTAGAGAAGCCTAGAACCCATTGAAGGCCAAATACTATGCCCATTACACCAATCATGCTCAATGCCTGTATATATGAAAATGTTTACCTACAGGTGTCCTCATGAAGAATCTCATGTTGAGAGGAGTGTCTAAGCTGAGAAATCTATCTTTATAGTGATTAAAGTCTATTTTAAACCTTTGTAAAATGACCAAACTTAATTCAAACTTACACATCTTGCATATTGTCCAATTTTGCATTTTTTGCCTATATGTTATAATGACCACCTATAAGTGGCATTAGGAGAGACATAAAGGTATTTGTACAGAGAGGTTAAACAAGTGGTGACACCCTCCTTAGAGTCTTAGAGTGATTTTGACAAGATAATAACTATTTGAAAGGATTTATTGATAAAGGGAGGTTGGAAACCATGTTCAAATATTCAAATGATTGTATTCAGGGATCAAATCCCTAAACATGCAAAATAGATCACCTGGGCTTTTTGGAGATACCTTAGAGCAATGTCAGGTTGAGCTCTAATTATCCCAAATGCACTCATTATATATCCTCACCATAAAATTTTAGATTGAGAAAGAAAGGGAGTGATTTAATCATTTGATTTTCTTTCTAGGAGGGCTTAAACTTGCACCTTTTACCACTGATTTCCTGCATTTATATCTATAGTTTTGAGCCCCAAGGTGACCCTTCATCCAAGGTTACATACTAGACCATACCTTCACATTTGAATGGTTCCAAATGGTTGACATGAAGATTTATTATCTAATATCATCAAGAGAGAATGATATACTGAGTTTGACTACAACACTACCTATAAATCTCCTTTTAATCACAAATGTACACGTACAGGATTTGGAGATGCAAGGTGACTCTAGCAGCCAAGTTTGCAAATGGATTATATCTTCATGCTTGAACTATTCCATCAAGTTAAAATCATATAAAATAACATGTGTTATCTAGGTATCATTCAAATAGGTATTAATGATTTTTTTTAAGCCTCATTTACACCTATAAGACCCCACACAGTCAACTATAGTTGACTGTGAGGGGCAAAGAGCAAAATTTGGGCCTTTTGATGGGGATATAGCATAGAGATGAAAAAAATGAGTCCAAATAGGTGTAAGATGATTCAAAGGGACTATAGGGAGGTTTTATACTTTTCCTCAAGCCTAATCTATGCATTCACACATATAGGTGCAGTACATTGGAGCATCATATAGTCCAATTGGGAAAGGCCTGCGCAGAGTTCTCTCTCCACACAGGTCTGTCTTGGTTTTCAAAACTTTTAAAAGGTAAAATGGTTTAACCAAGGGATAAAAAATTATATAAATGGTATTGAAAACCTATATAATCCTCTCTAATATTCACCATTATCTAAGAAAATAGGGGAGTGCCCTTTGTTTTGTCTCAAACAGAAGGCACTCCCTTATGAGCAAAACTTGTAGTCTTGGGAAATGAGGATGAGAGGGTGAGCCAGAAGCTAGGTGAACATTGTTATAATGTGTGTGGAGTTGTAATACACATAAAAAAACATGTAAAACCTTACATATAATGGATAACCTCAGTAGGGTGGTCTGAAACACAAAAGTTACAGTCAAGCCTATTAGACATGTTTAGCCCTAAATCCCAAATGAGAAGTAATTTTAAATTATAACCTTAGATTGGAATTATAATTTGTTAAATCACGTTTTTGGGGTCATTATAGATGTGTTAAATCTATTATAATTCAAATAATCCCAACTATATGGCCTAGAACATGAGGGTTACAACATGCATGTTAGGCAAAGTCCAAGCCTAGTGCCTAAATAAGAAGTCATATTCAATTATAACATTAGGATGGAATTATAATGGATTTTATAATGATTTTATATTCATTTTATATGTGATAAAACTCTTGGTATGTAGATAAATTATAAGGAGATCCACTTTTGGCTTAGAACCAACTCAGACCTGCAGGGAATGGAGAAGCAGGCTCGATAGGAGAAGTTTACATGCTGACAACTCCTTTAAATCTTTGCATGGAGATATAAAATATTTGGAGGTGTTGAAAAGGGTCTTAAAATTTGTATTTGTGAAATTTTTTTCAACTTTAATGTCCCATTTTTATGAACAAACCTTAAGAGCAGGAATAAGGCTAAAACCCTTGCTAAACCCTTAGAAGGACTTGATTGGGAAGATGAGGTTGGAAGGATATCTAAATTGAATATTTTGACCATGAAAGTGATTGGATGTTGTATTGTAATCTCTCAGACTACTCCCCATGCTTTTGGACTATATGAAATTATACAAATGGAGTATAAAATAGGGTTTTCTTGAGTGTTTCATGCATTGTCCAAGTTATAGGAGGTTTCAAGAGAATTAAATCACATGGAAGGGAATATTAGGACTAAATATAACTCCTCATATCAATTTCATGCATCAAAACAAATCCTAAGTTCCTCAACTAGCTACTTCATCTTAGCCATTTAAGACTGGCATAGTGAGCATGATAGTGAGAAGGGTGAGAACTTAAGTGGATAGATTTTTAAGGTGTACCTAAGTATTTTAAGGCCATGTAGAGTCTTTATAAGTGTAATCCACTCCCTCCCATATATTTTCATGGAAAAATGAAGCCAATTTTGAGGCCAAGTGTCAAGGGTGACTAAAAAAGGAGTTTCTTAAACTATAGGTAGTGATGGCTCACTTCCAAGACATTATAGATGAGTAGGAATACAGCCAATGCATGGATAATCATGTTTGAAACCATTACCTCTCATTTCAATCATCATACTTATCCCTATTCAATTTTGGGACATTCAAATAGAGGTGAATAATAAAGGTAGTTTTATGAGCTAGCAAAGGGAATTTTATGCCACTTTTCATGAGTTTCATGACTTGGGAAAACACTTGTCTCTTCTAAACTTGCATGGTCCATTTCAAATCCTCTTCCCATACACAATTAGCTCATTTTATCATCTGACAAGTGTCCTTGTGACCTTTGGAATTTTCTCTTCTCCTCTCTCTCTCTGTCAAGTTATATAAGAACTAGCCATTTTGGCCTTTGTAACTCATGCTCCACCTTAGTATGGCAAAGCCATACTCATTTACATACCATGAATCAATAAATACTACTGATTTTTAACTCTTCCATGATTTTTCATAGTGTGTTCACTTGGATGATTGATTTTTCCTAGTGATGACTTGTTGTTTCCTTAACATTGTTGTTTCATTCTCTCACCTATTTGTAGTTAGAAAGCTTCTTCTTACAAGTCATGTGAAGTGTTCTATTGATGTGTCAATGTTGAGTGAGTTAGTTTATTCAAATAGTGCCATCTTAGTCCTCTTGTTTACTCTTCCTAGCTTAAACATTCATCACAACCTCAAAATTAAATATTGATGTGAGAAGATGCATATTGGAGAAGTGTATGTTTGGTTAGTCCCTTGTTCTCATGTGTAACATGTAGTTGGCTGGTAGTCATCAACTAATTTTGTGTATCACCTCCTTTAGAATAGTTTACTTTCAGTTTTCTCTCTCTTTTTTCCCTCACAAAGTTTAAGTGTAGAAGTGATCTACAAATGGTACATCAAGGGAGCTAGGCCTATCTAGATATTTACCTCATCCTTAGGCTACCCATAGCCTAGAGGTGTTTCAGTTGTGCCACTTGGATGAGGAGAGTTGAGACATCTCCTCAAAGGGTGAAAATACAAGTGACAACATCAAGTAAACACATAATTTTGGTACATTACTAGTTATTTTCTATGGCATTAGTGTATGTATGTGTTTTTGAATCATTGGTTAGATTAGGCTATTATTGGAATTTTCCATGTCTTTATCCTCCTCTCACTTTCCTCTACTTATTTGTTTTCCTTAGCTTTCCTCTATTCTATTATTTATTTCTCTCTCATGTTAGTTCCTATGTTTTTGTATTTGTTCTTCTCTATCTCTACCTTTATTTTTCTTATTTTTGTGTTTTGAGTGAAACCGCTCTTAATTTTGGTCTTGACCAATATTGGCATTTTGATCCTTGTCATATTTGTTTTGTTGTGTCATTTCCCCTTATTTTTCCTATGTTGGTGTTTTTTCCTCTTTTGTAAGTTTTTATGACTATTATATGTCAATTTTTACATGCCAATAGGCCCTAATTTTTAAATAAATAAGTATATAAGTATACAAGTGTGTTAATGCATTTAGGGACAAAAACATTTGGATTGGAATTCAAATCCTAATCTTGATTTCTACTTCTTAGTTCTATTAACTATAGAAGTGTATGCACCCCTTCTAAAAAAAATGAATTGAAGTAGTGAAAGAGTGTGTAGAATCAACTAGACGATTTCATCTCATATCTAAGGATAAGGGTCGAGATATTCATATTTCACTAGACCACATGAGTGTTGATTTCAAAATTATCTAAGATAGGGGTTTAACTAATGTATACCCCTCATAACTATCACAATTTTTATGATCTTTTAAGTTTTCTTGGAGTGGATTAGGGTTGGTAATTTTGGAGAAGAAATTCTATAAGATCTAAGCATCAACTTGAGAATATAAAAGAGTTTTTTTATCAGAAGACACAAATGAAAATGCTCTCAAAATTTTAGGATATATTATTTCACTAAATCAAACCTTGTCTACCAAAATCTAAAAATGTTTTCAAAATAGAACCATAAGATCTTAGTCACTACTGAAATCGAGCCCTTTGATTTTGGCTATTTTCTACACTACTCTATCATAAATCAAAATTTTAAATCTACTTCAAGATTACTTCCAGATTGATTTTTAATCACTTTTAACCTAAAAGTGTTACAAATATGTTAGAAATAAGGTATTTATCTAAGAACCCCTCTTTTCAAGTTTCAAGCTTTAATTCAGTTCAATTTATTATATTTTATATCTCTTTACACTTATATTTCTATATTTAGTTCAAATCTAGAATGCACATATCCCATTTTGATAATTAGTGTCGTGTATCTTTACCATTATGCACTCTTCATAAAAAACAGTTAGATGTTTTATAATATACAATATTTTGGGTAGTAAGAGGATGAGGAGGTGATTGATAAATAGCTATACCTTGATATAAAATTTCACATATAAATTATTTTAGTATATTTATCATATTTAAAATTTATTGATAGTTTTCCTCAAGGAATTTTTTAAATTGGGCCCAAATGGGTTTGTTTTCCTTAGTAAATAACATCCCATTTAACCTAACCCTTGCTTAGTCCTATGGTTAAGTATTAATTGAGGTTACACCCATTAATTATGTTCATTTATATGATTGGGATCATATTTTTTCCATATGCTCATTATTATAACTATGATTATAGTTAATAAGCATTTGATTATTATGTTTTTTATTATACTCTTTATATTATAAAGGTACTATGATGACTCTAATTTTATGTACAGAGAACAAGTTTTTTGATGGTGTTGTAATTACATCTACAACTAATATGAATCAAAATGACAGATTTAATAATAAATGATAGTTATCATACAATTAATTTATGTGGCACATTAGAGACATAAACACTTAAACATTATACTTCAATAGCATAAATATAAATGAACACAATCATGTTTATATAATAATAGATAAATATCCACATGTGCATAAAAAATTTAAGATGAAAATAACTAAAAGAAAGGTGAGGAAATGTGGATATCACACATACTCCAAGAATTATATCCTCGAAAGTGAAAAAGTGAAAGCATGAAAAGAAAAATGTGAGCCATGAAAACATAAATAAAATATCACACGAATTAATGTAAAATAGAGATGCCTTAATATACAATATGAATAATAATCAACAAGAAGGAAGTTTTAATTGAGAAATTTATATGAAAGTGGGTTGTGTTGACTATATAGCATTTAAGGAAATAAATGTGGATAGAGTGAGTAGTGGTTATTAGGAATTACAAAAGTAAGAATAATATGAGGAATATAAAATTTTAATTAAAATTAATATTTTTTAAATGATAGAGAAAGGATTCTACATATTAATGGTTGCCATAATTTTTTAGAGAAGGGGGAGAATTATTAAAAATTCACAAAAATAGAGTAGTATATTGATTGTTCACCGGAGTTGAGGAATTTTTCAATAGTTTTCATTTGTTCAAAAAATTAAGCAATCAAAGGGTTCATATTTCTTATAGACATGTGCACTTGTCATATAGATCATTGAGTGTTCTTTTGATATGATCCAATGATTATACTGAAACAAGTTATATAAGTGTGCTCCAAATGAGAAATCGATGCACACTTTCTAGCTTTACTTCTCAGTTAATTATTTATATAAGTTTTATTTTGTTAAAATCATTTCTCAATTAATTCTAATGGTTGTTTATTGAAAGGTATTTGAATAAAAAGACATTGAGTACTTTTATCCAATAAATTGTAGACAATAATGGATTATAATAGTTTGCATACAAAAATATAATTTATTGAGTAGTTGGGGAAGCAATGAATTACTTATGTGGGATTAATAAGCCATCATGGGGCGTATTAAAATGTGTGTAAATAATTAAAAAAAAATCTATTTAATTGAGCATAGAGATTTAAGGATTTTGTCTCTTAATTTATAGTGTTGCTCATTTTCAAAAAGGCAAATATGAGTATTTTAAGATATGGTATAAACATGATAAAGAATGTGGAATTACCATTAACCTTATAAATAATTGTAATGCCTTTTTCATTATAATTGACATATGAGTGATAAGTGAAGGATTGAATTTGATTATTAGTTTTATGTGATTGCTCATATATGCCTTGAAGTGATTAACCCATAAAAGAATATGAGGGAAATTATTGGAACATTTCATTCGTTTATAGATTTTTCATTTAAGTAAATTTGTTATATTAATAAATATATATACATTATATCATTCTTTAAAATATTTATTTTTTTGAATAATCTTTCATTTATTTTCATAAATTTAGTATCATGAAATATGTAGATTATTAGGGATTGTCGTCGCCACCTCCTACAAGGTACAGAAGTCATTCATGTAATTATAGCCACTTCTCCTTTTATTTATATTCATGGCCACTTCCTCCTTCACATTTATCTAGGAAAGTGGGGTTCATCACTGCCATATGATTAATTTGACAAAACTCCCTTTTGCAGAGTTTCCTCTATAAATACTAGTTCTTAGATGTAACCCATGAATGGTTAGGCTATTGATATGACCACATATCTTTTGGATGGTTGGGTGGCCTAGGATCCTCCTTCTATAGAGCCTTCCATTTGGATGACTCTATCCAAAATATGATCTTTCACCCCTTCCCTCAAATGTCATTGCTTGTACTTAATATTAGTATTTATTATTAAATATCATGTTTAGTTTAACTTTATTTTTTATTCCATTTATATTTTGAATTAAGTATTTTCCTTTTAATATAAATCATAATTTTTATCCAATGAAAAATATGACTATATAACCTTCATGAATTATTATTTTTTATAATATATAATATTTTAAAGCATTCCAATAATAAATATGTATAATACACATTCAAATATTCTTAACTACATCACCTCCTTATATCTGCTCACATCTATCTATTGGCATCAATCAATTAGAAATGGATTGTGATATACTACGATTCTCCATTAGTGAAATTTTAAATTATCATAGATGCACCGTATAAACAAGTAAATGATACAAGATATATTGACACCAAATGTAGTATATAGTGGGGCTTGAATTTAGAAAACAAATTTCATAATATTATTAAAAATTATAACTCACATTGTAAGGTTCTTTATGTTCATAGATTGCCATTTTCTTCAGCTTCAGCTGTGTGGAATACTTGGGAATGATATCCTTATGACTCTATGGATGTGCGAGAACTTTTTGGACTTCATGTATTCCATGGCCTTATGGATTCTAGGAACTTTTGGGATTCATAACTACTGAAAAAACTTTAAGCATTTTATTTTTGGTTTGAGTTATAGGTTGTGTGATCGTAACACATTTATTCATCCCATGGTAACAAAGTAACAGTGTTTTGGGTTTGGATTTATGTTGGAAAAGTATAGTGTCAAATCATGTATAAATTTACCATGTGGTAGATATTCATAAGCCATTTTAGTGAAGGGTCGGTACATAATCTACATATGAATGATACACTATTTGATATTAACCTAAAGTTTGAAGTGATGTTTTGGTGGCACTTTATTATATGAAGTGATGTGTTTTTGGTGACCCAAAAACTATGGATATTTAATTACATATAAAAGGGTGGTTTCCATGACTCTATGACTACTATATACAAAGATAAGATTTAAGCATTTATCTCTTCTTGGATTGTAGATCATGAATGATCATGATACATGTCGATATCTTAGATTATTGCATGAGGAATTGGACTATGTAAATGTGTAATGCCATGTCATAATTTAATTATTGTTATATTTATGTTTTAAGAGTTATGAAACATAATAGAAACATGATTATATTTCACATTTTTTATGTGTATAGGGTCAGAAATGAATGGTGGTTTCATGATACTAGTGTGAAGGGTTTTTAACATGTATATTATAGAAGTGTTGTTTGGGGGAGCATGATGTGAGGGATATTAAAGTAACACTAAATATTATAGTGTCTGATCCCTTTAGATGTATATATATATATATATATATATATATATATATATATATATATATATATATATATATATATATATTGTGTGTGACCTTTTTGAAACTGTGGTTTGTAGTTCTTGGTAGTGGGACTATATTTAGATACTAGTGTATTGTAATAAAGTGCATTTTGACCCCTTTTTGATAGATTTGTGACCATGTGGGTATATTGGTTATACTATGTGGAAGTATAAAAGGGTAACCCCCTCTCTCTGTGTGTGTATGCATGCACATACATGTGTGTGTGCACAGACATGTGCATGTGTGTGTGTGCACGTGCGCATAAATAATATTTAAGTGGGGATTATAAATATAAAAAACATATATTATTATATAGTCAATGACCCACAATCCAAATAAGGATTTTATATCTAATGTTCAATTGGGACAAGCTAATAAACATTCTATAATTTTTTGAGTGTTCTAAATCCAATAATGGGATCAAAATTCACTTTTGGGAAACATGGGTGAAGTTTCCTTTTGTAGTTCCATAACCCATAGGTATTTAACTAAACTTGGTGTACACTACGTGGAATAAACTAAGGCTAACTCAGTAATTTATTAGTATTTATCCGATAGGATTAATTATGAATGAAATTACAATATCATTATTGTCCATTATTATAAAATGCATTGGTGTGTATATTTAGCATTGGGATCAAATATTGTACATAGGCATAATTAAGTTAAATAAAAAAATGTATATAATGTTAAAGTATCACAAGAGGGTGCTACACACTAGTGGGGTTTGAAGGATTTTTTAGTCATAAAGGGTTGGATATTTTCAAGACTAGCATTGGATTGAAAATTCAAATGTGCATCATGTTTGAAATGATCATCATTATCATTCACATTATTATCATTCATTAGTAAAGGAGAAGGCACACTTTTAGATTTTATTTTCTTTTTCAAGCCTAATTTACATTTAATCAAGGGGTTTTAATATTTGTGCATCATGGTTAAAATATTCATTAATATCATCCACATCATTATGCAAAGACACATTATTCTCATTATTTTTGAAATAAGAAGTCACTTTTAGATTAGATTTGTTTTTCAAACCTAATTTATATTAAGGGTTTTGAAGATTTTTCATCAATTTTTACCTCCATATGATTAAGTCGAACACTTCTAGTTGGATTTCTAATTTTATTCATTTTTTATGACATGAAATGAAATAAAACATGGAAGCAAGTGTATACACCTAATATTTTCTTACTAACATTTTTCCATTGAATGGCTCATCAACACATTAATCTCCCTGTGTATATTGTCATGCATACACTAGTACAAGGGTGAGTTGACTTATGGCACTTTGTCAAAGATTAATTCATGCATTATACTTTCTACTACCATATTCAAATCAACATGACATTAATATATTTGTCCTCCTAGGTTATTGTCCCCCTAAAATGAACACTATGGATAATAACCCAATGCACACTAATAAAAATAGAGAGCCTAAATGAAATCATGGATATTACAATCTAAATGTAAATCATAAACCTGAATGTTGTTGAAAAATAGGAACAGACAAAATAAGAAATAACTGCAAGAAACTAAAAATAATGAAATGACCAAGGAGATAGGAATTTGATAGACCTAAGCAAAATTTTGAGATTTTTAAACTATTAACAATGATCTAGAAGTGATGATGTAGGTCTGTGTCAAATTTGGATCTCTAATTTTGAAAGGATAAATTTGACACTTCAATTGCAATAGTAGAATATGCCTTGGGAAGATTTGATAGGCCACTGAATAAGCACCTTTGCAACTATCGAACTTATTTTGAGCCATTGAATTTGTACATGACACTTTTTTAGATTTGGATTTTTTTGTGTAGGTGTAATTTGTTTGATGTTGTACAATGTTGTGTAATTGTAATATAGAATTAATGAGAAAAAAACATTATTTTTTCTTATTTTCACTCCTTAACCTAACCCTTAAAAAATGGTAACAAGATAAGTGTGTTCAAATTTAGTTGACTTAGGCTAACCCTCAAGGACTTGTAGCTACATATTTTTCATGCTTGAAATTAGATTTAATGTATATCTCTTATGCATGTGAGTCAAATTCCAAGTGAGACCTTTGTCCCCTCACTCTAGTAAAGTACATTACAAACTACATGTAAATTATCATAAACCATTTTTGGTACAAATTGATGATGTCATAAGGCTTTAAGAAGAGTGAAGTATCAAGGTGTAACTCCATCACAAGTATAGTAATAGATATGATGAAATAAGGCTACTTGATGTATGGAGAAGGATTCACCATTTACGCAATACTTGAATGATACTTGACACTTGGTAAAATGACTACAAATGATTTGTGTGTGTGTGTGTGTGTGTGTGTGTGTGTGTGTGTATACTTGTGTGTGTGTGTGTCAAATCTAAAAATGGATAATGTTGATGACATTTAGAGGGCTCAAAGGCCAGAGAGAGTGTAATGTGGGGTAGGAAGGGTTAAAAATTTATTAAATATATAAAGACCAGGTGTGACAAAATAAAGAAAATACATGATCTAAAAGGATATTTTACTAAAATTAGTTGTCTACATAATGCCCCTACTTTGATGTGCATATGTGATGTGAATGCATGTGTATATAAAATTAAAAATAATAATAAATTAAAGAATGTACTTTGACTTACCTAGGGAAGGATAAATGAATCAAATGATGCTTGAAAAGGACTCCACATACATATGATGTCATTTCTTGGGAAATATAGAATACCTAAAATTAATGGCTAATTATGCATAATTAGTCAATGTCATATCATGTTGTAGAAAATACATAAAATGAAAATAAAAATATGAGTAGAGGAACGAATACACTTGTGTATTAGAAACATGTTTCCTCAATAAAAACAACATCTTCTAATGTTCAATCTAATTATAATTTTAAGAGTAAGCCTTAACAAATATTTTTTCCTTCTTGATCAGAGAAATAGATTAATGCCATCTAACCATATTTTGTGCCTTCGTTTTGATCAAATTCTCTTAATTCACATATTAATCTTGATTTTTTTTGTTCCATCTTGAAAATATTTTTCTCAATTCTTAAAAAATCTGAAAATATATTAATGTATGCCCCCTTTTGAGATAAAAGGTTGTATAATTTTTTCCTACAAATATTTGTCTCAAAAGAAAGAGCTAAATTCACCACGTGTCATGACATAATATATAGACGAAGCTTGGTAAAATCCTTAAAATTTTGAGCACAAACACATGTATGTAATCATCTTAAAATATTTTCATATATTTATCAATAGTAATATGTAACCTCATGTGAGGATGAGAAAGGTAAGGGCAAACAAATATGCCCCAATTAATGCTTTGTATGCATAAGATATATATAGTAATAATCTCAAGGATATATGTGAGGGTACAATTCCCCCAAAGGAAAAATAAGATAGGGACCATAACATGGCCCCAATGTCATAATTGTGCCCCTATGAGGGTTAGATAAAGTAATGAAACATACACAAACTAGTATGCCTCAATAGATGTATGGTAAGGGCCATGGCAATGTTGGAACCAAACATAGTAACACTAAAGGTAGTAAAGTGCATGATAAATATCATGGCACCAATCATATAATATCACATAATACATTAATAATATCACACACAAGTATGTATCTACATAAATTAAATCATCACATAAGGACATATAACTCACAAGACATGACAACATGATAATGACATGATATTACAACTCGAGGATCCTCTAAGGATAAGGACTAGACAAAAAAAATGCTCAAACATGCACAAGCATGCATATGCAAGTAATGGAATAATCATAAGCACACGCATAATGCAATAATGTAACTATCACAAAGTAACCATGTAATGTATATATCCATGTAACATGCAACAAGTAGACACTAGTACAATATGATATAAGTAATGTAAATAGTTTTGAATGATAAATAGAAAGCAAGAAAGATGTCACTGTAAAATTCACTATATAGTAATACCCATGATACAAGGCATACCACCAATGTGATAATTTCCCTTAAGGTGTGGGCATGAAATTATTTGTGTAACATCTAATAGTCTATGATCATTTGAAACTTGTACATTTTGTATCTCACCCACTTAAATAATATCATGAAAATCACTTATATAACATGCATATGAATAAGGTCTCTAGTATAGGTATATAAGTATGATGTGTGTCACTTGATAATGATATTTTATTTTCTTTCCAAATTTTATACATTTTATACCTTTCTAACAATAATCAATAAAATAAGAATGCTAAGAGGTGCATGCAAGAAGAATCAGGAAAAAATCAATTAAGCAAAATAAAATAGAAGGGTCAAAATCAATAAATAAATTCAAATATTCAATCCAAGGGGTGCAAAACTAGATACAATCAAAATAAGTAGGCCAATAAGCACAATCAAATAAGAATAAGAAAAGGAAGATTCCAAATAACCCATAACTTCCCTCAAAACCTAGTATACACTAGGCTACAAGGTCTCGATATAAATGTTATCATCATTAGAAATATGTAAAATTATTTGGAATGGGATCAAAAATCAAGGGGAAAGGACTGGTGAAATATAACAAACAATAAAAAATAAGTGGCTATAATAATGTTGAGGCAAATGGAAGCAAGTTCCAAGGTGTTAGACGTAGAAGAAATATTAGGCATACAATAAAATTCAAGGGAGGAAAGCAAATGAAAGTCACAACATATAGAATAAATAAGTTGTGTACAATAAGAAACTATAATACAATAATGATTTATTAAATAAGCACAAGAGATAGGCTAACATAGCTAATTGATGATCTCATCTATAAAGTAAAATTATGGATTGGGAGACTTAAATGTATCTCCTAGAAGTGTTAGATAAATAGTCATGAGATGTGTAATAATATGGTGATGGTGGGATTAAGGAGCCACTACAACCTCTTGAAAATCATTCATAGGAATATGTTGTGGCAAAACTATCGTTAGCTCTAGTGCTTGGATATGACCCATTATGAGAGTTTTTAAACCATTCTTTGGGTGTGGACATGTAGGTATTATAGGTATTGAAGGTGAAAATATAATAATATATGTTATAAGAGGTGATTTTGTAGATATAAAATGTTTTAATAATGATAAAATTAAGTGAAAAACTTATAATAAAGACCACATGAGGTTGAACACTTCACTACGTATGAAATATTATATATAATCACACATGTGGCCTCTAAGGTACGATCGATAGCCTAAAATTTATGTCATGAATGGTATATTATTCATTATTATGCAAAAAATTAATAAAATGATGTTATGTGGAATGTATTTCTCTCATCTAATTTACCCATGGGTGTCCAAGCAAAAGTTATACAAACTAGTATCCGACACCGCACAAAACCAAACCATTGACCCACTGATCTAGGGATATTTAAATATTCGAGTCAGTCAGATAGGGAAAGGTTAGATGGTAATGCTTCCAAAGATTTTCACTTGAAAATTAGAAACTTTTGATATATCTTTTCATATTCCACATTTTCATTGTGAGAATGATGTTGTTTCTTCCAAAAACGTCAACAATTTATATTGAGATGATTGTTACTAACCAATATTGGGATTTTAAGGCTAGGATAGTTCAGATAAATTTATGCAAGATGATAAATTTTTTAATGAAATCATTCATAAACATATTATTAAAGTCATAGAGAGGGTGAATTGGAAAGTGGAGATGCAAATGATGGATATAGAGAAAGAGTTGGCTTCTGTAAAGATCTTCTACAAGGTATACTTCTAAACTAAGAAGCAAGTGGAAGAAAAGTCAACTCAAATGGAGGTCTATGAGATATTTCAAGGAGGAATGCAATTTTGCATTTTTACAAATGTGCAATTTTCAAATTACAAGCCAATGTTCACCACCCACCAGTCAATGTGCAGTCAAAAGGCAAAAGCGTAACTTTCAATGCCAACTGCAACTTACATTTTGGAAAATTTTAAACTACATGAAGAGTTCCCAAGTTCATGGAAATGTGAATAGGAAAAGTAATGTGTAAATTTCACTTCATAAAAATGCAAGTTTCAATATGTGGTCCAACCTCCCAATCTCACCAGTCAACTCATATAGAGGTCCATGGGAGATTTCAAAGAGGAATGCAATTTAGCATTTTTGCCAATGTGCAAATTGCAAAGTACACTCAAATCTCCCAAACCTTCCAATCAACATAAATTCAACATGAGGTCCTAGTTCAA
The DNA here is from genome assembly GCA_037957365.1 of Torreya grandis. Taxonomy (NCBI): domain Eukaryota; kingdom Viridiplantae; phylum Streptophyta; class Pinopsida; order Cupressales; family Taxaceae; genus Torreya; species Torreya grandis. The sequence continues at coordinate 669,055 of JARHVA010000102.1, forward strand.
ATCAAAAATTTCAAGGCCAAATGTGTGTTGTAAAATTGCAAATTACAAATTGCACTTGAAGTTTCCAAGTTCGTGAGGGAACTTTCAAATGGAACTACAACTCTAGATTGTAAGTTTCTAAATTACAAATGTGCATCTGAATTCTATATTTCCACCAACTTGCAAATTTATAGTTGGGCTCTGGATTCCCATCATACAAATGAAGTGCAAAATTGCAAATGGTAGCCAAAGTTCCCCATAAGGCAAAAAAGTGAAAAACATTGCACTTAAGCATTTAAAAAGTTTGGTGGCAACCCTAAAAAGCTCAAAGGCAAAAAATCAAATGTTAAAAAGTATGTTGAAGTAAAAAATCAAAAAGGTAAAAATGAATTAAGTCTTGTCATTTCCATTGTTTTGTTTGTGTTGAATACCTCCATGGAGGAGAAATATTGTAGGGTTTGCAAGGCCAAGGTGGTCCATTACAAGCATATCATTCAAATGGCCATGGATCTAGAGTATTCCAATGCAATCATCACAAGGTGCCAATGGGCATTCTTTGGCATAAACAAGAGGAAGGGAAACTATTCATAAGTTTCCATCTATACAAATGAGTGATCAAAGACATGGCTAACTTGTTACATATGAAGACAGAGTTATTTTTGTTCCTAGGGGTATATTCTCCCTCAAACCCAGCTGTAACAAATTTCCAACCAAGGAAATAAAGGGTTTGCTTGAAATCTCATCATTAAATGGATAGGTAGTTACTTCAATGATTCCTATCTTCCAGTTGGAGCATCTTGGTAGAACTTTGAGAGCTAATTGTGAATTTACAATATTTCAAATTACAAATGGGTGAAAATTTTGTATAAAAAAAGGGTTTATCCTCTTTTCAAAAGTTGTTGTTGGTTGGTATTCTTTCTAGATCTTAGGCTCTTTCAAATTTCAAGATCCTTATTGTGTGTATGTTTTGTCTCTCGTTAGAATTGTACAGCCATTAGCAAGCTCTACAAGCATTGTATATGTCTCCCCTATTCAAGAGAAAACTCACCATGCTTATCTCCATGTCAACATTATGAAACACTAATGTATGTAAGATTTCCTTTCAAGATAGTTGAAATTAGTTGTGATTTTTACTCTTTCCTGTTAATCATATGCAATAATATGTTTTACATGCTCTGTTGATTGGAAATATTGTTTTGTGATTATGACTTATTGTCAACTTGGGCATAGATCTAGGTTATAAACTCCTTTTTGCATTGTGATTTGGAAATGTGTTGTTGATAACCTCTTAAGGGCACCTTAGGTTTATGGATTTTACAAGATAAAGTGTTTCATGCTCTAGTTGCAGTGTATGTTGTAGGGTTTCAAGAAACATCTGAATATTTGCATTATATTGGCACTAATGGATGCAAATAATTCATGTTAGCTACCTTAACTTGTATTTCAGTATTCTACATTTTTGCAATGAATGATGTCATGCTTGTTGAAAGAAATCATGTTGTTTGAAAAACCACACCACCACACCACTCTTTTATAACTACTTAACTCATCCAACCCTGTTCTGCCCTAAAAATAATACACCATATTGCATATTCTAAGTGTTATTTGCTTATAGATGCATAAATATTGCATATCTAAAATGTGTCTATGTTTTGTGCTTTAAATCACATCATTGCAATCTCTGATTTGGCCCTGGGTTATTGAAAATTTATTTAAAATGAAGGTTGTAATCATATATACATCTATCTTCAGTAGCTTGTCTGGCCTAAAGTATTTGTTCATTTTGAGTAACAACACTTCTCAGGTGGAGTGAACAAGTTTGGTTATGCCCTAATTAGATTTGTGTTCTTGTGTACCAGTAATCCCCATGGAGATTGAACTGTAGTATCCCTCCATGTGATAAAGCTACCCCTTAGGTCTTCTAACCTTGGTTTAGGTAGATTTAGAAGTAGAAGGGAGCTAACCATACCCTCTGTCGGTGTCTTCTAGTCATTGTCTGTGTTCAATCCATCATGATGCTAAACTCTTCCCTAGATATAATGACATATTTGTCGGTTTTTCATCTTTGTTTTCCATATTGCCCAAGTATACAAGGCTAAGTGCAAGAGGTGTACAATTGGGAACTAACCATTGTAAATTTTATACTATTATCAAATAGTAACATACTAAAATGCATAATATTCTACCTCTTAGTATTACTAATTTATTGGCTACAACATCTAACCATGCAAATAAAATAAATACTTGCCAATATGCTTTGTTTTTTTTCCTCTTGATTTTACTGATTTATTGGCTACAAATTATAACCATAGAGGTTAAATAAATACTTGTTAACATGCTTTGTTATTTTTTCATCTTAATTTTACTAATTTATTGGCTACAATATCTAACTATATAGATAAAATAATATTTGTTAATATACTTTCTTATTTATTTTTAGTACCTGCATAGTAGGTATCTATTGTAATCAGTTCAACCTCATAATTTACATAAGGAAATGTATAACCAATGAAAGTTGATCACTTTTTGACTTTAACAGTAGGTTTAAAATATTTACTTTTTAATAATACAAAATAAATTAGTTTATTGTATTTTTATTGGTTAATATAGGGTGATGTCACTAATTTCCTAGGGAAATTGTTGTTTTTTAGATTAATGAAAGGAAAAATACTTGCATTATCCAATAAAATCGAAGCAATCTAAAAAATTAAACATGGATTATAGTTTATTTTATTTAGCATGTGATATGTTTTTGTCCCCAAAAAGTGAGATGAAATAAATACGTGGGTCTTAATGACATGTGAATGTGCTCGATAGTCTATATCATTCTCTTCGAATGGGTGATGTGTTTTTTAGGGACACAAGGCATGTTCTTATAGACCTTAAAAATTCATCTGTACTTCATTCTAAGCCAAATGAGGGTTGTGGTGGTAACGAGTTCATCTACATATTAGTCAGTATGGCACATCTTCATTCAACTGAGTTCTACTGGCGACATGGCACCTCTTTACTCAGTCATGATTTCCTAGCTCTGACATCTATGGTAGGTTCAGGAGACTTGTAGCACTGATAACTGGTGATGTGGTGTATTTTTATTTGACTAGGATCTCCCTAGATCTGACATCTCTGACAAGTTTGGGGGGACTCACCATACAAATAGAGCATTTTCTAATTTTTACATCTAGTTTAAAATATTTTCATTTTAATAAACATAAAATAAAATCTTTTATTATATTTATGTTGGTCCCAATGGAATAGAGATGTGGCTCAGTAGTCTATATCATTCTCTTAGAGTGACTGATGTGATATCTACAAACACAAAACATGTTCTTATAAGCCTTCAAATTTCATTTGTACTTTGTTCTAAGTTAATCGAGATATTGGGTGGTAATCAGTTCACCCTCATATTAGTCAACATGGCATCTCTTCATTAGGTCAGGTTCTCTTGGGCCATGACATATCTGATAGGTATAGGGAACTTGTGATACTAAGTGGCAATGTGTCATATCTTAATTTGACATAGATTTTTTAGGGCTTGACATCTTTGATAGGTCTAGATGACTAGCCACACTAACAACTAGTGATGTGGTTCCTCTTTATTCAACTAGTTTTCTTTCGAGTGTGACATATCTTCCAAGTGGGGGGATTGGTCACATGACAACTATCGACATGGTACATATTCATTCAGATGGGTTCCCCCTAGCTCTGACATCTTTTCTAGGTTAGGAGAACTATTCATATTGATAATTGGTGACATGGTACCTTTTCATTGCATTGGGATTTATTTGGTTCTATCATCTCTGTTAGATCTAGGGGACTGGTCATAGTGATAATTTGTAATGTGGCATCTCTTTATTCATTTGGGGTCTCCCTAGCTATGACATATATGATAGGTCTAGTAGACTCATTGTATTGATAGATGTTGAGGTAGTGCCTCTTTATTTGACTAGGTTCTCCCGAGCCCTAACATCTCTAGGAGGTTTGAGGGGTGGTGACATTGATAACTACTAACCTAGCACCTCTTCATTTAGTTGGGATTTCCTAGGCCCTAACATCTCTAACAAGTTCAAAGGACTAATCACACTGATAACTAGAAACTTGGCACCTCTTCATTCGACTAGGCTTTTTTGGGATCTAACTTCTGTGATAGGTCTCGAGGACTAGCTAGATTAACGGCTAGTAACATGGCACTTTTTGATTTGGTTGAGTTCTTTTAGGCCCAAAAATATCTAAAAGGTCTAAGGGAGTGGCCACATTAACAACTAGCAATGTGCCAAATGTTTATTCAGTTGAGCTCTCCCCATCCCTCAGATATTTGATAGGTATTTATTGTAATCAGTTGTAGCTGATATAATTACTAGTACTTGTATAATGTTGTGGCAATGTTGATCCAAATGGTTTAACTGGTTACAGGCAATGAAAGTTGAGCAGTTTTTTATTTTAACATTGGGTTTGAAACATTTTGATTTGAACATTAATCTAAATGATTACTTGCACATGTGGTTACTTGAAAGATATTAATCAAAAAAAATTGTATTCATTGGGATAATTAAGACTATTTATTACATTTTGATGTGAATATTAACTTGGGAAAATGTAGAATTCTTGTTTTGAAATATAGGTTTTTAGTAATTGCATAAGGGGAAAAACATAGAGCCATTGGAGAAATAATTTACAATAATAGTTTGTGTCACATAAAATTATTAATATAAATAATTACTTGCACATGCAAACACTGTTAAAGTTTTAATCAAACACATTTGTATTAACTAGGAAAATTAAGACTATTTATTAATTTAAAGAATCACCATAGAGGTGTTAATCCAAATATGAGGGGGGCGGTTGATATTTAATAATGCATTTTTGTTCTATTTATTATTTTCATTTTAGCTACAGCTTTATATGACAAAAAAAGAGGGATCACTTTCAATGTGCAATAATCTAGGTTGCTTTTTTTTAGTCGATTTACAAGGTTTATGAAATTTTCTATGGTCAGGGTTTGAGTCAAAAAGGTATGTGGTGCAAATATTTTAGGCATGGTATTTGCTCGTTGACATTTATATTTGGAGATATCAATGGGAAAAAAATGCATGTGAATATTAGTTGATTTTATACTATGAGATTAGAATTGTTAGGTTTCAAATTATACATGAATATTGGTGAGCTTGGGTTGGTTTTTTTTGTATTTTGCATTTGTATTTATGTTTTTAAGTGTTTTATTTTTATTGATTTAATTTTTTGGTTGTGTTTATTTCTCACCAAATCTCTATGTGTTTACTCAGAAGTATAAGAGGGTATTTTTGTTATGATGTTTCAGGTGCTTGTCTATGGCGGGTTTTATGGATTTTTTGGCTCACCAATCTTATCAGCAGTCCTTTTATGTGTAGCTCAAGGTGTTGCTTCAGTTTTAGAGGTTGTGTGGGTGTCATTTTCACTTGGGATCCTTGATGGGTTGTCGGGTTGACTAGATATTTTTTAAGCAGTCTCAAGCTAGGTTTTCTATTACTCTAATAAGCAATGTTTATAATTAGTTGAATTTTCTATTTTCTGTGAGATTAAGGAATGTTTTATTCTTATATTGGAAACTATTTGTATGTGTCATGTTTCTCAAACTATAGTTATTCCTATGATATTTTCTTTAGAGTATTGATTGGTTCTCATCTCTTTCTTGGACCTTGTGTTGGTTTATTTTGAATCTTCAAGATTAGCAGAAGTGGATTTAACACCTGTCAGTTTCTATTCGGGGCTTGGTACTAAGGTAGAGATTGAATTTGATTGTAATGTATTTGTTAATGAAACATATTATGTAATATGTTTAGGAATATAATAATTTATATATTATTGTGACAATCTAGTTATAAAAATATATTTAAAATATATAAATATATGTACATATATATATGATACAACATTTATTTATTTGAATATCTGATGCTTTCATCGATCAGTGTGTGAAGCGAGTGTGTTTGTGCTTAAGTTTTGCTTTGTATGTGATTGAAATTAGAAAAAAAATAATGTTGATTATATAAATTTAAAAAAATAAAAAATAACACTTTATGTGGTTTATGTTCTTTGTACATTACTTTGTGAATAGTTGATTGGGTTTTTGTCTTAAAAAAAAGAAATAAGAGAGAGAGAATGATATAGAATGAGAAAAGTGGATTATGATTTTTTCCTTTGGTGTCAACCAATTTAACCATGTATTAATTAATGTAATGCCTTTTTATTCAGTTGGGTTCTCTCAGGCTCTAACATATCTAACAAATCTGGGAACTTACCACACTGATAATTGATAATGTGTTGCATTTCATTTGAACTAGCTCTCCTACGACCTGACATCTTTGATCAATCTAGGGATTGGCTACATTAACAAGTGGAAATGTGGTTCATCTTGAATCGATCGAAGTCTTTTCATCTTTGATATCTCTACCAAGTGTGGGAGACTGGTCAGACTGACATTTGGAAACATGTCATGTATTCATCTGACCAGGCTTTTCCTAGCTCTAACATCTTTGCTAGGCTTGGGAGATTGCCTGCATTGATAAATGGTGATGGGGTGCCTCTTTATTTAATTAGACTCTTCCTGTCTTTGATATCTCTAGCAGGTTTGTAGGACTCACTGTGGTAACAGTTTATGACGTGACACTTATTCATTCAGTTGGACTCTCTTGGCTCTGACATCTGTGAGAGGTCTAAGAAACTAACAACACTAGGGAATGGGTGTGTTATGATCAATGTGACCAAATTTTATTGCTATTTTTTTTTTTTATATATTTTGAGACAAGGCAATAGTGAAATATTTTTGTTTGTTTTTAAATTTAAAGGGGCATTAATATTGTAATTTTTTGAAACATGTAAATTTTCTTCTCATGGCAGACATCCAAAGCTTTTTCCAAGTTTTATAAAAACCTAGGTAAGTATCTTGTAACTATGTAAATATGATGGTCACTATCCATTTTTTTAAATTCTACAGTGATAATGTAAATATCTTGTTGGGTAGTTTCTTTTTACTATGGCAAGCAAGATTGCTAGAAAATTGATGTTATTTTGAAATTGGTATTTTATTACTTGATAGTTTACCCTATTTTTCATTTTGAGAAAATAATAATAATAATAATAATATGAAAAAAAAAAGTTGAAAAAAAGAAAGAAAATAAAATAAAATAAATGGTAAATAGTCATGAAAAGAAAAACAAATGCGATTGAATTTGGTTGTCTAGAGGGAATTAATGATGTGGACACTTGTTGGTGAAAAAAAACACAAGCATTTGTAGATATTAATTATGTTTTGAAACATGAAAATATTTTTAGGATTGTATTATTCAATTATGTTGTTGGTGATTGACTTTTTATACATTTTCATTACACATCGAGAATGTTGCAAATTGGTAGCATTGACTATTTTATGGATTCTTTGAACAATGGAGATGCAGAGGCAAGATACTCATATGCAAACCAATTACATCTAGATATATTATATGATTTTCATCAAATACATGCTAGAAGCACATACTTTCTTCAAATGAGAGTTTTTGGAGCTTACAGATCAAAGTGAGACTAGTCTGTGGGGTGACATATTTTATATTCAAGAGTTATGCAAATGGTTGAATATTCCTATTTCTATTTGGTCTATGATGAGAAGAAAAAGGTATCTAGATTTCAACAAAAAAAAGTTGTATTCAATTTTATTTCATGACATAAACCCCACGTGTGGACATTTTGAGCCATTATTTTACAAAAAAATATGCAGTTAGAACATGATTTATAATGCAAAGTTATCAAATATTTGCAAAAATCCTTCTTTGTACTGAAATGTTATTTTTCATAACCTGAAAGTATATGTCATGTACAAAACAAATAATTTAGGCTCTAGCTATGGTGAAAGCTTATTTGATGTTATTAATTTGTTAACTGATCATGAGTTTGTTGGTCATGTTCTTCATCGATATATGGCGTAATCTTTTTTGAATGGTATTGTAGTGCCAACTAGCTATGCAATGACTTCTTTAAGGCTTTGTGAATAGGAACTATGAAAACAAGAGCCTATAATATTTTTTGACTTGAAAATGTATGTTGCAAATATTGGAATGCCATATTAAGAAAGTGGACTTGAAGGTAATGAATTTTGTTATTCATGGCTTTCAAACATTCTACAAAGTAATATTCGATTATGGTAATCAAAAACTAAAAATATTTCAAAAATATTTTGCAATTGTTATGCTCCAAAGAAAACATATAACATTGTTTTTTTTATATACATACATTTCATATTCATTATAAACCATTGTAAACAATTCACATAGATTAGATTACATATGCAATGTCAGTGGATATTTTGATAGGATTGTCAGATAGCAATAGATTCAAAAGTTTTGAAACAAAAATGGGGTCTTTTCAGATTAACAAACAATATATAAGGAAGCCTTCTATTAAAGACATGTCTAATACTATAAATAGGCATCATACTTCTCTGCATTGTTTGAAACAAATAATGCATGGGTAAAAAACAAAAATAATGTAACAAAAACATAAAATAGAAACACTAAAAGATAGCTTAAACAGACACAAAAAATCATTATAGTCAGTGAAAGCAATGATACACTGTCACAAAAATAATAGTTGGGATGCACACAACATGATTAGTGAAGTAACAGGGTAATAAACAACTATCTAAAATTGATCAAAGACATGTTGATTCATTCTTACATGGTTTGTGAATAGTTACATTTCAAATGGGATATCATTCTAGTTGACATTAACATTGTCAAAGCATTTGATTGTGCTTTTGCACATTAAACATTGAAAAAACTTGCATTAGGTGAAAAAATATGCAAGCAATGCAAAAGATATCTTAAAAATGGAAAAAGTGTCAACATTTGTTATTCCTTTTAATGTTAGGAGAAACAAAAAAAATGATATTATGAAGAAATCAACACTTTTAGAATAAATATTGGTTATTTTGTAAATGTCATTTACACAAGTGCCAGAGTTTGCCTACAAATGTTCATAATATGGCCTCATAGGAATGATATAAATGTCCTGATAGACTTTGATCAGGTGCAAAAAGCATTGCCTAGAGAAATGAATGACACAAAAATAATTGCAATAAAAATAAAATGCAAGCTATGATACAAAAATGCATATTTAACAGGAAATGTGAGGCCTTCATATGTGATGAAATCATTGTCTCAACTTTTTTAGGCATCATTGTATAAGCAATAAAATATTATTATCAATAGGGGTTGGAAAAGTAGATTTGATAAAATAAGAGAAAAAAATATTGTTGAGGTTGTGTCTGTTGAGGACAAGACATCTAATACTTATGAAAATGAATCAGAGCCTATTACTGAATCTTTGGTTCATGCTTTTGTTTATGCATAGTCGATACATGATCTTCAATATCAAATCATTGAAATTGCCCCATTGGAGGGACTGAAACCATTAGGTGTATTTGAATACAAATTCTTAGAGGAGATGAGTTTCCCAACTTTGTTCTATGGTTTTAGTCACCCTCGAGATATGACAGACAGAGTGTTATACCAAAAAATTACAAAGTGGGAGATTTTGTATAAGGAAAATGACACTGCAACACACATAACTAACATATTTTTTAAAGCTATCAAAATCATTATACATCAAATGCCATCTTGTGCTTGGATATGTATATGCAAAGGTGAATTGAAAGACAAAAACTCTATGCCAAGGATGTTTAAAACAGAGCTATCATAAAAAAATCTTGAAATCACCCATAGCTTCTAAAGCTCTCAAAAGCATTCGAACATCACTTGACTATTTTGAAAATTCAAGAAAGAATATTTTTGTAATGATTAGGCAATTGGGGCCACCAATATTTTTAATAACTATAACAAGTGTTGAACATTGTTGGGAGCCTTTGTACCATGCATTATATAAAATGACTCCAGTGACAAATAATAAACATAAAGAAATGATTGAAGAAGACAATATTGATATGATGATAAGAAAAAATCATGTTCTATATAGCCATTAATTTAACCATAAATATAATGTGTTTAAAAAAATGTTATTGTAAGATGAAGAATTATTTGGAAATTATTTGGATTTCTTTTCTATGACTGAATTTCAAAATAGATAAAATGAGTATTTACACTTCATGCTATAGGTATGAGATGCACATGTATATGGGGATTGATGTAATACTGAAATCAAAGATTTTGTAGATAGATACATATCTTATAATTTAATATTGCTTGATAGTTATTTAACTAAAATACAAAAACATCATCATATAAACACGTGCAAAAAGTATAGAAATTCACATTACAAATTCAATTTTCCATTGTCTCCAATGCATAAAATGAGAATATTAGATCCATTGGATGAAACCAATGAGCTATATAAAGAGAATATCACAAGAATTTTTTTCAACTTGAATAGAAAAATATAGTAAAGACATGACATTTCAAATGTTTTTACAAGAGGCAAACTTGTCTAAAAAAGAATACATACTCTTGTTGCGATATTTTATTTTGTGGCTAATTATAATGTTAGAAAAACATCTATGTAATGCTTGTATGAATGCATTTTCAAAAAACTATCGTCATTATGATATGCTAACACAGATGCATAGTTTATTCTTGATGCGTATGTTGTGATATATTCTTGCTCTTATATGACAAAATTTGATCATTCACAAACAAATGCATTTTTAAAAGTGTGTGTTGAAACTATTCATAACAATTAGTAGCTATAAGAAAATTAAGGAATATGCTCTTGCAACATCAACAAATGTCTAGTCGGCAGGCCGTTTACATCGTATTATCATTGTTTTTACATCATAGTTCAAGGAAAATAATTTTCATAAACACATCGCTAGAGGCAAAAAGAATTTACATTTTGAAAAGTCTAAATTTATTAGCACAAGAAACAAACACTTCAAAAGATGTAATATGTGCTTCTCCTATAGAGAAATATGTTGCAAGTCCAACATAGTTAGAACATGTATGCTTGGCTGAATTTGTTGCATATTTCCTAGGTAAATGCCCAAATAACAAGAAATGTAAAAAATCATGCATCATACAACATGATAGATACAATATCCATGTGGATCTTGAAAATTATTGTAGAGAAAAGATGATATTATATATACCTTATCATGATAATGAGACATACTGAAGAGAACCTTTAACATGTGGAATGATGCATACCTTACTCATAAAAAACAAGTAAAAAAGATTGAAATCATGTTTGTTGCAAAGTTGATAAAAAATGGGGCAACATTGATATTGCTACATAGAATATAGATATTGCTTCTGATTCACTATTCATTATTACTGAAGATAGAAAGAACAATCAGATCAAAAATAATTTTCATGTATATGACATAGCCTTTGATTTGCATTGCATAAGAGGTCATCAACTAGATGATACTCAACCTTCAAAAAATTTCAGATAGCCGAACATCCTTTTTTGATGAGCATAGAATAATACCTAGACTTGCAAAAGTAGTTGAATAGAGAACAAGAAGCAATTGTGAAGGACGTTGTATTATAAAAGTGTTAGAGCCATACAAGCCAATCTATTTGTTCATAATAGGGGGAGCAAGTACAAAAAAACATTTACCATGAAAGTGATATATGAAAATTTTATGTGCATCTATAACAAAGAGATTGAAATTTATCCTTTGAAAATCAAAGCCCTGATTATTACATACATTGACAAAGTGACATACAATGCAAATGGCTTGACTGCATATTCTATTTTTCAACTTTCATATACATCTAGCCGAATGTTGTCATTAGATTCAAACACTTTGGATACATTGAGCAAATTCTATCAACAATTGTGTGTGTTATTTATTGATATAATATATTTATTAATAAATTTAATGCTTTGTAATATTGACAAAAGAATTCGACAAATAATGCATACACCCACAAAGCGGTTAGTAAAGATTGATGTTATATTTGTTGGTGATTTTTACCAAATAGAACCTATTCGAGATAGATGGGTTTTTTAAGAGCTTATATTAAATGGAGAAACAACTTCATACACTTTTTGAATTGACAATGTAAAATGTCTTCAACTTTGACAAGTCATTCGTAAAAATAATATTTAATTTGTTTCCATCCTAAACTGCATCATAACTTGTCAGTAGATAATATCAAACATTGAATACTTGAATATTGTATGCTATAAATCTCCTTAAGAACCAAAATTTCCATTCTTGTTTCACAAGAATGATGATGTTAAAAAACATAACACAAAAATGCTTGCACTTGTCAATGAACAGACTTATACATTGAATGTTCTGGACATAAAAATGAATTTATCTGATGAAATCGTTAAAAATAATGAAAATAATTTCTTTCTTGATACAATTATTTTTAAACCTAACATATTGGTGGAAACTATGATATACAAAATGGATTAGTGAATTGTGTTGATGGAATTATCAAGTATTATACACCTGGACAAGTAGACATAGTTTGGATAGAATTCAATGACATAAAAATTGGAGTGTTGCAATGCAAAAAAATATAAAGCTTTTACAATGACAAAATTTCTTAAAATTGGACTCTATTAAAAAAAATATCGAAGAAAATTTATATTATAAAAACTATGGCCATGATACATGAGTAGTTTCCAATGCAGATAGCATGTGCTCGAACAATACATAGATCACAAGGGCTTACAATGGAAGCATTAATGTTTGATCTTACTGGTGTTAAGTGGCATAGACTTGTTTATACTACACTTTCATGAGTAAAAAACATTAAATCATTGTATCTAGTGAAAAAATTAGAACCCGACAATTTTGTGATGTACAATAAAGTAAATGTTGAAATGCAAAGATTGGAAACTTCTACACAGTGGCTACCATTTTTTGTAAATGTTTCTCAAATATGTGATAGCCTCATTGTTTTCTCATTGAATACCTAGAATTTGCAATTGTATTTGAAATGCATCACACATGACTATGAGCTTATGGATGCAAGCATTTTATGTTTCCAAGAAATGATAACTATGCATGTAAAGAACGCTTTGATTCTTGCAAAAAAAATTAACTATCACTTGTTAATGGATGTGCATGGAATAATGTCATGATTTAGAAAACATATTGTATTGATAAAAAACAAAGTGTTTTCTATACCAAATATGGAGACTATGATACATGATATATCATATTTAGGTAAATTGATACATATAGTAAATATTTACTTGGTACAAAATGCGCCAATATATGATGTATTGGTATTTATAGATACAACATCTATTGGATTATCACATGAAACCAATATCATATTTGTTGGTGATTTCAATATTGACATGTTTTAAGAAATAATATCTAGATGATAACTTTTAAAAATAATGTATAGGCATGGTTATTCTTTGATATCAAATGTGACAACAACAAATGCAAGCACTTTAATAGATCATTTTTTGACAAATGTGAATATTCAGAATACTCGATTCAATGTTTATGATACATATTAGATAGACCATCATGCATGTTGCCTTTGAATTTTTCTTTGACAAAATAATAACAATGAATTTGAAAATACAAAAAAAAATATTGCTTATTCTGTGCAATGTCATTTACAAACGCCAAGTATAACTGGAAAATGAAATTTGTCATTGTCGATAGTCAATAGCGAAGTAAAGCATTCAAAATAAAAGAAAAGGAATAAACATATGAATAAAAAAAGTGATGTGTGCCACTTGCATTATGCATAGGTATATTATATTTACATTTGCATGCAATCTTCAGTCATTGATGCAGTCCAAAAAAAATTGCGAAAAATTAGATATGGAGTCAAGCATGTGTATTGTTTAATAAATAGAAACCGCATGATAAAACAAGTTAGAATGGTAATACTTTGTTTTTGGACATGATGAGTTATTATTTTTTCACGCTCAATTTTTTCTATTTTTATTTATCTGTTATCAATGTTATAAGAGCTTTTATCATGATATAAACGTGAAACTATGCATGTGAATAGAGAAATACCCCTTCAATAAATGATGATGCATATTGCATAAATTATCAGTAAATCAAATGCTTTCATATCAACATTCAATTTAATGTGTTGTACAGACAAAAAATGGACAAATGTATTTAATTTTGAATGAAACACTCATAAGCGAAGAGCTTCCAAAACTCATTAAATATATTTTGATCAATTCAAGTAAGATATATAAACTGTCACATTTTTGCTACGATGATTTCAACTATATTGCATCTTTACACTTGTTGTAGACAACATCATCAAATCTATTAGCAAGTATTTCTTACTTCGTGTTTTGAATTTTTTTTAATTGTTTTTGTAAAAAAAAATTTAGACAAAAAATAAAATAAAGTAACAGGTTTAGTGTTCGCATTGATTACAATCTAGAATTTTTTTTAGAATCAAGCAATATGTTCATTGTTATGTGTGTGTAGTGTTTCTTTTCTTTTCTTTTCTTTTCTTTTTAATTAATATTATGATGATTAGTTTTTTATAGTTGACGATCTTAATAGAGACTGATGATCTCCTTGTTTTTCATCTCCTTGTAGAACATCAAGCAACTGACTATATGCAAGATTATGCATCTGGATTGTAGAGTATATGAGACTTATTTGAAGGCATAATCTAAGTGAATATGTTTACAATTCTAAGAATGATATGAATAATAAATTTACAAATATTTTGTTTAGTGCAAGTAAGCTCTTCTTACATGTTGATCTTTTTCACCTTTATATATTTGTTCTCTTGTTTGAACAAGTTTTTCAATATCATTACCGATGGATTGAACAGTAAAGGCCACTGATGGTTGGGTCCATCTTACTCTTTTTTTTTCTTAGTTGATTGCATAACAAAGTTTTTAGATAGTATTTTTGTGTCTTAGTTTTTATCTGCACATGTGATCATATATTCGGTTGAAGCAATGATAGTGTTAATAAGATAATGACCTTATGGGGCATCATATAATTGTTATTGATCTTGTGCAATCTAAAATTATTTGAAGCTTATCAATGTTTTCTCTGCTTCACTCTTAATGTGACCATATCAACTCTAGGATATAGGCCCATTCTAGTTAGCTTTGGGTATGGATCAGAAGTTGATTGATAAACTAGTATTGTATGGCTTATGTAGTAACACAATTTTTTTATATTGTATATTCTTCTTTTAATCTATTACAGTGTAAGAAATTGAGCCTTGATTTAATGCATTCTCCTTATTGAATTTTATTCTTGATCTTGGGAAAGATGTGTTAAAATGGTAATGACTAGTATATATTACTTTAACTATGATGTTTTCATAAATAAACTTAGTCTTAAGCATTATCTCTAAATTTGATGTAACAATTCAACTTATGTGATTTACTTTATTGTGTATGGTTTTGTACGGATAAATTATTGGTATAGTTTTGAATGTTATTTTAAGAAGAGAACTCAATTATGAGTGATGCTCATGAATTATGTCATTTTATCTTTGATTATGCTAGATTTTCATTTCTTAATACTTATTGCTATAGCGTTGAATGACAAGGCTAGACTTGTAAGTGGTTCCTATAACATGAAATCATTTTTTGGTATCATATTTATAATACTCTTAGTGTGAATTGTATATTTAATACCGATTGATATGTTTCAATTATGGTTTCAATCATGAAGTAATTTTTAGTGTTAAGAAATCAAGACAATTTTTTTATATCTTTTTGGATGTTTCATTCTTGTTCCCACATACTCCTTATATATCTACATATGTGTGCATGCTAAAATTTTGTTGTCAAAAGGAAAAGGTTAGGAGTAAGCTAAGGCATACATTGAATATAAATAAGTGTGATGAGATTCTTTTAGTTTCATTTATGTTTTAGGTGAAGCTAACTTCTTTATAGTAATCATATCTTTTGGCTTGGCTATGGTTTGTGTGATATGACTCAGTTTCATGAGGATTATTTTAACATTTTATTTCTATTCACCAAAAGTATCTAGAAAATTTATTCTTGTCCTTGATTCTCATTCTTTATTATTATTATTATTATTATTATTATTATTATTATTATTATTATTATAAATTTATTGCATTTCTTGGAACATTGTTTGATAGGTTTGAAATACCTTGCAATTTTTTTTCCAAATGGTTTGTCATGGTCTGACCAAATTTATGACATTATTTAAAGGTTTTTGGGTTTGACAAATGGACCAAGAACTTGTCATTCATAGGAAAATCCTTTATTGTCATTCTAGGAATGTTATGTGTTTAGATCTAGCATTGCATTTATTATAATTTATGTAATCATTTAAAGTAAGTAAAGTGGAAACCCTAACTCTAGTTTGGTGGTTGTAATTTTTTGCTCCATGTTTAATTTCATTTATTAGTTTGAATTTTTCAAAGGTAATGACCTCAAGGAAGGTTCTTGATTTTGTCATATGACTGCATCGCATCATTGTTGTCATGTTTAAAATATGGGGAACCTCTGGCCAAACAGGCTTATACTATGATATTTGAAATTAGTCAGATCTTTGTATTCAGCTCATGGCTAGCATAGTTATTATTGTATTGGTATATTTAGGAAGGAACTTGGGTATTTGAATTTGTTTTCAAAGGGTTTTGTTGTTTCATGAATATATAAATACATGTTTGTAGGGCTGATTACATCCAATCTTGATTGTAATTATCTGATTGAACATTAAATTTATAATTTATGAGGGTATGAAAAAGATATTATTTCAATTTCATTGTAATCATGGATAAATGCCAAAGTGCCTTGAATTGTCTATTTGATTAATAGTTGATTCCAATAATGATATAACTATATGTAGATATTGGAAGAGTCAAATTATGTAATCATCACAAAAGCAAAGTGGATATTGGAATTATTATTATGTTTAAGATAGTATTATCATTCTTCTTTGGATTGGAATGGTTTCACAATTAAGAGATGTAAGTTAATTAACTATTTCAATGCAGTAGATAAGATTAAAGCTTATTATTGAGATTTATTATTAAATGGGGACATGAATGCACTTCGACTTAAAGTGTTAGTACTTCAGAAATCTATATTTATAATTAATTATATCAATTTCAGTGTCAATAGAGAAAAATATGCTTATCTAGTTTGGATTATGAAACACTTGTATACACTTGAAACATGCATGACATTAAGATAACCATATAAATAAAAGATATCTAGGGGATAAGGTCTACCTGGCGTCATTTTAAAAGGGATTCCTTGGCATTTTGGTTAAATTTAAAATATAGTAAAGCTATAGTAATATCAAGTGATTGAATAGGAAATTGAGCTAATGTATTTCATTGAAGTTAGATTTTTGTGTAAATCTTATTTATAAAAAAAGATTGAAATGGATAATATGGTTACTTTTTTAAATCTCATAACACTGGATTTTATAAATTGTATTGACAAAGGTGATGAGGATTTGACTGATATAATATGTTTATTAAATCTAAACTCAAGAAGCTCCTACCTCTTAATTATACATGGATATATACCTAGATCTAAATATCTAAATCAAATGAATGTGGTTGACTTATAGGAATGAAAATTTTAACTACAAAAAACTTATAGACAAGATGTTATATCTACCCAGCCCTAACATCTCTAAGAGGTCTAGGCAACTCTGCACTGATGATTGTCGATGTAACACCTCTGCATTCGACCTACCTCTCCCAAGCCCCATCATATCTAACAAGTTTGGGGCACTGCTTACACTGACAATTGGTGACTTGGCATCTATTTATTTGCCTAGGTTTTACTTGCCTTGGACCTCTCTAATATCTCTGTGTGACCTAACACACTAACAATTGGCAACCTCGCACCTCTTCATTTGTCTGGGCTTTCCCAAGCTTGGATTTCGTTGATAGGTCTAGGAGGACTCGTTAGGTTGACTACTGGTGAAGTGATGCCTCTTCATTCAACTTGGCTATGTGAAATGCATAAAAAGACAAAGTTATAAAAAAAATAGTGCAGTAAAATATACTTGTTAGATAGGGAGATCTCAGTTTGTCATAAAAGATAGAGAAAGGTAAGTCAGAAAAGAATGCCTCTAGGTCTTAAGTGAGATCAATGTAATGGTCATTGAATTAAGTGGTTGTACCACAACTATACCTCTATAAACCAAATTTCACTAGTGTTCTGCCTCTAGAAATACATAATGAAGAGAGCTTGATGAAAACCAAAGTATGGTTTTAATGTGAATTCCTGCCAGAGATTAATACCAAAGTTTTATTGTTGAAAACACATAAACACCATATTAAAACTTGCAGGTAAGCACAAAAAAGATCACTACTTATCAAAAGAGAAGGAAAGAACTTACACATAGAATACAATAGCTAATCACATCATAATCACGACATACATAAAGCGAAAAAGTCTTAATTCAATCAATCATAACATTATTGATAATTTAAACATGCAAATGAAAGAAAATTGAACACATAAAAGATACTTTTGTAAAAACAAAAATTGTATTTGTTAAGAGAATGAAAAAATGCTACAATAATCAATATGGATCGTTGTTACATTTCAGAGTGCAAAAAGGAACTGGTAATAATCCAAGAGCACTTTCAACCATTTTTTTGTCATTCCTAAAATATAATATAGCTCTTCTATAAATAGATAAGAATTGGAGCTCATCTCCAAAAAGTATAAGGATCTCATCTTGGGCCATAATGGCTACTCATTGTAATTGTAATCGTATTTGAAAAAAATGAACCAAAAAATTTTGAACAAACCTACAACACATTTGCAATAATCATCTCCAAATATGTGGAGGTGGCTAAGAGGTACTGACTCCTAACTGCCTCGACTAAGCACTTCTAGATTCCAGCATGATTGCTATGAGATCAAACTCTTGGTTTAGCTTGTCCAAGTTTATTAAAGGTTCCCTAAAGATCACCTTTGCTTGAGTTCTTAGTCATTAGGAGACCTAAAAAATTGCATCCACTGAGTCTTGAACTCCTAAAACCTAATTAATGCTTGTAGTGCACTAGATTGACAGATCCAACACCTCTTAGGATCTTTTTTGATTCACCTTATTCACTTTTTCCCTCATAACCTAGTCGAATTGACCTAGGTAGACTTGAATTCCCATCGATCGAGTAGAGTGCCATCTGGGTGGAATAATACTAAGATATTGACCTCATAAGAGTGCATTAGTATATTTTTCCTTCCCTCTTCCAAGGGTTTTGTAGTAGTGTGGGCTAAGGCTAGCCACTCTTCTATCATTTCTCATGTTTCTATCATAAGTTTGGTGTAATGTCAAATCTGAGACAGGCATCAGTTTGAGCTCTGGGAACAACCCCTTGTTAATTATGACTTACAACATCGGGCACTTCCTATCAATCTTTGTGATTATTACCATGTAGGCCTATGTCCTCTTTATAATTGAATCGATCTCATCCCAAGTCTCCATTTCTTCCCCAGGATCGAGAAAAGTAATATGAGGGCATCCTTGACCTACCTAATTAATCTAACTGGGAATGTGCTCTTCAATTGAGCCTTAAGAGTTTGAACTTGGCTCTACATGTCCTCAAGGACTTTCTAGAACATGTCATGGGTAGCTCTGAGCACAGACAATGGGTCCTCATCTATCTTCTCTTCCCCAACAACAATCCTCACCTTGGTGAGGGAAAATAGATCCTGATGGGTTTGCCATATCACTAGATTCCCCTCCTAGATAAACCTTTGAGTGAGCCTCCTCTTCATGATCTAAGAGGCTCTATCAAAACTCCATTACACATCTGAGTCACCCTTGACATCCATATGTGGAGTATGCAATCTTGACATCATCCCTTGAGTTATTGAGGGTGTAGGAGGTGCAGTTGAAATGGTGGTAAAAGCCAAAAGATAAGGCGGGGGAGAGATGGAGGAAGTGAACGTAGTGAAAGAGGAAAGTAGAAGAGGCGAAGGGGGCATGGGGGTGAATGGAGGGAGAATAAAAGGGGAAACCCATATGAACAATTAAGCATGCCATTATTCCTAGGTTAGGTTCACCTGAGATGTGATTGGTCCTGGGAATGGTTCATGGAGTAATAGAGATGAGATAGGCTGATTGAAGGTGAAACTAGCAGGGCTTTAGGTAAGGGAGAAAGTAGGCCAAGGAGCCAATCACTAGGCTCCTAATACTAAGGAGCCAATCACTAGGCTCCTAATACTAGAGCTGGAGACGTCAAAAGATGGGTTGCCTTCTACTTCTTCTTTGGCCTCTTCTTTGGATCAATTATAGGTTTTGTGATAAATGGTCTAGTTGTGACAGCTAAGGTTGCATGAGTTAATGAAAGATTACTTAAATCTATAGAAGGAATCACCAGGATGACTAGAGTGGGGCCAAAAGGGTCTCTACTAGAGTTGGTAGACTTCTAGAGGCTATATCCACACCTATTGTTGAGGGCATGCCCAAAGAAGGCACTATGAAGACTCTAGGCTGTGAGATGGGTAGAGTGGGAGGGAAAGCAAAAGTGACAACATTCAGAAGGATTGAGCCCTAGGATATTTGGGTGAAAGATGAAGGGGAAAGACTAAGAAATGGTGGGGGTAGAGAAAAAGTAGTAGGTGCTAAAATAGGGAGTCAAAACATGATAAGAGTAAGGGGAATAAGGGAAATAAGAGGAGATGGAGTGAGCAGGCGACCCTGGATGGGTGCCTACAAGTGCCTCATTTAGGGTTCACTATTAAACTAACCTCGATATCAAATCTTAAAGGATGCAACATTATTGGTTAAGTAGGCTGCATTTGGGCTACCTGGCACCATATATTTTGAGCTCGAGACTATCGGGCCTAGTGGAAGGCACTGTCAGAGGAGGTGAAGGTGGAGTGCCAAGAGCATGTGAAGGAGGCAGAGGTAGAGGAACTGGGTCTATTGGTGGAAGTGGAGCTTGGGGAACCAAGGTTGTTAGTAGAAGCAAGGCTTAAGGAACAATTAGAGGAGGTGAAGGGGCAGCTTGAGGAGGAGAAGGTGGTGTGGTACTCTTCAATATTTTGTGCAAGATGCCCATAATAGCATATGAAGGAGCCAAAATTAGAGCTTGAGGAACTGGGACTGTTGATGGAGGTGAAACTTGAGAAACCATGGTTTCTACTAGAAGCAGAGCTTAAAGAGAGATTGGAGGAGGCAAAGGTACATCCTAAGGAGGAGAAGGTGGTGGGGTGCCCTTTAAGATTCTCCATAAGATGGCTAGAGAAAGTTATAATCAGGTCCTCTACAGGCTGAATAGGAGCTGAAGTGGTTGCTGAGGGGCTTACCTAAGCCTTCTTCCCTTTGTTCTTCTTCTTAGTTGTTATCTAGAATTGCACCTCCTAGTCATCAGCAACATCCAGATAAAGCTCATCATCATCTTCAACCTAATGGTCATAGTTGATATTCAATTGAGATCCATACTGTGATAAGTGGGCCCGAATCATCCTTTTAAGGTCTCATTATTAAATCTTGCATTTTTCTAGAGTGAAGGATTCTCCACCATCCACCATCTTTTATATGGAGGGAAAGTTCCTATAAATGTGCCCTTGTATCGTGATGAAGAGTAGAGGGCACGTCTTCTGCTAATGTTGTACGTAGTGGATGAAGATGCCATTCACTAGTTGATAGGTGATTTCCTACTTTGTTAGGCAATTATGCACATAGTATGGCAAGCGTAGGGGTTCTTGCATGAAGCCCACGACTCAAATCATTGTGTCATTTTTATATAGCCAGTAGTCCCTTATGGCTATGATATAATCCTGCATTATCTTTGAAATTCAAGGAATGGGAGCTTCATTGATCACCTAGTACACCATTGGGCATAAATACTCACAGACATCCCATACATATTGGTGGAATTGGTAACTATAGATCTTAAAGAAAACCATGTGGATAGTGTGGCCACCAAGAACCCAGGTAGGAAAGACTAACGGGTTGAATGAGAGTGTTCCACATATGGCATCAAGCAGATAGTTCATCATGTAGAAATTTCCCCCATTCCAAGTGTCTACAATGGGCTAAACCAACTTGAAGTTGATTAATCCTCTAAGGTCTGGGATGTTGGAGTCAGTTAAAATCATGTGCTGGTAGGGGTACCCAAAAATTATTAACATGTTAGTAGTTTGAGTCTCTAAATAGTCGACTCATAAGGATCACACCTACTCGTACCTCCTTTTAGAAGGTGTGTACCATGTAAGCATTGATCTTTTATTTATTCTCCCACTTAGAGTCTGGGTTCTTGGCCCAGTCTTGAAGGATGGTATAAATCTAGTGATCAGTCGTTCATGTTGATACTACCATTGCATTGTATGAGAGTAATAAGTTTGAGAGGGAGTATTATGCTTTGAAGGCATTCCCAGATATGTCGGTAATTTACTGTCAAGAAGTGGGTGAACACACCCAGTCATTAACACCATCCTGTACTTAGATGCCCTTATGAAAGATGTCACCCAATAGGTCAGTGTAGGGAAATTCCTCTAGTTTGGCCGTGACTCTATGGAGTCTGCATCTTTTATAGGACCAAATGGTGTCCTCATATTCAACCAACTAGTCATCAACATCACTAGAGTCCCTACGGACCTAATCAATTACTTTAAATATGTCATTGTAATGCTTGTATTTGGTTAAACTAGCAAGGAAAGTGGTGTCCCAATACTCAGGATCGAACTTCATGTTGGAGGATATACAACCATTGAAATAGAATAGAAAAGGAATTGGGAAGCTTTCAAGTGTCAAAGCCATGGGATACATAAGTTATTTGTGAATAATTTGAAAAAAAAAAGTGATTTTTTTTTCTAGCCCAACAATGGTAACCATTGATGGGCCTCCTTTAGGCTTTAAAAGCTTGTGCACACATGTCCCTGCATCAATGTCATTTGACAACTCACTTTCCATGAATTTGAAGTTTGAGTTGGTAGTGATATTTTCTCCTTTTAATTTCAAATTCAGAATTGGATTCAAAGTGCATGATCCTCCACCTCCAGATGGATATAACATTAGTGATGGGATGTTTTCCAAATCTATCCAATGTAGTCCAACTTCTCATTCTATTAATGGTGAGCACACGGCAAACACACAATCACATACCTTGGAGTTCCCTCAGATAATCCCCACTTTTTGACACATGTCATCAATTTATTAGAATTTTATTAATGGTCACTATCTAAGCATGACTTCACACTCCATGCATTTATCATGAGCAAGGTGATGTGTCACCTAGGGACACATGTTGCACCCTGATCAGTCATGTTTAATAACTCTTATTCTATTCTGATCTTCCCAAGTCACAAGTGACAACTAGTTCATCTTTACATTATGTAACATGATAGCTTCCCATCGAGTTAGACTCTCTTGGGCTCTGACATCTTTGACAGGTCCAAGAGACTCACCTTTCTTGCTTGTGAGCACGTGGTAGGCACACAATCATATACCTTGAATTTCCCTTGGTTAGTCCTTACTTTCTAACATGTGTCATCGGTCTATTGAATTTTTATTAGTGGTCACAGTCTAAGCACATATTCACACTCCATGCCTTTATCATGAGTAGGATGATTTATCACCCAAGGACACGTGCCACACCCCGATAGGTCCTACTTAATAGCTCCTACTTTATTCTAAGTTTTTCAAGTCACAAGTGATAACTAGATCATCTTTGCATTATGTGATGTGAAAGCTTCTCATCGAGTTGGGCTCTCCTAAGATCTGACATCTCTGACAGGTCTGAGAGACTCACCTTTCTCAGTCTAAATGATACAGTGATCTCCCATTAATCTTGGCTATCCTAGTATCTGACATCTCTGGTAGGTCCTCTGCACTTCCCTCTCTGACTCTAAATGACATAGTGAGTACCCATTGCATCAATCTTTCCTAAGTTCTGGCATCTTTGATAGGTTCAAGGGAGTTGCCTTTTTAACTTTGAATGACGTGATGATCTACCATTGGCCTTGGCTCTCTCAAGATATGACATCTATGATAGGTTTAGGGGACTGCTTCGTTTGACTTTGAATCATGCGGTGGTCTCCCATTGGACTGGGTTTTCTTAGGCTCTAACATTTATGACAGGTCTAGGGGACTAGCTTCTCTGACCTCAAATTACACAATGATCTTCAATTAGGTCATGCATTCCTAGGTCTTGACATTTATGACAGGTCCAGGAGACTAACCTTTCTGATTCTGATTGAAACAACAAGTTCCCATTAGGCCAAGTTCTACAAGATTCACAAGATGATGAAGTAACAATGACAAAAAAGAAAACCATTCATTAAAGCTTACCTATCAGACATAAAGCACTCCTTGATTAATCTAAATATGTCATTGTAATGATTATACCTGATTAAACTAGTAGGGAAAGTGGTGTCATAACAATCGTGATGCATGGTAGGCACGTGACTACATACCTTAGAGTTTCATGGGTTAGTCCCTATTTTCTACTAACATGTGTCATTGATCTATTAGATTTTTATTAATAGTCACTGTCTATGCACAGCTTCACACTCCATGCCTTTATTTTGGGCAAGATGATGTGTCACCTAGGGACACATGTTGCACCTCGATTGGTCTCGGTTAACTTCTCATACTTTATTATGAGCTTTCTGAGTCACAAGGGGTAACTAGTTCATATTTACATTATATGATGCGGTAGCTTGCAATCGAGATAGGATTTCTTGAGCTCTAACATCTTTGATAGGTTTGGGAGACTCGATTTTCTAACTCTGAATGACATGTTGAACTCCCATTGAGCTTGGTTCTCTCAATCTTTGATATCTCTAACATGTCCTAGCGATTTCCCCCTCTAACACCGAATGACATGATGAGTGCCCCTTACGATGGGCTCTCATGGGCTCTAACATCTCTAATAGGTGGGGGTGAGTCACCTTTTTTACTCTGAATGATGCATTGATTTGCCATTGGCCTGAGCTCTCCAAGTCTCTAACATCTCTAATAGGTCTGTAGAACTGCCCTCTCTAACTCTGAATGATGCAACAAGTTCCCATTGGGTTGATCTCGCTCAGGGTATGACATCTATGACAAGTCTGGAGGATTGGCCTCTCTGACTCTGAATGATACAACAATCTCCCATTGGGATGCATTATCCTAGGCTTTGACATTTCTAATAGGTTTAGGAGACTGGCCTTTCTTACTGTGATTAATGTGATGAGTTCCCATTGGGCCAGGGTTTATGAGATTCACTAGATGATGAAGTAACAATGATGAAAAAGAAAACAATTCATTGAAGCTTACCTATCAAACATTGAGCACTTGATTTTGCCATGGAGGATAATAAAATTCTTTCTCCGAGGAAGAGAATAGATTATGCGAACATTTTCTCATGAAAATCAATTTACAATGTTACTGACATGATATGTTAAAAGTGAACAAATACTACTTGGTGGTTTTTAGAAAAGTTAACAAAGGTTTGTTACTACTCAAGTAAAATCAAAGCCATATTTATTTTGAAGTTTTGAGTAGGCACTATGGCATATTAGCCATGACAGTTATTTCTTGTACAAATTCACTGTTTGTTTTTATTTTTTGAATTATTTTATTGATTTAGTTTCCATACTTTGTCAATTGTTAATAACTTACTCAAAATTTGATCAACCCACTCTATTAATTATTGCAAAGTTTACATTTATTTTTATTTTTAGTTATAAGATTTGACTTGTTTATGGCTATTTACCTTTTTCTTATTATAAAATTTAAATTTATAATTGTAATTTTTTTTAAAGAGCATATATGCTTATACGACACACAGTTTAATTTTTTTAGTAGTTAAAACGTGTCTATCTCAGTTATTCATGCATTGCATGGATCTACACACAGAAAAAAAACAAGGCAACGACCACTTGGATTTCCATATTGTCATTGGTAATCGTTAATGGACCTTCTTTAGGCTTTAAAGGCTTGTGCACACATCTTTCTACATTAATGTCATTTGACAACTCACTTGCTCTGAATTTGAAAATTTGAGCTAGTGTTGAGATTTTCTTCTTTTATTTCCAAACCCAGAATTAAATTCACAACCCATGATCCTGGACCATGAGACATATATAAAAATGATGATATGATGTTTTTCAAAACTGTCCAATCAGGTCCAACTTTCCATTCCGTAAATGGCAAACACATGGTAAACATATGGCCACATGCCTTAGAGTTTGCTCAATGAGCCCACTCTTTCTGACACGTGTCACCCCTCTTAGTTTTTTACTAATGGTCACCATTTAATCATAGCTCCATTTTCCATGGCTTTATGCTATGTAGGATGATGTGTCACTCAAGGACTAGTGGCGCGCCCCAATTGGTTATGGTTAACCATTGATACTTCATTCTAAACTTTATAGGTCATAAGTGGCAATTAATTCATCTTTGCATTATATGACATCACAATTTCCCATTGGGCATGGCTATTTCAAGTTCTGATATCTCTAACAGATCCATAAATCTCATTTTTTTGACTTCGAATGACCCGATGATCTTCCCTTGGGCTGAACTCTCCTAGGTGTTCACATCTCTAGTGGGTTCGAGAGACTGTTCTCTTATGATGAATGATGCAGTGAGTCCTCATTGGGTGAGGCTCTCCTGGGCTCTGACATCTTTGATAATTCATGGGGGCTCATCTTTCAGACTCTAAATGACATTGTGATCTCCAATTAGGCCTAGCTCCATCGAGATCTGACATCTCTGACAGTTCTGGGAGACTACCCTCTCTAACTCTAAATGGCATGACAAGTCTATTCAAATTTAATCCATGTCAAAAAAACCCTTTGCCAAAATTAGTAAACACTAATAAATGAGTGTTAACTAAATTCATCACTTTGAAATTGACCTCATCAATAAAAAATGTCATCACATATGTTATAAATGTCATCACACATGTTGTAATAACATAACTTAATAAATGAATAAGATTGCTAATACTTGGCGAATATTGCAATTGGCCAATTGATAAATCTTATCATTGAAAATCATAGTTATGCTTCGCCAACGACATTGGGCATTGATATTGGCAATCAATTTCATTTCTCTCTTTCTTTGCCTTCACCACCGCCATATTTTGGCTACGATTGGTTCGTGTCTATTTATTTCCTTCATGGGGTTATTTTTTTCCGATAACCTGGCTTTGAACTATTTGTTCTTGTCATCTAGTTCTACTCAAAGTTCAATGGAGCTCACTGTGCAAGAAGCTTTGGCTCATCCTTTAGTTTTGTGCTCCTGCCAAAACCCACAAATGGCTTTCGTTGGCAGAGTCTTGCCTCGTCGTCTATACAACATTTTTTGGATTCTTTCTGAGCAAGTTTTCAATGTCATCCTTTCTATTATCAGGGAAGATTCCTCTCAACCACTAACATGATCAAAGTTAGTTTGATGGCTGCCTTTGTATTTGCTACCAATATAACATTCATTGTCTCTAACAAGGAGAAGGTAAAATCTTTAGTTGAATTCTTTGTTGATCCGGTCTTCAAGGTTGTTTTGGATGAAGCTATAACAGCGCTTGATGGTGATCAGGGAGATCCTCTGCCCTTCTTTGGGAAAGATAAGTTCGGGTTCGTGCCAAAGGCCGTGTTTAGGGACTTGGAGGGGAGATTCTCTCTTCTTTATGATTACATCCAGTCCTTGGTTTTTGAGATGAAATAAAATAGATTATTTGGTTCATTGTTTTCCCCTTCGCCTTTAAACAATGCTTTGTCGCCTCTGCCTACTCTGGAACACATGCATGTTGTTCACCATTCTTGCCAAAAGATTAAATCGATCAAATTCTTGGCCAAGCTGGTGTTTCATGGCATTTCTCCTTCTCCTTCATGGTTGGCCAGACATATTACGACAATAATTACCACAACTTTGGACGGTTGTAGACAAATGCAAGTTCAAGTAGTTGGACATTCTATCTGCCTTGGTGGTTCCTGGGTCCAATGTCGCAGCGGTTGATTCAACGTTTAGGAAGAGTCCTTTGTTGGCTGGGGCTTGTCCAAGGGTTGTCTCTACTTTCAAATTTATCAAAATCATACAAATTGACTAGATTTGTGAATGTTATTTTTTTTGATTTGATATTGTTTTTTTTTTTTTGCACTTTGCTACTACATGTAACTCGGCCTATGTTATGTCAAGGAAATGAAAATCTTTTGGTTAGTATTTTTTTATATATATTCTTGTTTTTTACCAGGCATGAGTCCCACAAACATGATCTCTATATATAAAAAAAAACTTAATCCATCATTTCAAATCTAGCAACTGTAAATATACAAAGATCGAGATTGCTATAATAATATAACAATGCAGAGCTTAATCAATGACATGGCCAATTATTTTTCTCATTTTTCTTTTGTTTGGACTCGTCAACAATTCCACCAACAAGTTTTATACTTAGAGAATGATCCCATGGAAGCATGGCTTTAAAACCCTTCTTATTTTTAGAATTTTTTTTTAAAAGTTTCTTTTACTATGCCGTATCGTTCATTAACTGCACCATGCAATCACTACTTCGACTAAATACAGGTACTAAAACCGTTTCACGACTCTTGTTTATCTAATATTTCCACAGTAGTAAAAAGTAATTGCTACAATTACATACAAATAATATAGATAGTGATAACAATGCAGGCAATGGTAATAATAACAATACAAATAATAGCAATGTAAATAATTGAAACATAAAAATTGTTTAAGAAGAGAACACATTGCATATATAGTCCTACCACCTCTTGTAATCCGTCAAATCTATATCCTATAACTTTTGTATCCTTAATTTAAAAAATAAAAAATAAATTTCTACTCTATTTAAAATTTATCTTAAATAAATTGTTTGGAAAAAATACTTTTTCTTACACAAATTCTTAAATTATAAATTTTTATTTCAAAACATTTAAATTTTCAAACAAAGATAAAAAAAACAAATACCTTCCGGGCATCTCCGACGTGCCGACCGTGGGACCCATCCCAGTCTACAAAGCAGCAAAATACGCGCTGTCCTAAAATAGACTCGCTGGCGTCCTAATCAGCATTGATCCCGCTAAATAAAAAATACGAATACCGAGTGGAATTCCTGTGTCTCCATCAATTCGCTCCGAATTTACACAAATAAAATTCTTAAAAATAAATCCGATTCAGCTCGTAGTTATCCTGAATTCCGATCTTTCCGTCTGGAAATAAAACACTGTAAACTACAAATCCTCTCCCCCAAAAAAAAATCTGAAGAAAAGAATCTGTCATTCAGCCAAGCATGTGATAGACTCTATCACATTCATCTATTTCCTGATCGCATACCGACATTTCGATTATCGTTGAGTCTGGGTTTTTTTTATTTTGGATCTTTGGCTAAAAATGGAGAAATTGGCTAAATTGAATTTAACAGAGGAGGAGGAGCATGAATTTAGCGGGCTCAAGTATCAGAGCGGGTTTGGGAACAATTTTTCGTCAGAAGCAAAGCCCGGCGCATTGCCCGTGGGACAGAATAATCCATTGAAGTGTCCTTATGGCCTTTACGCAGAGCAAATCTCAGGGACCGCATTTACAGTGCCCAGGAGACTCAACCAAAGGAGGTTAGATCTTTATTTTGCGACTTTTCCCTTTTTCGTTTTTACTTCTTGCAGGCATTTCTTTTATTATTTTTTATTTAACTTATATAGTGTTCAAATTTTGTATTCCTGAAGTTTGAATTCATGGCAACGTTCAAATGTTATATCCCTGAGGTTTGAATTCATGGCAAAGCTCAATACTAAACTCGAACTTGCCAGTCCCTCTACACCGTATTTTCCTGAATCTAAATACTTTATCATGTCTCCTCGGGATATATTGTTCAAATTGTGTGAATTAAATACCTTATCACGTGTCCTCGAGATATATTGTTAAAATTTTGTACTCGTGGGTTTTAATCACCGTATTTTGTACTCCTGGATTTTAATCACCGTATTTTCCTGAATTAAAATACTTTACCATATCTCCTCGAGATACATTGTTAAAATTTTGTAATCCTGGGTTTTTTGACCTGGTGGCCAAGCTCAAAACTAAACTTGGAACTTGCCAATCCCCCTACATCCTATTTTAGTGAATTTAACTACTTGATCATGTCTCCCAGGGATTTAAACCTCGGGCTTGGCTCACAAAGTCCAGATGCCATACCACTCAAGGTCATTCTAAAATCATTTTCCACAAGAAACTTGGTGGATACATAGCTTCTAATTGATTTGATGCCATGACCTATGATGCCCTTCGGTCAAATTTGTATGTCAGACTAATTTCACTTGATGTGAAGATTGTTTTTATGGATTTTCACTTCTAAAACAAATTCTCAAAAGTTATTTCTGGTAGTTTTGATTCAAAATCACATGTATTTGATCATAGCTGCAGACATGTGCTTACAGTGTAATTGTGTATGATATCATTTTATGCAAGACACTTTCATCCTTAATTCCTTTTAAGTTGCACAATTTGCATAGTCTTTGTTTCCAAAGGTGTCTTAAGTTGGGTCCATCTTAGAATTCACTATGTAGTTAATGTGAATTAAGACTATGTCAGAAGCACAAGAAGTTCTTTTCAATTGGACTTTTTTTTTGTTTTGGGTTGGTAAATGGTCCTCTTTTAACCACAGCAGAGCATGCCTTTTTCTTAGATGCCACAACTGAGAGGCATCAGGAATGGATGTGGTAAAATACTTAATTCTTCACTTGAAATGTCTTTCGAAGATTTGAATTTGAATCTTTGTTCCAAAGGCCATTGATTTACCAGTTGAACTCATATTTTCTCCATTTAGCATTATTACATGAATATATTTCAATTGAGATTATGCCAGAAGCATGAGCTACTAATTCTAATTGGCTTTGTATATTAAACCTGTTTACTGGTAAAGTCTGATGCTGTTTAGTTGATTTCAGCTCTAGTCAAACAATTTAAATGTTTAGTACTGACAACTTATGATTCATATCCATGCTATGGAAAAGAATTGAATTAAAAGGCATATGTTGAAGAGTATATGCTATTTAAATTTTATACGGAGGGAGGATCCCTAAAAGTTATGGGTTATGGAAGCATCAGTTTGGGAGGGAGCTGCTTGTATAATCAAATCGTGACAGAAACCAAGGGGATCTTAAAGAAACTTAGCTTTGTTTTTCTTGGGGACACTGCGCCCATATTTTAATATTAGCATTGAAATACATAAAACATTTCTGAATACAAAAAAATCTTGATAGGAATCTCCATAATGTTTAAAACAGGTTGCAACTAGTTCACAAAAGAGAAAAAGAGCACAAGTTTCAGTCAAATGCAAATTGACTTACCTTAATGAACAACAATTGTAAGAAAGAGGTGGTTTACGAGGCATTACCGATACCAAAAGATTTGTCAATCTGAAAGCAAGCTTTGGGGTGCATGTCCACAGATTGATGTCTTAGCATCCTCCCTCTCTCCAGTATTTTTTGCCATGCATTGTGGGCACTCTTTAGCTTGTGGTTATTATTTATGTGATATAATCATTTGCAAACAATTTATTACAGTGGCATATCCCTATGATGGAACTTCGATCCACATTAATACTCTTCTTGTCCTTCGTCCTTCTCCCTCTTAGAAAAAGGGTCTGATAAACAATATTTTATCTTTCTGTATTGAGGCATGGGAAGTGCTCTCAGGCGGGGTCCCATGGAGGGGGTTATTGTTGCAATATTTCAGTCAAGGTGGTTCTATGGAAATTTTCAATTTGAAAGAAATGCAAAAGTCGAAATTTGGGAGCCACTTGTCAATCCCTGCTGAGAGGGGACAGCAGGTCTGGAGATATGTAGGTCTAGCTTATATATTTTATTGCTACATGGCAGCACAGGATCCACTGGTAATTTCCTTTTAAAATATTTATATAGCTGAAGATATAATGTGCCATGAGACAATATTACTGTTCCCCCCAAATGCAGCAGAGATAATAATATATGTCACGTGGGACTATTTTTGATCCAAGCCACGGGGCCAAGGATGGTGGATCAGAAGACAACCCTATAACTTGGCTACAAAACTACAGTTTATAGAACATGCGATGGAAAACTATTACAGCAGTAAGCCAAAACATATTTGAATGCAGAATATTTGCAGAATAATACAACTTCTGTTCATTGAGAGAAAATAAAGTATGGTACATAGGCGTACAATGTTCAGCAAGGCTGAGATTGGAAATTCCCATGTTCAGAAAGGGGGAAACACTTCCTAACTTATTTGCCTAGACTGCGATGAAGATATAGATGGCTATTCGATGTTAGATACTCAGGACATGCTAACATTCTGCTTATGATCTCTGGTCATGATGATGATCCCCTCAGGGTTGAATGGCTTGCAATATATGCATCATTACAAGAAGGCAATTACAAAAGGAAACAGTTAGAAAACGGTTCATCTTTTGTTTGAGTGACAGTTCACCTTCATGCAGGCGTGAAGGTTGGACTTCTGGCATTGCAGTATACTGACATATGTTTTGATATGGTGTGAACCTAGGAAGCTTCCATGTGGCTGTTGAGTTCAGATGGTTCTGTGCGGCATTGCGAAGCTGCAAGGAATGCTGCAAGACATTTTTCAAGCGCACAAGGGTGCCATGAGGCTGCAGGGGTGGCACAAGATGCTGCGATGGAGGGGAGCACAAGGTCCTTAAAAGAAGTGCAAACTGGCATGGCGGCGCGCTGATCACTATTACTTCAAAAACATTCCTGAATTTACTAGCAGTAGCTGTTGAGAAAATTGTGGAAGTAACTCCATGGAACTACCAAGTAAGATGTTAACTTTAAGCTTTCCTTGAGTCAGGTATGAGATATTTCCCATCAGCCTAGTTAGTAGAGCTAGATTTATTTTGCAAGATAGAATTCAGGGTAGAGAAGGAAGAGATAATCATACAATTGCCATGTTGTATTGGAGAAAGGGTCTTACTTTGGCCTTTGCTGAAGAAGTTATCGCAAAAACATGGGAGTCTGTCAATGTGAGTATGATTATCGTAAGAAAAGCAAAATTTCTCGAAGGCTGTGGTCCAATGGTAAATTCTAGGGAGTCTACCCTTACTGTCTGACACATGTTAAAAAAAATAGTAAGAAAAGAAAAAAGAACATTTCAAACCATTCCCTACATCCGAAAGAAGTCCATGCATTTTTTAATTACCCAAACTCGAATTGAGTTGGAGATGATATGTTGCTTGTTGTATGTTTATGTGGTTTGCATGAATTCAGGGACGTAGGGTGATTTTATGCAGATTGTAGCCATGACCACATATCAGAGAGTGAGGTGTGTCCACACCATATTTGAGAGTCCTATCATAAGATTAATATGGTTACATATTGAGTTTCTTCGTGTTAGTCTTCAATGAGGCAGGGCTCTTTGGATTCAGATCTCTATGCATGAGATTCAGGCACCAAAGGTACCTTTGGGAGCAGTGGATTTCAAACTAAAGAAAAATGTGTATGTGGTTTGCCTCCACTAGAAACTGCATTGTGTCCTCCTTGAAGTTCATGATTTTGGAATACATTTAGATTGATGTTTGAAGGAAATAGTTAGAATTTTGATGTCTTTTTATCTTTATAACTTGACAAATGTGGATCTGTTTACTTTCGTTATTCAACTGGGTCTGGCAGTCAGTTATATGATGTATTGTACTTTCCCATCTGTTGCTTGTGCACTTGAAAAGTGTGGTTGGTTATGTTTGGAAGATATCTTATTCAACCTGTCGATTTAGTATGTCAATTCTTCCCCAGGTGTAAAGGGAAGCCTGCAAGTTAAAGAAATAATGTCCTGAACTATAGGAGTGAAAAGACAAATAGTTTTGACAAACAAGGAATTGGATTTATGCTTTTATACATGATTTTTTGTCTCAAGCATCAAGAAGTTTGAGTCCCATCAAGAGCGGGTACATTGCATAATCTTAAGTTTGCAAGCTGATATGAAGTAGAAATACAAGAAAACTAATTATCCACTCAATTATTGGAGGCATGTAGCTGTATTCCTAGCATCTAAGTTTTTGCTAAGGGCACTCTTTTAAATTAATTTTTTAAGCGTGAGTGTACTTCATTGTCTAATTTTTTTATTTTGTAGTTTATATTTAACATTGAAAGATCTGGGTATATGATTGAACAGCACTGGGTGTACTGTGTAATTCATGGTGCAAAGTCAAGATTTCAGTGACGAAGACCGATTACATTGACAACTTCATATTATTATTGGAATGAATGGGAACCAGCTGATAATGACGTACACAAATGTCAGACCAGTTGATTTAGGGGTCCAAACCTTTCGTACCTGCAACAGGTTATACTGTTACAGTTATGAAATTAAATAGAGTTTACTAATTCAATGTGCTCTCTGGCCATAGAAACCGGCCTGCTTTAATGAATCTGTTTAGGAAAATCATCTTATACATAATCAAGTCCAATGGTTGCCCTATAATGGTGAATGCTTCACATGACTTCTGGGCAAGGTCCATTGACTGGAGGTTGATGGCACCCAACAAGAAGATTGAAACTATTAAATTCATAAAGGCATATGCTTCAACCAGAAAGATATGAATCGGACATGATACAGTGTTCTATGTTTGAAGGAATATTCCTTGATTAATCCTTTTTTGCAAGTTCGATTAAAGTGAGTGATTAGCAAGAGAGAGGAGGAGAGCATCCTATGCATGTGTGTGAAGAGCTTTGCATGCATTGGATTGTCAATTCTGTCAGTCATAGCGTTTCCCTTGTTTTATGTGGTGAATATGCATTGGTACTTACTTTTATTGACTAGAGGTTGACGACACCATGTAAATAGACTTATTGCATTGAATTGATTAAAGGATTGGCTTTGTAATGGGCATAGAAGTGAGTACTATCTAACAAAATTTAGGTTGTAGACGAGCACAAATGTACCAGGATTAGCCCTTCCTTGAAATTATGTTGGGTTTTAGCTAGGATGAGTGGGAGGAGGGGGAAGTGGAGAGTATTTTGTATATATTTGAATCAGGTTTTCAATCATGTCAGCAATATTGTAATGTCACTTGTGCATTGTATCTAGTTTTATTTTTAGCAGCAACATAAGGACAATTGTATTCCAACAAATGCAAATTAAGAAATCATGGATTTTGAACATATGGTTTTTTAACATATAAGCAATTCCATATATTTCATAACCTGATTGGAGTAATACCTTAATTCTGTAGTACTACTTTATCACATGTAATGGATTTCCAGTACTTACAGACAGGAAGCTCTTATTATTTTTAATATTTATGCCTTCACAAAGTTGTTATGTCTAAGTAAGTGCTTCAGTGTGACCAGATATTCTCTTACATTGCTTCTTGCATGGAAGTATTGTTAGGTCTTTTTTTTGATTAAATGCTGGTTTAGAGGTTTGTTCAGCAGTTTGTTTTATATACTTAAAGTTTGCTGATTTTATGCTATAGTTTTGATGACACTTTGATTTCTTTGCATTTCTATCTGCAGTTGGCTGTATCGTATCAAGCCTTCTGTGACACATGAACCTTTTCGTCCTAGAGTTCCGTCACATGATCATCTGATTAGTGAGTTTAATCAGTCGTCAACTTCAGCCACACCAACACAACTGCGTTGGAGGCCTGTGAGTATTCCAGATACTAAAATGAACTTCATTGATGGACTATTCACAATGTGTGGAGCGGGTAGTTCATTCCTTCGACATGGATTTGCAGTGCACATGTGAGTGTGGAATCATTGTATTTTGTTGTTATTGTGCAGTATATGTCAAGGATGTTTTCTATATATCCTCAACATTCAGACATTGTATTCTGAAATTCTGTAATTTTAGGTGAAAAATCTAGTAAGTAGTGACATTCTTTGCTCTTTGCTTTTACTGATTTTGCTATATTATTAGCTCCCAATGACTGTAGAATCTTGGTCAGAAAATGATGCAAGGATGACAGATTGCCATTTTTCCTTCACTTGCTCCATTGAAAAAGCTTCTTGGACCATATGGGCAGTGAAGTTTAATGTGGTGATTGAGTGGAGCCAATAGATGTCAACTTAGCAGATGCTATTTAGAACAATTCCTCTACTTTTTTCAAATGGAAGTGATTAGTCAACTACAAAATGATCTATAAGTTTAGTTTGATAAAGAAATGGATTTAGTCAAACATTGAGACAATCTCCAGCACATCAACCCTTAGATGGCAAGTTTATAACACTCAAATTGAATCCTTTTCTGCTTTTATTCTAGTCCAAACATTCATTTGTCTGGGTGAATTTTAGCACAGTGTGTATCGACCTTCAATGTTTTTTCTCTTTCTAATTGCATTTTGTTGCAGAGAAATAGTAAAAAAATGAGTGAAAAGGGCATTAAAGTTCATGAAAGTAAGTAATATGGAAATCCTTTATTAATTTGCAGAGAATTATCATGTTCTACTGGAAGATCTCCAAGCCTTACCTCGACGAAAAAATATTGACCATGCACGCATGGTTACTATTGTTTGGCATTGGCATGACTCTCATTCTATGAATAATTCCTAAGAAACTTGAGTTTGCTCATTTGCAACACCTTAAAAAATACGATAAAAAGGATCCTACCAGAACATAGGTCCGTATAGGGTTTACGGTAATCTAAGATTGCATGGTTGTGATGTAAACGCTTAACATTATAATTTTGTATTCATACCACATTTGTTTGCTCATTGCATAAATATGAATGACATCTTCATAGTTATAAACTACCAACCATACAGTGACATAAATATGCAGAAATATAATCAAAGATCACACAACATAAGAGATATGGAGGGTACCGATGTATCTTACTATCCATGAACTTCAGTAAGAATACCATTGAGCTAGGTTACTCCACACAATATTCCTTATGGAAAGAATCAGTTCAATGTATCTCCCAATATAAGAGCCAAACCAAACACAATGTCTCACATGATGACTTTACAATGATATGAATCTCCTATACATAATCTCTTATCTAATATAGTATTAGGGAAGTTTAAAACTTTAAACCCTTAACCCTTTGCAGTTGCACATTTGACTGACACATTGCCCGTTATAAATTTTAATAAGAGTCACGCAATCTAACAACCAGGGTTATGTTTGCCACATATCAGCTACTCCATATATCCATATACATCATAATATTACATGTGGTGAATAACATGCCATCCCCATTAACACGCTTTGTCCCCAAAGCATGAGAATGAACCAAACAATAATATCTTTTGAACACTGTAGACAACTGGTACCAAGCTTGATCATCCAACCGTCTATATGAAATTAAAGCAGATATCTCAATTATTAAAGTGACCAGTCTGAATGAGAGGGAAGTTGTGTCATGGAATTCTTCTATGAATATGCTGTAATTATTTGTTTGAATTATGAGATAATAGCAAATAGGATAACATCAGTTTTGTTGTTTCTGTTAGATCTTCAGCGAGGATCAAAGATATGTGGGTTCTATTGTATTGTTTGGGGTAGATAATAAATGAACAGTTGTATTTTATAGAAGTTAGCATCATGTGTGGATACCGTGTGATGCATTATTTATGTTGCAATACATGATGCTTACGCTGACAAATCTTGAGGGATGAAACTGAAACGGTTTAGGTTGTTCTACACTTTAGAAAACAATACTATGAATAACTTCTGCAAAACAGATAACCACACACAATAACACAGGAAATTTTGAACAATAAAACTATGGAGTACATCAACCCATCAGCTTCCATTGATGTTGAATTAATTCATCTCACCTTGTTGGTTGCTGCTTGTCGCTTTTGATTTTTGTAATTTGGATTTATTAACTCCATCTAATACTGAGCTTAAACTTCTAATTCATGATTACCACTTATTTATGATTTTTTTCATAAGATGACCTTTTAGCTCTTTAAATGTTTGCTAAAATGTGTTGAGACCTAGGGATCCCAGGGTTCTTAATTTCTTCATTGCTGACAGACCAAGAGATCCTCCTTACTTCCTTATACTTTTCCTTTATGTAGTTAGGTTCTTTCCCCTCATAAAGATTATGCCGAGGCTAAATGTCCCTAATGTAACAAATGGTGCAACTTCAATTTGAAAGCATCCAGTCTTTCATCTCCTGGGTTCACCAACCATCTTTGCAATTTATTGATCTTTTATAAAGTAGTTTTTTTCCATAATATATGGTCCTAGCCATCTAAATGTTACCTTGGCATATTCTTCTACTTGGTATCATGTAGCAGGAGTTTTTTCCCAAGACATATGGTCTTTGCCATCTAAATGTTACCTTTCTTGGCTTATTCTTCTACTTGGTATCATATAGCAGGAGTGTTCTCTATACCGCACCCAATATTGTCTTTGCTATATTATCTTATCATATTCTATGCTTGGTGTCAATGTGCAATCAGCATGATTTTCAACTTGGATTGTGCCTACAACCTTTTTTTAGTGAACAGTAGACCATCCTTGTTGAATTTCTACTCAATGATGGAACCAATAATTTGATTGGCATAAATCCTTCTATTCTACCTTGAACAACTATGCATTCTATCACAGTCGACAACACAATTTGGTTGAGAATCTGAATAATGATATGGCCATACCCATGAAAAGAGCACAAGAATAATGATTGCTAAATCAATGCGATGTGCATAGATTTCTCTTCCATTTAGCTGTTGTTTAATGGCTTATCTCAGTCATATCTACGATTTTTGAAATCATTGCCTTTAACAAATATAATGCACCTAGTGAGGAGAAACAATGATAGAGGCAGAGAAGGAGTACATGGCATGACCTCTTAATAGCCATAAACATATTTCTAACATCCGATAGATATGAAATTTGTAAATATACCAATGAGGGTGCATCTTGACTGATTTATTGATTGTTTTAATCAACCAGGCTATAGTAAAAATAGATTTAAAGATCTCCATATCGTCCAATTTCATTCTCACATACGATTCATTACTACTGCTCGGAAATTTAAGCTTTTCTAGTTTCCTTTGTAAATGTCGCTTCTATTGTCGTGTAGGATATCTTTCTGGACCCTTGATTCTCATGCAAAATATTTCTTTCAGTTGGATACATCTATTAAATGTGTGCTTTAATATTTATCAAAATATTTTCCTTCATCTCTAAATTTGTTGTCTTTGGCAAGCAATCTCTTTGGTCATGAATTTGAGTAGTCTCACTAGTTCAAAATCAAAACTTCTGTGCTTGCCATGTTTTGTGACATTTTTCAAGCCTATTCCTCCTGAAAAAGTGAACTAGATGGTGTGAAAATTTAAATGTACTTGCCATGTTTTGTGACATTTTTCAAGCCTATTCCTCCTGAAAAAATGAACTAGATGGTGTGAAAATTTAAATTTTGGTTGAAGTAGTTTTTCTCCATACTATAGGTCCTAGCCATCTAAATGTTACCTTTCTTGGCATATTCTTCTACTTGGTATTATGTAGCAGGAGTTTTTTATTCAAAAATATATGGTCCTCGCCATCTAAATGTTACCTTTCTTGGGTTATTCTTCTACTTGGTATAATATAGCAGGAATGTTTCTCTATACCGCATCCTGTAATTGTCTTTGCTAGATTACCTTATCATAAAAATTCATTCTATGCTTGGTGTCAATCTGCAATCTGCATGATTTCCAACTTGGACTGTGCCTACAACCTTTTTGGAGTGAACAGTAGACCATCCTCATTGAATTTCTACTCAATGATGGAAGCAATAATTTGATTGGCATAAATCCTTCTAATCTACCTTGAACAACTATGTATTTTGTCACAGGTGACAAACACAGTTTGGTTGAAAATCTGAAGAATGATATGGCCATACCCATGAAAAGAACACAAGAATAATGATTGCTAAAAATCTATCGATGCGATGGGAATGGATTTCTCTTCCATTTAGCTGTTGTTTAATGTCTTATCTTAGCCACATTTAAGATTTTTGAAATCATTGCCTTAAACAAATATAATGCACCTAGTAGCTAAGGAGAAACAACAATAGAGGCAGTGAAGGAGTACATGGCATGACCTCTTAACATCCATAACCATATTTGTGACATCCAATAGATATGAAATTTGTAATTATTTGGATGTCCTTCCAGGGCATTTTAATTGGGACGGTGTTCTAGATCATGAAACACAATCTGGTTCAGAATTTAAAGAATGATATAGATATACCAGTGAGGGTGTGTCTTGACTGATTTTTTGATTGTTTTAATCAGCCAGGCTATAGTAAAATAAATTTAAAGATTGCCATATTGTCCAAATTCATTCTCCCATAACATTCATTACTAGTGCTTAGAAATTTGAACTTTTGTAGTTTCCTTTGTAAATGTCGCTTCTATTGTCATGTAGGATATCTTTGTGCAACCTTGATTCTCATACAAAATATTTCTTTCAGTTAGATACTTCTCTAAAAATGTGTCCTTCAATATTTATCAAAAGATTTTCCTCAAGTCTCTGAATTTGTTGTCTTTGACAAACAATCTCTTTGGATATGAATTTGGCTAGTCTCACCGGTTCAAAATCAAAACTTCTGTGCTTGCCATGTTTTGTGACATTTTTCAAGCCTATTCCTCCTTAAAACGTGAACTAGGTGGTGTGAAGATTTAAATGTGCTTGCCATGTTTTATGACATTTTTCAAGCCCATTCCTCTTATAAAAATGAACTAGATGGTGTGAAAATTTATATTTTGGTTTCAAGGAAATTCATGTTTTATGCATCTTTTTGGGTTTTTTTTTATAGGTATGCTGCAAATGCATCTATGGAAGGCTGCGCATTTGCTAACGCTGATGGGGACTTTTTGATAGTCCCGCA
This sequence comes from Torreya grandis, assembly GCA_037957365.1. Classification (NCBI taxonomy): domain Eukaryota; kingdom Viridiplantae; phylum Streptophyta; class Pinopsida; order Cupressales; family Taxaceae; genus Torreya; species Torreya grandis. Next base: position 709,721 of record JARHVA010000102.1, read on the forward strand.
ACAAGGAAGTAAGTGGTATTTTGAATCTTCTGTCTTGGATCATAGTTTTGTATTTATATTTTCTAGGTTGATAACTTTGCAAGAAATTACTAGGTATTCTGTGTTTATCATTTGCAATTTTCTAATAATTTCACCCTTCAGTGAAATAATTATTGTTGCCAAAAATGCATACAAGTCCTAATTGCAATGAGATGGAAACTTAATGTTATTAATATTGTTGAGTTTCATAGTTCTCTGATTCAAGCGATGACATTTCTTTTTAAGAACTATACTTGAACAGAAATTTTATTAAGAAATAAAAACTGTGAGACTGCCCACTATGCGAGGCTGCGAATGATGAGTGTAATGTGTTCAGTTCTTTACTCTAATGTTATACCATAATTGTTATTCAAATTTATTAGTTTTCATGTTTCTCAGTTTGAAGCCATGAAATTTGAATTTAAAACCTGTTGCCAACTTGGAGTTGCACCCTGAAACGAAAACGTGCTGAAATGGCTAATCCTCTCTCCAGTTGAAACAATGGGATCTTCTCACGAGGGTGGGTGCCTCAATAGTGAGAAAAACCTCCAAAGAAGGCTGGTTCTTGTAAGATGTATTAATGCGGATCTTTACTCTGTGTTGCGAATCTACCATGGAAAAGGGAGAAAAAAACTTGAAAGGAAAATCCTACCTAATGACTGTGATACACCAAAATGTTGATCCACTCTACTTGGCACCTTGAACATTGAATCAAACAAGAGAAAATGAAGACTTTTGATTTCAATTGATCACTATGCATAAGTATTTCATGAGAAGGTTCGATCCAATGACAAAAACATGAGGGAAAACGATGTAGAGAGGTCTGATACAAGACACTTTGCAGCCACCTAACATCCACTTATAGTTTCAACCAAATACATATAAAACACCGAACATGACCTGCATAACATGATGAGCTAACAACTAGGTACGAATCAGAATTTGGGAAGGGAGAGCAATCTACCACATATACAAATTGCTGAATGAATGTACACTATGCCAACACTTGAAATCTGAAAGTATAGTCCTATTGATTGAAGAGGTTACATAACTCACCAATGGCAGAGTCCAGTCTTACCAAAAGGGATAGATTTTACAAGGCTGAAAAGCCATTAATATAAAAAATTACAAAGAGCCAAGAGATTGACGTTGGAAATAGGAGAAAAAGTTAACTCTTCATTAGCCCAAGTCCAAATTGCATTGCATGGATCTTCCAAATTTGTCTTTCTTTGGCTTATACCTGGCTATCTTGCATGAAGAATCCTTGGTGTTGAAAAAGTAGAAGAAGACAAGCTTTGGATGCATGACACCTATGAATAGATGCATTGACTTGAAAACTAGTCAACTTCAAAACAAGAGTAATCAAATTCACTCGAACTGTTGGAATGTTTGAAAGTCTCTCCTTTGCATGAAATCAATGCAAATGCCAAATTAAGAATTGCGTTTGAACTGTTGGAACGTGTCGAGCTTTGAGACAAACGAGAGTGCGTGCATGAAATTTTTGGTTGTTTGAAACGTTCAACACTTTGCCCGTTCATCATGCAAGACAACTCTATTTTCAGAACTGAAGCATGTTTGTTTTCTTAAACGCATTCACTTCGTTAGTCACTCATGTTAGTCTGTGCATGATCTTTGTTCATCCTTCCTTTGTCTTTATTCTGCATTTGTTTTATTCGTTGTTCATGCTTATGTCCATGTTCAGTTCTGCGTCAGTCCTGTTTGTATTTTCTCTGGCTTTTCTTGTGTTCTGCTTTAATTTGGGAATCGGGTTTTATTTTAGCTTTCGTCCTTCGGACAAATTGTCCGAAGGACTCTCTGTCTCTTCTTTTTCTTGGGCTCATCATTTCTTTTTCTTTTTTTTGGCTTTGGTTTACGCCCTTGTCTTTTCTATCGGGCTTTTGTCCTCCCAAATTCCTTCGGACTTTTTGTCCAAAGGAATTTGTTTCCTTGCCAATTTTCCCGAATTTATTCTTTTAGGCTCTTAAGTCTTGCCCTTTGGTTTTCTTCGGGCTTTTGTTGACTTCATATTCCCGCGAATTTCCTATTCGACAATTATTCCGAAGGATTTTCTTAAATTTTCTCGTTTCCTTCTTTGCCTTTATTTTTTAATATTTCTATCGGGCTTTTTTCCCATGTTCATCCTCCGTCGGACCTTTTCCTTGAATTCCTTCGGACAAATAGTTTGAAGGAAATTCTTTTCTATTTGAAGTGTCCCTTGCTTTTATGAAGGTGCCCTCCGCAAGGGCTTCTGCTTCTCAACATTGCCCTTCGGGCTTTTTGATTTGGCCCTGTTAGTCGCCTAGGTGCCTTCCGCAAGGGCAAGGTTCTTTCAGAAGTGCCCTTCGGAAGAATTGTAAAGGTCCACTTTGCCGACCATTTTGGCCACAAAAGTGCCTTTTGGAACTTTTGAAAAGGTCTTGACACTGACCAAGTGTCCTCTACAAGGGCCTTTTTGCCTTCAAAAGTGGCTTTCAGAAGAGTTGTAGGGCACCTGGGATTTTTGAAATTGTCCTTCGAAACTTTTGTCTTGACTTGAAAGCCATAAAGTGAACCAACCCGAAGGGTAGGTGCCCTTCGGGTCTTCTCAGTTGTGCTTTTCTCTTTTCTTTTAGACAAAAAGTCCGAAGAAAATAAGCTTTGAACGACTGCCACTTAGTCATTTTTTCGGACTTTTACACAATCCTTTGAGAGATCTTTCTCTTGGATAGAATGTCCGAAGAAATAGTCCACCTCTTAGAGCCCGAAAAAATTCCTTGGGAAGACAAAATAACTAAACTTACAGCTTGTATGTCTTGGCTGTATTTGCACATTTGGCTGTAATCTAGAAAGCTCCTTGGAAACTTTTGCATGATTAAAATTCACCTGGCTGTAGATGGCCACTTGGGTGGCTGTAAATGCTCATTTAAGGACCCCAAAACTGATTCACAAGACAAACTTGGCACCATAGCAAAGTTCCGAAGTGTAGGGGTGACAATTTGCCTTGTGGGGTGCAAAATTGTCAACAAAACCTTTATCATTTTTTTTGAGTATTTGAATTTTTGTCTCTCTAGATCTCTATCACTCGAAGATCAATTTGATTAATAAGCACAAAGTGTGGGTGTCAGTCCCTCTTATCTGGAATTAAGCTTTATTTCTTTATAAGGTTTTATATTTCAAGGTCCCATCATTTGAAAAGATTTTTGATCCGGTAGTGAGATCCAATAAGTTGGACAAAAACAATTTTACGTAGTTGATTGAAGAAGAACCTTACTCAAAAATTTGATTGTACAAAATGTACGTGTTTTCCTTTGTCTGGACCTGACCTTTTGGTTTTATGTTCCCAGTTTTTCTACAAGTTGCCGGGATACAGTTCATAGATTCTTCCTATGTCACACCGTGTATTGAAAAAGGGTACTTGGAAACATAGGAAACATGAATACCAAGTGGCTAATGCCAGGTCAGAACATGGTGGGAACTTCGGGGAAAACTTGTTAAGAAAAGAAACTTGGAAGCGGTAGGAAACAGTAAAGAAAACGATAGAAACATCAGAAACTATTAGAAACAGTATCAGAAACTTCAGAAACTAGAAACAGTATCAGAAACTTTTGGAAACTCTCGGGAGTTTTTAGCCAGAAACATTTCTAGAATTTTTTGGCCCCTCTTCAGAAAATTTTGAGGGTTTCCAGGAGGGCTAAACTTTTTGAAACCCAAGAAAAAAGGAGGACATCCTAAAAATTCAGAGGAATAATAGGTAGGTTTTTATTCCAATTTATATTTCTTTGTTCCAGGATTCAAAGGTTTCTTATTTACTTGCTTTAATTTTTTAGTTTGTGGAGCTTTGGCATATTGACCTTAGGTTAAACTTCATTGACATAAAGGATTCTTGGACTTCTAATATCTTGTTACTACCTAAGTTAGTGGTTTCTACCATGCCATATAATTGTTAGATTCATTGAAGTCACCTTCAGCCGGTCTGAAATAGATGTTTGCACATTCCGCTATCTTATAGCTTATTAGATGGATTGAGATGCATGCGCCTTAATGACATGTAATTTCACTTCTTGTTGTAAGAGGGAGTAACTTCTTATTTTTTATTTATCATGTTTTGAATCACCTAATACTGATCACATGTTTAATAATAAGTCCATATCAAGAATTTATTTTTCTTTGTAAATATCTTTGCATCTCTCTTTATGCATATGCCTCTGACAATGCCCCTCCAAACATTGTTTAGACAATGACAACAATTTAGAATATTTTATATCTCATGATGTTGTGATGTGCATAAAACAGATTAATTGAATAGAATAAAAAAACATATTTATTAGGAATCACTCCAGATCAAGGCTTGCTTCCTTGGCCTTACAATAATCATTACCTGGCCATGTCAACCTACAAGATTGCCATCATACTATATCCCATAGAACAAATCCGAGGGATCCAAAGGGTTTCCAACAATAGAAGAAGAAAAATGAATAGTAATGAGGGTCTTTAGATGCTTCTGGTCCGTTATTTCATTCTATATTCATTGTCTTGCCATTTTCTCTCCAAAGAGCGAGTGTCAATATCTTCTCTGTTTTTAAGATATTTATAATATAGTGAATGTATTATACGTTTGTTGGCTAACAAGCGAACTGATAGACTGATTTGTGTTGGTATTTCTTCTTGCAATTTAAGTTTACCCGTTCTTGAACTGCCTCTTCAAACTTGCTAGCTGTATTCTGTCTCTTTTTTCAAGCATCTGTTGATATCATTAAAACCAATTAGTTCGGTTCAGCTTTGGTTCCTTCCTGGTCCTTCTTTATAACCCATCTTTTCTAACAACCTCATTTGGATGCCTCTTGTGAAATTCCTTAAAATTGTGAATAATTCTCTACACCAATTTGTGCATTCTCTGTCTTTTCCCACAACAATTACCTTGGATTTTTCTTTATTTTCTTCCTTTCAGTTTTGTCTTCTGAATGGGTTATTTGCGATGTCTTGATTTTGATAGCAGTTCATCTTTTTGTGTCATTTCTTGCTTCCACGTCATGCTTTTTTGTCCTTGGTTATTCATTCTTTAGGCTTTCTGTTGTGTGCCTCTTGCAGTTTCTTCATAATATTATGTAGTTGTGATATCATAGTATTCATTTTCAGCCATATCATTTTGGCTTTTTCCAATTTGTATTTCAACCATTTATAGCTTCATCCTCAAGGATCCTCTTGTATTCTACTTCATAATCCATTTTTTTATATATGTTAGCTGTTGGTGAAATATGTTGAAAGAAACAAATGATCAACCTAGTAGATCCGAAGGAGTCCCATAGGGCTTGCCATTTAAAGGTACATATCGAAGCATCAATGGTCCAAAACAAATGAATTTATAAAGCGACCTTACCAAATACCTATGTAAATACTAAAATCTCCCTTAAATAATAGGGCACATGAAAGTGAAGTGTTCCTTGGGGTCTATCTCTTAAATAGTGCATAGTTGAAAAATATTGCCCTCTCTATAATATTTCATGACAAAGGTTTTCAGAGACAATTTCGTAGAAGAAAAATTTGAATCTATTTTTTGGACAATACTTTGTTGGTCCATCGTCAGGGTGAGTTATAAGATTACATCTAGGAGTTCCTTATATAGATAACTCCAAGAACATTGTGATGTAGAGACCACATTATAGGATTAAAAAAAATTAATTTTTTTCTACATAATTGAATGACCAACATTAATTATTTTCAAATTTGCATTTAATTATTTATGTTGGTTGTCCCAAGCATTTGAATGATGGGTTCCAAAGAATCACTAAGTTCCAAGTCTTGGTCTCTGCTTAGGTTATCCGGATGCCTCCCAATCTGTATAGCTTCCCATAGCTTTCTCTTCATGAAATGGTCCTCTTTCTCTAGGATATTTGCTTTCTCTATGCAAATTTCTTGTGATGTTGTATGCAAGGGTTCTGCTAGAGCTGCGCTCTTAATGCTTCCATGATAAATATCTTTGCAATGTTCTTTAATTATTTGTTGAAAGGATCTACTCATTTCTCCTTTATGTGGATGACCCCTCACGCACAATCAATGCAGCCATTCCCATTGTTCAAATTTGGATTTAGTTTGTCTTTAGTGGATTTGAGCAGGCCAACAATCTTGTTTCGTGGTATAAAGACTGATTTTAGAGTGTGCCTTCTTTAAATTATGTCAATTCTATTTGCTATCCCCTCGCTCTATGGAAGGAATGCTATAGGAAGATATTTTTTCTCCTCCTTCTCTTTGGTTTGGTTTCGTGACAAGATCTTCTTTTCCACACTCTTGAAAGCGTTAAAGATTTGCTTCATGTTATAACCATTTTTTCTAAATACCCTTACCAGATAGTTTTTTTCTTCCTCAATATGATTCTCATCAATGATCCTGAAAGCTCCATTTTTGAGGGGTTTGAGCATACTTATCCTTTGTGAAGGTTGGTGATATTTGTGTGTGCTTTTCTTGTATACTTGGCGAGCAGAATGAGGGTCCTAAAAAGATCAGAATTTCCCATACCCGTCTATTTCTTTTGGTAACTTAGATATCATGAAGCGAGACAATGTGAGAGTAGCAGGTGAGTTATCTGGTGGCTAGGTGGTAAACTAGTGGACAAATCTCCAAATGAAGATCTGAACGAGTTATGTGTGTGCAGGAGCTTTGTGAGAGAGATAGTGCAATACAGACAGAGAGATATAGAACTGAAAACAGTAAATGTATTTATTTATTTGTTTGTTCTGTACATGGCATAGTCTTGAGAAAGATGCATGGCTGCAATCTTCTAGACTATTTGCTACTTCTATCCTATATATATATATGTTGAGAGGGATGAGAGCTATTATGGAAGTTGAATCGTTTCCATGTGTGACTCATCATTTTTGACAATTATGTTATGACATCACCAATTGCCATTATTGTCGGTGCTGAGTGGCAACTCGGAGTTGGATGGTGAGGATTGACGCGGGTGTTGATCCTTGTGATGTGTCTATTGCTGTTAGTGCAGGGCTGAATGTGGAACAATAGTAATCTTTCGGATGATCTTTAGGGTTGACATTGTAGGAATTGTGCGGGAATGTAGTGGCAGAACTAGATGGTGAGAATTGACACGTAGGTACTAATCCTTGTGATGTGTTTGTTGCCATTAGCACAGGCCTAATTGTGCAACAACGGTGATCTGCAGAGTGTTCTTCAGAACTGACATTGTTGGAACTATGTGGTAACACAGTGGCAAAACCAAATGGTGATAATTGGTGTGTAGGTGCTAATCCTCATGAAGAATCTACTGCAGTTAGCTTAGGCCTAACTGAGTGACAATGGTAATTTGCAGTGGAATCCAGTGGTGCAATTCCACTTGGATCAATGTAGACCAATGAAGTGTCTTTGTAGTCTCCACAGGCCAAGAGAATGTACTAAACATTGACGCGGGAGTCATTGTGAGGTAGTCCACCTGGATTAGTTGCCCCTCCTTGAAAAACAATAGTCCCAATTGCGTTAAGTCTAGGAAGCAAGTACAAAACCTTGGCTTCTAGTTGTTGCTTGGTGAACCATTTGGCTTGATGTGGGAGCTGACTGGTTCTGATGACTCTGTACATAGGCATAGAACAATTTTGTGTGAACATGGTTTCCAGAATCTGATCTGTCTTTGCCGTTGAAGGTCGTGCATCGGTCGATGGTGAAATGCGGAAGGTTGAGTGTGTATAGTTGTATGGCACAATCTTATTTGGAGTTGGTGTGGCATGTTTTGAGCATCAAATCACTTCAGGGGTTTGATATCTCTTACCGCCTATTGATACAACTATGCTGCGACGATTGGCATTGTACATACACTTGCGGCTATGCATGTATGGATGCCCAAGGAGTACATCATAGACATCAATGGGGGCTACATCACAAACCAACTCTTCCTTGAATGGATGAATAACATATGAAAAGCTTCATTGAAGGGTGACGTGTATACCTTAGTTGTTGCAGGAACTAAACCATCCCAATTTGTAAGGCTGTAGATGAGGCATGGTTGAAAATTTCAGTGGTTTGATGGCTATTGATGAGATTATTCATGCTATTGCCATCAATCAAAAAATCTGTTGGCTGCCCTTGTACCCACATATGTGAATGGAATAGGCATTCTGCTTCGTTGTCTGGCGCTGTGGGGGTTGCTTGTGTGGTGTTGATTAGAATGTTGGGGTCAGTGTCAATAATTCCATCTGAGGGCTTGACATCATCCTCTATTTTTGTTCATGTGAGCAAGGTTTTCTGTGCATGGCACTTTGCGTTGGAGTGGCTGCTACTCTTTGTTTGTCGCACCATTTACCCGACTTAGATGGTTTGTTCTTATCTGAAGGAGGTGTGTTCTTTGGCATGGAGGTTGTCTCCTACTTTCCCTTATGCCTGAACTCCTCCTTAATGGTTGCCGCATAGCAATAGGCCTCACCCATCGTCTTGACTTTGATCAGCGTCAACCTGGACTGAATGGATGGTCGTAAGCATCTTTGATATTTGAGGATGCGATGTTGCTCTGTCTTGAAAGAGCCTAGTCTTGCGTAGAGAATGTGGAAAGCATCGGTGTAGGTTTGGACTAATTGGTTTGGTCCTTGCCAGATTTGTGACCACTGCATGTAGCGATTGTCAAAAACATCTTCTGATATGTCCCTTTTGGGTAATTTTCTGAATTCTGATTTTTTTGTATTTTTTTTTTAATTGAAGCATCAATAAAATATTAAATCAACACTCAACAATGATATTGAAGATTAAAATGTAATTCTTATTACAATTACCTAAATACACATAAACACTGATGAAACTATTTATTGAGTAAGAAATGTATCAAAACCAAACCTAATGATGCTGAATCATTAATTAATGATAATAGAAAACCTTTACAGCTGGATTACAACAACATAATTGTTTTACATTAGTAGAGGAGTGCAACAAGGCAACTATTGTAGATGAATGGTGGCCAACAAGGTAGGGCGTCACTCTCCCAAGTTGGCGATTTCCCTAAACCCCCTTAAAACCCTTACAAATCCTTGCACAACTGTCTTAAGGACATCGATTTGTGTCCCTCAATTTTACGGTATCTTAAGTATGGCAGCCTCTGAACAAATTTAAACCTTGATATATGTCTATGATAATCCCTCACAAAATTCTGGAAATTGATAAAAACCTTCAGCCAACTTAAAGTCGAAATTAAACTCGATCTATCATCACAATTGTGATCCGTGGATGGAATCACCGTAATGGGTAAGAGAGTTTTCGTCCTTAGACGGAAAAGTTGAACACAAAAGCTCCAACCTGAAATAGGTTTTTGATTTCAAAGATAAATAATAAATAATTAATCCTTTTGAGCCCAGTTCTTTTATAATTTCTCTTTTTCCAATTGCCCTAACCTTAAAAGCATTTAAAACACTTTTAAATAAATATTACTTTTTGGCCCCCTTATAATAATAATAATAATAATAATACATGTCATTTTTCTATGTTATAAAATAAAGTAACTTTAGGATGATTTAAAAATATTATTAACTTATTTAATCCCTTAGCTCATGGAAAATAATGAATAGGCTATGGGTCTTCTGATTGGTTTAATTCTAGTAAGAGGACATTACATCTTCAGGGTAATATTCACCTTTGAAGGCTTCCAAGAATTCATCCCAAGTTGATTCATCTTCTATCTGGGTTTTCTCCTGCAAAGAATGTGCTTGCCACTTCTTTTTGACAGATGAAGAAACTTTAGGAAGTGCAATCTTAATCTTTTCTTCGTTAGAGAAATCATTCATGGAGAAATAAGATTATCACTGATCTAACTAGGCATCTATTGCATCTGCGTTAATCTTACCCTTAAACACAAGAACATCTAGGTTTACTTGAAATCTAGAGGGACTCGACCACCAAAAGCTTTACTTGATGATGAAGTCGATGGAATCGCTAGCTCAAGGACTTTTGCAAACTGGCTGAACAAAAAATTTCGCTGCTCCAATAATGTTTCTCTAATTTTGATTTTGATCAAGGCATGAATCTTCTCTTGCGTTGGTTTGGCCATCTTGTTGAAACAATCTAGTAGATAGTTTGATGGATCTCGAGGTTTGATGCTGAGGCTCAGATACTTCGATTGTGTTTGATAGGTCATGCAAGAATAAGATGTATTGCTTTGATACCACTGATCTGGTGGCCAAGTGGTGAACCAGTGGACAACTCTCCAGATGAAAGATCCGAACGAGTTATGTGCGTGTGCGGAAGCTTTGTGAGAGAGATAGTGCAAGATAGGCAGATATAGAACGAAAAACAATAAGTGTATTTATTTATCTGTTTGTTTTGTACATGGCATACTCTTGAGAAAGATGTATGGCTGCAATCTTCTAGCCTATTTGCTACTTCTATCCTATTTGCCATATGTTACATATATTTATATATAGAATAGAATTACACGTCGAGGGGGTTGAGAGCTGTTATGGAAGTTGAACTGTTTCCATGTGTGACTCATCATCTCTGACAATTATGTTATGACATCACCAACTATCGTTACTGTCGGAGCTGAGTGGTAACGCAGTGGCGTAGTTGGATGGCGAGGATTGACACGTGGGTGTTGATCCTTGTGATGTGTCTTTTGCCATTAGCACAACGCTAAATGTGCAACAACAGTAATTTGTCGGATGATCTTCAGGGCTGATATTGTAGGAACTGTGCAGTAATTTAGTGGCAAAACTGGATGACGAGAATTGGCATGTAGGTACTAATCCTCGTGACGTGTTTGCTGCCATTAGCGAAGGCCTAACTGTGCAACAACGGTGATTTGCGAGGTGTTCTTAAGAACTCACTATCGAAATTATGCGGTAACATAGTGGCATAATTGGATGGCAAGAATTGGCACGTAGGTACTAATCTCGTGAAGAATTTGCTGCTGTTAGCTCAGGCCTAACTGAGCAACAATGGTAATCTGTAGTGGAATCCAATGGTGTAGGTCCACTTGGATCAATGCAAACTTGTGAAGTGTCTCTGCAGGCCAAGAGAAGGGGCTGAGCATTGACGTGAGAGTCACTGTGAGGTAAATCCCTTGGATTAGAGAGGGATGGGGAGTGGATACATGTATGACAGTCTGGCTTGGAGATCATAAATTTAGGCAGTGTTAGAGACATAGGTGCAAGAATCAATGTACAAGGGGGCGAGAGAGGGGTACTAGGATTAAAAAATTGTAGTATTTTTTAATTCTATATGTGCATTTCATATGTTTGAAGGGCCAAAGGGGATTTTAAAATTAACATTTGTATGCATATATAGGGCTCAAATGGTTTTAAAATAAATATATGTGGATCTATATATGCTTTTTTTATACTAGTCCTTGGACATGCATTTTTTGAGACATTGTTCTTAGTAGTACCTCCCCACTCTTGCCTTCCTTGACTTTTCAAAGCTTATCAATATAAATTCTGACATTTATGCAAATGATCTAATCTGGAATGCTTAATTTCTTTTGTCAAATTAAATCTTAAATTTCATTTCTTCTTGCTTTGAGTCTTCAGACCAAGATTTCATTTCTTACCATTCGTTGTCTCTTTAATGCATATGAAAATTGCATGTCCTAGCTTGATGCAGATGACTTAAGTTGGAAGCTCAAGTTTCCTTTTGCGGGGGTCAACCTGCTTTTGTGATAAATCCTTATTCTTCAAACTATGTTTGCAATAGTCCTGTGGGTCTATTTGCTTGTGGACATTATTGAAAGTACATTGTTTTTATTGTCTTTGCATTTTGTAGCATCTTCTATTTTATTTTGAACCTTGAAAACCTGCTAGGGAACTGGCTAGACTGGATAAGCATACAAGTTAACTGTGGTGAGCTGAGCTCCCAAAAGTTGTAATTGGTGCATGTTTCTTAATACATCAAATCATGGTATATATGAATATGTTTGTTTTTGTTAAATTCATTTCAAAATGAACTCATGATAATCTCTAGGATACAGATGATACTTTTATTTTGTTCTTTTATTCAGGACTGCTCAGAATCTGTGCAAAAGTATATTCTTTTTGTTTGTCAACTGACCAACACCCTATCTTCAATTCCAGGATTATGGATAACGACAGAATTAGGAAGATTGCAGGTGTCTCCAGGCGAAATAGTTGTGCTGCAGCAAGGTTTCCGGTATTCCGTTGATCTACCAGATGGCCCCTCCCGAGGGTATGTTGTAGAGGTTTTTGGTGGCCATTTCCAGCTTCCTGACCTTGGTCCAATTGGTATGCAAATTTATCCAATTCAAATGATTTTGAAGCATTTAGAGTTTTACTGTGGAAAGAATATATGAGTTTGCTGAAGGTGATTGTTCAAGATTCTAGTTTCTGGTACTACAGTGTTCTAGTATTCTTCTACTAAATGCCAGTTGAGATAATTCATACCTTTTTGTGCATAGGTGCAAATGGCCTTGCCTCCCCACCCGACTTTCTGACCCCTACAGCATGGTTTGAGGACAAACAACATCCTGGTTACACTATTATCCACAAGTTTGGAGGTTCACTGTTTACTGCAAAACAGGATTTCTCTCCTTTCAATGTTGTAGCATGGCACGGCAATTATGCTCCTTACAAGGTATATGCTAGCTAACTGTGGACTTGTTTATACTTTTCAACTGACAGGCGCTTATGAATTTATAATTTTGGATGTTTAACTCTTACATATTGAGACATTTGGCACACAGTAGAAGTATTTCAATCAATATGAGCACATCATCTGTTTTTAAGCTTATTTATTTTCAGTTCACTCTCGGCCTAGAAAAGTGCACCTATACCTTTGGCAGACTATTCAGGACCCTAGTTGCATCCTTATAATGGAAATTTACTTGCTTGAGCGTCTGGTCAGGATCTGAAAAGGGCACATGAGCCTATCGTAAATTGGGGTTGAAGAAATAAGATGGATGAAATATGTTTCAGCTAATTGATAACAAGTAATAAATTACAGTAGTAGGTGGCATAAGCTAGATATGTGTACATAGAGTAAAAGCCAAGCTTAGGTGGCAGCTTAAGCCAATTAATTCAAGGGAGACAGAACGCATTGCCATGTTTTGAGTCTTGACTAATTACTTGTTTAAAAAGTGCAAGTAGAGTACATATATGAAAATTTATAGTGTTCTCCTAAAGTGCTCAAATTTCAAAAATGATAGGGATTATAAGCAAGATGGCAGAGATCACAAACCGCTACAGCTTGAAGATGACAGTGTATAACTTTTCTTTCTCCAACTGGTGCTTTTTACCAAGATTTGCCATTAATTGTTGCTAATGCTGGCTTTTACTACCCTCTCCTTGATTTTCTTATTGTCAGAATTCATCATTGCTTCTGATTTCTATGTAAGAACTCGTGTGTTTTTAATAACATACTTTATTGCAGAAAGGAAATCTAAAATATCCTTCTCCAACAATTCGCCTAGTCTTATAATTTTGTTTGACATTGACATGGCATACATTTTTTGACAGTGCATCAAGTATTGCATATTCTCAATCCTCTGCTTTAAAAAAATAGTGTTGTTGGGTTTGTTGAATGTAATCCGTCTTTACAACTAGCCATATTTTTCCGCATAATGATTTGTTGTTGAAAATACAAAAACAGAGTGGCATGAATAATGTTTGAATCATCAGTCATTATATGCTGAAAGATGGCGTGGGTGCTTTTTAGCTCACAGGGTATTAATGTAAAGTTAACAGTAAATAAAAAAACATATATATCCAAAAAAACCAATAAAACATAGACAATTCAAACAGAAATCTCTCAGCCAAGAGCCTTCAAAATTTTTCACAGATGAGTGATCTGTAAGAAAAGAGGTGTGTTGCCTGTTGTAACAATTGACAAGTGTTTTTTTCCCCCTCCGTTACCAAAAAGCTTGTTGGAAAGAGCTCAGGTCTTGTACCATCTTCTATATCTCATGACCATGCTTGGGTCATCTTGGGATACAGATACACATTTGGGATCTGTCTGGACCATATCCATTTTATTTTATACTGGGTGTATGGGATGGCATATTTTGGTGGGGGAGAGCTAGTAGCATAGTTATAAACATATGCCGTGAATGGTAAGTTATATAAGGATGCAGTGAGGTTTTGATAATGGATAAGGGCTTTTGGGCTCTTCCTATATAATACAACTAGAGTTGTTTAATCAATTATTTTCCCGTTCAGTTTAATCACAGCCTTTGCCCTTTAAGGATACCTACAGTATTTTCAGTTGTTTAAATTATCAACTTAATATCAAACAATCCTCTGGAAGTCAGAGTATTTTCAGGGGTTATGATAGAAAAGACCCAACCATTGCGAAAGACAAAGTTGAAGCCAGAATCAATCTTAGGCTTATGTTGTAATTTCAAAACAGACATCACCCATCCGAAAGTGATGTAGCGGTAATGTTAAGCTTGATGCTTGGCGATGATAAGATCAATGTTTTTATGTACCAACATCCAGATTTTAGTCATTTCTGCTGAAGAACTTTTGGATGGGACATATCTTGCATTTGCAGTTCATGAGTAAATGTTCAAGAAACATCATGAATGATCATGGCCACCTTCTCTTCCGCATATAAAATGGGGTAAAAGTAGGTTGAACATAGTGTTGGTAGCACTGATATGGAAAAAAATAAAAAATAGTGCTTGAAATCTAGTCACTAATCCTATGGCATCGTACTTAAATCCACAATTGGGTGCCAAATATTCCCTTCATTGTGGTTTTATCAAATAATTTGATGCCAAACGTTTCGTGCAGGAAGGATATGGCCGTCTTCAGATATGGATGAAATCATGTCAGAATTTATCATAGTTCCACGCATTTCGGGACAGGGGGACGCGGGGACAGGTTTCAGGGATGGGGGGTCTAAGTTTGGGAACGGCGGGGGGACGGCAGCGGGGGAACGGTGCTGAAATACATATAGTACTTGAAAAATTAGTTATAAAAAGATGTATAAGGATTAAGTATATTGCATTGAACATCAACAATTTAACATTGTGATTTAATCATTTAAGTTTCAAGTTTGATCCATTGAACAATGAACATTAACAATTTTACAATAAACATTAATGATTGAACATTGAATTTTCAAAATTTCATAATGATGATTCATGATTACATTGTTACAATCAAGTATCAACAATGTTCAAAAACAAAATACTAAAATACTAAAAGTAAATAGTAAATACAAATGACTCAATGAGTCAATGGCTAATCATCCCCAATGTGGAACTCCTCATTACTAGAACTGCTGGACTCCACACACTCAAGATCCTCCAAGCTAATACCAACCAGCCCTGTCTGTGTAGCATCATCATCAATCTGTGTTCGCTCCTCTGGCTCTACATCCCATTTGGCTACTGGACTCTCCTTGTACGCAAGTGTGTTGCGGTCAATGACACGCAAGGCACTATGTACAACCACAAGCTTCTCTTCCCTCTTAGAGTTAACCTTGTTTCTCTTCATGGAGTGGATCCAGCTATAAGTAGACCAATTCCTCTCAGCAGCAGAAGAACTAGAAACCTGGGACAACAAACGAATGGCTAGATCGGTAGTCAAAGAAGTGGGCCCATGCAAAGTCCACCACAAAATTGGCTCCTCCTGTGCCATTGTCTCCCTATCTATTTCGACCTCCTGTGAATATCCCCTGAGAGTGGCAAATTTTGTCCACTCAGTACGAATGATGCTGGCCTCTGTAGAATCATACTTTTTCTAAATGGCCTTCATGAACCCTGCCTTCACCTTAGCATCCTATATGGGTATAAGGCTACCAGGCCTTTGCACATACCACTTCGGGTTCAATGCATAGGCAGCCATGTGCAAGGGAGTGTTGAGCTTCTCCCATCTGCTATGAATGATCAGCTGAATATGCTCTGTGTAGAATGTCAATGTGGAGTCCTCTCGTACAACAACGTTCATTTGATCAAGCATAGTATCAATGCACTCATACACCTCTCCAAGTGTAGGTGCATTAGCATCCCCATATCTAATCACTGTGAAGACTAGAGTAATGATGGAGACAATATATTAGCAATTAGGGTTAGGGTAGAAAGCATAAAAATCCATTTTTGTTTAAATTAAAAAAAAAAAACACTTTGACTTTAGTGTGCGTGGGGGACACCTGGACGTCCATAAGTCTTAGGGACGTCCCCCCAAAAAGGGGACGTCCCGGAGACGTCCCCTCTTAGAGGGAGACATCTCCGGGACGGTGGTGAGACTTGGCGGAGGTGGCGGGATGGCTGGGGGACGTCCCCCTTGAATCCCCGCGTCCCTGGGACGTCCATGTCCCCGAAATGCGGGGTTTGGGGGGTGGGGCGCATCCTCGTGGAACAATGGAATTTATCGATCAGATTACCCTTTTCTTCCTCTTGTATAATATTCACCTCTTTTTTCCTTACTCTTATGTTCTATGATCACATTGAAGCTAGAATTTTCTTGAACACAATGTTGCAATAGTCTTCTGCATACTTGATTATTATGAGCTTAGTTGGGCATGTCCATAAAAATCATCTTTCAATATAATTTTTTTCGTTGGAAAAAAATGATTTGAGGAGTTTCCTCTCGATAATTTAGTTCTTTTTTACAGGTTGCAATATAAAAAGGATGCAACTTAAACAAATACCAATTGGAATTACTTAGCTTTATCTTCTGGTTATTCCTCTGAATCTAGTCCTTGCCTTCAATTTGGATTATGATGCTGTATATGCAAAAGCTAGTTTCATTTTGACCTCACATTGTTGTGATGAATTCTGTCACTATAATCCAGTTAAAATTTCAGGCTAAATTGACCAAAATCTTGTATTTTTGAAACATTTTGCAGTATGATCTGAAGAAATTCTGTCCTTTCAATACTGTTTTATTTGATCATGGCGACCCATCTATCAACACAGGTAGTTAGATTCCTCACAAGTTGGGAATATATATATATATATATATATATGTAGTACATGCATCCAACCTTAGATAGCTTATTTTGTTTTACATTGTTTTAAATTTTGATGCATGTCATTGGGATATTGCAGTTCTTACAGTACCATCAGAGAAACCAGGAGTAGCTGTGGTTGATTTTGTAATTTTTCCACCGCGCTGGCTGGTAGCAGAACACACCTTCCGTCCTCCATATTACCACCGTAACTGTATGAGTGAGTTTATGGGCCTGATATATGGTAATTATGAGGTAGGTGGACTATTCAATGATTACATTCTTTTCAATTCTTGCCAGGTGAACATGCTATAGGGATGTTGTAGCTCTTACAAAACCATCAGTGTGAATTATTTTTTGGTTTGCTAGTTTTGCCATTCAAAAATAGAATGTAATCTGATCAATATTTAGTTTTCTGTATTTATCAGCATTTACTGTTGTATAGCTTAAGAAACATATTTCAATTATAGCATCTGACTATCATAAAAAGTAATGTATAAATTCCAATTTGGCATGTCTAGTTATTATGATATCAATAAGTGTGGCTTGTGGATGCCATGCTGATATTGCCCAATGAAGATGAGAAAATATGATGTTATCCCTAACTACAATGACACGAACATGGTGATTAGAATGGAAGTAGTTAGGCGAGAAGAATGTGGAAAGATGAGATGATGGGTGAAACGAAGTGATTAACAACACAATGTAAAGAGCTCTTGAACTATAAATGTTACTGACAGGCTTAGGGCTTTTGTCAGGAAGGGTGTTAACTAGATTAGACTAGCATTAACGAAACACAAGTGCTTAGCAAACATAAGTGTGTGTCATTCACACGAATATAAATTAGAATCATAAATATTTTTCTATGTTAGAGTAGGTAAATCTCTCTTATTGGGCTCAGTGTATTTTCCTTAATTTACATAATACATTGGATGTAGTTTGGTGTAGTAGGTTGTTGATTGATCAATCCATCCTACACATTAATAGGAACAACTTTGCCCACCTACATCCAATCATCATATCATTTTGTGAATTAACTTATTTTATTGAGTATATTGTGTTCTAGGAGTTCTTGGGGGAACTCACCCCAGTATCTTTTTGTTTTGTATGATCTCTTGAATGTTTGTGGACATTTCATTTCTGTCGATAATGAAATATTGCACTTATCTTTCACATGGTATCAGAGTGTAGGCTTTAAGACCCTTGGGTTTTGGTCCTTTGCAACCACTTCGTGCGTGGAGGTGTTGGCAGCAACACAAGAGGGTGTTTGGTTGCGTTTGGCATTCCCTTGGAGTCAATTGTCTGAAGAAGAGAAGCAATTCAACGAAGTTTGTGGTTCAAAGGACATTTTCAGTTGATAGATCTGGGATTCTTGCCAATTTTTGAGGTTGCAAGCAGTTATTTTCCAGATCTGATTACATTTTTGGATTCCTCAAAAAAGTGTTAGCAGAGGTCACTTTTCTGCATATATTTTTGAGATACTGCCATTAAGGCCCTAAAACAGGCAGGTTAAATTTGACATCCATTTGACAGTCTTAGGGAATTTTTTCTTTCAGATGTCATAACTCTGTCTTACACACTCTATTTTCGAAGCATTGGAAAATTGTTTAAGAGATGTACACATTGGTGTTGTTATTTTAGTCATTTGAAGGCTTCAACATGCCCTTGATTAAGATGAGAATGGAGTTTATTCCAGGTTTTTCCTTAATGCCAGGGCACAACTTTTGGATATTTATTGCATATGATGGATGCGTGGCCTTTTCAGCATGACCCATCCCATGAAGTCAACATCATTATAACGATTTCATCTTTTGCTTTGTAAAGCTACTTTGGAATATTGAAGGTCATGGATGCAGGAGCATATGGAGTTAAAAGTTATCTTTAATTCTTGCATCAGCGAATGTTTCTAGAAAAAAGGAAAAAAATCACGTAGAGACTATTAGTAGTAGTGTATGGAGACACTTGTTTTTAGTTGTGTATTTGGATTTTTAAATAGACAAATAATTTTCTTAGGGAACAAGCAATGTTTTTTTCTTAGAGAAGGAAAAAGTGTTGTGGATTTAGCTGTGCACTCTAAGCACTTGGCTGTTGTTTTAGCAACCCCTGACTGTACCATCAAAGTGGTATCAGAGTCGGTGAAATGCCTATGTTGTGAAGGTAAGTTCTTGTGTAAATTTTTTTTAACAGTTTGCGTTTAGTTTCTGCAGTTTGAGTTGAGCTACAACAGCAGGCAGATCACGAGTAGAGCAGTTCAAGGTGAGTGTATTGTAAGAAAAGACAGACAGAATGGCTAAAAGAAGGTATTTCATTAAGGGTGCATTATACATATAGCCCAAAGAGTGTTAGAGAGAGTTGCACAAGAAAATATGGCCAATGTATTGCAGAAGCTAGATATTTTGGAGGAGAAACTGCACATTGGAAGAAGACATGAGACCACTCGATCAATCAAAAAGGTTGAAGCAGGAAATGAATTTTTGAAGTCCTCCAAAGATCAAACCCAAATGGAAGTACAACAAGAGAACAGTAGAAATTGAAAGGCAGAGAAAGGTTGTGAGGTTAAAATCATGATTAGAACTGATTTCATAACAAAGAACTTGAGACAAAAGATATTTTTTGTACCAGTGCATTTTTGGAATATATTAAATGCATTACAGATGTTGTAAAAATGGATGTTTTAAAGCCAGAAGTTTTTGCTATGTTTTAGACAAGGAGGAGATGATTCGATCAAAGATTGATACTCTTAAAGAAGACAACCATGAGAAATGAGGAACATGCAATTGAGCTCATGCATAAATATGTTGTAGATGAAGAGAACAAACATGCAAAGTGCTGCATACTTGGAAATAACGAAGTGGAGGCTGATTTACAAGTTGCTACCATGGAGCATAAAGGCAATTGCGAGCAAGAAGTGGGGAATTCGATTATTTGCATGGAGATAGGAGTGAAATTTCCAACAAAGTGTGCAAATATGCACAAAATAGACTTCGTATCATCAGTCCATTTTTCATGATTACTGGATAATAGAAACACCAGCGGAAGAGGGAATGGCAGAATATTGTTCACATGGATATTGCTGTGAGAATGCTGCAAGTAAGCAAATCCAGTCATCAAGATAAGATGATGTTGTAATTGTGGAGAAAAATATGATTGTTCAAAATCAAATGGCTGCAGAAAATGTTATATGTAATCCTGATATTGTAAATAAGATGAGAATTACGTTAAATAGAGAGATTGGATATGGAAATGGAAGTGTGAACATCTAAATCAATGGTATGATCAATGTAAGAAGTGTAAGAAATACACATTCAACTTGCATCCAAATCAGGAGGTTCATAGTTTTTATCTAGAATGATGCAGGAGCATATGGAGTTCAAAGTTTTTCCTTAGGCTCTTGAATCAATCAATGAGTATTATTAGCTATGCATGTAGAGACTATTATTAGTACTATATGGAGGGACTTATTATTAGCTGTGCATCTGAAGTTAAAAATAGAGAAATAGATTTTCTAGAGAAGAAGCAATGTATTTTTCTTAGAGAGGAAGAAAGTAGTTTCCTTAGGGAGTAAGTAAAGCAGTTCTGTTCTTAGAATAGTAGATTTCATAGAAAGCAAGTAAAGCATCTGAACTCCTCTGTTTAAGATGACGAGATGTAGGTGATTAGAGGAGAGGGAAGGAGCATGTGTAAGGAAGAAATAAAGACAATGCAAATTTCAGAACCCTATTCTACATTTTGGGTTCAAAGAAATATGTTTTGTCTCCTGTCATGTTGTGAATATTGATGTGCACTCTAAGTAGTTGGCTATTGTTTTAGCGACCCATGACTGTTCTACTAGTCATGCGTCCGGAGGGGACTATTCATTGTTCTGTTGGAGGTCATGTATCCAAGGAGTATTGGTTTTATTGATTAGTCGTAGTCTTTATTGTGGTTTAAGGATTGTTGTGGTCTTCCAGACTGTGGATAGGATCACGGCTTACTGAATTAGTGATGATTTCAGGGTTAGGCCCAAACCTATATCTAGGGTGTTCAAGGAAAATATTGTGGATAGTTGTTCTCCTGTGCTTGGATTCAGTTCTTTGTCATGGATTAGTAGATCATGCAGGTTTTGGGAGCTTTGGACATGGTTGGGATCATTTAGTGATTGATTTGGTAGTTGGGTCATAGCTGGATTCAGCAGTTTGGCCTATCATCACTTTTATGGATCGCAGGTTCTTATTGCTTTGCTTCAGGTTTCTGGCACACATCTTTGGATTGTGCAGGTTTGGGAGCTCATGCACATGGTTAGGTGACCTATAATTGACCTAGATATTCATTTGCATGATTCAGCAACATGGATTACTTTTATTTGCATGTTGTTCCCAAATTCTATGCTATTGAAACAGCACTCAAATATTGACTGAAAATCGATGGTTGCAACTCTATGGCTTCCATCTACACCATACTATTCACCATGAAATTGTACACATGCTTCATACATTGCATATCATGTTTCAAACCCCAACTATGCTGCTACAAAACATGAGATTCTTCTTAAATTCCACAAAACAGTAATGCACAAAAGATGTGTTGTTCTTTAACTTTCAGTGAGATTGAATGAAATTCCTATTTGCTGTTACAAACAAGTGCTATGCTCGCATTCATGCATTCAGTTGAATCTTATGCCTTCTTAGGTGTATAAGATAGTGAATTGGTTGTGAAAATAGAAGAAAGAAACACGTGAATCAACACAAATGGAAATTAAAAATAAACACAATAAATTACCCAAAAGAAATTCAATGTGGAAAATGTTTAGGAGATTGAAGCCATGCTTATCTCCACTATCTTCTGTGTGTTTTTACAAGCTTATTGCCTTCTTGATGAGGCCTTCAAGGACACTGACATCATGCAAAAGTATCCTAACACTTGCAAATTCTATCTGCAATCTCTTGTGGATCACTTGCTTCCTCAGCAAACTTGACTACTGTCGTCAGCCCTCTTACTTGTGTAGTATTATTCTATCTCACAACAGTGATTCTATATATTCTCCTAGAACTGGATGAATTGAACTGCCTGCTTAACCCTTCAAGAGTTCATTTATACAATTACAATATGTCTTAGGATTGAACAAGAAGCCCAAAAGTCAGGATTCTGAAGAGAAACCACTTCCTTGTCATTTAGTCTTCCCATGCATTTCATTTGTGTGAAACCGCCACTTTGTGTCGAATGCAAAACACATTGCGTTATTTAAGTGTGAAAAACACATTTATTTAAATCTGAAAAACACTGTTTATTTATTTTTGGTCTTTTGTTCTGAGGTCTGATCTTTAAATCTGAAAAACACTGTTTATTTATTTTCGGTCTTTTGTTCTGAGATCTGATCTTAACAGTCCTTATTCCATTCTTGACTGAAACTCATCAAAAAATGAGTGCTAGAGATTGTTTAAAGTTACAACTTAGTTGATTTGACTACCTCTTGAGAATAATGTCTCAGTCAGCTGATTTTGCTAACATTTCATGATCGAATCTGGATCAGATGTCCCCATTTGGGATACTTTGGGTCCCACAAAAGCTCTATAATGAAAAGATGAGGATTTACCTTCTATCTTCTCAACTGGGATACCTTTTCTTCAGGAACTCTCTTTGAGTGACAATGTTTTTGATGCAATCATGGTTAGGGGGTTCAATGAAGGACAATGTTAGATCGTGCAGCCTGGAAATTTAACACTCTACAATCGAACACAAACATAATCCATGCACAAAATGGAAAACAACAGCCCTTGTCTTTATTGCTTTCAATGATGAATTACAAAACACATGTAGTATTACAAAATCTTGGTTCAATCCTCTATCTCTTTGTTCAGACCTGCTCTCTTACCAAGAGAGACTTCAAGAGCCACCTTCCCCAAGTGTGCAACCACCCCTTGTGAAAGGAACTCATTCCTTATCAAGACATTCATCAAGAACCATTATAGAAGTCTAAATGCTTCATCTTCCACATACGAGACGTTTCATCTTCCCTTTGTGACTCATCTTCCATCCACTTAATACTTTGACTGCCTGTGCATGGGTGTCCGAATTGAGGCACACTTCACGCTTCCGTGCACAAACTCACACGCACAAAAGTTATTCCGTGCAGAAAAAGACATGCACACAAAAAAACTCGTGCACAAAAACTCATGTGCCAAAAAACTCCACATAAAACTCTCGCAAAAAACTCACACACACAAGTAAGACTTACGCACATAAGACTCGAATACAAGAAAGACTCACATGCATAAAAACTCACCCACCAAAAACTCGTGTGCAAAAAAACTTGCACACAAAACTTATGTGTACTAAACTCGTGCACAAGAAAGACTCACGCGCACAAGTTCTTCTACACCCATGATGCACATACTTCGCAAACTCCTGTAACCTTGGAAGGCCATAACTTTGGCACACAAAGTCAAAATGAGGTACCGTTTTTATTTGAAAGTGCATAATTTTTTGAGGGAAATCCAAGTATGCAATCACATTCTAGTTTGGATGTGTTCTTCATGCCCTTTTTTTCCTTTTCCCCCAAATCTATCACTTTAGGTCTTCAATGGACGCACCCACTTCCTAGATTCGACCAATTATTGAGAAATGCAGCCAACTCACTTGGAGCCATATGTTGGGAATACCATGTTAGTATAATATGTGATGTTAGAGTATTAGTTAGAATATTATTTTGTGTGTGCGTGAGTTCTACTAAATTCTAACAACTCACCCCACTAGAATAGGAATAGTTAGCTTTTTAGTTATGAGTTGTTTTAACAACTTGTATAAGTTTAGTCTAACTGTGGTACAAACTCCTAAATTTTAGGAGTTGTCATTTGTATAAGAACCTCTTGTTATGAATAATAATATCATTTAAGTTTTACATGTGTAAATCTCCGATCAAAAATATCATTGGTATCAGAGTAGGTGATTTTTGTGATTGATAATATGAAGTTTTAAATTGTGAAGGGGCAGCCCTTTGGTCTATTTCCCCAAATAATGGTGGTTTTAGTTTGTGAAGAATTATTTTGTAAGTCTTGTTAGCAGAAATTAAGGTTTTGTTTGAGTGTTTTAAGGTATTCTTGTATTTGTTAAGGTTGATTTGTAAAATTTAAGACTTTCATAAAACTGCATACATCTTTGATAGAACTTTGCGCAGTCCTGGCCATATGCCTTTTAGTCTATTCCAACCACTGTGTGGCAGTATCCTTGTGCGATTTGATCAACACGACACTTGTTCCAATTACATATCTCTGTTGCTGTTGAAGCCCACAGTTCATGTGTTTGATAATTGGTGATTAAGGCTTTGACTGATTTGTGCACTGTTGGTTCCAAGGAGTCTTGACAAGGTCCAGTGCACTGGAGTTTGTTGTACTACCTTTGCGTCTTTTATTTGTGTGCATGCCTCTATCTCTAATCAATTCCTTGTAGAATCCTTGCAACTCTACCAAACTTGGGCGCATCATCCAATCAACAATTTGCCATATCTCACTTGATTTGCATGTTTGTTGATGTTTGCTCTGATTGACATTTGTGTCTATATTTTGTTCCATGTCTTACACTTTGTACAACCCAAGGTTTCCTTGTGCATTGATCCTGTCAACATCAAATTCTTAGCGCTAGAATTAAATGCATTTCCCAGGCATCTTCTGCTGTATTTCGACGTGCGTGCTTTTCTCCTGCCATCATTCTCAGCTCCATCTAATCACGTGAGCCTTGACAAAACTATCATCTGTGATATACATGTACAATGGAAGCATCTTATTGACCTCTGTTCACTTTCCATTAGTGGATGTTGGGTCAATTTAGACTTAATGGTTAAAAGCTATTTGGCAAAATTTTATAAAGTTATATTACAGTGTGTTTTGTAGTATTAGGTGATACTTTATAATTTAATTGTTTTTATTGAAGTTTGGTTTTAAAACGTTTAGTATTTAGGTCATATTTTATAGTCATTAAAAGTTATGTGTTTATTTTACAGTTTTGGTAATAATTGGTTCTAAGTTTGGTTTTTTCTAAAAAAACTAGTCATTTGTGATTAAATAAAGCGGTCATTTGTGGTGTTCAGATAATTTAGTCTCCTATTAGAGTCTCTCCAAAATAAAGCATGCTTTTTTCATTTTCAAATTGTCAAATTTGTTGAAGTCAAAGTTATACTCTCTATAAAGGACGCATTATAAGGTGAACCCAACATCATTGGAAGTGCGTGTTTGTTCTATGGGGGTTCTTCAATGTGTGGCACCCAGTAGGAAGCACCATGTAGCTTAACCTAGTCAGTTGAGCAAACAAGAGGTTGGAGGAAATGGAGGAAGGAGGCCCACTACCAACCTCAAGTTCGTTGCTAACTTAGGGTTTGCACACTGCAATAGTGGCAAATGAAAATGAGCCCTAAAGACTAAAGAGCCGAAGAGTTGTTAGTCATCACCAGAGTTGATGTACAATGACTACAAAAGATGCAAAAGAACTGCATCAAACCGACTAATGCCAAGAACGGTGTCCAGTGGCAGTGACTATTATTTATGTTGTTCATGATCAAGTGGCAATAATCAAGGACAAAGGCTGCAAATGCAAATTCAGTGAGAAACCCAACACTTATTGAAGATAGTGAGGACCTGTTGGCTCAAAAATTTGTTAGGGAGACAAATTTTTGACTTTGAGTCAACAGTGTGGGAACTGAGTCCTCACATTAGTTAGCAACACAGGGACAAAGTCTCTCTCCTATTAGCACACAAAGCTATCTTTATTGAAAGCCAAAAAAGGAAAAACAGAGGAAAAGCTATTCACAGCGATTTACAACAAAAATATTTTCTATTGTGGATTTCGTACTTTTAACTGGAAAGCATAGAAAAGAAATGCACTGAATGAAGGGAATGATGGGAGATAGAGAACAAAGGAATAAAAGAACAAGATTATTATAGCCAGTTAAACATAAAAGCTACCACGACAATCCCAAGAAAAATGGAAGACTCTAAGTGACTAAACACAGAGATTCACTAGAATGACTCGAGGAGAAACGTTGTGCTCCTGAAAATCTCTTCTCATTCAATGGGTGGTAAAGACATAATTACCCTTTTAAGAATGCAAAACATACACTGAGATGATTCTCTGATATTGATAACAAACCAAAGGCAACCATCCCATATTTATCCGTAAATGACAATTAAAATATTGCTTAAACCCCACTGAGATTTCAAATTTGTAAAAATAACAAACATAGATTCAAAAAAAAATTCTACTGTGCAATTTTCACATTAAGACTAATTAATAACAGTTATGACAGTTTCGAAAGCAAAGATTTGAATACAAATGAATCATACAGAATTATAATTTGAGAAGAGAATCTGAACACACAATTTACAAATCTCCTTTGTATTGATCTTCGTTGAGCTGTAATACAATCTCGCCTTCCAAAAATGTCTCTTGAGTTTTTTTTTCAAGAAGCCCCCTTTCTAATGAGCCTAACACTCATATTTATGACGCGGGAAGGTGGTTACGGTGCATAAACACATTTTTAGCGTTTTAGATGGTGTAAATGTGAGTTTACAAAAAATACACCACTTAAGTGATGTGAAAGTGCGTTGGTGCAATTGCACTGTGTGCAAAAGTGCAAAAGAGAGAAATTGCACAACTTAAAAAGTGCAGAGGTGCAATTGTGCTTTTTGCACCAAGTGCAATGAGGACTCATGAGTTACTAAGTTGATACAATGCATTTACATGAATTACATTTGCGAGTTTGCACTTACAAAATTTGCAATTGGAAATTGCAAAACAAGATTTAACATTTACATGAAAAGACCAGAAGCTTTTGATGGAGCCTATTTATCTTCGCTTTTGCTAAGGGCAATTTCAACTTTTTATGACAACTGCTTCTTTTTGCACTTCTGACATGTAGCTATAGACCCAATTGCATTTAATTTGGATCCTTCCATCTTTGCTTTCAATTTTGTACTCTATCAATATGTGCCAATTCCTTTCTTACTATTCCACTCTTTACTTTTGTCACTAGACATATTTATGTCTTGAATTTCTTCATCGATGGTCTGTTTTTATTTTTCATATCAAATTTTTCCTGTTTTTTCTTTTTTGGCTTTCAATAAAGGTAGCTCCACCTGCTAATAGGGGAGGGACTTTATCCCTGCGTTGTTGACTGACGTAAGAACTTAGTTCCCACACTGTTGACTCAAAGTCACCAATTTGTCCCCCTGACAAATTTTTGAGCCAACAAGTCCCAGTCCTTAGTATTTATATTTTGTATTTGTGTATACTTAGTGATAATGTGTTCTCATTGAGAATAAACTACAAACAAATATGTATATACTTGATTTCATATGTGATGAGCTAGTGACAATGTGTTCTCATTAGTAGTGAAAGTGTGAACAAATGCGTGTCCTTATTTATGTATGTAGGTCATTACGAGTAGCAGAGTGCATATCTAGTGTGTTGAACAAATGTTCATGCTTACATAGATATGGAGGATGAACATATGTGTTCTTGTATACTTGGATTGGTTGATGTGTTCCATCTGTGGATTGGTCGATGTATTCTTTATCCATCAAAGTTTGTGTCGCATTACATGTTTGGTCCAGTTTATGTAGTCTTTCCCTATGTTCATATTAAGGGGGGGAATGTTGGGAATATAACATTAGTATGCCACATAATATGTGTTGTTAGAGTATTAGCTAGAATATTATTTTGTGTGTGCATGAGTTCTACTAACAACACACCCCACTAGAATAGGAATAGTTTGAATGTATATTTATGAGTTGTTTTAACAACTTGTAAAAATTTAGTCTAAGTTTGGTACAGACTCCTAAATTCTAGGAGCTGTCATTTGTATAAGAACCTCTTATTATGAATAATATCAATCAAGTTTAACTTGTGTAATCTATTATAAAAAATATCAGTTGTTGCCTCAAACTCATCTTGTTTGATATACTTGATGCCCTTGAAGTGTTGGAGTGTTGATGCCTCCCTTGGATCAACTTCTACCATGCAAAAATGGCAAACACATTGACCAGTCTATATGAACACACTCCTACATATTTTTGGTTGTTGTAAAATTGCTTGTACCCCTTGTATACTCCTGCATCACACACCCAAGGTAGAAAATTTTGTAAGCTTCAGCTCAGAAAGATAGGGTGAGTGGTGGAACCACTCTTTTGGCCAGTGTATATGTTGTCCCATCCATCTTGTTAGGTACATCTAAACTTTATCATTCTATTTCTTCCTCCTTTTCGAGCTGTTTGTTGAACAATAGACTGCCCTCCTCTGCCTAGCTCTCATTACCCTTTTCTTTACCTTGCCCATTGCTTGGGCATAGTTCGTCCACCTACTCCAATATGCTATTTTTCTCATTTCCATCCACTTGTGGGCTTTGACCCACTTCTATCTGTCTACCTCCACCATGCGTATTCAACACCATTGCTTATACAACACTTATGGGCTTTGAACCAACCACCTCCGTCTAAGCTCAACAGCCCTTTTATCTCTGAAATTCTTCCTATAGAAGCATGCAGTTCATGCTTTCCTTCCTCTTTTAGCTCATACCTTTCTCTCTTTGCTCCCACAACTTTCCATGCTTGGCCTCCATTTTCTCATTCATTTGAGCAATCCTGTACAACACTGTCCTATTCTTTGGTTGCACTTTTACTCATACCTGCAACAAAATCAGCAAACCAAGCATTCTGGAAATTAACAATTTCCATGGGTGCTAGCTCCTTCAACAACACCACTGCTGCAACATCACTCTTCCGTAACTTCCTTTATGGTGCAACTTCTCTTTGCATGCTCTCAACCTCTCTATTCCTCAACTTCTGTAACAAACCCATCATCCTTAGTATTATGGGGAATTAGACATCCCCATATGCATCTCCTCCAATGGTATCTGTACTCCAACACTACTCTCTTCTCCATTCAATGCTCCCTCTGAATCAATATCATGTGCATTTACATGCACTTATTCACCTCCAACTTCATGTCTTCTAAAAGACATGCTTTTACTGCAACATCATCCTATCCTATACATGCTTGGGCTGATAACAACATCGGCTCCGCCATCTCATTTTCTTCTTATTTTCTTTCTCATCTCTTCATCTTCTTTACATCAGCTGTATGCTGATTACCTCCTTTCTTCATCCTCTTTGACAACAGAAGCATGCCACGTGAAAGGGACCTCACACTTCCGTTGCCTACATAAAAACACGGCAACCTTTGAATCATGAGAGTTTCTTCTTCACCTTCTATGTGGGCTGACTCCACACCTTGTGTATCCTTCATTGTCCTTGGTAGAAACAGATCTTCCATCTCTAACTCATTCTGTACCTCTATGCCACATGGGTGGCATTCTTCCTCTCTTCTTGTTGCCGAAATGCTCTTTGGATCAACCTCTACCAACAATCTTTGAGCTTTTCCTTCTACAACTTTCTCTACCCATTTCTCAAGATGGAGAATGAAGGCATACCTTCCTCTGTCAATCGCTGTCCTATGGAGAATGTCTCTTTCTTCTTTCCTATCTCCTCTCATCTCTTTTGCACGAGTCTTTTCTTCCACCTCCAACTGCTGTTCTGAATGTATTCCCGCTTGTATGTTCTCTTGGGAACAGCCTCTGAACAAAACCATCTGCTGCCCACTCTCCTTTGCCTTTATGTCAACTTGAAGACAGTATTCTACTGTTGTCATGCTCATATCAAATGACTCTCCAACTGCTGCAATATCTTCTCCTTGTTTCATTTTGGGGTCATCTTCTCTTGGTTGCTTATACACACAAGTGTGTTGTCCTGAGCTAACTCTTGCCTCATCTTTGTCATCTTATGCTCTGCTGTACCTGCACAAAAATCAGCAACATTATTGGAATCAAGAGTTCTCACAAACACTTCCCCCCCTCTTCACCATGCCAATCAGGGATGTTGTCAAACTTTGCACTCTGATGATGGACTATCCATGGTCCATTCTCAACTTTATCAATCCCAAACCTTGATCTATCACCATTCTTCACTTGTTTCTATTCTTTCACTTAACATGGATGGTCTTCAACTATCTTCTTGTTCTCACAAGGACATTCTCTCACCAACATCTCTTCATGTTTCTTTCCATTTTCAAGCTGTTTGGTCACCTCCAATGGATGGTGGTATGCTCTCTTCATTTCCTCTATCTATATCCTCTCCCGGGAGCATTTCTTCCTCTATGGGCTGCTCGCAACCGTCCTTCTCTTTGTTCTCCTTCAAAATAGATTTGAGTTGCTCACATGGCAATTTCACCTTCCCATTGCCTTTCAAGGCAATCTTCTTCTTATTCTTCTTCACTTGGAAACTGGAAACTTTGTCAACCACTCTACTTGCATTCTTAGATGTACTATTTGCTCCATCAACTTGGAAACCAAATGTTCCCATCATCTCACCTTTTCTTCTCTCTTCTCTTGGAGATCTCTCCAATACACAGCTGCAACTCCACACAATCTTATGCTTGCAAACTCTACCCTCTTGGGGTCTTCAATACTTTTCTCTTCAAAGTAACACTCTAACTCCATTATTCATCTTGTTAGATCTTCCAGGCTCTGTCTACTTGATAACAAAGGGGCATTGCTACTAGGCTCACCTCCTTTCACCATGACCTTTGCTGGTCTCTTTTCTCTGCTGGTTTCTTCTCCTCTTGTTTCTATGGGTTTATTTTTCTCAATAACTCTCTTTTCTCTGCTTGCTGATATTTATTCCAAGGCATCCAATTTAGACACCAATTCTTCTAACATCTTCCCCATTTCTGCAATCTGTGACTTTGGGTCACATTTCCTTTTTTACAATCGATGCACTAAAGATCCTTCCCTTCTTCCTAAGGGTCTTTTTTCAAATTTCTCATCTTTTGGAGCATGTACTTCTTAAGAGCTCGAACAGATCCTGATTTGCTGTCATTGGACCCTGAGTCCTCATCTTCCCTTCCTTCTTGTGTGTGAGGATGACGTTTTATTCTCACTTTCAATGTCCATTGTTTGGTTATAGGCATCATCATATGACAAAGGCAGGACTACCTTCATTTTTTCTCTGTGAGGGAACCAACCCTTCAATAAACCACCTCTTTTTCAGCCCATCGGCTGGTTCCTTCTTAAGTTTGCCAAACATATCCTTGAGTCTCCTATTATAAGCTCGAATTATCTTGTGCTTACCTCGTCTGGTGTTGTAGATTTTTGCAATAACCTTGATGTCGTCCCTCAGGGGTTTGAATTCCTTTTCAAATGCTTGCCTTAGTGCTTCCCATGTTGCTTTGTCAGTACTTGATGCATCTGTGTACTAGTTAATGGCCATTCCCCAAAGTGTAGCAGGGAAGCATCTTAACCACATTTGCTCTTCTATCTGCCCATTATTTGATGATTGGCTTGGGGCACCCATGTTTGTGGGTATTGGGGTCTTTTGAGGTGGTCTTCCGAATATGATCTTCCTCCTTAGGATGGTCTTTGTAAGACATTCCTCTTCTCTGAACACATCTTTGTACTTGACCCATCCTTCGGTAGTTATGTGTAAGCTGTGTTGCTCACCCTCAAGGTCTCTCTTTGTGCTCTTGCCCTTGCCTTGCCATTCAAGCTGTTCCAGTTGCCCTGTTGTCTTTGGTGCTGGATCATCAATCAGTAATTCTTCGATCCCTCAGATGTTAGTTTTATAAGAGGCTTGTTCTTCTTCTGTGAAGAAGTCGTCTTTAATCTCTTGATCATATAGGAAACTTACCTCCTCCTCTGTGGATTTCGTTGCAGAATTCCCCAATCGTATCTGGAGTGGAAGATGCCTAGAAATCTCCTCCCATTGTGTAGATGAGAGATGGAGGATGTTCAGTTACTTGTTTGAGCATCAACTGAACTTCTCCTGGTTCCAACTCCTATTGCGGCTTATGCTTTGGCTTGGCTTTATGTTTAGGCTTAGGCTTTGACCTTGAATTCAGCTATTGGTTTCCCGCTCTTTTGTTTTCCATTTGGATTTGCTGGTTTATCTGTTCAAGCTTTTCAAGTCTTTCCCTCTTCAAAACTTTCCATGGTTGAACTATGCAACCAAAATCTTGCATTTGTCAATGAACAAATATGGAAGTAAATACATACACACAAGTCTGAAAATTTGTTAGCAAACCCTTTCAAGGCACAAGGAAAACCTACTTTGATATCATCTGATCGATAATTGGCCTAGACATTCCATTTCATGATTCATCAATGCGGATTTACTTTTTTTGTAATGTTGTTCCCAAGTTCTATTCTATTGAAACAATGCTCAAAAGATGGACAGTTAATGTTTACAGCTCTATGGCTTCCATATACGCCATTCTTTTCACTATGCAATTGTCACATACTTACCACAAACATGAGATTCTTCTTACAATTCCACAAAACAATAGTGCACAAAAGATTTGTTGTTCTTTAATTTTATGTGAGATAGAATTCAACTCATTTTTTTTTATGAACAAGTTGTATGCTTCCATTCATACATTCAACTGATTCT
The DNA here is from genome assembly GCA_037957365.1 of Torreya grandis. Classification (NCBI taxonomy): domain Eukaryota; kingdom Viridiplantae; phylum Streptophyta; class Pinopsida; order Cupressales; family Taxaceae; genus Torreya; species Torreya grandis. The sequence goes on from JARHVA010000102.1 coordinate 742,069, forward strand.
TATGCCCTCTTAGGTTTTTGAGGTAGCGAATTACTTGCAGGAAATAGAAGCAAGCAACAAATGAATCAAACACATGGAAATGAAAGATAAACACAAGAATAATTTACCCTATAGAAATTCAATGTAGAACAACTTTAAAGGAGTGAGGCCATGCTTCGTTATCTCCACTATCGTCTTTGCATTTTTACAAATTTACTGCCTTCTTGAGGTCTTCAAGGACACCAACATCATTCAATTGTATCCTAATTCTTGCATATGCTCTCAGCAATCTCTTGTGGATCACTTGCTTTCCCAGCTAACTCACTTACTATCCTCAACCCTCTCAGCTGTGTAGTCTTCTTCTATCTTACAAAATTGATTCTGTACATTCTCTATGACCTAGATGAATTGAACTACCTTCTTGACCATTCAAGGGTTCATTTATACAAATACAATGTATTAGGCTTGAAAAAGAAGTCCAAAAGTCAGGTATCTGAAGAAAAACCGTTTCTCCATCATTTACTCTTCTTGTGCAAAACTGCAAGTTTGTACAGGATGAAAAACACACTGTTATTTAAGTCTGAAAAATGTAGTATTTTTTTTTTTCAGTCTCTGTTCCAAGATTTGAATTTGACTGTCCTTACTCCATTCTTGACTGAAAATCATCAGAAAATGAGTGCTAGAGTGTGTTTAACTTTAAAGTCTTAGTCGATTTGGCTACCTTTTGAGAATAGTGGCTGAGTTAGCTGATTTCGCCAACATTTCATGATCCAATTCAGATCAATAGGAGCATTTGGTGATCGATTGTTTGTTGGCTTACATTTGGCTTCAGTATTTTTTCCATCATTCTCTTGGAGAATTGTTTGGATGGGTGGTTGATAATTTGTAAGGCTCTTAACCAATTGTTGGAGTGGTTTGAGCATATCTTGCAGTCAAAAGTGTTTGGTGATTGACATATAATCAGATCATATTTGGCTTCACCACTTCAGTCTCATCATTCTCTTGGAGATTTGTTTGGATGGGAAGTTTTAATGATTGTAATGTTGCGAACCTGTTTGTTGGAGTGGCTTGAGCATATCTGATGACTGTTAATGTTTAGTGCTTGACATGTGTTTGGATCATAGTTGGCTTCAGCATTTTGGCTCATTGTCATATTTTGGATTGGGAAAGTTGTAAGGGTGGATGTTAGTGTGATGCCACCTTATATTAAGGCTCCTCTTTTAGTGGCGATGTTGGTGGGAAGAACTGACAAGTAATTTCCACCTTTCATAACTCCTCTTAGGGGGAAAGTTGGAAGGAAAGTTTGGCAAGTGAATGCTCTCTTCTGCTGGGTCCTTTAAGTGGTCAAACCCAGGGAATACATTAGGATGTATATTTTAAGAGCCCAACTCACCCTACATGTTATTTAGAGTTTATGTATAAATAAGAGGCTTTGCTCACACACATCTGAACATCATAACATATTGTGAATTCTGTGTGTACTGAGAATATTATGTTCTGGGATTACTTAGGGGAATCCACCCAAATATCTGTGTTTTATATGATCTCTTGAATGTTTTGTGGATATTTCATTTTTGTCGATTGTGGAATATTGAGCTTAACTCTCACATTCTACACCGTTCACTACCCTCCAAACTGGATATGCCAAAAACCTAACATGGCACCCATTGTCTTTCTTATGAAAGGCAGTTTTCAATTAAAAACAAGATGAATCTAAATATGTAGCTTTAAAATCACACCACATTGTTTGTAGTAAACGTGAAACATGTGTATGCACTTAGGATCATGGGCAATTTATGAAAAAAACAATGTTACAAAACTGTGGAAAAAGCACCATCCACATTATTTTTAATAGGCATGAAACATATATGTAAATGCACTTAGGATCAGGAGCAAGTTGTGCGAAAAATGATGTCACAAAACTGTGGAAAAAGCCTTACTTTGCATATCTGGTTGCCTTAAACACATGCCAGCCTTTATGTTACATACTAAAGCCAGAAAAAATCTGCGGAGACAAACCAACAACAAAATTTTATGGAAATGAAACCAATTTAAATTGAAGTTCAAATTATTAAATGATATCGTTGGAACTGAAGTACATAGCTAGGAATCATGGGCAACAGAAGCAATCATAAAAAGGGTAGGAGCTCCTTCAACATAGTGGAAGTACCGAAAGTATAATCAAGTAGATAAAGAGATACAATCAATGCCCATTATTTAAGCGTGTGGATGACCGAAGGCATATAGCTAACATACAGATGGCAGAGCTAGTCATCCTTGCTATTATAAAGAGATAACCGAGTTAATTTATTCAACACAAGCAGGGAGAAGAATCAAACTGATGTGAAAACTGATTGTTTTAACGAAAAACTTAGAAGGGAGATCTTTTTTAATGATAAATTTGCAATTGCTCATGTTAGCTTCAGAAATGCAAATTCTGATTTCCTTGTCTTGTCTCTGTGGGCTTAGAGATAGGGTGCCTCCTGGGATGACAAATTTGTAACATTTTGTTTTTGATTGATTAAGGAGGGATTGAATGGGCCCACACCCAGCTGGAACACAATCAGGGGTCCACTGAATTGTCTATCTGCCTATATGCCAATCATGCATCCCCTCCTGTAGGTTGTCTGACTGCTGGTGGGATTTGAACCTGGTTTGCTCCAATATGAATGCATCGACTTAACCATTACACCACAGGCCGGGGGACAACAAATTGACAATGTCGCATTTAAGGAAAATTCAAATATTTCTTTCCTGTTACCTACCAAATTTATGTTAACATCTTATCAATAGATGTGACTTTTTCCCATTATCTAACAGATTTTTTGTTACCGCCTTGTCTACTGATCTGATTTTCTCCTGTTATCTGCAACTATTCGCGCTCTGCTCCATAAACAAGTTATAGCAATAATGCAGGGAGATTGCAGTGTACATCTTAAACACCTCTTGGATTTTTGGGATTTTAAACAGCTCATAATGAGGCATACACAATTGGACTGCCTCTGAAATCAGCTGCTGCAGTTGGTAATTTCCATATCCAAGCAGTATATGTGGAATTTTGACCTTAGTTCCACCACGAAGGTTGTATGAAATGAATTATATATTGGGTCTATTTACTTCAAAATTTTGCTTATATCTAGATCTCTTATGTTTGTAGTTGCTTTACATTCTTTTACGGTGATTTAGCACTAAATAGCCTGAAATTTTATGGTCAGTTTGTTAATCTGACTTTCCCATTGCTCTTCTTTCAACATTTTACAAGTTAATCATAAATCTGAAAATGGGATTTCGTTAAAAATCATGTATAAAATGACAAACAGTATGTACTGTCTATCCAAAACAAATCAGGCGCAGATTAAACTTTAAAAACATTTTTTTAAGGAACCCTTTTGACACACACAAGTTATGTAGTATTAATTTCTTAGAAGTATTTTGCCACTGGAGAAAAGTTATATAGGCATGAGATTTTTTGAAGAGAAATTTGTTTGCCTAAAACATGAAAATGTCTCTTGCAAAATAAGTAGCTTGTATAGCTTGTCTGAAAGGATGATTCAATGAGTATTATGAGCTACCTTGTGGGGGCCACTTTCCACAAGGATAACTGTCTAGTCAGAGACCATTGACTTAACTCAGAACAATTGAGAATGACTAGAATTTATGTCTTCTAGCTTGAAACCTCACTAAGCACTTCTTCGTTAACCTTCAAAATTTATGTTTTGTTACTTATTCCTGGGAAACTACTGTTGTCTGTATTTTTTAAAGTTCCATTGTTATCTGGTGTCAAAAATAACGCATGTGTGTTTCAGGCTAAAGCAGATGGATTTTTAGCTGGAGGTGCAAGCTTGCATAGCTGCATGACTCCACATGGGCCTGATACTACCACATTTGAGGTGGGGTTTTCTGCAGCTTTTCTAGTGGAATGTAGGACACATTTTTTCTGGCAGATTATAACTCCATAATATTCCTCATTTTCTGTGTGTTTTCAGGCAACCATAGCAGGAGGGAATGATGCAAAACCAACCAGGATAAAAGATACCATGGCCTTCATGTTTGAGTCTTCTTTGATACCTAGAATCACACCATGGGCTCTTAACTCTCCGCATATAGATCATGATTATTACAAGTGTTGGATCGGTCTCAAGTCCCACTTCAATCATGAAAATGCCATTGAGAATGGGCAATCTGAAATTGGGCAGTAGATATCTGATAGTTATGGAATGGGTGCATTAGCAAGGGTGCATGTAAATATTGTGTATTAGATAGAGACCAGTTAGCTCATTCCTATCCATATTTAGGATATAAGCTGATGATTACCTATATATTATTTTGTTGTATGGAGTGGCATGGGTGTTGCTGAACTTGGGGAAGAAGTATCCAGTAGGTATTGCAATTGCAGTTGAGAGGAAGGATAGGCTATCTATTCCAGAACCAGAAAGTCGGGCAAAGACGGAAAGTCGGGCAAAGACGGAGAAGGCAAAGAGGGAGGCTATTTGAGAGCGAGGTGACCAGACCAGACCAGACCAGACCATACCAGCCCTTCTTATAGGGTGCTATGGGTGGTCTATCACTATCTGTTCTGATTAGATAGTTGCTTATCGTCTGAAATATGGTTGGAGAGTTCTCTTTTGAACAAAGAATCTAACATCATATGAAATGCAGCATATAGCTATCAATATAGCAAACTGTGTTTAGATTAACTTCAAAAATAATTTTTCTTTACTTCAGTTTTAATTATTATGCTTATTTTTGAGTTTTAATAATTTATAGTTTTATTATTAAAACTCATAAGTAGCATATTCAGTTATATTGGTTCAGCGATGACTGGTTACATAACTAAAACAACTAAATTATTTTTTATTTGGCTCAAAATGTCATTGAGTGGGGCACCGACCCCACTAATCATTCCAGTCGATTATTTGACATAAATGACCATTATTTGGGTATCATCAACCTTTATGCCTCTAACAACACTGGAAAGGGCATTATTTTGGCGATGATTCATATATGAGGTCCCAGAATCTTGCTAGGTTATGTGTGGAGATTTTAACACGGTCGAAGCCATGGAGGATAATGAGTGTGTGTATCCCATGTGGTGGCGAGCTAGTGAATTTGAGGCATGGTACTTTATGAGCAACAAGCTTGGAGTTTAGGACCCTGAATTTAAGGCATGGTACTTTATGTGCAACAAGCTGGAAGTTTAGGACCCCAACTTACAATCCTGCAAGGATTCAGCGACAACCTAGTTTACTTGGATTAACCTCTCTCAAGGCCAGAGTCCTTAAGTGTCTTGATAAGGAAACGATGGCAGAATAGGACTTCTTAGATCCATCAATTTAAATATTTCATTGCATTTTAAAGGCCAGGGACAAAAGAGCTCAATTTTTAAGACCCAATTTTATCTGAATACCTTCCATCCAGTCCATGAAAGAACTCGAGCTCACATTCGATGAGTTTGAAACTTTGTCCTGCAGTCCATGGGCAACACTGGGTGGATTGAGTGGTGGGAAACAACTATCGAGTGTATTTCCACCTTCCTTTGCACCTTTGGTAGGTAGCTTGTGGTTATCCAACGTAGATCTCAAGTGGATACTTCAAAGGAGTTAGCCTGACTCATGCATGAGCTTGAAATGGCTTCCTATGACATTGTGTTGCAGGTTCAAACTGTTACACTACATACTACTTTGAAGCTTGTAGAGTTTAACGAGGCTGTGGGGTCCAAATTTGTGCTTAGATGCATTGGTTCAATGCAAGGAAAAACTTGATGGATTTCCCTTAACATATTGAAGCCTTTGTTACACGTTAGAAAGCCACCTTCATTGCTCAAAAACACACCCCAATTCGACAACTTTCTCTTCAAGCTTGTCTTGTGTGGTTCCTTGCAAAGTCACACCAACCCAATGCTTTTCCTGCGACAGGCTTCTCTATTGATCAGTTGTATGATGCAATTCTCCAAATGGTTAATGATAAATCTATTGGCATTGATGGCTTACCATGTGAATTTTACAAAGCCATCCATGTGGGACATCGTTGGCCTAAGAGACTTTTCATACATGGTCTCTCGTTTACATGATTAACAAAAGCAATATCATTTTCATTTATGAGGCCAACCACCCTATTCTTATTTGTACTTGGGAACCAATCACTCTTCTTAATGCTTCCTACATGATCATAGCCAAAGCCTTTGTGCTCATACCATGTTATCTTTAGTTGCTGGTCTTTTAACCTAAACAAATCAGCATAATAAAAAACCACTATATTCTTTCCCTTTGGGAAGGCATGGAATGGGCTCGTTGATATCAACAATACATTTCAAGTAGGTGTAATGCATAAGCTTGACAAGAAAGATAACGCCTTCAAGTTTATTGGCTTTGGAGATGCTTTAAAGCATCAACATATATAGGTTATTGCTCCTATTAAGAATGTATGAAAGTACATTTGTATTACCAGTCCTATCCAACTTATTGATGTAGATGATGATAAACACCTAGCAACAGTCTCCCAGGGTCTTCAGTTGTGAATTTTGAATCCTTTACTTTTAGGTCCTAATCAGGGAGATTCCTCTACGTTAAGAGAGTAATGAATCATCTCCATATTTCCCGTTTGTAAGCTACTCATTAGAATCGCCATGAAGCATTTCCTCTAATTATTAGTCATAAACATTTGAGCTAGAATATAGCCAAAAGCTTCAATAAGTAGCACATAAATATACTAGGCCAAAGGAAATCTATGCACGATAGATCGACATAAGTTGAATATTTAGATATATGTCCATTGATGGTCAAGTAACTAGAAGCATTTACAAAAGCAATTTTGTAAAACTTTTAACAAAAATGGTCAAACCCTACAGATTTATGTATGCAGAGATTGATTGCCCATTTTATTCGTTTTTATATGATCTTTCAAATTAATATGAATGAAAAGTTTCTTAGAGGACTAGTCCCATTTGATTTTGAGTTTGTAAGTAAAAGCTAGGCCTTGGCAAGTTGCAGGACTTTTTGCAGTGACGAAACTCTTGGTCTGCATTAAGGGGTGGTTTCATAACCACCAGGGCAGTGTTGCAAAACCTTAGGGGCAGTTTTGTAACTGCCAAGGCAGTGTTGCAAACCTTTAGGGCCGGTATTACTTGAACGCTCACCCGAGATGAAGAGAGAATATTAAGGCATATTGTGGTAGTTCATAAAAACATAAACACTATGGCAACCATTAAAATGTATGGAAAATATCAAACTTGTATGTAACTAATTAAAACTTTCATATAAAGCCATCAAATAAACAACCATAATCCATGATAACTTCTATTTATTCATAATTAATACATATACATCAACATGAACTCCAACAATCACAACCTACTCTCAATAATCTAGTACATAATGAAGTATAAGCAATCCACAAGTTCCAACCTATCATAACATAATAACATAGAATATAATCGACCCTAAAACAAGAGGCAAGGTTGTCTTTTATAAATACAAGACTCGCCTTATTGTACATGCCAACTCATATGCTAAAATATATTAACAGCTTCCTAAGAATAGCCTTGCTTGTGCTAACCACATCTATACTTACTGCCAATTGTGCCTTCTATATTTGCGCCCCTGGCTTTGTGCAATTGAACTCTCAATCCTTGTGTATCCGAGCTTTGTGCCAACCAACCTTCTTGTTTGATCACATTTGTGTTGGTGGGTCCTTATCTTTCTGCATTGTGGGTGTTGAGATTCATGCTAGTCAGTGCTCTGTCTTTGGGCTTCTAAGTCACTTGGAGTCTATGCTTCGTTTTCGTTGGTCATGTTTCCTTTTTTAAGGTGTGCTACTAGATTTAGCCAAAAACCCTTCAAGTCCCTCTCCAAAACTTGCGCTAATATATTTGTGTGCGCCTGCCCTTATAGCTTCATGTGCATGCTACCTATCTGCTTATATAATATTGCTTTGCACTATTTTACTTACCCAAAATGTGCCCCCTGCACTGATGTCGCGGTGCTATTGTACTTAGCCAAAACTGGGGTCAACGTCTCTTCACACTATCTATCTTGCACATCCTTGGACAAGTCGGCTCCATTGCGTTGAATTTCCAAAAACTACAGTCAATTCTATCGAATCTCTACTTCAAAAGAATCCCAACGCTTGATTGCAACCTGAACTACAACGATTTTCGCTGGTATTTAATCCAACAAATTTTGGATTACTAACATGTGCATGCCTCATTCACCAACGCTTGATTGCAACCTGAACTACAACGATTTTCGCTGGTATTTAATCCAACAAATTTTGGATTACTAACATGTGCATGCCTCATTCAATCCCTTTCTACTTTGCTCGTTGGAGTTCTAACGGGTGGCTCGCATGTGCGTCTCGCATGACATCTTCTTTGTCACTTGCCTGCCACTGGAGGCACATGAAGGTCTTAGCCAATTCTTTGCATCGCTCCTCATTCTTGTCTTTGATCTCTTCAACTTCATTGAGTAGATGTTGCCTCTCAGCATTCTGCTTAAAGGTGAACACCTTTGCCTCACGATCCTATGGTTTGCTTTCATCTACTTGGATATGCATGCGCATGATTTGCACGGTCCATGGAGACTTTTGAAAAATGAGCTTGGCAGCCCTTGACTTGTCTTAAAGTGTATTTACCATCTCTTCCAGGGCTTGAATTGTCCTTAAAGCTCAACTTGTTTTTGTTTAAGCTCGTCCTTTTCCATCTCTTGTAGTAGGTCCTCTCCCCTACGCTTTGTCTGCACAACTACTTGCCAACCAAAAGATCAAGATGCTTAATCGGTCCCATGCTGTTGGTCACTATATCTAAAAGCAATGTAGGGTTCTCCTTGTCATTTTTTTCTATAGATGTTGGCTACCCTAGCCTCCAAAATGGTGGCCTTCCTCTCAACGAGCAAACGTCCCTTTATATTTTCTTCAATCTGCTTCTTTATGAATTGCTCGTTCTTGCTATTCACTATGTTTTGGTGGGCCACTTAAGTTGCCGTTCTTATTAGTGCCAACCCAACTTAGTAATATGTCAATGGGTGCTAGTCTATGGTGACTATGTTGTGTTCTCCTTCCTTTGCAGTGGGTTCTTCTAGGTTGAAGCATTCTGAGTGCAACTCGAAAGATGTGTCTTCTACGCGTGCCTCAAACATCCAAGATAGTTGTTTCTGAGAAGCCTCCGAGGCATTGCTTTCCCATAAGACCTCACACATATATGAATTTGCATCCACCTGGGCATCTTGCATTTGTTCATCTCCTTATTGGGAAGTTTCTTCCTCCTCTTCTTCCTGTATGCTCTTTGTTGAGGGCTTTTACTTCTCAGATTCAATTTCCTTAGAGTCTATGCTAATTGGTGACTTTCTCCCTTGGTTGTATCCTATTTTGTTCTTCATGCTGAGCACTAGTGTCCTGCACAACTTCAGGTTGAGGCTCCTCGCACGTAGTTTCTTATGCAAATGGTTGTTTCGATCGTTGGTGTTCTCCTACGAAATCCAACTCCTCACATGATGTTTCTCCACCTGCTTGTTTTGAGGGCTAGGGAGCTTCCTGCGTAGGTGACTTGCACATCGTGCTCCCACTCATTGGATCTACTGTCCTAACTTCTGGACTTACATTCGTCTTCTCTACTTCAGTTTTTGTGGCCTCCTGAGTAGGACTGGCTGTTGGTGGGCACTGCATGGAAGATGCCTTAAGCGGTGATTGTAACTCGTCATTCCCAACGTCATCTTCGCCTTATTTTTACCCATATTTGTATTGGGTGAAGCCGTAGGCATTGTCTTTGTGACCTCGGGGTTGACTGGTGCTTCCGCTTCTGTCCGGGCGTGCTCATTATCTACACCTTATCATGTTTCATCTTCAGTCTGGCTAAACCCAGTCGTTACCTCAAGTTCATGGTGAATATGCTCATCCTCCCATGGCGGTTGTTCATCCCATGCATGTCTCATTTTTCTCTTGGTTACAAAGGGCTCGCTAGTATACTTTGGTTCATTGTCTTCATCCACGCACGTGCCTTTGTTTTCTCATAAAATATGCCCTTTCAACTAGCACAGGGTATATAACCATGTTATTAGCTTCTGTGTCTTCATCTTTTGATGCTATCTCTTTTGTGGGATACTTCAAAGTGTAACTTAGAACCAGGTTGTCCTCATCGAGTGTCTTCACATTTATTTGCTTTCGAGGAATCCCATTTATCTTGTTAAATCCTCTTTCTAATACTTGGCCATCACTCTATATGGCATCTTGAGCCAACCCGTTACTCCATCTCCATCCCCATGCTTCAACTTTACGTTAACCAATGAATGATGGTTCATTGCACAAAAATCTGCATGTACATCATAGGATTTTGGTAGTCCCTTCGATATTATCAACTCGTCCTAATGGCTTCGAAAGGCATGTCAGATCAACTGTCCATCTTTATCTTGTAGGCCATGGTGATTTACACAGGGTAGATGTGTGCCTCATACCTTTGCCTAGGGAAATTGTTCCAAATTGGATAGGAGAATGGTGCCTCGCAAGGCCCATTTGGTATTTCCTATCTTTTGCAGCATAGGAGCAATATGAGAATTTCCCCCACCTAAATGTTCCAACCTTTAGATGTGCCTCATATGGGTTTTTAAAAATGTTGGACATGAAGCTACCTAAACGTTATTACACAACTTCCTTGTTGGCAGAAGTACTACCTGTCGCAACAGATAGCTTTCTACTGATCATGCAGGCCGTTTATGCATGTTGCACAACATTCAAGCTTCTCAATTGACATGGTATAGCCCCTGTGTGGTACTAAGCTCCTTGGCAACTTCATCCACATTTTCTTGTCATTTCCAATTTCATGTTTTCCCTATTTTTCCTCAATCATGTTACCTTCATGTGCACTCGGGTGTCGAAGTCATCCTTCTTCCCACGAAGTCTTTGAAAGGGAACCCATCTGGTTCGGTCATCCCTATGTCAACGCAGCAATCATCCTTCAATATTTGTTCGCATTTGGGTTGTCGATGATTAAAGTCCTCGATCATGTAATAGCCCACACACGAGGTCAAAACCTTGCCGCACTCAACAGGCTCTGTAAAGCACATCATGTGAACCACAAGTGGATGTGCCTCCATTCTGTTTTTCGCTTTGCTCACCTCACTGGTTTTTGGCAACTCTTCCTTACATCCTTTTTGTTTCTTTCCTCTTTCCGAAGCTGCTACCTCTGTTTTTTAATTTTCGACGCCATTGTTCTCTAAATTGTTCAGTCAAACTTCAGTGCTTTCTCAACCCCTAGCTCGGCCTTCGAGCTTCAACCCGATAATGGCAAACATTGAACCTGCAGTGCAATTTTGCTCTCTTCATGGTTGGAATCTACTCCTGTCAGCCTAGATTTCACTGTTTGTGGTGCACCCCAAAATGACGGTTGAATTGTTTAAACAAGTTTCTCATTCTTCTCTTCTTGTTGGAAGGAAGTTCATGTGCCCCAACTTCAAACCCTTTTCCCTTCGTCGTCTCTCCTCTACACTTTCTTGGCTCTTCGAAATCGCAGATTGCAAGAATGGCCTTGCAGAAACTCCCAAGAGTCGTATTTATAATTTCGAACAACATTGGTTGGCTTAACCTTTTCCGTCCCCTCCGTCAGGTAGCATTTCGTACCGACATGTATCCTTTCCATCAAGGTGATGACATCTCCTTTGTTGTTTCAATTATGGCAGCATGCTACTTTGCTCCAAAGGGATCAAAGTTTTATAAGAAAATGAATCTAGATCGTGAAGATCCATTTGCAGCTCTAAAAAAAGACATTTCTGTTTTTAGTAACATGGGAGAAATAGTAATAATTGGAGACTTTAATGCAAGAACTGCAAACAATCAAGCTCTCAATTTGAAAAATAACATACAGAAAGATAACCCCCTATGGTTAGAGGAAGAAAACAATCAACTTTGGGACAGGGTCTCACAAGATAGCAAAAGTGCAGTGTCACACTTCGGCGCTGAACTCTTAGGGCTTTGTAGTTCTTACAACATGGTCATCTGCAACGGTATGAGAGCATGGCTCGAATCAGGAAAATCACATGCAAAACGTACAATGGCCAAAGTGTAATAGATTATGTCATTTGTTCGCAAAGCTACATATCGAGATTGATGGAGGTTAGGATTGAGGACAATATATTGGCACTGAAATCAGAGTATAATCCAATTCATATTAAAGTTCACATTCTCATAAGGAAACAATAGGAAGAACAAGCCCACTTTGGCCAAAAGGACACTCCCCAAGGTAAAATCCTTCTAAATCATGAGAATCAAAAAATCTTTAGAGCCACAATCAAACAATTGCTCAGAGATCACGAAGAAAAAACAACTAACATAAAAACCCAGCTTCTCAGAGAGAACATGCTGATTCCCCTAATACACAAGGGCTTAAATGGTTGTAAGAGAGCTAGACCCAAGAGAGGAATAAGAAATACTTTTCCGGCAAACCCATGGTTCGACGAGGAATGCAAGACAACAAAAAGAAATCTGCGAAAGAGAGGTATGTACAAAGAGCATAAGGAGTACGTAAAGATGCTACAGAATAAGAAAGAGAAGTATGTAAACAGCAGAAGAATAGCGCCGATTGCCCTCGAAAAAAATAGCCCTAAAAGATTTTGGAAAGAGCTACGTCAAAAGAAGAAACAAACAAAAAACAATATCACCGGAAATCAATGGCTTGAGTATGCGAAGCTACTATATGAGAGGGACCAAGATAAATCTAGACCCCCAATAATCGATGCGAATACAAAACTCTTCAACACTGAAGACATCATTCAAGGCATAAAACAATTAGCAAGTGGGAAAGCTCAGGATATTGATGGGCTGCAAGTAGAGTACTTAAAGTGGGGTGCTGACGTATTGGCACCTCATATCAAACACATCTTCAATAGGGCCATCCAAGAGGGCTTCTCAAAAGAGTGGATGACTAGTGTGGTTATCCCTATCTTCAAAAGCGGGGATACCAATAACCCGTCAAATTATCGTACTATCATGGTTAATCCCTTCTTTGGTAAACTCTTCGGAAGCATGATAGAGCGCAGATGCAACATGTGAGCAGAAAAAGAAGGAAAAAGAGCTAAGGGCCAAGCTAGATTTAGACCGAAGCACTCTACTATTGATCACGGAGCTACACTTAGGTTCTTGATTGAAAAAATATGGAACACTCAGGGAGATGAGGCCTTTTGTTGCTTTGTTGACTTCAAAAAAGCCTTTGACACGGTCCCTCGTGACAAACTTTGGAACAGGATGAAGGAGCTGGGGGTTCTGGATGAGCTCAGAGCTGCTGTCCATAGATTATATGAGCAAGTAAAGGCTAAAATCAGAACTAGTGATGGAATGTCAGAGTGTTTTGACAACGATATAGGGGTCAAACAGGGTTGCCCACTTTCACCAATTTTATTTGGACTGTACATTGATAAATTAGAAGAATGGTTAAATAAGAATAGTGGGGAGGGGATTCAACTAGCTAAGGATGCTATAAAACTACTTCTTTATGCGGATGACTTCATTTTAATTCCCATAATAACCAACAGCTTGAGGGAACATTTGAGAGCACTTGAAATTTTTTGCCAAGAGGTTGGAATGCAGGTGAACACAAGCAAGACCAAAGTAATGATCTTCTCTTTGAAAAGATAAAAGAAACAATATACATTTATCTTTGAAGGCAACCCGTTAGAGATAGTCGAAGAGTACAAGTACCTCGGGCTTGATTTTCATCACAAGCTCAGTTGGGAAACGTGTAGAGCAAAAAGAATCCAAGGAGGATGGAAAGCGTTGTACTCTCTTCAAAATAGGTGCAGGACTGCGGAGCTATGGGATTGGAAGACTAGGAGAACACTCATCGGTTTGTTGGTCATCCCCGTGATTCTTTACGGGTGTGAAATTTGGGGCAGCAGTATGTCAGATCAGAAATGGAAACAGATAGAGAGACTCCAAAAACACTTCATCATAAGCAATCTCAAAGTCAAGAATTCGGTGCCGTATGAGATCCTACTTGCTGAAATGGGGACCTTCCCCCTAGAGGCATCGGTGATGATATGGTTACTAAGCTACCTCAAGAAGATTCAAAACATGAAGAAGCACAGGTGGCCTAGACTAATTATGGAGGAAGAGCTAACTAGAAGAAAGAACACTTGGAGGAAGCAAAATGACAAATGGGTAAAGAGGTGGGATATTAGCATGCAGGGGTGCCCAAATACTAATGAAGAAATAAAAAAATATGTGAAGAAAATTCAAGGGCATCATGTGGACAAAACAAATGGGCCGTAAAAAGGAATACTACCTCAAAGAATTCAACCCCACAGGGGATTTTGAAGAAAAACCCTATATAGGAGCAAACATTAAGTGGAAAGTGAAAATGTTGATTGCCCAACTTAGGATGAGCTCTCATCATCTTAGGTGTGAAATGGGTAGATGGCTAACTCCCAAAGAGGATTGGGAGGCGAGAATATGCCTCTTTTGCAACAAAGGTGTGGTGGAGACGGAACGACACTTCCTCTTGGAGTGCGATGCATACAAAGACATTCGATACAGTTATGGTGAAACTTTGAAAATCGCCAACCTGGACACCCTGTTTGAAGCAAAAAGGCTAGGTAATACGACAAACCTCGTGATCAAACTTCACAGCAGAAGAGAAGATCTCAAGAAGAAAGTTCAAGCAACTTAGGGATCGTTTTGTGGCCGAGGTCTCGTTTTGAAGAAGATATGCACGACTGATGGGTCCCACAGATTGTTGTGGTCTCGTGGACATTATTAAAATCCTTCATTCATTCATTCATTAAGCACGACCTACACTATTTTCCTGTTTTACTGTGTTCTTATGCTTTCTATGCTCATTCATTCTAACGTGCCCCTTGCTCTGCAGACCTTGCGTCTCCATATAGTTGGTCGTTTTTACGTGCACACCCACCTATTTCTTGACTTAATGCTCTTTAGATGGTGTTTTGAGCCCTTTTTCCATTTTCACCTTTACCATACTAATTATGTGCATGGACCTCTAGCACCTACATTAATATTGTCCTAGTAACGAACATACAGTTATATTGTCTTAGTTTTGTGTTCATATACCTCCATGCATATTCTTTCTCGAGTGAGTAAAATTTGTGTGAGAATTTCTATTTATCATTTTGTTTGTTGTGCACAACTTATGCTTTAAATGTTCTCATATTTAAATCTTTCTATCACCAACTCTACACACTGAGTACTATGCGTTTCGAATGAATTAATACACTTCTTGCACCCACACAAACTTATGCACAACCAAAATTGGGAAATATTTCTACTTATTTAAAATGAAGCAATACAAAAATAAATGTACAAAAAGAGATGACATTAAAGGACATATTTTTGAATGATATTTTATCTAACATGCAATATTATTTTATAGTAATCAATCAATGATTATAAATAGTACGGTTTCAACTTATTGTTGTTGATATTCCTTGGTAGCATTCTTCATGTAGGGTGCACAATTTGCACACACTCGTTTCCAATATATCATGGATGATGTATGGGCCTATCCACATGATTTTAAATTTAACTGGGTGCTTGGCATACCTTAAGTCGTAAAGCAAGACATGCATGCCCTTGTGTAAGATCTTTTCTTTGACATGCTTGTAATTCCACACCTTTATCCTTGAAGTCTAAACACCCTATCTCCATCTAGATAGAATGCACTTCTCATATAGCTTCATCAGTTCTTCTAGTCTTATATCCAACCATTCTTAATCATCCAAACACCATGAGCATGTTATGTGTAGTGAAGGCACAATGAACTCCACTACTAGGACTACTTCGTTGTTGAACACCTACTTGAAAGGAGTCTACTTGTTTAACCTGTTGTAGGTGGTTCAGTAGGTCCATCACACAACTACAACTTGATAATTTTAATCCTTTTGATCAATGTCACAAATATTAGCAAGAGTGGTCCCTAGGAACTTGTTGAATGTTTCTAATATCTCATTTTCCTATGGGTGAATTCAATGGAGCACACACACCTTTTCTTCCAAGAAATGGATACCTTTATCACTTGTTAAACAAAGGGGACACCCATACTTGCTTATGATATTTTTTCACAGGATCTTAGTAGTAGTTGCTGCCGTGTAATCATTGGTAGGTGTTGCTTTTTCCCATCTCGTCAAGTAGTCCTTGGTTGTAATGATATAGGTTACTCCACTTTGGTGCATATTTGGATTTATTCCCCCAACAAAGTTTATTGCACATTTCTCATAAGGCATTTATGTTAAAAAATGTATCAACAAAATTTTGTCCATCCTACTTGGCTTCCTAATCTGTTGACAAATGAAGCATTTTTTGTGTGAACTCCTTTGCATCCTTATAGATTATTAGCCACCACAATCCTTTGAACAAAATCTTGCATGTGGTAACTTCGTTGGCGTGATGATTACCAATGGCTCCTTTGGGACATCGTGCAAGACTAATTCCATTTCATGCTATAACACACCCTTGTACAACACTTCATCCCTTCCAAGTTTATTCAACTCCCCATCAATGAGATGATAAGGTGTCGCATGTATTGCCAGTTATTTCTTGTCCTTTGTTTTCAAATCATTAGGTGTTACTCCTGAAGTCAGAATTGTTACAATTTATTCCAAATCTTCAATCACCCTATGAATCCCATAGATTTGCAAGTTAGGAACACCATCTTCTATTTGCGTGAACTCTCCAGTATATTAATCTTGGACAAGTGAGGGGTCCATAGTTTTCTTCCTAAGCTTCACTACTACTAACAATTGAAACTCTTGGAAGATAATGATCCACTTGCAAATCCTTCCATGCAACACCAATTTGTTGTCCCAATACTTAAGTGCTTCATGGTCAGTGAAAATGTGAATGAAATAATGAATGAAATAATGAGTAAGTAATGGAGAAATTTATGTAATGTGTAGACCATAGACAACACCTCCTGCACAATTGTATAATTGTGATTTTATAACCGGGATCGGTATACCTAAGAGCCTACAAAGAAAACACATATTTGTCTAGTTGCACCCATTTTCCTTTTTTCTTTGGTACCTTTGCATGTCACCCAAGAAGGTTACTTTTTTTCCCTCTAAGGTGTAGTGCTATATTACGTAAAATTCCTTTAGACCATATTCGTATTCCTCAAATCTCTTCTCCAACGGATGATGTAGATATTATTGATCATTATGTTGCTTAAAAATTATATGCACATTGAAGATGATGGTAGTGATAAAAATGATAATCAAGATAATGAAACTATGGATGATAATCAAGACAATCCCAAAAGTTCCAATACAATTGATCCAAATGAACTCAATGGAGTAGATCCCACGAAAGTGAAATAATTGTCTGATTTCCACCAACTTCAACAATGCCCCTAACAAGTTGGATCTACACCATTGAATCATAAAAAATTAAGCTTCAACCCATGATAATTGTTGGAAGAAGAAAACATAGCGTTTAAAGAAGATTCTAGATGTCATCTGTTGTTCACGATGGTATGTTGAAGACTGAGGTTGAGAATTTTTTATCAAGTCTTTGATGTGGGTTTTGAGGGAAGCAATTTCATCCTCCATATTTTTTGCTCCTTTTCAGGTTACTACCATGACCCAAATAACATTTTTTTGCAATGGATAGGAAAACTAAAGTTAAAACATGTTTAGTAAATAAAGTTTTGAATTTGGGTGAGAAGGAGATTTTAATAATTTTTTTGGCACAATGAGAGTATGATTGACAAAGGCGAGGGCAATTTTAGGAGTGAAAATGGAAAAATTAGAAAATTAGTCAAAGAGAGACAAAGGAGTAGAATGAGACAAGGAACACAATGGAAAAATTTCAAGGCAAATGAACAAAAATATAAGTTATGGCAAAACTTAAAAAATAAGAAATTTGCAATTTATGGGAATTAGGAGTGGAATTGGGATATGGGACCTCAAGGAAAAAAATGTAGTGGGTCCCTACCCACCCTAACCATTGATTGGAAAGTGGAATAGTGCATTCCATTTTGAACCCAAAACATAAGAGCATATACCTAATGCAGTTAAATAATGAGATCCAAATAGGGTGTAGGATTTCTAAAGAAACACAATAAAATAAAATAACACTCAACTTGGTTTAAAGTTAAAAATATCATTCATACAAAAAAACCCAATCAATAGACCAAACACACGACTATGAGCAAGACACTAAAAACCAACATAGAAAGACAAATATTCATAATACATAATGTAGTTAAAGTAGTTTTTAAATATAAAATCCAATTTCATAGCTCATCTATGCAGAATGTAAAGGGTATTATACAAACAAACAATATACAAGGCATTAGACAATAGTAGACCATTTCGTAAAATGTAAAGGGTATTATACAGACAAGCAAGATGTAAGTCATTATATAGACTACAATAAGATGGACAATAATAGAACATTATATAGAATGATGGTTCATTGGCTCATTTACTTAATGTAGTAAGATGGATAACATTATACCATTATATAGTATGTAAAGGGTATTATATAGATAATAAAGATGCAAGGCACTATGCAAACTCTAATAAAGGGTGTTATATAAGAAATGAATATATATACAAACTCTATATATACCATTACAAAGAATGTAAAGGCTGTGAGTTTTCCATTACCTCCAAGTAACTAGATAGGTGTCCTTGCAGATTTAATGATGTTGTATAAAGTTATAAGTGATTGTATACTAAGAGGAAATACTAAAATGAGGAAATTTAGACACTATCTTATGAAGGGAGAAGAGAGATCTTTATCATGATCACTTTATTATTGTTATTTTGATTTAAAATAATGCATTTTCATGATGACTTGCACACTCAACCTTTGAATATGAATGTAACAACTAATTAACACATTACAGTTCATGAAGTCCCACTATATTTCATTATGAGCCATACATGCATGGAACTTGTAGATAATACATGCCATATGGAATAAAAAATGTGAGAAAGACCCAAAAAGACAACACAAATAGATAAAAGGTTTGTATGCATAAGGAACATAGTCAAAGTAGTTCTAAAACAAAAAATCCACTTTCACAGCTTATCTATACACCATCCAAGGGTAAGATGGAGCTCATTTGGCCTCCCCCAAAGTGTTCATCTCAAGAGATGCCTTTAAAAGCTTTTAAACCTTCCACTTCAGATACTCTAGTTACTACTATTGCTACTATTCCTATATCAACCCCTTCAATTACATACATGCCAACATCCTTCAGTATGGGGGCATCACTTGGTTTACAACATATTCACATGCTTATTTCTAGAAGGATATCATATACGCCTCATATTATTAATAAACAAGGTCCACTTCCAACTTTCCTTAATATATATTCTCTTGAGAAAATTGCGTTAGCCTTACATGCTAAGATCTTAAAATTAGAGCAAGGTGTCTCCAAAGCTACTCAATCAATGGATTCTCATACTTCTTGTACAATCCTTTATCACCTAAAATAACCTCTTACTACCAATAGGTTTTTTAGCACCTAAGATACCACTCTATGCGGGTAAAGGTGATCCTAAGCAACATCTTCATTCAATCCATGCAACGTGTTTGAATTATGCTTACAATGATAAATTACTTACCAAGCTTTTCCCAAGAAGTCTTAAAGACTTAGATCTTTGATGGTTCCATGAACTCCCACTTCAATTAGTTATAACATTCAATGCTAGATCAAATCTTAGTGTTAGCAGAGGTTCCTAAAAAACTCCAAAACATTTTTATTACAGGGATAACTTGTGCACTTAACAATAAAATAAAACAATTAACGACAATTCAAACTGAATGATGCCATTAAAGGCTAAGTTGGGCTTATTATATGAAGACATGCAAAGTTAATGTATACAAAACAATCGGCATAAACTATATGAATAACATATCAAAACATCCATAATACTCACTACGCACAAATCACAAGTCAAACAAATATAGGAAAACCATTCAAAACATTGTATTAATCTCTATCACACATGCAAAACCATTCATAGTTATAACTGGACACTATTTATAAGCTTTTACCCAACATTGTCTCTTCATCTTCCAACCTTTTACTATGCCAAAAAGAAAAGACTTTTCACATTTTGAGATCAACTACTATTCTATCAAAGGTTGAATACATCCAAAAGATAATACAAAAGACAAAATAGATCAATTCACACATGTGTTCATCAATTATACTTCACAATTTTAGTTATCCCTATTCTTCATCCAACACTTTTTTGGACTTAATTTATTGTCTCGTCTCGAGATAAGACCATACCAAAATACTTTGATTTGAGGTCGAAGGAATGAACCAAAAACAAAAGTTGCGGTTATTGTTTTAGTTGTCGTTTGTCAATTTTCACCCTTTGCGCACTACTTAGCTACTCTTTTAGATTTTCAATTAAATAGCGTACTAGTCTACCATCTTTTTGGATTTTTAATAGACTAGAATAACCAAGTGGCTACCCTTTATGGGGTTTCAACCAACCTGGGACCACTCATAATGTTTAAGGCTATCCTACAAAAGTTGTGCAAAATTTGTGAAAACTACAAAATTGGAGTGCGCATTACCTACTGGGTGGATAGTGGCATGCTTGGAAGTGGTTGCGCAACATGTTATTATTGTGTTGGTTCTATTTATAGTTTAGAAGAATCAGTTGGTTGTGCATAATCTATTGGTGGGAGCTGTTGCTTTTGGGTGTCTACTTTGGGCTTCATGGCTATCTTCTTCTGCTATAGGATCTACTGAAGTTGTTACGATGGAATGAATTGAGGCTTATCAACAAGTTGAGAAATGGAAGGATCAATTTATGAAAGATCTTGCTTAAGCATTTTCTAGTCCGTTAGCACTTCTTGCACCATATTAAATATTATGTGCAATGGGATCTGAATTACCATCAAGTTTTGCACATCTTCATCCTCCGTGATAGTAATGAGTGCTTTAGCGTTAGATGCCTTGAGATGAATATCCATAACCAACTCATCTAATCTATCTGTATACCTTTGAGCTCGTAGGCCGGTAAATGTAGTGCTTAAAGTCTCATTGTGCCAAGCTCGAAGTTTTTGTATGGTGGCATCCCTCAAATCCAACAATTGA
This sequence comes from Torreya grandis, assembly GCA_037957365.1. NCBI lineage: Eukaryota > Viridiplantae > Streptophyta > Pinopsida > Cupressales > Taxaceae > Torreya > Torreya grandis. The sequence goes on from JARHVA010000102.1 coordinate 763,106, forward strand.
TTGAGGGCATTGCTCATCGCATCAGAAGTAGTCATCTAATCATCTATTATAGCTTTAGCTTTATCTATTGTTGCGAACTCTAGTTGAGCAACAACCAATGAGTTGTTAAGGTGTTGTTTCTAATTTAACATCCCTCATGTAATTTGTTTTGCTTGCTGCATAGTAGTGTCCAAAACCTACTCATATTCCTCAAGCAGTTCATAGATTGCTGTCATATATGACTTTATGTTTTGTCCTTATGCTTGTAGTGTTGCAAGTGTTGCACATCCATCTAATCCTTTGTAAGTTGCTTCAACAAAGCTGTGAGTTGTTCTTATTCCAACATCACTTGGTCAACTAAGACTTGTGTAATAAATGTTGAGCAATTTTTATTGATTATTTGGTGCACATTTGTAAGCTGCCAACACAATTCTACATTGTCACCTCACAGATGTAAAACTTCTTATTCTAAGGCTGAAGTCTTTTTTGAAATAGATTCTTGAAATGCAGTTGCACCTTTAATTTGTTTGGTCAGTGGCAACTTGGCAAAATCTAGAGATATTTCAAGCTCAGTGGTAGCAAGTGCCATGGATGTGGTTGGAAGCATTGCAGGAGATGGCATGAATTGATCCAAAGGAAGGGAAAGTGGTGTGATAGGTGGATGATATGGGAATATCCCACAACCACTGGCTAGTAATTTGAGGTTTCTGTTGTGACGCCTCTTCCTATGCACCTATTTGTGTCTCCAGTTTATGTTGCTTTGCGTGATCTACTTCTTTCTTATCTTTAGCCTTTTTTTTTATTTTTTTATCTTAAGCCTCAGTTTTTGCGTTAACCTAAGCATTTGCCTGGGCTTAGTCTTTAGCTTGTACCTCGACCTTAGCCTTAACTTCAGCTTTAACTTTGACTCTAGCTTTTACCTCAGGGTTAGCTTTGGCCCCAGCTTTAACTTTGGCCTTTTCCTTGGCTGCTTGTTCTTCATCTGCATGCTTGGATTGTTCATATTTAATACACTTCTATTCTTTGTCATTTTTCTCCTCTTGAGACTTTGCTTTTGCTGTTACTTCTTCCTATTTTTGTTGTGCAACTTGCACTTCATTATTTTTTTGCACTGCCTCTTCATGATCCTTTTTATTCGCCTCTACTTTTTTAGCTTGTTTATTGAGAGCCTCTGCTTCCTTGGCTTGTTTCCATACAACCTCTACTTCTTTGAATTGATTCTTTACAACCTCTGCTTCTTTGGCTTGCTTTTGGTGTCTCCTGTGCAACTTGTTGTTGGCACTCTTCTTGTGCAACACCCTGTTGCTTATGTTCTTCCTTCATTATTATTTACTTATTTACTTATTTCTTTTTCTTTTTCTCTTCCTTTCTCTGTTTCTTCTCAACCTTATTTTTCTCCTCCTTTGGGTCTCTAGTACTTATGTAACTTTTGTTTGTGGCTCTAGTTGAGATAAGTTTCTCTCTTCAAGTTCTTGCACAAGAGTTGGAAAGTCTGGTATCATCATTGATTGTGAATCTTCCAAACCAAAGGATTCAATCATAATACCCTTCCATGTAACCACCTTCTTTATGTAAGTAGGATGTATAGTGAGAATCATCTTTTGCCTCTTTACAGCCTAACATTGGTGTTGTAATTCTCGCGCTTACTATGCTTCCCTCTCTTTTGCTTGTTCTCCAAAAGATATCATTCTTTCTTTTATTTTTTGGGATGGCCTTGTTGAAGGATGAGTCCTTGGTTTGTGTATCAAGACTAGAGGTGGACTCTCATGTGTAGGTTGCTCTTCTTAGTGCACAAAAGAAGATCCTGCACCTAGATCTATGTGGAATATTTTGACTACCAATTTTTACTAAGCTGCTACTTGACCTATGGTGTCATCAATAGAGGGGAAGGTTGTGTGATGTCAATCCAAAGGTCCTGTCTTACCTAATTCCATATTTGACAGGTGTGCACTGGTTTCTAAAAGAACTCCTTTTATTTTTCGTGTTCATAGCAATCATCGTCAATGTCTTCCAACATAGAATTCAAGAGTTCATGCTCATTGAATCCCATTTCTGGTAAGTCGTATTCAACTAAATTTTTTAGGACATTTGGGTTTTCCATCCATGACTTTGCTTGTTGAGTTCTCTTCTTTGGCAGTGGTGGCGAGGTTCTCCATGTTGGTGCCTTTCTTTAGCCTGTCTGGTTGCAAGGGAGCTGTTATTATTTGTGGTGGATCCTACGATTGCATTTATGGTTTCCCTTGTCCTTTCTCAAGCATGGTTTATTGTCCTCTTGGAGGGATAAAATGCAAAAGTTGCATCTTCCTTATAGCTAGAGATTTTTTCATCCAAACTTCTATTTGTGCAGCCAACATCATGATGAAGAATGACATTGCGGTCACAGTTGGTGTTGGTAACTCATGCACCTTGATCTGGATGTCATTGTGTAGTTTTATAACTGATGCATGTTGTCCCAGATATTGCATGACATCATGGGGTATTTTGGGGTGTGACCTAATCAAGGCTAGAGCCTCAATCCACCACGTGTTGAACCACCCCAATTTCTCATAATATTATCCCATTTTGGTCAACATAATGTTTGTGAATGTGGTAGCAGGCCAAAAATTAGAAGCCAAATTGACTAGTCCTTCTAGTGATTTCTACTACATGAAACAAAGTAAGACCAACAATTGATATTGGAATGCCTGGGAATTACATGTGAGTGTCTTCTCAATGTTGGTTGTTAACTCTAAGGCTAAAAACTTGGGCTAATTAAAATATTAGTGCAAGCATATAATATGATACATAATATTTATAACCCCTTTGGTTTCTTTCTGAGCCTATTTTATTGTTTGCCAAAACCTCTTTGTAATGTATTCAACCAAAATGTACACTAAAGCATCATCTATTGAATCAATTGCTATTCCTCTGCCTGCCCTTGTCGTATACTTCTCCTTGGTGTCTGAATGGATTGGTGGAGGGGTTGATTTAAAGGGGAGAACGGATTTGCCACGAGATGAGAGTCTTGTTACTCATGCCATAGTTTGAGCATTGATCTAGATTATGACATCTTGGGACAAATTAATAACCCCTTCATTGTACCTGCTCATAAGAGTAAGCATTACCTCATCGAGTTGTCCAAATGTGGGTAGCTTGATCAGTCTTTCTGTATCTGAGCCTTGCAGTGGGTGTGGGAGCTCTAGAGATCCTACTTATGTAGCTTCTTCCTACCCAAGATCAAACATAGTAGCTTTTGCTTGATCAATGAAGTTGAAGGGGTCAGGGTTACTATATTTAGTTTTCCAGAGCCCTAAGCCAATCCGCATTTCCTCTTTTTATGCATCTGAGAATGGAATCAATAATTGAGCTCTCTCCATGGTTGTTCTGGTGTTCTTGGTTGAATACTTACTTTGCTTATTTTGGATTTGGTGTGTAATCTATGCACACGGAGATGTTTTGAAAGCATATTGTAAAATTCATTTGTTGGCAGAAATGTGTAATGTCTGTGTTGTCCAAGCCATTTATTATAGTCTTTGGTGCCCAAATCTATCGAGCCTATTAGTTTAAATGCATTGGTTGGTTATGCATGAGTTTTCCCTAAAAAGTAATTTCACCTAGCTTTTATTTGATATGATAGTGACCCTTTTGCATCTATACCCTTTAATTCCTTCTTCGACAGTTATATGATGTGATGGGACGTCTTTTCATTCATCTCAATTCTTTTATGACCCCATTTGCCATTTTGCCACTCAATTTACTTTAGAAAATATGCAATCTGATTAAGTGCCTTGTTATTAATGGTCTTGAATGACCATTATCCATCCTTTCATTGTACCTATCTTGTTAGCATCGCCTTCTTAGACTTAATTGATGACCCGATGTAGTTATTTCTAGCTTTCTTTAGGTTATCTCTAGGACTGAGTCACAATTTGTGATGTTCACTCTTATAGCTATGTTCTGATGTGTTGCAATCCAAAGCTTCCACTATACAAACACCCTAATACTTAAAAAAAATAAATAGAAAAAACCATTAAACAAAAACCCTAATCTACATGGTGTTATTTGGCACCCTATATTTTTAGCAGCAAGAACGATAGACTAATGATGGTAAGGCTTACACCTACAACCATTAACACGTCCTGATTATATGGTTCCCTAAAAATATTATAACACAATGGTAACCTATTGTGGTAATTCATGAAGAATCTAGGGTCCCTTCCATCTAATTTACGGTTTTCCTAGTAATGCCTTATACTTTCTATCATACAACAATGTCGTTTATCTTGGAATAAATTGCTTATATCATAGGTTGTGATCATGTCATGATTTATGGCTTAAATTGTATATTTCTTGTGTCAATTGTGCCCTTTGTAAAATTTATTCCTTTCTAGCCAAGTCCATTAATCTTTGCTTTAGAGAATCTTGGTTGCTTAGCCTCATAACCATTACAATGCACAAACTCATAACAATTTAATCCATAGGCATTACTGCCTCAAGGCCATAAACAAGATAGAAGGGAGTGAAACCTATGGCACGCTTGTAATTTGTTTTATATTCCCAAAGAATTATAGGAATGCAATCCTCCGAATCATCCCTTTGCACATTACATATCTTAGTTATCATTTTTCCCAATACTTTGTTTGACGCTTCAACTTATCTATTTAATTGAGGGTGATAAGTTGTGCTCTTGTGGTGTGAGATTATAAACTCCTCAGTGAGAGTCTTGATAGTGTTATTAAGAAAGTACGTTCCTTTGTTGCTAACCAACTTGATTGGGCATCCAAATCTTGTAATATTGTTTTCATAAATTTTTTTGGTAGTGTCCTTGGCACTGTAACTTGGGGTTGCAACAACTTCTACCCATTTGGTGACGTAATTCATCATAGTAATAATATACTGTGCATGAATTCATTTGTTTTAGAGGTCTAAAAAAATTGATTCCCCATTGTGAAAATAGTTATTTTACAAGCATTGGTACCAAAGACATCTCATCTCGCTAAATTATCTTTCTCATTCATTGACATGCATCACAATGCTTCACTACCCTATGCACAACCTGAAACACAGTTGACCACCAAAGTCCACTTTTCAAGATTTTTATTGCATTGGATTCACATGTGAAATGACCCCCTGTAATTCCCTGATGTGCTTATTGAATAAGTTGTGATTGTTCATGTTTTAATGCTACTCTACACAACACATCATATTTCCCAAAATTTTAAAGAAATCTGTTGATGAGATTATATGAGATAGCTCAGGCGACTATTAATTTTTTATCCATTTCTATATAATGTAAAGGGAAAGTTCCCTGCTCCAAAAAATTTACAATGTCCTCCATATTATCCAGAATTACAGCAACACTAAATAACTGCGCATCTAGGGACTTATCCTCTATTTTACCATTTTGTATTTTGTTTAGATGATCTGGTCCAATGTTTTCACGACATGGATTACATTGATTCACGGCTGAAACTCTTGAAATAACACGAGCCATCTATAAATCCATCCCCCCAACATTGGCTTATTAACCATGTATCATGATGTTTGGTGATCAATAAAAATCTCAAACGTTGTGGCCAATAGATGGTGTTGAAACTTTTGCAATACAAACACCATAGCTAAAGCCTCTCTTTTTGTAGTGGTATAGTTATTTTCTGTTGCTGATAGCTTCCTATTGAGAAAATGTATGGGGTGATCCAACCCACCATTCCCTAGCTGCACTAAGATAACTCCTACAATATTAGAAGCATCCACATGTATGTGGAATGGCTTCTTCCAATCAAGAAAAACTAAAATAGGTATGATTACCAGTATTTGTTTAAGATCAATAAATGTTTCTTGGCATTATGAGGTCCACTCAAACTTTGTATCTTTGCATATAATTTTTTCCACTAATATATATATGGTTATGTATTCTTTGATAAGTTTTCTATAGTATCTTATATGACCCATAAAGGTATGCACTTATATAGAGTTGTCAGGGGTGGCATCCCCACTATTATAACAATCTTAGTTTGGTCCATCAGAATGCCATCAGTACATACAACATGGCCCAAAAGAACATCAAAAAGTGTGAAAAATACGCACTTCTTTAAATTTAGAGCAATGCACATATCTCAACATCATTCTAACATTAGTCACAGTTTTGATAGATGCTCTTTAAATAGAGAAAAATAGTCTAGTCATCCAAATATACTTCTAAGAAATCATGAATAATTTTTTTAAATTTAGTTACTACAACTCTAGAGAAAACTGCTTGTGCTTTTTTTAAACCAAAAGACATTACCTTATATGTGAATGATCCCCATTTAGTTGCAAAAGTAGTCTTAATTTGGTCCTCTTTTGTGATTAGAATCTGATGGTACTCATTGAATCCATCTATGAATGAGTACACTTCATGACCTACAATGGGCTTGAAGACTTTATCCATGAACAATATTGGAAAAGGATCATTGATGTTGGTATCGTTGAGTGCATAGTAGTCTCCACAAACCCATATATCCCCATACTTATTTGGCGATATCACTATTAGACTCACCTAGTCTGATTTTGCAATTGGATAGATAATTTCTACTTCTTGCATTCGATCTAGTTCAACCTTTAATTTAATTTTTATGTTGAGGTTTAGTCTATATGAGAACTTTTTAACAGGTCAGATGCACTCTTTCAACTCTATTTGCATCTTCCCTAATTGATCTACACCTTTTATTTCAAAGCATTTGGTCAGAAAAACATCTTAATAGTCTCGTAGCAACTACAATGCCTCTGAGATCTATTCTTGTCCCCAATAATCTCTGAAATAGTGAATATGAGTATAAAACACTACCTACATAGGATTACATTGTTCCTGTAGATACACTATCCCATATCATGGGGTATGTTGAGAGTAATTTCTCGAGGTTAACAATTTTTTATTGCACTAAAAGAACAAATGACTAAAGGTTTGTTTGTTAGGTTGTGGAGCTAAAAGCTTCAACCTTTGCAAACTGAGGAACAGATGGTTGATGAGTTCCAGAGGAACCGGCGTCGACAGCAGGACCGACGTCGGCAGAGACCAGTGCAGAAGGCCACCGGCGACGGCAGGAAGTCGGCCGACGTCGGCAGAACCAGACAAGCAGAGACCGACGTCGGTCGCCTGTGTGTTCCAGAATTGCTCGTTTCACGGACAGTTAGTTAAGTGAACGAAGAGTTTGCATGTTGAGACCAGTTAGAGTCTTGGGCTGCGAGGATAATAGTCTAAATTAAGAGTCTAAGTTAGTGTTTGAGTTAGGGATCTATTTATAAACCCATTGGCATGTATTGTTTAAAGGCATGAGATAGAAAGAAGGAGTTCCTTCTAGTTGTAAGATCTGTGAGTTGCAGGTTGTTGCAAGCTCATTGGTGATCTACATGTAAGTTTGGTCTTTGAATTGCAGGTTGCAGGTTCATGAGAGATCAGCTTGAAGTGCTATAGAGTGCTTGGTGTACCGGCAGGGTTATTACTGACTGGTTGGTGAGGTGAACACCAATTCTGTGTGTGAGTTGGTTGTTGGGACCATTTTTTGTGTAGGAGAGTGTGTGTGAGAAGAATTACTGTACACTTGAGGTGTGGCGAATCTCTGTAAGGTGAAAGAGTGTGGCGGCTCTTTGATGTATTCTTTTCTGTATAGTGTTAATACAAGATAGTGTATTGTCTCTCATATTCTGTGCTATTGGTGAATTCTAGTTACTTGTGTTTCTGGTTATTTCCGCATATTCAATTGCTTATATTTGGTAATCATACTGTGCTCTTTCTGAGGAGCAAGATCCTAACAGGTGGAATTAGAACAGATGTGTTTGTTCTTGGATTTATCTTCCACCTCCCAACAAGTGGTATCAGAGCTTTTGGTTGGGATACTAACAGATTGGTGTAGATCTGGGTAGTGTGTTTTGATTACATGTTACTCACAGGGTTTCTGTTTGAGTGGGAGTTGAGCAATGGTAGAAAACAGTCAACTACGAATGGAAAAGTTTAATGGCAAGAACTACCAATTATGGAGGATGCAGATTGAGGACTATCTGTATCAGAAAGATTTATACTTACCGTTGGGTGGGGTTACTAGCAAACCCTTGGATATGAAAGATGAAGAATGGGAGGTTCTTGATCGGAAGGCTCTGGGATCTGTTAGATTGAGTCTTGCATCATCTGTGATTTCCAGCTTATCACAGTGTAAGATAACGGTGGAGTTGATGGAATCTTTGGCAAATTTATATGAAAAACCCTCAGCTTCTAATAAGGTATTTCTTATGAAGCGTTTATTTAATTTGCAAATGTTGGAAGGTGGATCTGTTCATAGCCATCTTAGTGATTTCCATGGTTTGGTAAACCAGTTAAGTTCTGTCAATTTTGTATTTGATGATGAAATTAGAGCTCTCTTAATCTTGTGTTCATTACCTGAAAGTTGGGAAGGTTTGGTAATGGCAGTTTCTAATCCTGTGTCTCCTTCTCCTTCAAAAGTCTTAAAAGTGGATGATGTTGTGAGTGTGATCTTGAATGAAGAGATACGCAGGGAAAGCACAGGTGAATCATCTGGAGATGCTTTGAGTGTTGAAGGAAGAGGAAGGCCAAGAGAGAAGACAGAGCGTGGGAGATCAAGGTCAAAGATAGGCAAGAGATCCAAGTCCAGGTATGGCAGAATAACCTGCTGGAAGTGTGGAAAGCAAGGGCACTTAAAGAGAGATTGCAGATCAGGTACAGATCATCATGAAGAACATGAAGAAGAAGCAGATGTTGCAGGTTACGTTGCACAGGATGCTCTGGTATGTTCTTTGGATAAAGTAGAATCTTGGGTATTAGATTCAGGTGCCTCTTTTCATGCATCCCCACATAGGAAATTTTTTCATGAGTATGTCCAGGGAGACTTTGGAGAAATTTGTGTAGGGGATGGAAAGCCTTGTCAGATTGTTGGCAAAGGCAAAGTGAAGCTGAAATTGCAGACAGGTGACACATGGGTGTTAAAAGAGGTCATGCATGTCCCAGTTCTGAAGCAGAATCTGATTTCTGTTAGAAGTTTGGGTGAAGAGGGTTGCACAGTAACTCTCACAGCGGACTCTTGGAAGGTTACCAAGGGTACACTTGTTGTAGCTAGAGGTAAGAAAGTAGGTACGCTTTATCTATCTACTTGTTTTACTGATTCTCTTTCTGGGTTATCTACTTCAGCTGTAGATTCGGAGATGTGGCTTAATAGGCTTGGTCACATAGATAAGAAAGAGATGCTGGTTCTTGAGTCAAAGAATATGCTTTCAGATTTGGAAGGCATGGATCGTGGTTTCTGTATGCAGAAGAAGAAGGTAAGGTTTCTTGAGGAATCTGATGTTAGTGACAAGAACAGGAAAGCCTTGGTTTTCAAGGAGAAAGTGATGGACAGAGTTCAGCATAAGGTGCAGAGGAATTCTGAGCAGAGCAAGGGTGATTTGGACAAGGGTTTGATCCAAAAGGAGCTCACAGGAAAAAGTTAGGTCTCACAAGAAAAACACAGAGACCGACGTCGGCAGGAAAACTGGCATCGGTGTCCAGACAGGGACCGACGTCGGCTATGTGCAGCCCGACGTCGGTGACTCGGGGCAGACAGAGACCGGCGTCGGCCAGGGGAAACCGACGTCGACAGGAAGGCAGTCGCAGGGAACCGACATCGGTCGGCTATAGACTGAGACGTGACCGGCATCGGTCACTGAGACGAATTTTGGGTGGACAGCTTGTTGTCATGGAGTCTCAAGCGCCCATATGGAGGACTGAAGGTGTAAGTAAGTTCTTAAATTCGTCATTTCCCTTCTTTACACTACTTGTTGCTCACTTATGGCATAGAACCAGGAAGTTATTAAAGAAGCAGAACAGGTAGATCCAGAAAACAGTGGGAGCTAGGCATGGATGAGGATGTGATTCCTTGGAGGAGAACCAAACAAGGGTTTTGGGTAGAGTGGCCAGCTGGAAGTAAGCACTGAGAGACGAATGGATGTTCAGAATGAAGAAGAGCGGAAATGGATACGTGAGATGGAAGATCAGGGTATTTGATCTTGTGTTAGCTGCAGGGCAATGGAGGTTTGATCATTGTGTTTCTCTTTACCAGGTTGGATAGTATTAGCTACACTATCCTATTTTCTGTATGATGTGCTTGTTGCAGGGTTACATATACAGGTATTTCTAAACTAAAGGTAAAGCTAGTTCAGGTGTTTGTCATGGAGAATCTGGGAGCAACAAGATTCTTTGGCATGTGTGTGTTCTAGAGACATGGAGGTCTTGTTGACTTTGTTTCAGGATGATTGTGTGAAACCGGTTTGCACACCGATGGTTAGACAGTTCACAGAACAGGCATCTTGATTCACATAATGAGGTTGAGTGCATGGTATGTACTAAACCTGAGTTTTCCCAAGCAGTGGGAGTTATCACAAGTTTGGAGTCAATCCGGGAGAGTAATACTGAAGGGCAGTTCAGTGGGACCAGCAGCAGGTGCACATGCTATGCAGGGTCAAGTTCTTTTTCTACATGGTTGTAGATGCGGATGTGGCAGGTAATTTGGATGACAGTCTTTTGCATCACGGATTTTGTGGTGGTTGGTCTTCAAGAGTGATCTTGAGGGATACATAGCCAAGGGAACAAACTAGATGGTGTACAGGTACAGGTACAGGTTGCAGCTGTTTATCTCCAAGTGGGAGATTGTTAGGTTGTGGAGCTAAAAGCTTCAACCTTTGCAAACTGAGGAACAGATGGTTTCTGAGTTCCAGAGGAACCGGCGTCGGTAGCAGGACCGACGTCGGCAGAGACCAGTGCAGAAGGCCACCGGCGACGGCAGGAAGTCGGCCGACGTCGGCAGAACCAGACAAGCAGGGACCGACGTCGGTCGCCTGTGTGTTCCAAAACTGCTCGTTTCACGGACATTTAGTTAAGTGAACGAAGAGTTTGCATGTTGAGACCAGTTAGAGTCTTGGGCTGCGAGGATAATAGTCTAAATTAAGAGTCTAAGTTAGTGTTTGAGTTAGGGATCTATTTATAGACCCATTGGCATGTATTGTTTAAAGGCATGAGATAGAAAGAAGGAGTTCCTTCTAGTTGTAAGATCTGTGAGTTGCAGGTTGTTGCAAGCTCATTGGTGATCTACATGTAAGTTTGGTCTTTGAATTTCAAGTTGCAGGTTCATGAGAGATCAGCTTGAAGTGCTATAGAGTGCTTGGTGTACCAGCAGGGTTATTACTGACTGGTTGGTGAGGTGAACACCAATTCTGTGTGTGAGTTGGTTGTTGGGACCGTTTTTTGTGTAGGAGAGTGTGTGTGAGAAGAATTACTGTACACTTGAGGTGTGGCGAATCTTTGTAAGGTGAAAGAGTGTGGCAGCTCTTTGATGTATTCTTTTTTGTATAGTGTTAATACAAGATAGTGTATTGTCTCTCATATTCTGTGCTATTGGTGAATTCTAGTTACTTGTGTTTCTGGTTATTTCTGCATATTCAATTGCTTATATTTGGTAATCATACTGTGCTCTTTCTGAGGAGCAAGATCCTAACAGGTGGAATTAGAACAGGTGTGTTTGTTCTTGGATTTATCTTCCACCTCCCAACATTGTTATGGTTGAAAAAAATACTAGACATTTCCAATATACTCTGAGGTACATGGAAACTAAAATGTATGAATAATGATGTCTAATGTATTAAGTATTAGGAAATTACACCTCACATCACAATGCAAGGAAAACAAACAATCAATTTTCTCAAAACAATAGCTCCTATGAGTTTTTAAAATGCTAAAATATGGTTTTTAGGAAAACCAAACAAAAATAAAAAATGAAATTAGAAATCAAAGGCTAAAAAATAAAGGTTTAGGTTCACCAATATGTTTTAGCCCATTTTTTGTAAAAATAGTAAATGAATTAAGAAGTGTTATATGATTATATAGGTGTAAAAATAAAAATTTCAGAATACTAAAGATATACGATATTCAACAATTTTGATTTAAAAAAAAAAGGTAAATATAGAAAGTGTTATTTTAGGAAAGTACTATGAATAAATATTCTTAACTTGCACAATGATCTATGTTGACAGTTTTAATTGTTTCACTGTGCAAATTAGAAGAAGAGGTGACTGTGCAAGCTCAATATTAAGAACAAAATATGGACATGTTCACTATAAGTGGACAATGATGTAGTGCACTTCAGTTTGTGGACCATGAACTTATCTTAGCTAACTATGACAAATAGAAAATAGGAAAAGACAAAGAAAGCATAATTTTGGAAGTGACTATTCACATACATAAGTAAAATATAAATATGTACATGAACACCATAGGTAGATAGTAGCACAGAGCGCCCGAGTCTTGATCACAAATTTTTTTGGGTTGACTATGTGTTCAAATTAATCACTACACATGTTGAACCTATAAATGATGAGGAATTTGAGATATATCACTTAGGATTTAGCCACACAAAAATCATTATTTGTTTTATTTTATCTTTGAAACCCTTGGATCACTTTGATAGTTTGAAAAACTTCAAGAATAAGAGGGGAGTGTAATGGGCTATGTTGACCTCAATCACTCCCTTGATGATTTGGACTTACCTATGTATCTAATACTCCAAGGATAGAAATCAAACCCACATAGTTATCCCACCTATAGTGAATGTAAAATTGTGCTCCTTTCACATATGTATGCATCTAGAAGATGGATTTTATACTTATAATGATAACTCTTGACTTGGCTTAATGGTTGCTCTTTGAGAATAATTTATAATTTGGCAAAATATGACATATTTTACCAATGGTCAAAAGTGTAAATGCTTGTACCAAGTGAATCATAAGTAATGTAAATGAATGACCATTGCCATGTATTTATAGGTGAATATTTTCATAATTTCCTTTAGTTGACCTTATGAAGCATGTGGAAAGACCCAAAATATTGATTTCAAATTTGGAAACTAGCCATTATTTGGCTTGGAATGTAACCAATCCATGTGAACAGGGGCAAACTACACTGTTGTCTATTTGGAGTGGAGCTGTCTAGAAAGAATAACGATAGTTATGATTTTTAGAGGACAATATGAATGTTTTTAGATATCTTCAACATTTAACATTGAAAATTTAGAATAGTATTAATGGATAACAAAGGGTCAATTCCACATATAGACACATGGCTTAGAGGAAAGGTGAATAATGATCATTTATTTGAACATAAGTCATGTAGTTTTGATTGTGTCAAGAATTATCATTGTCAATTACATGTGACCAACTTTATGTGTCTACACCATGCAAACCTCAAAATACACATCAAAATATCCAATAAAATGCATGAAACACGATTCAAATATTTATTAGGTTTCAAAAAAATTAAATACATATATAATGGATAACAAAGGGTCAATCCCACATATAGACACATGGCTTAGAGGAAAGGTGAATAATAGTCATTTATTTGAGCATAAGTCATGTAGTTTTGACTGTGTCAAGAATTATCATTGTCAAGTACATGTGACCAGATTTATGTGTCTACACCATGAAAACCTTAAAATACACATCAAAATATCCAATAAAATGCATGAAACACAATTCAAATATTTATTAGGTTTCAACAAAAATAAATACATATATGCTCTAGATATCTTCTTACTAAATCACAGCCTTCACAAGTGTAACTTAACTCTCAGGAAATAAAATGAAGAATTACCCTGAAGCTACAACACTTTGGAAAAAGTCCCAACTTCCCTTGCACAAGTGTAAGGGCATGCTTATGTAGGCGCAATACCCACCTACTTACATTAAGTGTGTCACACATATTAACAATATTTACAAACCTATGGATTTAGAGAGACAAAATATTTTTTTTAGGGGTTTCCTCTTTTCTCTTAAAGAGAAACTATTTTATCATAATTTCCAATCTTTCAAATCTATTTGCTTTGAGAGTATTTCACTAGAAAAGGAGCTAACATATAGGGAAAATTTTAAGAAACCTTCCTATATAAGTTCATATATTGGGTGGTGAATCTCACTGGAGTGGCATTCATTAGGGTGGAGAATCTTTAAAAATGGCCTTACTGAGTGTGGTGAAAAAAGTATAGAAATTTATTGTGGATGTAAAGGTGAATGTTACATAACATTTAAAATTTAGTGAAATCTTTTGGTAAATTTAATATTTTTATAATAGATATGCATAAACATCACATAGGCATAAGAAATGTGTGTCTAAAAAATCATCACATATTGTGCTTGAAAATCATCATGAGCTTCAAATGCATTGTATGATTGAATAATGTGACATGATTCAGAAGCATCATATGATTGAAAAACTTGCATGCTTGAGAACCACCAAAGATCAAGAAAGATTGATTTGAAAAAATCATTATGAACTTGAAAATCATTGCATGCTTGACAAGTATCACACGACATTTCAAGCCTTGCAAAACTTTTCAAGCATCACAGTAGAATGAGGTGCAGCCCAAAGTCTTCACCGAAAACTATGACAAAATATATGATCACAAAAGATAATAGTAGTTCAAAGCCTTTCCAATATCTTTTACTTTAAAACATTAAATCACAAACTAAAGATAATTGTTATAGCACAAAGTCTCCACAATCAACTTTAGAACATCTCCCAAATTATTTTCACTCACACTACTACATAATCAAACATATAAGATTGTATTATGAAAAAGACATAAGAACAATTTCTAATGCAACACAAGTTATTTCAACACAAACTTTGAATGATCACTTGCTTTCTTATTACTTGATAAAATTTGATTTACAATTTGAACTCAAAGTCTCAAAATGCTCTTCAATTTGGCAGAGTTTCACTTCAATAACTAAAAGATAGATAATTACAATAGAGGCCCTCTTTATTTATAAGGAGAGGCCTTGATAAAATTTAAAAAAAACCTAACTACTTTGACATATCAAAAATAGGAGTCCTTATTGACTTGGGACTTCCTATGTTTTTACATGTAATTACATATAAAAAAAGTACATGTAAATATGTCTAAAGTTATTTTAAAAGTACATCTAAAAAATGAAAAATAAACTAAGGGAAAAAGATACTGCTTCAATTTGTATCGCCATCTTTCTTCATGTGACCATCATATATAGTGAAAGCTTCTTACATCTCGATATTGGCACTAACTATGACATCTCTTACTATGATGACTGATTTTGCATGGCTAGTTAACTTGATTTTCAGATTATCCAAAGTTAACTGATTGTCCAAAATATTGTCTACAGAGGCCATTGAAAATATTTTATCTTCAAACTCTTTCTGGAACATATCTTTAAATTTTTGAATCATTTTTTTTGCAGAGAGAAATTATTTATCTTGTGATACAATCTTGCAAGGTAGCTCCTCCAATTTATGCAAAAGACTAACATCACTTTGTTCACTGAGTTTTCTTGCAGTTTCAAGGTCATTGATCAAATATTTAAGTAGACATCTCCTATTTATCAATACCTCTTTAGTTTCTATATAAGATTCCCTATTAGGAATGACACCAATTGATATTAGAGTGCTTATTTTCAATTTTCTCATCTCCACTCATTTATCATGATTTTTTTCTATGCACTCAATATCTTGAAAAACAACATCAATGAGATCATCAAGTTCTGCTCTTATTTTTCTGATTTTATTTGTTTTATTAGATTGCTCTGTAAGTAGAAAATTCCTTGTGCACACATTCTGTCTAAGTACTCTTCAAGTACTTTTCCTTTGAGATGAGTCTTTTCTACTTTATGAATGATGGGGTCTTCTACAGAAATGGCCTCAGGAGTTATTGCTTCTAAACTCAAATTGATTTTTTTCACCACTGCAATCAATTGTTCCACCATTGTTTTGTAGTGATCTTTCATTTCTTTCTCCCTGTCAAATTTTTGAATCAGGATGTCCATGGCTGACTGCATATCATTCTTGGAACTTTCATGAGTTATTTTGCCTAATTCAACTCTAAAGATAGAGTAATCATATATATCAAATTTTTTCATGCTTGCATCATGTGGAGGTCTTGTAATCTCTATAAATTTGTGTCCCTTGTCTCCAAGTATTTTTGAAAGAACTTTGGCTTCTTTGGGGTCTTGACTTTTACATGCACCAACTTATTAAAATCAAAGTCATCTAAGGAGATGGCTTGTTTTTTCCTTTTTGGTGTATAAGATGACAACTATGGTGGAAGCACAATACTCACATTAGGCTCTATCCCCATTGTTGGCATCACCAGAGTTGCACTTGCACTGGTAGTAGAAACAATAGGTGGAGTGTTAGTAAAAATTGCACCTCTTACAAAGTGATAAAAAATAGAATCATCTCTAATATCAAAAGATGAGGATTAATTAAGAATAGACCTTGAGAAATAGATAACATCTTTAAAAGTGTTTTGAGGGTTATCAAAAATTATTTTGGAAGGAGAGGGAGATTTAGAAGAGGGAATATCAATAGGAGAAATAGACAAAGGAGCTGTAATATATGTGTCAGGCAAGGGAGAAGAGACTCCCAAATCTTGTTGTACATTTTTTTGTAGGGACAAAGCTTCCTCTTATTTATTTTTAGGCTTATCTTCAATCTCCATCTCTTCTGTGGAAGGTTCTTCAGTGATTTATTTCTCAACTTTCATATCTTCTATTTTAGATTTTTTCTCTATAGTTTTTGACTTCTTCATCACAAATCTAATCTTAGGCTTATGTAGCTTAGAAGAAGAGAGAAAATCACTTTTGTTCTTCATCCTATTCTCTACTTTTTTTACTGTTTGCTCTTAAATCTCAGTCTCTGACCTTGTGAGGAATTCTTTCAAAACAATTCTCTTGTTTGCTAGCTAATTATTGGTGTTTGCCAATATATGCTCAAATCGTTTCCTCAAAAAATTCAGCTCTTTTTGAGACCATTAGATTTGAGGGAGAGGAGTATTAACAACCTATTCTGTATTATATCTATCATCAACCAACTCTCCATCATCCAGTAGATCTTCAAAAATATTAGCAAGTCCCAGATATTTAATTTAGTCAAGAGATAACTGACTGTAGTCCAATTTCTTGACATCTTTTGTTCTCAAATCTATCCAAATATCTTCAACCAAGGTTCATGAAATTGGGTTTTCTTCTTAATTTTGTCTTCACGCCTTTGTATTCAAACTTTGGTATTCTCTTGAATTGCTTCATAGTTACAAGCTACATCTCAGTTTTCATGGCCCTAGACTTCACAACAGTTAATACTAAATACCTACCAATTTCAATTGAGAACTTAAAACTAAGATTTTTGAGCTCTATTTATTTATTATGCACGATGATCATTTGTCTTCATAACTCCATTAAGACCATTTTGTCTGAGGGTAATCTTGGAAGCATATAAAGATGACCTTGAAAAAAGCCAACCCTCAGATATGAGAAAGAAGGAAACTATATGAATATGCATCCAAAATTATTTATCACTGTCCAAGCCTCATCTGACACTCTTCTTTGTTCTAGTTGAGGATCAAAAATATATAAAAATAATACAAAGAACACATCATTTATTCTCCTGAAATGATGAATAAAACCCTTCAATATTAATTGAGAATAGTATTGATACATTGGGATTACCCTCCTATCTCCTGATGTTAGACATAGAGAGATTCTCATAGAAGCTGCAATATACACCAGATAAGGAGTCATGTAGAACTTGAAGGTAGTGGATACCTTCGTCAATTGTTCATACAAATAATTGCTAATTTGTTCTCCCCAGAAGATGGTTTATTTGCCTTGGAGTATTACCTTGATGAAAGGATACATCTATTCATGAAACTGTGAGGAAGAGGACAAACCTCTTATTTTTCTGAGAAGAGTTATTAGATCACCAACTTCTTCTTTAAAGTCGCTTTTAGAAAAACTCTGTGGCCACCTTGAAAAATTTGACCTTGACATCTTGAGCCATTTATTATTGATTACCTTCTTTGCATTCTCAGGATTTTTGTCATACTCTTTTTGTGCTTCAATAAAATCAAGCTTTAACACTTCTGCAGTAGGAGGGCACATAAACACCTTATCAATAGATTTAGGATCTAGTCTAATTATGACATTGCCACTAGCGTCCATCACAGCCCTAATATCGTTCTTATAAAACTGAGCACACTAAAGAATAAATTCTGTGTTATAAGATACCATCAAGAAAGAAGATATCAAATGAATGTTACTATCAATTATCTTCTTCATTTCAGAGCTAGGATTGTTTGACTTGGTTCTCTCCATAAACTCAGCCATGTCCACATGGCCAATCTTTATATCTATAATGTCATCAATATTATAAGTAACTGAGGTGATTGGAAAAACACCTTGATATTTGTACTTTATCACTTTCAACTTCTTCAGAGACAACTCAGTCATTTGAATGAGCTATCACCAAAAGGATGTCGATGAAGAAAGAAGATCCATAAAAGAAACTGCAACAAAAAATCATGATCATGTAATTAAGGAAAATACTAGTAATCTATAAAAATTGTATGTCGATGATCATGACTATGGAGACGCACTTGAAAGGGATAGAGTGTGAGAAGGCCAAAAAATTAGAGGAAAGCGAGCTCGAAAAAATAAAATTGAAAATATCCCATAGTTAAAAAAAATTGAGAGAATATTTGCATGGATGAAATTTTTTTCTGCCCTTGCATATGAGAGATATTTCACAAGTGTCAGAGTAGTTAAATTTGCTGCTATTGCATGTAATAAATAAATCACAAGTGTTATACATTAGCGGTAGAAAATGCTGACAATACATATTGGTATGAATTGCATTTGATGTTCAAGTGACAAATAATGCCGCAACCACATGTGATAGGAGTTGTAATGTTTTCATGTAAGGGTGGAAATTTTTTCCACCCATACTCTTCCACTTGAAAGCATCTTTAAATACATAAGTAGCGAAAAATGTTGTCTTTGCTTTTAATTTGTTCACAACAGGAACATGTGAGAGCGGCTAATATAGCCATCATCACAATGTTTTTGTAATATTTAGTTTTTGACTAACATGTTTGGAGGGTAAAGCCTTGTCGGGTCAAATTATTAGAATTAAAAAATAGTTAAAATGACTTACCTGTCAAGTTCGAAACCCTAAGCTTGACGGCGGTGATTCAAAAACTATTTTGAATTTTCTATCACCATAGTCGAGCAGTTTTGAGAAGGGTTGAGGAATCAACTAGGAAACTTTGAAAAAAAAATGATAAGAAAAAAATAATGAAATAACACATTTAAAAGCTTGAAAACAAGCCCTTAATGCTTGGCACAAGTAGCCATTAATACCAATTGTAGTTTAAGATCTTGGAGATCTTGCTTAGGCAGTGATTTTGACTGACCTGACACGTGCCTTGCAACATTGTAATGGTGGCAAAAAGCACCAATCGATCATGATAAAAAAAAACCCATGTAAGAGCGACAAAAAGTGCTGACTTTACACAAACAAAATCAAAATTTCACTAACACCCTCAAAATGATCAAAATTGACATTTTTATCAATTTACGACTACAACAAGCTTCACGATTTTTGAAAATTCATGGTGAGGGAATATCACAAACTCTCCTAAGATGTTAGACAACTTCACTTGAGATCAAGAGAATATTGTCTTGATCAACAAACTTAGAGTGTAGATTACGAAATTGAATAATCCCATTTAATCAAGACTAATCTTCTTATATAAAATTTCATGGATTTGAGAATGATCTATTTTCCATAAAGAAAAATGGCTTTATTACCTCACTTTAGTGATGTCATAGGGGCAAGTCAATGGAATGGAGTGGAGTGTAGGTTAGTTGGCTTATGACATGGCCACTTACACTCTTTCTTACACCTCTTACAAGCCTCTTACACATTTCTCTCTTACATGGCCTATGCCACACTCTAAAAGGACCAGTCATTGCACTTTTCTTCCAAGACTTCATTTCATACTCCAAAAAGGACTTAAATAGAATTTATTACATAATCCACTTATGAAATCATGAGTTTGAGGACTCATTATCCACCATTGATCTTGATCTTAGATCAATGGCTCACATTCAAACCAGAAGTCTATAAATTGAGGCCTTTGCCTCCATTGTAGACAAGCTATTTTGAAGTAAACTTACCATGCCAAAATCAAGCTAGAGATTCAACATTCTCACACCAATTTCTAAGTGAAGCTAAGATTATACAAGGGAAAATGTTACCCATGTGTGGATTTAACATTGCCAAGGACCTCTAGCTCTAAAAGCTGAGCACATACCTCTTCAGACTGACAAACAAGGAAGTTGTTAAAGAAGGTATACAAATATTTGTATTCTTTTTACTTGATTCATTCTTATGTTTGACCTTGCTCACCCAAGGTATTAGGCTTAGAATTTTATGTTCTTAAAGTTTTTTTTAGTTTTATTCTCTAAAAATTGACTAACCCTCTTTGGATTCTTGATCTACAAAATGCCCCACCTAGCGTGACCTTATGTAGATCAAGAATCCAAAGAGGGTTAGTCAATCGTTAGTAAATAAAACTAAAATCAACTTGAAGAACATAACACTCTAAGCCTAATACCTAGGGTAAGTAAGGTCAAACATAATAATCTAAGCTCTTTTTTCCTTTCCCCCATAACTGAGACCAACATAGTCCATCCTAGACTATAATATACTCTTTATTTTGTTCTTAGATAGCTTTGGTTCTCTACTCCTCCTTGGAGGTCCGTTGTGTCATGTAACTCCTTTGTCCAATTTGGATATTTTTTAACATTTATCTAATTTTCCCTATGTCTCTTCACCTTCCTTGATGTCTAATAAATGTTCAAGATTTGGCATTTACCATTTTGGGGTGTTATTTTCTTTTTATAATTCACATGGTCAAAACCACCGCTTTATGCAATTTGACAATTTTTAAACCACCATGGTGTTTGGGAAACCACCACTTTATGAAAACTAGTAGTTAAAAAACTACTGGGGTCATTTTTACCTACCACTAATGGTTGTGAAATTGCCACTTAATGGAGACTAGTGGTTTTGTTAGTGTGCATAGTTTGCCAACTTTTGTAGGCCATAATTTTTGTATATGGACTTGAAACAAGATAATTTTTTTAGGTGCATAATTTTATTAAGGGAATATAAATATGCAATCACATTCAAGTTTATTAAATTCCTTTAATCTATTTTTTCCTTTACCCCATAACCTATTTTTTTATCCCTATAATGCACCTAATCACTTCCTAGATTGTATTGATGATTGAGAAACTCAACCAACTCACTTGGAACCATATAAATTATTTATATTGATCCTTATTTGATATGCTTAATTATATTAAAGTATTGGAATACCAATGCTTCCCTTGGATCATATTCACCATTCTAAAACAACAAACAATTTGACGAAACCACACAAACACACAACTGTTGTTTTGTATGATGAAATAGTTCCTTTATGCCTTGGAGGACCTTGAATAATAACATATTAAAGGAAAATTAATGTTTAATATGTGTGCATATTTTGAAGAGAATTTTCATATGGTTGGAAATTATGAGATTAAATTTTATGTGGCCAATATGCTTAAATATGGTGATATTGCCCTTATCAAAGTTTCTATGAATATCAAGCTCAATCAACATTGAAGTTTAAGGCTAATGATACTCCTACTTTTCAAGTTAAGAATGATGTGAAAATTTAGTAAAAAAGGTATCATAACCACCTGGAAGGGTTATCCTTTCTTATTATAGGTGTAGATAATTTACAAGGTATTTGAGACTATTAAGCATGAAATATACTGGGGGTGGTGAATCAGTATATTATATATCTTTTTACTTAATCAAATTTATTTTTTTAACCACTTAACCACACATTCAATATATACAATAAAATTGAAACAATAATATGCACCACATATGAGAGAGAGAGAGAGAGAGAGAGAGAGAGACCAGATTTTTATGTAAAAATCTAAAGTGAAAAAAATTATGGAGAACAATCTCAAATATATGAATGAGAACCAACTCAAATTATAAAGTTTTCGAAGTACCAGCTTACAGGAGCACCAAACCTTTTGCCGAGCACCAACACAACAACTATTTGTGAGCACCAACCCACAAGAACACCAACCCCTTGCAAAGATTTGTGAGCACCAACCCATAGGAGAACCAACCCCTCTTGTGTATAAAACACAACTATCTCTCAATGTTGCTTAATCAACAAATAATAGAACTCTACAATATCTCCTAATTTTTTTTCTTCAAAAACAAATATAAACCATAAACTCGCTTGCATATTACAAATAGCTTCTTAAGCTTTTATTTATAGCTTTCCAAATGACCTTTGGCATTCACCCTTTGTGACCCTTCAATCCTCATGGAAAATGGTGCCAAACTTTCATGACCCTTCATATCCTTGCATTTAAAAAATCATATGGTGACCCTTCATAAGCAAATTCATCCTTTCCTCTTTTGTCTTTATCTTGGTGACTTTTCGTATTCCTCAAAGTGTCTCTTCATAAAAAAATATGCCATACCCTCTTTTGTCTTCACATGGTGACTCTTAGAATTCTTTAACATGACTCTTTATGAGAAAATGCGTTCCATTCCTTTTTTATCTTTACCTCGTGACTCTTTAACTTCTCTATGGGACCTCTTTTGACTTATATGCAACCAAAAATATGTTCGTTAATATTAAATAGATATTAACACATATTAGCTAAGATATGAATATTAAAAACACTATTAGATGCTATGGGGCCTTTATCACTAATAATAAAAGACATTTGACATCAATGACAATATTTCCAACAATCTCCCCCTTTGTCATTGATGGCAACCTCAAAATGAAGTTGCCACATCTTAAAATCTGTACTGTACATGTCAACCTACACATACTGCCATCTAAAAAATATACAATAACTCTCTCTTACTGTAGCAACTTGTATCTGATCCCTGTACCTATTTTCTATATCTATTTCTATATTTGTACCTATACTTGTACTTATTCTTCTTCTCCTTTGACATCAATGGCAAAGGGCCTACTTGGAGCTAACACTCAGATCCCCCTCAACTGATGCTGATTCTCAATGACAGGAAATAAAAAAAATTACTCCCAACTTCTCTTACAAATACTCAAATGTGTTTTTATAAAAATATCTGCAATCTACTCAGTAATAATGATATATTCCATCTTAACCTGTTAATCTATAACCTGATCTCTCAAGAAGTGATATCTGATAGAAATATGTTTTATTCTTGAATGCATCACTAGATTCTACAAAATATTAATAGCACTTGTGTTGTCACAAAAAATAAAAATAGGTTCATCATATTTTATCTTGATATCTTCCAAAGTTTGCTTCATCCAAAGCACTGGAGTACAACACAATACCACTGCAATATATTCTGCTTCAGTTGTAGAAAGTGATACTAAATTCTACTTTTTGCTTAGCCATGATACTAAGCTATCACCAAAGAAAAAAGCTCTTCCATTTGTACTTTTTTTATCATCCAAGCAACCTACCCAATCTAAATTTATATAAGCAACCAAAGTGAAATCTCTGCCTGTGGGATACCATAATAAATAATCTAATGTCCCCTTGATATATATGAATATTCTTTTCACCAACTGAACATGACTATCTTTTAGAGCCGATTGATATCTTGCAACTATACCTACTACATGCATGATGTCTAGCCTCAATGTTGTCAAATATAAAAGATAACCAATCATAGATATATACAAAGATTAATCTGTAATAGGTGAAGTTTCATCCTTGCTCATCTTATTTCCTATACTCATTGGTGTGCCAAATGGTGCACAATCTTTAAAAACAAATTTTTTCAATATTTCTTTGACATATTTGCTTTGAGATATGAAAATTCTTTTATCTGATTGAAATATTTGAAACTCTAAAAAAAATGATAATTCTCCAAGCATTGTAGACATCTCAATTTTTTTTGCATATAATCAAAAAATTATTTTGTCATCTTTTAAATGTTTCCTTAAAAAATGATGTTATCAACATATACCACAACAATCAATTGATGCTCACCTTCTATTTTGATGTAGAGATTATTGTTAGCAAATCCTATCTTGAAACTTTGATCTTGTAGGTACTTATCAAGTCTTGCATACCAAACTCTGGGAGCTTGTTTCAATCCATACAGTGCCTTCTTTAATCTACATACATGGCTACTAATATTTGAGAGAATAAATCCCTCAGGCTGCTCAATGTAGACCTCTTCTAGATTCCCATTTAGGAAGGTAGATTTGACATCCATCTAAAACACTTTGAAAATTTTAAACACTACATATGCAAGAAACATTCTAATAGCCTCTAACCTTGCCACTGGTGCAAAAGTTTCTTGAAAATATATTCCTTTCATTTGAGCATATTCTTTATATACTAATCTTATTTTATTCCTGGTTACTTCTCTATTTTCATTCAACTTATTTTTATAAATCTATTTTGTTCATATCACATTGTGATCTTTTGATCTAAGCACTAATTTCCAAGTATCATTTTTTTCTATCTGATTTAATTCTTCATCCATTGCCTTAACCCAATGCTTATCATGTCTAGATTTTGAAAAATTTCTAGACTAAATTTTGGATAACAAAGAAAAATTAATTTGCTCAAATTCACTTATCATCATTTTTCTAGTGTAATTTTTTAAATTTATGTCTGATGTCACTTTCATTAAGATTTATCTGAACATATTTAGATGGAGTTTTGGTGTTTTTTTTCTCCTTCTTCTCATCTTCATCTAATTCTTCAAAATCTTCCTCTTCAATAATTTCAAGAATGTCTACTAGATCACTGATTCTTTGTGTTCCATCTTCTTTCTTGGCACTTGCACTTTCAATAATTTTATTAGTTCTTTCATTATAACATTTATAAGCTTTACTTTTGTAAGAATAACCAGTAAATATACCTTTATTTGCTCTAAATTTAAACTTACCAAGTTTTTCATTAGTTCTCTTTATGAAGCATTTACTATTAAAGACTTTGAAAGAATCAATTATTGCTGGTTTGTCTTTCCATAGCTCATAAAGAGTCTTATCACTATTGACTCTCAATAATGCTTTGTTCTGAATATGCACTGCTGTAGCAACTGCCTCTCTTCAATATTTATCTAGTATCTTAGATTTATTTAGCATTGTCTTTGTCATCTCTTGAACTATTTTATTTCTCTGTTCAACTACTCTATTTTGCTATAGAGTTCTAGCTACTGAATAATGTTTTTTTATTCCATGGTCTTCACAAAACTCTATAAAATTATCTGACATGAATTCTCTTTCTCAATCTGATCTTAGACACTTAATTTTTAAACTAGTTTCATTCTCAACTAATGCTTTGAATGCTTTGAAATGTCTGAAAGCTTCTAATTTTTTTATAACAACTTTACCTAAGTCATACATGAAAAACCATCAATAATCAACATAAAATATTTCTTACCTTGAATACTTTGAATTATCATAGGTCTACACATATCAGTGTGAAAAAGCTCTAACATCTAAGTGGTCGAGTACTGTTTTATTTTGAACCACCTTCTAGCTACTTCCCATGTTGATAAGGTTCACAAAGTGTGTTAGATGGATTTATAATCTTTAGAAGATTTATGACTAATTGCTTCTTATTGATATTAACAAAATTTTTAATAGTTATGTGTACCATTCTCTTGTGCCATAGCCAACTTTCTTCAATCTGACTCAAACAATATCTTTGACCTTTGATATTTGATTATATATATATATATATATAATTGCCTATTCTCTGAGCATCTACAACCAACACATCTAAATATTTTTTCTTAATTTTACAACCTTCTGCATAAAGCTTTAGTGTGTGACCCTGATCACACATTTAATTTACACTCAAAATATTATGCTTAAGACCTTCTACATACAAAATATTTTTAGTTTTAGTTCTACCATTATCCAAACTTTGTGTACATTTTTTGAAAATTTTAGCAGTCGTATTATCTCTAAATTTTACTATGCCACCATTAATCTTCTTCAAAGTTATGAACTTGATTTTGTCTCCTATCATGTGCTTCGAACATCCACTGTCAATGAACCATAGATTTTTCTTATTTTTTTGCATGCAAAGTTATCTGTACCAACATAAATTTTTTAACTTGTTTTTTCTGCCATGAACCTGTTTGAACTTTTTTATTGATGAATGGAGCCTTGAAACTCTAGTCCTTGATTGAATTAAACATGATTTTATAGTACCAGACTATGTCCAAAGTTGATGCACTTGTAACATATTATGACCTCTTCATTAAAGCTTGATAGATGAACAAAAAAGTTGTGGCTTCTGCTTGACTCTGCATGACTTTTTTTTCTTTATTTATGAAATTATTAGCTCTTTTCCAACATTATATTTTATTATGACCATATCTATTACAATAAAAATAGTAACCATAAAAATAGGATTTATTTGTGTATCTCTGATCTGATTGCCTTTTGTAGCTTTGTTTCTTTCAACCTTCTTTATTTGAGATGTCCTCTATATTCTTAACTTCTCTTTTTATTTTTTCTTTTGTAAGAGCTTCAACATAGCTCTTTTCTTTTTTCTTGTCTGTGAAAGTAGTGGTTTTCTCTTTCTCTTTTTTAAATCTGATACCTGTCTTATCTAACATTGATCTTTGATTTTGATCTTTGATTTTCTAATATTCTATTTAACATATTAATGTTATTCTCAAGTTTTAAATCATTGGATACTCTATCATTGATTGCTTTATTTATTTTCTCAAGATCTTTTAAAGAATCAATTTTAATAACATATCTTTCACATTCTTTACTTACTTTTTGCACTTGTGCCATTAGATATTCTTAATTATTTTTGGCTTCTTTAAAGTGTGTTTATAGATCTTCAATTATTATTTTTGACTCCTTTTCATTTTTCTCGATCTGGAGCTTTAATCTTTAATTCTTCTTCTCAAGAGCTTTTAACTCTTTTAAGACACAAATGAGTTCTCCTCCCATATTCACTTCACCTTCATCCTGTTCTTCTTCTTGATCATTTGTACTTTTGCTTACAGAGGCATCTTCATATATGGTCATGAATAGAATCTCTTCTTCTGAATCACTGACTCCACTATCTTTGGTTGAGCAAGGATTTTTAGAATACAAACTCTTCTTTTCAAATTTCTTCTTGAATTTTCTTTTGAAATTCTTCTTGTATGTAGACTTTTCTTTTTCATTATCACCATTACCTTTATTTGGTCATTTAGCTGAAAAATGTCTATTTTTTTCATAATTAAAACATTTAAAAGGTAATTTTCCTTGATATTTTTCTATGTTTTTTTTTGGGCTATGAATGAATAGAGATTCATTTTCATCTTCATCATCGCCAAAACTGTCACTTGATTCTCAAATCTTAGCCAACTCTTTCTTTGATGTCTTGAAAACAAATTCTCTTTTTGAGGGTTTCTCTTATTAGGTTCACATCTCATATGCCGTAAGAATACCATGTAGCTCATCCATCTTTAGTTTGGCTAAATTATTCATCTCTTCAATTGCCAAAATTTTTGCATCATATCTCAATGGTAGAGATCTCAAAACTTTTTGAATCATAATTGATTCTTCTAACTTTTCTTCAAGACCTTGAATCTGATTAACTATTTGATCAACCCGCAAAAGATAACTTACTATATTTTCTTCTTCTTCCATCTTCAAACTCTTAAACTATCTTCTAAAAGTCTGAAGCTTAGCTTACTGAACTTTTCCATCACCTTTATAAATATTCTCAAGATTTACCCAAGTTTCATGAGCAAATTTATATTGCATAACTTTACAAATTTTGATTCACATAAACTACATAAAATAGTATTTAAAGCTTTAGCATTATTTTTAAATTTTTTTTTGGAGTAGTTACAAGTGTCTGTGGCTCTTCATATTTCTCCACCACTACTTGCCAAATGTTGAATTCAAGGGCCATCAAATAAGTCTTCATCTTTATGCTCCAAAAAATATAATTTGTCCCATCAAACAAATGTGATTTATTTATATAAAACCTTCATGTGATCTAGCCATCATGCTTTCTCAATCTACCTTCAAGTTGTAAAATTTTTTCAAAAAGAACCTGCTCTAATACCTATTGTTAAGCACAAAATACCTGAGAGGGGGGGGTGAATTAGTATATTATATATCTTTTTACTAAATCAATTTTTTTTTAACCACTTAACCACACATTCAATATATGTGTTAAAATTGAAACAATAATATGCACCACACGAGAGAGAGAGAGAGAGAGAGAGAGAGAGAGAGAGAGAGAGAGAGAGAGAGACTAGATTTTTACGTAGAAACCTAAAGTAGAAAAAACTATGAAGAACAATCTCAAGTATATGAATGAGCACCAAATCAAATTATAAATTTTGTAAGTACCAACTTGTAGGAGCACCAATCCCTTTGCTAAATACCAACACAATAACTATTTGTGAGCACCAACCCACAACAGCACCAACCCCTCTTGTGTATAAAACACAACTATCTCTCAATGTTTCTTACTCAACAAATGATAAAACTCTATAATATTTCTTGCTTTTCTCTCTTCAAAAACAAATACAAACCATGCACTCTCTTACATATTACAAATGTCTTTTCAAGCCTTTATTTATAGCTTTTCAAATGACCTTTGGCATTCACCCTTTGTGGCCCTTCAATCCTCATAGAAAATGATGCCAAATTTTCATGACCCTTCCTATCCTTACATTTAAAAAGTTATAAGGTGACCCTTTATAAGAAAATGCATCCTTTCCTCTTTTGTCTTTATCTTGGTAACTTTTTGTATTCTTCAAAGTGCTTCTTCATGGAAAAAAGTGCTATACTCTCTTTTGTCTTCACATGGTGACTCTTGAAATTTCTCAAGATGACTCTTCATGAGAAAATGCATCCCATTTCTCTTTTGTCTTTACCCCATGACTCTTTGACTTCTCCATGGGCCCTCTTTTGACTTATATTCAACCAAAAATATATTCGTTAATATTAAATAAATATTAACATACATTAGTCAAGATATGAATATTAAAAACACTATTAAATGCTATGGGGCCTTTATCACCAATAATGTAAGACCTTTGACATCAATGAAAATATTTCCAACAGAGACTTCTCACTAAGTGCTTAAATTATTTATTGAATGTAACATGATCTCTTTACCTCCTCTATGTGGTTTTGAGTCATCACAACCTTTATCTAAACATTATGATGTGAATACATATTTTGATTATCAATAAAATTTGAGTCATACTACCAATATATATTTTGAATTGAAATATAAATTCAATATCTAATTGATAGAAATGTTATTCAAGTGGAAGGACATACTAGTACATTTAATGAATTAGTTGCACAACCAAACAAACATTTAAAAAAAATTAGCAATCCAATTCTAAATCATTATACTAAAAAGCAACTTAATGTTCACATGGAAACACCTACTTAACAACCAAAATTTTCAAATTATCATATCTTAGATGGTTTCATGGGTTTGGTTACAAATGTGCATAAAGATTTTACTTCCATTAATTTCTATGACTATGAGATTCCAAATGATTATTTAAAAAATGGTCCATTATTCATATAATATTTTATTAATTCTCATCTTGAGATTAAAAATGACATTATAGTTTACAATGGATTGAGTTATAACATATGTACAATTTATTTTATTTCTTATAAAAGATACACTAAAAAATATTAAATGGGTAAACCATGCTTCTTGAAGGTTATGATGATATCACATGGAGCTCTCTTGGGGGTATCACATTACCATGTATTACTATAGGCCCTACGACCCTTTTAGCATGGTTTCATGTATTTTAAGATAATGAGACATATGATTTATTACTTGGATGCCATGGATCAATAAAAAATTAAGAGTTATCTCATTCACAATACACTAATGTCTTAATTTTGTGTATAATCACAAAGTATTTACTATTTGATCCACATCCTATGAGTCACCTATACAATATCAACATGATATATTATCTATAGATATTACCAAATAGAAAATCATACAAATTTAAGTGAATATATCTATAGTTACAATACCTAATCATCCATGTATCAAGGTAGTTTTATTGTAACCTTTTATGTGAGCTCAAGCTAAAACACCTGCTAAGGTTTCCACTAGATGTTCCCAAAAAGGTGTTTCTTTACAAAAGGATAAATATACTATTACAACCTATTAAAACTAATAATGATGATGAATTAGGTTAGCATACATGTCATGCTTACATTTTAGATACTTCTAGTGACGATGATTCAAGTTATAAAAAAAAGATGATTACATTTAAGATACTTTTTGTTACACATCTAACTCCTCATTTTCATGGTCTATGATATCTTCATATTTTAAACATGAAGGAGAATGTGAATCCTCTTTTACATATGATGAACATTTAAATAGGTTTATTGGGTACCATTGCTATCCTATGTCATGTGCTTCAATAAAAAAATCTATTGTACATAGTTATTTTTACTCTCTTTTTCTATTTGTTGTGATTCTCATGTGCTTTCTTATTTTGGTGTCATGATTAAAATTTTAGTTCAATATGTTTTTTATTAGATTTTCTTTATTTTCCTTGAGTTGGATAAGTTTCTTCTATGTTTCACATTTATGTTCTTATTTTAATTTGCATTGTCATTATTTTAGCCCCTTAGTTTATGTCACTTGATTTGTTTCTTTGGGCCTTTCCATTTTGATTTTTAGTTCCCATTCAAAAAACATGCAAAAACTTCATTATGATTATAGTACAAATATATTGAAGCCTTACACCCTATTACATACTATTGACATGTGTTTTGACATGCACCAACATTCAGATAGGTCTTTTGTCTTGCCTCTTTTGAAAGGAGATTTTTGAGATCTACACAAGCTTTATTTATACTTGGTATAGGCACACTGATCTTCACTCAGTCGCTTATTATGACCATTCCATTTCAATGGGCTTGTTGGTGTGAATACTTCAAACTTAACTTTAACAGTATGGCCACTTTAGAATTTAGATGGGTAATGTTTGTTTTGTGCTTTGTTTTCATGAGTTTTATGTAGATAAATAAGGTGATAACACATTCATTCAATAATGCCTAACAAATCAACATGTTTAGAGTTTTGTTTAATGTGCTTGTAATTGAATTTGGTGTTCATTTCATTGATTTTTAACATTAAACAATGCAAAAATATTCAATGGATACAATATATAACTCAAGATAAGTGTAGAAATAGGTTGCATTTAAAACCTAGATCTAATAACTTGATTTTTTTAAAAAAGGGCAAAGGGGAAAGAAATCCTTTAATAATGGTAGCAAATCCAGTATCACAATCATACGAACTCCATAAACTAGCCTCTGACCTAATCAACATACACATAATCAAATTTAGAGGCAATGCAAGATTTTGAGGAGAACAACTAAGGAAAGAGCAACCAAAACCATTGTATACACATGTAAATTGAGATCAAATACTTCCAAGTCTTTTATTATCAATATTCACCATTTTGATAATCAAATATAGAGTTCATTATAATCAATCCCTCAAAATTTTACCAACATAATGATAGGGGAGGAGTTTGAGGGATAAATTATACTACAACAATAAATTACATGATTTTTTAAAAAGTGGTTCACTCCAAATATCTTGTGGAAGAAGAAAATCCAACCCTTTGGCCACCAAAATGAACCAATATATAGCAATATCGTATTCTAAGGGGAGGATTTTCTCTCCAATATGCTCCAAAAACCTTCATTAATGCTCCAACTACCTCTTTCTCATCCTTCTCCCTCTAAATTCACCACTTTTATTGTTCATTTTTTGTAAAATAGACCAAAAACAAGTCAAAAGAAATCAATTAAAAGAATGAATATTAAAATGGCACATAAAAAAATGAACATGTTTTTAACTAGGCACAATCAAGGAAAAATGGAGGTATCATTGCATTTGAGATGGAGTTAGCTATTAGGTAAATCAATTTTTTTAAAAACTGACACCAAGATCAAAAGTTATTGCAAAAAATGAAGAACTGCCCCAAAATAGGCCCAATAGACCTAATCAGGCTTCTAGGGATGATTAGATAGTTTAAAAAGTTACTTTTTAAGTTTTATAACATCCAACATCAATCAGGATTTCAACCCCCAATTATAAATAGGGACCACTTTGGCATTCACCCAAGACCTATTTGGACATTGCTTTCCCAGTTAGAACTAAGTAAAAATGGTAGACTTTTCAAAATATAAGTCTCATGTGAGTCCAAGACCTAATAGGGGTCTGGACCCTCATTATAACTACATGATTTAGCCTATTGTCATCACATTGTAGTTGGGATTTTTCCTTCGTATAAGACTATGGTGTTTTCATGTAAGTTCCCTCAATCAAATTGGGGAATTTTCCTCAAAGAACACTACGTTCCCAACCCCACATAAACATAGACCTAATCAAGAAATTTTCCCTAATTATAAATAACACTTGTCCTCGACCCCCAAATGACCTAATCTAAACCTAAGTCATGATTAATACTAGACTTTCGATCGGTGACCAATCTTAGACCTAGTTGGGGTTAAAACCTTGCATAACACTATGTTGCCTATCTACAACCTCCTTAGGACCTAATCAAGGATTCAATCCTCGATTAGAACTAGACCTACCCTACTCAAATCCCTGATAAAAACCCCACCAACCTAATCATCATAAATATTCTGATTACAATTATGGAAATCTAGAACCAAAGGCCCTATACCTAGTCATGATAATAAATTTGACTAGCAAAGGATTTGCATAAAATGACCACCTTAGACCTAATGGGGCTTTTAAACCCTGGTTAGGTCTACATGCCTCAACAAATTTCAAACAAGTGTAGAATGCCACAAAAAACTCTAATTAGGTAAGGGGATAAGAAAAATACATCAGATAGACCTAATTAGGGGTTATAAACTTGATTAGGTCTATTGAGTTAGATGTTTTTTTAATCACCTTCAACAATTATATTCAAAAAACTTGACAAGTTTTCACCTAATCTGGCAAGATTTTGAAAATGGAATATAGAAGTTAGGAGGTCATTTTTGATAGGGGTAACAAAAATTAAACTAATTAGTGGGAGCCTATTTGATACGACAAGATGATTATTAGAGGAAGAGAGTGCACATATAATAAATTGACCCCCCAAAGTGACTGTAGGGAGCTAAGAGAGCTAGAGAGTGAGATTTTGCAAGTAAGCATAAGTGCGGTAAGACTCTACTTTAGGGCCAAGTAATATATGGGAAAATTTATTATTCAAACTTTGTCTTCATAAAGGGATAGGTTTTAGGAGCCTGAAGAGCATGAAAATTGATATGACATCCTAGAGCAGGCTTAGAGAGCTAGGTAAGCTAGGTTTCAAATGTAAATTGGAAGGTGAAGGCTTCAATTTCACACTAAGTGTTATATATGAAGTTTTATCGCATGGATGTGGTCTTTCTAAAAGTGATGGTTTTGAGTTCCAATTTGGAATGTAAAATGAGATCAAACACTAAGGAAACTTGAGAGTGTTGAGACCAACAAACCGTGAACACAAGTGGGAGTGGTTACAAAAGAAAAAAAGAGGTTCCCTAATTTTTGGAAGAGTTAGGTCATGTTTTGAAAAAATTAATAAATTTTAAATCGATTAGAAAATACTTTTGAGTATTTTGGAATGATATAAACATATCTACAAACCCATAATATCTAGTCAAAATACACATGAAACATGAATATATTTGATAGAGGAGAAGACATGAGTGGATAAATGACTAACTCAGGCATTATCATTGACCCAGTGTGTGAAAATAATTCAATTACCACTTATTAAAACCTACAAGGACTAACTACTATAGATCTAATAATCAAGCTAGTGAATTCTACTTTAAGAATGCTTGCTTGGACATTTTTCTGTTGCCAAATAGGCATCCATAGCCCTGATGAAGTTGTCTCTGATCCCACTCAAGGCCTTTCTCTATTACTGATCGAGCATCCATAGCCCTGGTAGAGGTTACCTGAATCACCCAGGATTGAGCTTTTTGGAAATTGATTTTTTATTTATTTTCTTGTTCTCTTTTTTTTCAAGTTATTAGGTCTAGGGTATGAATGATTTTTTTCCCATTATTATCTTGATTTCTATATTGTATTCATTAAATATTGTTTTATTATGAATGTTAGAACTCAATGGAATGAACACCCAAATTAGTCTCAAAAACATTAAGGAAAACCCTAAACATGAGAATTTTTTGGGCATAATTGAATGAATATTTTGTCACTTTATTTATCTACATAAAACTCACGTCAGTGAAGTACAAAAAAACATTACCCATATAATAGTTCAAGCACCCATATTTTTAAAACTAAGCTAAAAAAACATTACCCACTTAACAGTTCAAGCAGTTCAAGCACCCATATTGTTAAAACTAAATTTGATGTATTCACACTAGTATGCCCCTCAAAATGGAATGATCACAATGAGCCACTAATGGAAGATCAGTGCACCTAGACCAGGCATAAAGAAACCTTGGGGAGATCTCACAAATATCCTTTCAAGAGAGGCAATTTGAAAGACCTACCTGAATGTTGGCATGTTATAAAATATACATCAACACATACTAAATCCCAAGGTAAGTTTTAGGTTGGTAAGAATAATCTTTGTCTTTATTATTTTCATTTTCACCCCTTTTACATAAAGAGTATAATTATAATTACATATTAAATAATATAATATTGTATGTGCTAATAAATACTAACATCCACCCTTAAGATATAATCTGTAAAGGAGATGATTCAATAAGCTATACTAGCTTAAGTAATCTTAAAAGAAGAAAGTGATGTAGAAACTTACACCCCTTTCCCCCACACATTAAGATAAACTTATAGAAATTGATTGAGTGAGGAAAAACCTCAGACATGTGTCCCAAAAACTTGGCCATGTTAGGTGCCCATATACAATAAGTATAGAAAACATAACCAAATGAAATAATGACTATAAGCAATGCATAAATCACAACCAAGATGTAATAGAATCACACACATCCCCCTATAATATTTAATTGAATCAAAAAAAATAAGATGTGTGTCTCTCAAAGAATGATTTTAAAGTGGATGTTGACAACATAGACCAAATGCATAGTAACACCACCAATGGTGATAACACATGTGTTAAAGTAGATGATCTAATGCTAATAGACACTTGCAAGATACTGCAAACATATTTTGGTATTAGAGAGCTATACAAGGAAATATCCCATAAGAAAGTCTTTCTAGTTGAAGCAAACACCAAATATTACTATAAAATAGTCATGTCCATCAAAAAGATGATCATGAGATTTGATCCAAGAAGGAGTACAACTCCTAATAGGTAGTTAATTGTGTTGCATATGATGTTAAAGCTTCCTTGTAAAATAATTTTTTCCTTCATAAAACTCTAATATGATGCCCAAGTGTATCTAAATGGGGCATAACTCAATTCCCATAATCCATGTGTTGTAGTATACTAAACAATATGAAGGCCCTTGTGGGCAACATTCCATGTTCCTAAAATATATTGGTGATGAGTTATTGTTAAGTGATAAATAAAATAGGAAATGGTGATTAATATTATGATATCTTTGAAATTGTAAGATTCTAATACAACTAATTTATAGTATGTTAGCAATCTCCCTCATAAAAATAGTTATATGGGTGGTCCTATCCCACCTCGTGAATATTAGAAACTTGATGATGTTGGGAGGGCAATGTTGAGTCCCACAAGAAGGTATCATTGTCAAGGGCATCAAAAATATAGATGAAGGGATACACTTAAGCATTGAATAGTACATATCATCAGATTAAGGAAAAATTGGAATAAATCCACTACACTAAGTGCCAGGTAAGTGCCCACCAAGTTTTAAAAAATCACATATGGTTGATACATCTCTAAATTTTCTCAAGAACAAACTAAGGTCAATATGGGTCTCAATAAATGTCATAATGGTAACCCATTTAGAGGTGAGGTATCACAAAATGATTATCAAAGCCTTACTAAGTGAAAAAATAAAATATAGTCTTGAAACTTGTTGTAACTAGCATAAAATCATAAATATGAGTGCATCATTGCATTCCTCTCAAGAAAATATGTAGTTTCAAAAAAAAAAAAGAATAAATTCTTCCATATGTAAAATTTAACGTAGATTAAAGCATGAATGGTCCAAGTGACATCTAAAAATCTTTTAATAATTATAACAAGAAGTTAACCATCCAAATCCCAAATATAACACATCAAAGCTCTTGAAAAATTAAGCATGGTGATTAAATATTTCACTCAAAAAGACCACAACATGACCAAGATATGGTCTATCGAAGTCAAGAGTGCTAGAAATAAAGCAAAAAACTAAGAGGTCATCTATAAAAACCTATCCAAAGCTACAAAAAAGGGTTCAAATATAAAATAAATTTTGTTATGCAACTCCAAAACTAGAAAAATGTTTTTTTTTTCATTAAATACTTTCTAAAGTTAAGACATTATTTTATAATTTGCATGTTTTTTATTTTTTTATAATATATATATATATATATATATATATATATATATATATATATATATATATATATATATATATATATATATAACTAAAAAATGAATTTTCAAAAATAAATGCTGAATAAAGGAAAAAAACATGCAATAATTCTATGACCAGGGTATTTTCAAACCTCCATTATTCAATCACTATAGTTCCATTTTTTATGAAACAAAAGTCAAAACTAGATTTCTTAAACATTCTGAATGTAGTGGAATGGTTGAAAACTCTCTGGGAAGCTCTAAAAGTGGTAAAATCATTAATTTCCATTTGATGCAACTGTTATAGAAAACCACCCAAAATGAAAAAGAGATGGTTTCTAGATATGAAAATCATATATGCAATGAATTGAAGTTTATGAGTTTTAATACCATGTTACATGTGTATACATGTATACCATTTAAATAAAATAAATACATATATGATCAAAGGTATATTGAATACCAATATATTAAATGTAGATGTGTAAGAGGGCCAAAGGCCCTCCTTACATGAAGAATACAATACAAAATAAGCCTAGAGATCCATTATTATCTTGTGTGTGTGTGTGTGTGTGTGTGTGTGTGCGTGCACGCGCGTGCGTGCGTGCGTGTGTCTATATATATATATATATGTCAGGATCTTGCTCCCCAATT
The DNA here is from genome assembly GCA_037957365.1 of Torreya grandis. Lineage (NCBI taxonomy): Eukaryota > Viridiplantae > Streptophyta > Pinopsida > Cupressales > Taxaceae > Torreya > Torreya grandis. The sequence continues at coordinate 800,178 of JARHVA010000102.1, forward strand.
AGAGCACATATATGATTACCTCTTGTATTAGCAACTAAACATGGAATTTAACCAGAAGTAACAAGTAACTAGAAATATGAAACAACACAGGAATATGAGAGACAATACACAATTGTATTAATAATCACTCAGAAGAAAATACAATAAAGAAGATGCCACTTCTTCTTCCACCTCAAAGGCTTGCCACACCTCAAGACCTTCTTCCCTCTCTCTCTCGGTCTCAACAATCAACTCCAATACAGAGTTGATGTTCACCTCCACCAGTCAAAAATAATGCTGCCAGTACACCAAGTACACAACCGTACTCCAAGTAGATCTCCTGCTCTTTGTTGCTACCTGCAAATCACTAGACCTTACTCACCATTGTAGATCTCCAAAAGAAGCCATGCACACCTACTAACCAAGATCATACATACACGAAGAACCCTTCTGATTCTCCAAACCAGCACCCACACTTGGTATTGTGGCACTAGGAGGAACACACCATTGCTCTCTTCTCTCTGAAGGAGCTTATTTTTCTCTCTTACTCTCTAGCACAATTTTACAATACATTCCATGAGTCTATTATATAGATCTCATACTTACAATAATTAGACTATCTTAATTACAATAATTAGATGCGCAACTCAAGACTATAACTAGCCTTTAACATGCAAACTAACAGTCCAAAAATAGACTCTCTAGAATCTGCATGCAAACTACATGTTCACACACAGGTTGCTGACGTCGGCACCTTCCTGACCAATGTCAGTCGACTTGTAACCGACATCGATTGCTTCTGTACTGCTATCTGACCAACATCAGTTGATCAGACCAACGTCAGTTGCCTCGCAACTCATTCTGCAACTCTCTGCAACCTCCGCAACCTCCGTAACTCCTCCTGTTTGCATCCTGGTGAAGCTTTTAGCTCCACAACCTAACAATCTCCTACTTGGAGATAAATAGCTACACTTGTACCTGTACTTGTACATCATCTAATTTATTCCTTGGCTTGTATCCCTCTTCAATCTCAATCCTGAAGACCAACCACCACACAACCTGTGATGCTACACCTGTCATCCAAGTAACCTGCCACATTCGAACCTACAACTCATGTAGTGAAGACCTTGACCCTGCATACATGTCGACCTGCTGCTAGTCCCTCTCAGATACTTGAAAATCCACTGAATTACCTTCTAGTACTTTTTCCCTGAATTGGCCCCAAACTTTCTGACAACTCCCACTGCTTGGAAAAACTCAGGTCTACACTCGACCTCATGTGATTTCGAACCCTGTTGTAAGCTTAGCTTGAACTGTCCAGCCCTTGGTGTGCTTTCCGATTCTACATCCTGCATATTGAACCCCGCCAACACCGTCTTCACATCAGCTCCCACTGGAGACCAAATCTCCATGTCTCTTATGCCAAAGAATTTTGCTGCTCCCAAATTCTCCTTGACATACCACTGAACTAACCTTACCCTTAGCTCAGCAAAACCTTGTATATACAAACCTGCTAGCAAATCACCCACATACAGTAACTGGATAATGTCGTGACTCATCATCCACCTGGTAAGACAAACATAATAGTTACACTGACATTAACTAAAGCCCTGCTTTGTCATCCACCTGTCAAAACCTGTACCACTGTCCTGCAGCTTCTTCAAGACCATATACCTTCGCCTTCCATCTCATGTATCCATCCACTCTCTTCTTTAACTTGAGAATCCATCCCTCATCCAGTGCTTTCTTTCAGCTGCCAACTCCACCAACAAACACCTGTTTGGTTCTTCTCCAAGGACTCACACTCCTCATCCATGCCAAGCTCCCACTGTTTCTAAATTTTATCTGCATTGCCTCTTCACATCTTCCTAGTTCTCGACCATCAGTAAGCAACTAGTAAGAAGGTGAACAACGAATATGAGGTCCACTTACCATTTCAGTCCTCTATATGGGCGTTTGAGACTCCTTGATAGCTTGCTTTCCACCCAATATCCGTTCCAATGATCGATCTCAGCCATCTCCCAATCTGCTCCCGACTGACATCAGTTCCCTGCGACTGACCCTGTCTGTCGACATTGGTTTCCTAACCGACGTCAGTGTACCTCCTACCGACATCAGTTCTTGTATGACCGACGTTAGTTTCTTCTCCCTAACACCACCGACTCTGTTGATCTGCATATGACCGACATCGATACATGTCTGTTTGACGTCGATTCCTCCTGACCGATGTCAGTATCTATATTTGCGTGTGAGTGATGACTTTTTACCTGCGAGCTCTCCATGGATCAAAACCCTGTTCAAATTAACACAGCTCTGCTCAAAATAATTCAATCCCTTCAGCTGATCTCTGTCCGTCATCTCTTCCATGAACACCAAGGCTTTCCAGTTCTTAAGTTTGTCAAAGATATCTGTCTTCCGCTTAAGAACATGCATTCCCCTCCTACATATGTGACCAAGCCTACGAAGCCACATCTCTGTAACAAAAGGTTAATTAGTAATATAAGTAGATAGATAAAGGATACCTACTTTCTTACCACCGTCTAATTCAAGTGCATCCGCTGTGAGAGTTATTGTGCATCTCCCATCACCTAACTTTCCTGAAGAAATTAGACTCATCTCCAAGACTGGTACCTGCATGACCTCATTCAACACCCGTGTGTTATCTGTCTACAATTTCAGCTTCACTTCCCCTTCGCCAACCATTTGACAAGGCTCACTAGCTCCTAAATAAATCTCTCCAAAGTCTCCAAAGACATACCCATGAAAAGATGCTCTATTTTAGGCTGCATGGAAAGAGGCAAAAGAATCTGTAAACCAAGATTCTACTTTATCCAGAACATCCTGTGTAACAACCTGTGCAACATCTGCTCCTCCCTGCTGATCTGCTACCAACCAACAATCTTTCTTTACCTGCTCTTTCTTTCCATCAATCAGACCATTCGTGCTATTCAATTTCTCCATTCGTAGCTTACTTTCTTCTACCATTGCTATACTCTCACTCAATTTGAAACTCCTGAGAGTGACCTGTAATCAACAAACACTAACCAGATCTGAACCACCTGTTAGTAACCCAACCAAAAGCTCTGATACCACTTGTTGGTATCAGATCTTGAACCTACAACCAGGCTCTAATACCACTTGTCAAGATCTTGCTCCCCAATTAGAACACATATATGATTACCTCTTGTATTAGCAACTAAACACGGAATTTAACCAGAAGTAACAAGTAACTAGAAATATGAAACAACACAGGAATATGAGAGACAATACACAATTGTATTAATAATCACTCAGAAAAAAATACAATAAATAAGATGCCACTTCTTCTTCCACCTAAAAGGCTTGCCACACCTCAAGACCTTCTTCCCTCTCTCTCTCGGTCCCAACAATCAACTCCAATATAGAATTTATGTTCACCTCCACCAGTCAGAAACAACGCTACCAATACACCAAGTACACAACCGTACTCCAAGTAAATCTCCTGTTCTCTGCTGCTACCTACAAATCACTAGACCTTAATCACCATTGTAGATCTCAAAAAGAAGCCATGCACACCTTCTGACCAAGATCATACATACACAAAGAACCCTTCTGATTCTCCAAACCAGCACCCACAATTGGTACTGTGGCAGTAGGATGAACACACCATTGCTCTCCTCTCTCTGAAGGATCTTATTTTGCTCTCTTACTCTCTAGCACAATTTTACAATATAGCCCATGAGTCTATTATATAGATCTCATGCTTACAATAATTAGACTATCTTAATTACAATAATTAGATGTGCAACTCAAGACTATAACTAGCCTTTAACATGCAAAATAATAGTCCAAAAATAGACTCTCCAAAATCTGCATGCAAACTACATGTTCACACACAGGTTGCTGATGTCGGCACCTTCCTGACCGATGTCAGCCAACTTGTAACCGATGTCGGTTGCTTCTGCACTGCTATCTGACTGACGTCAGTTGCCCCGCAACTCATTCTGCAACTCTCCGCAGCCTCCACAACCTCTGTAACTCTTCCTGTTTACATCTTGGTGAATCTTTTAGCTCCACAACCTAACAATATATATATATATATAGACACACACAAGCATGTGTGTGCGCGCGCGTGCACACACACACACACACACACACACACACACACACACACACTAGAATGTATGAATAAAGATAGATTTTTAGGATTATTTTATAAAATATTTTTTCATGTGTGGAGGGTCTTTATCCCTCATGCACATTTGAGCTTAATATATTAGTTTTCATTATAAATTGATCATACATGTGTTTATTTTACTTAAATTTTATACATTCCTACACATCTCACAATTGTACTTGTCATGTGAATGATGTTCCTTTATGATTTTTCAAGATGGTAGAACCTACATAGAGATTCATTCCATTTCTGAAGACATGAAAACCATTTATTATGGAACCTCAAATAATTATTCATATGGAGAACTTAAATATGTTTTAATGGGATGAAATAAGTAAAACCTAGGAGGATAGTGGTACTCACATTAGTAGTATAGATGAACAATTATCAAAGCTTAAATTTACTCCAATCTGCCCAAGTGAATATAAACATGACATGTATACCTTTGACATTGGTCAAATTCATCCCACCTTGAAGTACTATGATATACCTATTCAATCATTTGTGCCTATGGGTATACCATGTTATGATGATAAAGTTAAAGGGCCTATAGTGGAAACTTGTTACAATATAAACAATCCAAAGCAACCTCCTAGTTATGTTGAAATTATTTTATAAAAATATGGATTTAGATTGAAATGTACACAAAAATGGGATATAAAGGTCAAGACTTGGGTAAGAATGATCAAGGTATTACATAACATATAAAACTACTCATCGATTCAATATAGGGATCGAATCTAGTGAATATTATCAAGTGGAAGATTTACCTTTTGAAATGAACCATGGGTATCGCAGTGCTCGTAATCATGTAATTGTTATAAAAGACAAATTATTTCATAATTTATTTTACAAATCTAACATGAATCACATTTAAGAGGTAAATAAAGTCACAGCCTTACAACTTGCACATCTTGAATTTATTATTGAGGCAACGTCACCTATGATTATACCTATTGTCATTGATGCTTTATCTAATGATGAAGCCCTTCAAGAATATTTAAAATCGTATGTGGATTTATCATCATAATAATATATTTCCTTTTAATTTGAATAATCATGCATATTTTGGGGAGAGTTGTCCCTCGCTTATTGATGAAAACATCTTGTTATATGGTCTAAATGTTTTACCAACTATACCATATGTTGAGTATTTATCTACATTGTTAAACAAATAAATAACTAGATAAAATTATGATACTAAGGAGGATCATAAGATTGTATTATTGATTGCATAGATGACTTCTAAAGAAAGATAAGAACATACAAAAATATTATGATACTTTTCCAATCTATTTTATTTATCTTATGTCAATATTCTTGGAATTGATCCATCAATTTTGGTTTGTAATTTATTTGATCATCCTAATGTTAAACCAATCAAGCAAAAGATTAGAAAGATGCATCCTAAGGTTACTTTATTAGTCAAGGATGAATTACATAAGTTAATTGATGTGGGTTTCATACAACCTATTAATTATTTAGATTGAATCTCCAACATTATCCGTGTAGCTAAACCTGATGGGGTCATTTCAATAATTTGTACTAACTTTAGAGACTTAAATAATCCATGTCCTAAGGATGACTCTCCATTGCCCAATATTGATATGATATTATATTTTATAGTTGTGTATGAGATTATTTTATTTATGGAAGGATTTGTTGGATATAATCAAATTAAGATAGATCCCAATGCTCAACACAAATTATATATGACCAATTGATTATTCAACTTGAATCTCCAACATTATCCATGTAACTAAACCTAATGGGGGCATTTAGATAATTTTTACTAACTTTAGATAATTAAATAAGCCATGCCATGTCCTAAGGATGACTCTCCATTACCTAATATTGATATGATATTAGATTTTACATTTGTGTATGCGATGATTTTATTTATGGATGGATTAGTTGGATATAATCAAATTAAGATAAATCCCAACACTCAGCACAAAACAACATTTTCAACTCCTTCATGTACACTTTACTATGTGGGCATGCCTTTTCGTCTTAAAACTACAAGTGCAACTTATTAAAGGGTTATGACATATATTCAACAATTACATACAAGATATTTTAGAGTATTATGTTGATAATATCTTGGGAAAATATAAAAAGAATTAAAACCAACTAGGGATTTGAGAATAATATTTTAACAATTACGATGATATAAATTTAAATTAAATCATAAGTGCCTTTTGTATTACATATGTAAAGTTATTTAGTTTCATTATTTCTTTTAGATCTATATAAGTTGGTCCTAATAAAGTACAAGCTATTAGTTAACTAGCTCCTCTTACAAGAATTAAACAACCAATATGTTTACGAGGAAAAATCCAAGATATCAAATGGTTTATTTCTTAATTAGTTAATAAATTTTAACCATTTTCTTGATTTTTATGCAAAGGCACTAATTGTGATTGGATTGAACAATGTCAAAATGCTTTTGATGAAATTAAATTATATCTAGCTACATCCCCTTTCTATGATGCCATTTATTCCTCATGAACCTTTGTTACTATACATATCTACCAATGAGCATGCCTTAGGAAACTTGATTGCATAATATGATGATGAACATAAAGAACATATTATTTATTACATCATTTGACATTGGTGATTATGCAAATAATTATAGCTCGATGGAAAATTTATGCTTGGCTATTGGGTTCACCACATAGAAACTGAGACATTATATCCTTAATAGTGAGACTCAATTCATTGCTAAAATTGATCCTTTTAAATATATTATGTATAATACTTATCTATCCAAGTGCATATCTAAGTAGGTCATGCTAATCATTGGGTTTGATCTTAAATATGTACCTTAGAAATTAGTTAAAAGGCATGCTATTGCTACAAAATTAGTCATGGTTCTGTTGATACACCACACTTCTATAGATGATACTTTTCTTGATGATTTTGTTGTGTACCAATGTAAACAAAACTTGGAACATGTAATTTGATGGGTCCATATGTGTTTCAGGTGATGGGCTTTCCATTGTATTAGTAAATTCCTAAGGTCAAAGTATGCCATTAGTATACAGATTGAGTTTTTCTTATAAAAATAATATAGCAGAATATGAGGCTTTGATTATAGGTATTCACAGATTTAAAGATCACTCTACTTATTTTCAACTCCTTGTCATTCAAGTGATGTGCACTTATCAAATGAAATAAGATAAATTGATTCCATATCATGATTTATTTATTAGGTTTATAACATTCCTAAAATAAATAATTGCCACACAAATGTTACGAATAATGTTACTTTTGTTGTTAGAGCATTTAATCCTAAGTGGGCTTATTGACCCTTAGCCTTGTTAAAGTTATTAAATAATAATAATATATTATTTATTAACATGAGGTGGAAATCTCATGAAAATAAATAATAAAGTTATAATTATTTAATGAGTTACCAAAATTTAATTAAATCACTTTATGGGGATGGATGGACCCATTATTTTTACAACACTCACCTCTCTTGGTATTTCAATATAAATAGGGTTTTACCCCTATTGTGAAATTATTCAAAAATGAAATTATTTTATCATATTTAACCTATGAGTTTTGTGAAGGCCATTCTATGACGAAGTCAGAAGGCAAAAGTATTTGTATTGGGGTTATTATTGTTTCTCAATCATTGAATATCACTTGTGGGTTTTTTACCTCTTAGAGGTTTTCCCACTTAAAATACTTGTATTCCGTGTAAATAGATATGTGATTTTATTATCCTTTGCAATCAATCTCTCTTAGATCTTGTACCTGTGTGTATTGCTTATTATATCTATACATGAATTCTTTCATCCCTTATGCATATTGATATTACAAATGAGTGTGTTATATTGATTACTAAATGATTGCAATAACCAACTACATGTTATATAGACTAGTGTTTATTTTTTTATTACATGTGGAATGAGATAAGAAGAGGGTGAAATGGGAAAATTTCAAGAATCTAGAATCTTCATGTCCATTGTGGACAAGAGAAAAATGTCCCTATCCTATGGAAGTGTTAATAAAATATGTGAATTTACTAAAAAATATCATATTGAAGAAAAGGTTCTTAGAGTTAAAATGAACCTTGTTAAGAAAAAAAAAATATGATAAAATATTTGGATTTGAAAGCCTACAAGAGTTTTTACATTTGATGGATTGATCTTACCAAACTTTTGTAGGTCAATGAACCCTTTTATCCACATAATATTAGGGATGCTATAGGTCATGTTAGTATTTACTTTATCTCTAAGAGGAAGAAGGATTTGTCTTGGATCAGTCTAAGGTTTTAGTTCCCCTTTAATTAGATTCCTATTTTAGATTGGCAAGGCAAAAAACCTCTGATTAATGAGGAGGAATTTGAAATATGGGTTAATTTTGAGAATCTTCATGGATAACATGCTCCCAAAAATGACACCAGGATGGAAGTTGTTGATTTTAGAAGTATTTTTAAAACATAATGATCTCTTAATTTGGATTTTTTTTGGCTACAATATTTTCTTTGGTTGATGATTGTGGAAGACTATGGGAGGTTTAATAGATCCTCCTTTGATGGTTGTTTTCTAAAATTATGACATGTATACTATGTGTTTAAGGTGTTTGTACCCTAGGTTGCTTTGTTTTTATACTTAATAATACTAGTTTTGGTGTTCATTCCTTGGGTAGTAATGATTTTGGGCCTATAAAATATTCATTGTATGTATTCAATTTGGCTATTGGGTTTCCTTTTGTTTGCCTAGGTATGGCTTTGAATTTGTTTTGTTGGTGCATTTTGATTTTTTTAAATTTTATTATGATGTTAATAAAAAGGGTGAGGGACCCATGAACTTGCTTTTACTAATTAAAAAAATGCATTACCAGATCTAGATGGGTTAGATGTACTATCCATCACATGCAGTACAGATAATTTAAAATTGTGTGTGGACATACATAATTTTTTATCAGATAATCTTATTTCTTCCTCATTTTTCAAGAAATAATAAGATAATATTTCAAAGGGATGCTATTAGGTTTATTATAATTAGATATAATATTTTTAAAATATACTTTGATGGGCACTTGCTTATATGCCTTTGGCATGATGAAGCTAAGTTAACATTACAAAAGGTTCATGATAGTGAGTGTGGTAGGCATTTTAGTGGAAGATCCATGTCATAAAAGTTATTAAGAATGGGTTATTATTGGCCTATAATGGAACATGAATGACAATATTATACAAAGTTTTATGAGAAATGTTAATGATGTGGTAGATTAATGCATGCACCATCTCAAGTATTATAACTTATTATTTCTCCTTAGCTGTTTTCTATTTAGGGATTTGATCTAATTGGAAAACTTTACCCTCCATCATTAGCAGGTCACAAATTTAATATCACTACTACTAAATATTTTAATATATGGGTTGAATCTATAACTTTAGGATCTATGAGAGGTGAAGATTTATGTATATTTATGATGACTCATCTTTTTTAAAAATTTCCTCCCATTATTTATCGTTATAGATAATGGTTCATATTTCAAAAATAAGATGGTTAATAGTTTTTGTGATAAATAAAAGATTCAACATAATTTTCAAGTCATTATTAAACTCAATGGAATGACCAAGCCAAGGCTACAAATAAGACAATTATAAGTTTTTTTAGTAAAACATTAGCCAAACATGGTGACAATTGATTTAATCAAAACAAATACACTCTATGAGAATATCAAATAAGGTTTAGAATAGCTATAGACAACCCCTTGCTCTCTTATCTATGGTGCATCAATTTTTTTTTCACTTTATAACTTAAGATTCCTTCTCTCTATGTGTCATTTAAATGAATTGTTGATGATAATTAACATAGAGAAAAAAAAATTGGAAATGTTTGATAAAGTGCGTATTCATGATATTGAGCACCTAAAAATTTATCAAAAATTTCTTCAGAAGCACTATAATGAAAAGATCAAATAAAGAGAATTCAATGTAGATGATTTGTTTTTAAAATAAAATTATAAAAATACAAATGCATATAAATAAAATAAATGTTAGTTCCAGCCTAACTAGCTAGGTCCATTTATTATTAAATAGAAACATATTTCAAGGGCCTATCACCTAGCTACGTTAGAGGGCAAGCCTTTAGAGAATATTGCACTAATATTACACTTGAATCTTTTATTTTTATTGATCTTTTTATTGTAAGTCTTTTGCTTTGATCGATCATTTTATTTGATTCATAAATTTTGTGGTGTCCTTTTCACTTGTCTTGGTCATTTATTTTGTGTACTTGTGCATATTTTTCATATAACTTAAGGTAGTTGTATTGTTTACTCATGTATTTGAATTTTTTTAAGCACACTTCATATATTATATTTTGCTCACATTGGGGGCAATATTTTCATACACTAATATCAATTAGGGGCATGTTATTATTGTTCTTCATTGTTTACATATTGCTCATTGGGGGAATGGTTTTCCCATGTGTTTATAGATTATATATTGTTTACAATGGGGTGAGCACATGTCATATGCCCCTTTTCATATGTATTATTCACATTTGGGGCATCCTATGATTATGTTTAAATTTATATATCTTGTCCATATTGGGGCATATTGTTACATCGTGACATATCACTTGCCTCTCATTTTCTTCCTATTATTTATACTTTACCATATTACTATTGAGATACATATTATTAATGAGATTTCACAATGATATATTTTATATTATTATATGGAAAACTATGTTGTAAATGAGTTTTCATGATTATTACAATGTTTTTTGATCCAGACAAAAATTTAGGATAATATTTTTGTCAGAATACTAAAAACTTAATATATCACTAGTATGTCACCTTCCCAATGTCATCTCTTAGACTATTGATCAGAATTGTAAATTGTATTATGAATTTGAAGTATCATAAAGAAAACTAGTTTTGGTGCCCTAACAGTTTGGATTTAGCTATAATGTTGGGCACAAACCAATGTTTAGTGCCCAAATTTTATGCAAGAGCATCCCTAGAAAAGGTAAATCATGCATCACCAAAAAAAACTAAGTCTATTTTTATGAATAAATTTAAAACTTGGGTGCATGGCATATAGGAATGCATTTATTTTATCTCTAGTGTGACACATGAGTCTACATGTAGAAAGAGGCAAAATATAGTTGCATAGAAGTTAGATGGAGTTTTGGCTTATATTAAGTTTTTGATGATGTTTTTGTGCCATCACATGGAACATTTGGTTTGTGTGGGTCATGCATAAAATTTCTCATTACACAATAGTATGAAGCCTAATAGATGTAGAGCCACATGGTACAACACAAATGTAGGAGAAAAACTTGATACAAGTGCAATTATGTATCATTACACAAAAGACACCTTCCATCATAACAACCTAGAGTTTGAATTCACACACACATAGACATTATCCTACCAAGGTAGAGAAGGAAGGATTGGGCCAAGAAGATTTCATGCAAAAAGAAGTAATTAGTGCAAATTAAAGTAGTTTGACTCCAAAGTTATTGGAAGGGATATTTAACATCAAGATTATTGGATATGGATTCTAAGGGCACATGTTTCTCATCCATGTTTATGTGGTAGGGAATAAAACTTTGGGAACACGTGCTAGCTTGTGAGAGCTTACATGAATGTCTCTTAACACATAACACCTGTAAAATTTGATATAAAGGCATGTTCGATAAGGCATTAAGGAGATTAGAAGGGATATTTAACATCAAGATTATTGGATATGGATTTGAAGGGCACATGTTTCTCATCCATGTTTATGTGGTAGGGAATAAACCTTTGGGAACACATGTTAGCTTGTGAGAGATTACATGAATGTCTCTTAACATATAACACCTGTAAAAGTTGATATAAAGGCATGTTTGATAAGGCATTAAGGAGATTAGATTATTTGGATAGAAATATATCTCATAGGTTAAAGGTCATTGTAGCCTTAAGTATAGATGGAAGTGTGAGATAATTCATTGTTATATATAGAGAGAATCTTACATTTACAGCTAAAGATCCAAGCATAACCTATAGCTAATGCATTGGATGAAACCTATGTAAATATTTGTTTAAAATAATATATATGATCAAAACCCTTGTGTTTTTAAAATCTAAGTTTGTGTGAATGTGTGTTTATCTAATTGTTAGGTTAGGATTTCCTAAATTAGAAACCTTGTCCCTATGACTCTACCAATTTTTGGTATCAAATCAAGGTTTAAAAAACTTGTGGAATGTGGAAAGTGAGGCTACCTACATAGGATTACAAGTTGAGATCTTGTAGAATTAGGGTTCATGCCCAAAAAATAGAAATATTGCCTAGAATAATCAATGGTAGAAGAAACATGGTAGTTTCTAACATGGCTGGGAGACTTGATGGTAGAGGAGGCAAGGTATCTACCAACATTATGGGAAAATAGACAAAGACTTGGGCATATTGTACATTATTAATGTAAAGCATGCCAGGTGAATATTAATCCTACAAATAACTAAGAATATTTTTTTACAACATAGGACAAAGGAATAATTAAATTCATGTGAAAAAGGTAGTGTGTGGTAATAATGAACAAAGAAAATGCAAAATATGGATATGTCGAATAAAGATCAAAGATTCAATTTGTGCATGGTTGTGCAAGATTAATCATGTGTAGTTGTGTAATGTTGCATGATGCAAGAATAATATGGTGATGGCTCCCACTTAGTAAGATCTACATGTAATATATGTGTAAATATATAAATGCACGAGTGGAATTACATAATGAAATATTTATTTATAAACAAAAGGACACAAGTAATAAAATAAGTGCAGAGTGGGAAGGTAACCAAATTTCAGCATTGACACATGAATTGGCCACATAAGCCTATGGCTACACAACCTATACCTATGACTGAAAACATGAAAGAATAGAATATTACAAGGTGGGATATAAAAATATTTTAATTTAAAATCATAACCATCTGATGGGTTGGTGAAGGTCGTTGGATGTTTATTGGCCAAATTCCCAATTTAAATTTAAAAACATTAGAAGGAATAAATATGACATTAATGGTATAATCCGCATAAAGAATAATAAAAAATAGGGGAGCATCCATAAAATGGAGGCTATATAAGGAGATGTCAATTTAGAATTGAGAATCTAAGTCTTAAATGCTAAGAATATAACTAATCAAGCATTGGAAAAGAGAACAAAGAAATTGATCTATTAGGGTTTCATGGTTTGTGTCTTCTTGCTTGTATCTTTTTCCCATTTTTCTCATACCATTAGGCTTGTAGGATTTTTTAGGGATATAGTGAATTAACTATGCTTGGTACACTACCATTTGGGTGCATAGGTGCTATATTTATGGCTTCTCCATGTTCTATTACATCTGTTGATGCATGATATAGAGCTAATGATGCCCAAGCTAGCTTGGAAGTTTGTTTTGAAAGTTTATGATGAGGTAATTCTGAGCCTTTCCCTCCATTTTGAAGGTAAGTATTCCTAATACTACTATTGAATAATGTTTATAATGGTATTAAAATTTCTCTATCATTTCTTATTTTGTTGGCCACATTCCCTTAAATAATTACTTGTATAACTGGCTCCACAACCACTAGGAGCCACTAGGTGTCCATATCTCCAGAATTTGAAACCTTACCAAAAGTTTCTTCTTGTTTACCTATAAGGAGCCCTCTAAGACACAACTGATTACTACAAAGTCTAATTTCTGGTTACTTCACAACTAGCTTGTGATTTTTTATCCCTGGTCTCATGATTTTAAGGTTTATGACAATGTTGCCCTCTATGTCCCTATTTAGGTTGAGCTTCCCAATATGCCAGTTCACTTATTATATTTTATTCCCAAAATCATCACTCCCATAGGATGCATGGTTATGATTGAAATAGATATGTGGTTCTCCCCTCACCCTAATAAATGAGCCTACATAGAGGTTGACCTCTCCAAGGAGCTGAAGGAGTTTATTGAGATCCAAGTTGGGGAGACCTAGTGGTCACAAAAGGTTGTATATTTCAACCTTCTCAATACTTGATTTCATTATCAGGATTCAAACCACCACATCAAAAATTTCCTTGTATGGGTCATCCTAAGCCTCCTTAGTCACCTCCTCAGACTGAAAAGCCAAAATTGACAGACCAAGGTGATGGCTGGACTACAATATCCCCAAATAGTCATCAAGCCCTAAGCCATAAAACACACCCTAGCCGCCACCTTGGGAGGATAATCCTCTAGTTTTCACACCCTCTTAGGGGAATTATCTACCACTCCCCACCAAGATAATTCCTCTAAACCCATAAAGCATTTCTCTAGCTTCCTAGAATTTTAAAATGCCTATGGTTGAGGTTCTCTCAACCAATGGCTCATTCTCCTGGTGGTATCACAACCCACCTCCTGGGGGCATCAAATATCTTCAAAAGGAGCATGATGCTAAATATTATTCCATTGTGAGAGGTGGAATTTATTTCCCTCACTAACATAACATCTTTGCATCATTAGCAAATTTTAAGGATGAGTAAGGGGAGATTCAAATGGATGATCCCTCCCTACAAATGTTTTATCATGTAATGTTAGGGGTTTTAAAGAGTCTACTCATAAATAATTTGTGTGAGATAATTGTTAGTAGATTGGTTTTATAGACATTCTTTATTTATTGGAAGTTAAGATATCTAAATTTTTCCTCTAGACATCCCTGCATAGCATTTGATTGGATGCCATCTAGGTCATCACCGTGCATGAGGCAAAACATGGTGGCACCTACATTTTAGTTACTCTTAAGTTATACTTTGGCATTATTTTCATAGGGGAGGATCCATCACATTGAGCAGTCTAAATTATTCTTGACATTGATGGCCATATATTTGGTATTCTAAACATCTACACTCCTAATGATTGACCACTCCCTACTTTGGCGATCTTTGGTAGATAGGTTACCTCCTTCCATGTGACTTATGTGCGATGACTTCAATATGATTGAATAACCCCAAGATAAAGTTTGGGAACTCCCCATCTATTGGTGTGTTAGTGAATGCAAGGCTTGGTGCTTTTTCATAAACAAATGGGGGTTGGTAGATCATTTCCTTTGGAGATAGACATTTAATCCGATGTCTTGGTTTATGTGGTTTAATTACCAATCTAGGGATCACTATGTGCTCAAATAACTTGATTGATTTATGATGTCAAAGTAAAATATTTTTTCCTTTTCTAGCATTGATGGCCAACCTGTCAATGTCTACTCACGTATTATTTTTTAGACCACTCACACATCTCCTACAAAGTGAAATATACCTTAAGGAATTAGAATGTGCCATGTAATCAATTTATTTTTAATACCTATATGTTAAGTATTACTGGTACCATCCAACTCATCTAGTGAATATAACACCTAGCCTTGTGCCCCCCATACGCTGTTAGCTGGATTGAGTGATGAAATGAGACCATTATGCATACCACCTCCTTCCTCTACCACTATGAAAAACATGTCTCTCAAATATGTAAGCATTTATATGAGGCCACACTCTAGGAGTTCAAACAATCTCTACCTCCCTTGAGACTGATCCTTTCAATATTTAATTAAAAAGGTTATGTGCCTCCATCAAACACCACCTCAATATGGTGGATAGTCATGAAGCAGAGGTGCCCAACTTTGTGCTCAACTGCATTGGCTTAAAATTAGTGACAAAGCCTTTAAGGATTTATTCAAAGCACTAAAAGTTAAGAAAGCTCATAGGAAAATTAAAGCCATTCAAATGTCTCAATCTTGGCTTACCTCCCAGTCTCTCCTTTACCTTTATTAATCATTACAAGTAGGTTTTCCATGTCCAACCTTTCATGACTAAGCAATCTCAATCTCTTTAGAATTTCCTTGATGTGGTGCCTCACAATCTCAAACCAATCTATCAATGCCTCTATGATTCCCTATTCACCTTATAGCAGATTATGGAGGCTTTGAACTATATGAGCAATAAAAAATCCCCCAGCTTCGATGGTCTTCCTTGAAAATTTTACAAAGTAACTTGGGAGTTCACTGGCCTTGACTTGATACAAGTCTATAAGGAAGCCTTGCATAATGGGTATCTTGAACCCATAATCAAACAAGAGAATATCAAATTTATTCCCAAAGCTAGAGATCCTGAGCTTCTCACCAGCTAGAAGCTGATAAAATTGCTCAATGTTTCTTACAATATTCTTATCAAAGCCCTTGCCAATCACATTCAGATAATCCTGGCTACCATTTTTAGACTAAAACAAACAAGATTTATTAGAGGAAGATATATTTTGGATAATCTTATTGCAATCTGGGAAGGTATGTCTTCAGCCCGTTCCTCTCTTCAGAGAACTATTTTTATTAAATTGGAATTTGAAAAGGATTATAATAAAATTGAGTGGCATTTTATCCTTGCTATATTCAAGGCTCTTGGCTTTGGACCCTATTTAATTTATGCAATGCAAACCTTGCTTCATGATGCCTCCACCTACCTCACTATCAATGGGCATCAAACCCTTGGGATTGAGCTTCAGTGTTATATTCACCAAGTTTATCCCCTTACTCCAACACTCTATGTTTTAGACTTTAAATCCATAGGTTACCTTTTGGATTTTAAGTCTTCACAGTGTCTCATTCATGGCATTGTGTTGCTTGAACACATCTCTCATATCATTAATAGACACTTTGCAGATGACACCTTCTTCACACTTAAAGATCAAGAGGTGATTTTTAATGAAGCTATGCAATGTCTAGATATCTTTTATCGAGCTTACGTCTCTAGTATTCAATGGAGACAAACTCAGTGTTTACATTAAAGCATTATGCATGTGCTTGAGTGGCTTAGGAAGTTTAATTGGTAGTGGATTGATTGGGGGGAATAATTCAAGTGCTTGGGCATCCCCTTTTCTTTTAATAGCTTGCCATATGAGATTTGGCAATATGTTCTCAATAGAATTGAATTGAATATTGAATATTGGATCACCAATCTCTTTCTCTAGTGGGCAAGTTCTAGATATGCACCAAGATCTTGGCAGCCACTCACATTTACTATCCCTCTTGCTAGCCCCCCTCTAAAGACTCTTATGATAATTTAGCCAAGATTATATGAGATTTCCTCTAGGAAAATTCTAAAGGGGCTCAGGGTTTTCATCAAGTGGCTTGGGATATTTTATACCTTCTTCATGATAAAGGTGGCATGGGCATCATTGACACCTTTAGGCAAAGTATGGCCTTGTGTGGTTGTTCAGGATATTGAGGGCAATAAATCTTAGAAAATCTTCCTCCTCCATTGTATTTCTTTGGGCTCTCCCTATGGTAAAACTAGTTGGTAGAATATTGGCTTTCAATTCCTCCTCATCACTAATGTGCTTGTTAATATTACAATCTCCTTTGTAGTCAAGAGTATCTAGAAGTATTTTGAAGCAATACAACTCCACTTAAAATGGGTAGGGGATGGAGTTCACATAGGGTTATCTTTTAGTGTAGCGATCATAGTTTATGGTTGTCTCCTATTCTTTATAATTCTTAAATCTTCCTGGTTGAATTACTTGGTATTAAATTTTTATGATTATTCTGCAAATGGGTTTACACTACCCTGATTTCATTACCTCTAAAAACTAGATTCCTTGGCCTACTTTAAAAGACAAGTTTCAATTAAATAACGTTGACCTACCTTCCATCCTTCAGATTCAAGAATTACTCCCTGATTTGATGCTTCATAAGCTTGGTCTACAGCTTCTAAAGGCCTGGTGGAAATACTAGAGCTGGAACTATGACCCACACTCTAAAAGCTACTCTCCTGAGCTTCTTTATCAAGTGATGAGTCCATTATCTCTAGCTCTTGATAAGATCAATAGATATTGGGGCCTTTAGTCCTCTCCTAGGATTTGGCTTTCTTGTTTGGATTATGTGTGGCACCTTGGCTTAGAGCCAAATTTGGCTCACTTTTTATGGTGTTTAATTTACTAGGGGCTCCCCTTTGGTGAGATTCTACTCCACCTCTGTATTCCCCAAACTTTTTGTCTAGCTTGCAAGTGGCCAAAATCTTTCAAACATCTATTTTAGTTTTGTCCTAAAGCTAATCTGCCTAGCAATGGATTCATTCCTCATTCTAACCTTATCATCCTGAGACTCTCTCTTGGAGGCAGGCACTTTTTAGGGAATTTTCTAATTGGATATATTCTATTGCTTTTCTCTGGAAAAATTTTCATGTTATCATCCTCTTTCAACTTTAGAAAGCTAGAAATAATGCTATTTTTAATCTTGAGGTCAATGGAACTTCATTTTATATTAACGAAAAGGTCTCTTTTTATTATTTTGTTTACTTGTAGATTCAATCTCAAGTTAAGAATATGGTACTATACCTATGCCACTTGTAGGATCTCCTCAACCACTGGGGGAGTGCCCCATGCACTATGTGTAGAGTTTTGCCAGATGGCTCACCACATGATCACACACCAATCTTCCTAGGAGGCTTAGAATTAGAAGTCAGTCTTGAAGCAGGGGATTGTTTTGAGTTCCCCCTCATATAAGGGGTGGCTAGAGGTTTCATCAAAAATATGATGATGGTCCTGCACAATGGTCTTTAGTGAGTGTTATTGTTCCTCTACATCTCACTGATGGTTTCCCTATCACTATTCATGATGACCTCCTGTATGGTTGGACTGATCTAGAGATTCTTGATGTGGAAATGCCTACTTAGTTGGTGCTTCATAAGGATGAATCTCTACCTCTACCTCCTGGGGTAGCGACCTGTGCTTAATTATCTAGTTGGTTATTTGTAGTTGCTCTTATTGTGCTTTGATCGGCTATTTTTTGATGTTTTGATCTAGTTTCTTCCTCTGACATAGAGTTTGGGTCATGATTTATCTAGCCATATTAATTAATAACCTTCTGTAATTATATTTTGTTTTTTAATATAATGTGAAGCATTCCAATAGTAAATGCTAAGGAAACTCTATAGAATTTTCCAATGAATAACTAAGTGTGCATCTGAGAGCTAGAGACTCAAAGCTTTGAGTGTGTAAGACATTTAAGAGAGTAAATTCATTTATATAAAATAAGCCTTCATAATCATGGCATTTTTTAGTTAATCATGTACTTTTATCTCGAAGTATATATTGGAAAAAAAATTATGTTCATCAATAATATAAATGTTATCTTTCTGCACCAAATTTTGTGTGTTTTTTAGTGTTTAATTATAGCTATGTGGTCTAAGGAGTTTCTTAACTTAACCCCCTAACTACAACTACATGTATTTGGCTTCATAGCATAGGTTTTGAACCTCAAAGTGTGAGTGGATTTAATCATGTCATTTTAGCTTAGGGTATATATTGGGAAAAAGATTATGTTCATCAATAATATAAAATTTATCTTTCTACACCAAATTGTGTGTGTGTTTTTAGTGTTTAATTCTAGTTGTGTGGTCTAAAGATTTTCTTGACTTAACCCCTAAATATAACTACATGTATTTGGCATCAGAGCATAGGTTTAGAACTACCTACTTAGTTGGTTCTTCCTAAGGATGATCCTCTACCTCTACCTCCTGGGGTGGTGACCTGTGCTTAATTATCTAGTTGGTTATTTATAGTTGCTTTCATCGTGCTTTGATCGGCTATTTTTTGATGTTTTGATCTAGTTTCTTCCTATGACATAGAGTTTAGGTCATGATTTATCCAACCATATTACTTTGTAACCTTTTGTAATTATATTATTTTAATTTAATGTGAAGCATTCCAATAGTAAATGCTAATGAAACTCTACAAAATTTTCCAATGACAACTAAGTGTGCATCTGAGAGCTAGAGATTAGAAGCTTTAAATGTGTAAAACATTCAAGAGAGTAAATTCATTTATATTAAATACGCCTTCATAATCATGGAATTTTTTAGTTAATCATGTACTTTTAGCTCTGAGTATATATTGGAAAAAAATAATGTTCATCAATAATATAAATTTTATCTTTTTGCACAAAATTTTGAGTATTTTTTAGTGTTTAATTCTAGTTGTGTGGTCTATGGATTTTCTTAAATTAACCCCCGAACTACAACTACATGTATTTGGCATTAGAGCATAGGTTTTGAACCTGAAAGTGTGAGTGGAGTTAATCATGTAGTTTTAGCTTTAAGTATATATTGGGAAAAAATTATGTTCATCAATAATATAAATTTTATCTTTTTACACCAAATTTTATGTGTGTTTTTATTGTTTAATTCTAGCTGTGTGGTATAAGGATTTTCTTGAATTAACACCCTAACTATAACTACATGTATTTGGCATCAGATCATAAGTTTGAAATTGCCTACTTAGTTGGTGATTCCTAAGGATGACCCTCCACCTCTACCTCCTGGGGTGGTGACATGTGCTTAATTATCTAGTTGGTTATTTATAGCTACTCTTATCGTGCTTTGATCGGCTATTTTTTGATGTTTTGATCTAGTTTCTTCCTATGACATAGAGTTTAGGTCATGATTTATCCAACCATATTACTTTGTAACCTTTTGTAATTATATTATTTTAATTTAATGTGAAGCATTCCAATAGTAAATGCTAATGAAACTCTACAAAATTTTCCAATGATAACTAAGTGTGCATTTGAGAGCTAGAGATTAGAAGCTTTAAATGTGTAAAACATTCAAGAGAGTAAATTCATTTATATTAAATACGCCTTCATAATCATGGAATTTTTTAGTTAATCATGTACTTTTAGCTCTGAGTATATATTGGAAAAAAATAATGTTCATCAATAATATAAATTTTATCTTTTTGCACCAAAATTTGTGTATTTTTTAGTGTCTAATTCTAGCTATGTGGTCTAAGGATTTTCTTAACTTAACCCCATAACTACAACTACATGTATTTGGTATTAGAGCATAGGTTTTGAACCTCAAAGTGTGAGTGGAGTTAGTCATGTAGTTTTAGCTCTGAGTATATATTGGGAAAAAATTATGTTCATCAATAATATAAATTTTATCTTTCTGCACTAAATTTTGTGTGTTTTTAGTGTTTAATTCTAGCTGTGTGGTCTAAGGATTTTATTGACTTAAGCCCCTAACTAAAACTACATGTATTTGGAATTGGAGCATAGGTTTGGAACTGCCTACTTAGTTGGTGTTTCCTAAGGATGACCCTCCACCTCTACCTCCTGGGGTGGCAACCTATGCTTAATTATCTAGTTAGTTATTTGTAGTTGCTCTTATTGTGCTTTGATCATCTATTTTTTGATGGTTTGATCTAGTTTCTTCCTCTGACATAGAGTTGGGGTCATGATTTATCTGGCCATACTACTTTGTAACCTTTTGTAGTTATATTTTGTTTTTTAATATAATGTGAAGCATTTCAATAGTAAATGCTAAGGAGACTCTACAAAATTTTCCATTGAATAACTAAGTGTGCATCTGAGAGCTAGATACTTGAAGCTTTGAGTGTGTAAAACATTCAAGAGAGTAAATTCATTTATATAAAATAAGCCTTCATAATCATGGCATTTTTTAGTTAATCATGTAGTTTTAGCTCTGAGTATATATTGGAAAAAAAATTATGTTCATCAATAATATAAATTTTATCTTTCTGCACTAATTTTTTTGTATTTTTTAGTGTTTAATTCTAGCTGTGTGGTTTAAAGATTTTATTAACTTAACCCCCTATCTACAACTACATGTATTTGGCATCAGAGCATAGGTTTTGAACCTCAAAGTGTGAGTGGCGTTAATCATGTAGTTTTAGCTCTGAGTATATATTGGGAAAAAAATTATATTCATTAATAATATAAATTTTATCTTTCTACACCAAATTTTGTGTGTTTTTATTGTTTAATTCTAGTTGTGCGGTCTAAGGATTTTCTTGACTTAACCCCCTAACTACAACTACATGTATATGGCATCAGAGCATAGGTTTAGAATTGCATTCTTAGTTGGTGCTTCCTAAGGATGACCCTCCACCTCTACCTCTGGGGGTGGTGACATGTGATTAATTATTAAGTTGGTTATTTGTAGTTTCTCTTATCATGCTTTGATTGGATATTTTTGGATGTTTTGATCTGGTTTCTTCCTCTAACATAGAGTTTGGGTCATGATTTATCTGGACATATTACTTTGTAATCTTCTGTAATTATATTTTGTTTTTTAATATAATGTGAAGCATTCCAATAGTAAATTCTAAGGAAAATCTATAGAAATTTCCAATGAATAACTAAGTGTGCATCTAAGAGCTAGAGACTCGAAGCTTTGAGTTGTAAAACATTCAAGAGAGTAAATTCATTTATATAAAATAAGCCTTCACAATCATGGAATTTTTTAGTTAATCATGTAATTTTATATTCGAGTATATATTGGAAACAAATTTTATGTTCATCAATAATATAAATTTTATCTTTCTACACGAAATTTTGTGTGTGTTTTAGTGTTTAATTTTAGCCGTGTGGTCTAAGGATTTTCTTAACTTAACCCCCTAACTAAAACTACATGTATTTGTCATCAAAGCATAGGTTTTGAACCTCAAAGTGTGAGTGGAGTGTCTACATAGGATTGTGAGTGAGAGTCTTGTAACAAGTATAATTCCATGTCATAGAGAGTGACAAAATGCTAAGAAGAGTTAAACGATGTGTTTTGGATAGAATGTTGGATGAGATGATGGATATGTTATGAACCATGCATACTATACTTTATTTCATGGAATAATATAAATGACATGGTTTTTCATGAAGGGATGATCAAATTGAGGATGAATATGAATAGTGTGCAAAAGGTGCAAGAGGAAAAAATGAGGAAGACAAAGCATAATTGGATGCTAGAAAGAGTAGGAAGTGGATGAGGCATGAAGGTGGATGTACCATGCTTTTAAAGATCTTTAAACCTATAAGAGCTCATTGATTGGATCATTGCCATAGAATAATTTGATTTAGAAGAGGTTAATGTTCTACACTATGTGAAGGTGACATAGATGAAGTTGAATGATCACATGGCACTATGGTGGATATAAGTGCAAAGTGAGAGGAATATAAGAGGGAAAGATAAAATAACTTGATGGGATAAAACAATTATAAATATGAAGGGTAATTTCTTACCATGATATTATCAGATGGAATCTTTCCAAAAATTTTAGAATCTGAGTGTCAAATAATACACTTAGGACTTCTTCAATATCACCATAAAATTTGGTCATAGTAGGAAACCAATAAAATGTTACAAGTTACCTAAATGGGTTAATGATTTATATCTATAAAAGGATATAAGTATGACCTAGAACCAAACATTGGAAGAAGCCTATTAGTTTGCACTAAAGGTTGAGGAGAAGATGCCACATAAACAACAAAGTGACACTGAGGAAAGGGAATATTTCCATACAAAAGAGGAAGAGGAAGTACTATAAATATTTTTCCAAGATAATAATACAATAGAATTATATGGAACCTAGCGTAGTGTAAGAGCAATGGGAAATGCATGATTAATAATGAGGATACACACGTGAAAGTGGTTCTTACTCATTCCAACGGTGATGAAGATTTGGTCAAAGAGTGGGAAGAGGATTCCATAGGATGTACTTTAATTATGGTCAATTTGGACATAGACTGAGGGAGTTTCATAGGCACAAATAAAAGGAAGTCGAAGGACCAAGATCTATATGCAATATTACATCTTGATTTTATCACTCAATTTGATTTGCTTATTAAATAAATATTAGTGGGGTTAAAGTTGTTTAGTTACTATTGTAGTCAACTATTTTTATTTATGTTGATGTATGGATAGACATATACAGATTATTTTGTATGACTCGTTACTTGTTGATTAGATGTACATGAATTTCATATGCATGTAGATTACACTCATTTAGTATTATTATTCTTTATCAACATTTTGATTGACTATCATTATTATGGGCTAACTGCCATTTACATTTTTGAGGTGGATGCAAGAGATAGTCCACTCTCTAGAAAAATATAGAAGGAGAGTATCATTAAGGAGGGTGCTATAGATGATTATGTTGAAGGTGGAGAGATTAGACAAGGAAATCTGCACACACCATGTAGTACAAATAAATTCATGATTGTTTGTTAGTGAATAGTTATGTGATTGTTTTAATTTTAGTTGTGTTTGATTATTTCATGCTTGATCATGTTGATTTGGGTTTGATCAGTGATTAGAAGCTATTTTGGTTATGGTTAAATTTTTACTATTCTTTATGATTTTGATGTTGATACCATTGCTGAATGTTACAATTTTATATGTTCTTTAGATAACTTTACTTGTGAATTGTTGACTGCATGACACCATATAGGCATAAACAGGGAAGCATTCAACAAAAAAAGTATTATTATAACCCATTTATATATGGCATGGGAACAAATCATATTTGTAGGCATCTATAAATTTATTTTTAAATAAACATTATTTTACCTAGATCCTAGGTGAAGGTGACTATTGAGTTACCTAGGGTGACATGGTTTTAAATGTCTAATTGGTTAAACTAAGTATGAAACTTTATGTTGACTAATGGTTAAAATTGTTTTATACGTTCAAATTGTTATTAACATAATTATTAAGTTAATTGACAAATGCTTTTGTCAACTCTAATTGGGGAGTCATCATTTTGTTTGTTTTGTTCAATCAAGCCATGCAAATTTGGAAGAGTTAGGGTTCAACTACAAGTTGAGAGGAGATAGTAGTTGATTGTGTTATTTTGGTAGTTGAAGATGAATTTGTTAAGTCATGTCAATAATTTATGGTGTTATAACAAGTCATTATTGGGAATTTATGGATGGAGAATGGTTTGTCATGAAATTAGGGGTTTTGGGAGGCATGTAGATGGCTGTGAAAATAAAAAAAGGTGATGGGGTTTTTGGAATGCAAGCAAGCCATGGTCGATAGAGAGAAGATAAAATAAAAATGGATTTTTTTTCTCGTATTCAAAAAGGAAAATATACTTTCGGGGTATTCAAGAGGTAGGGTTTGTTCTTTGGTTTACCCTAAGATTCTATATTGATTTTATATAGTTCATAGTTGAAATGGTTATGGGGTTTTAAAAATAATTGTTTTAGAATTTAAACCCTTGTGAAGAATCAAAGAATCGACCCTGTGGGATGAGGAATCCCCCTACAAAATCTAATCAATGATTCAACTCAGGTATAACATGAATATGGGAAGGTTAGGGTAAATGGAAAAAATGAGTTTCTTGTGTGATTATATTTACATGACTATGTTGTATGCTTCATTCAAGTGTTAAGAGGACTGTGCGATAATTTTATTTACTACACAACTATGTATTGATAAATAATGAATGACTTAAAGACTTTATTTTGGATATTGGGTTCATTAGGTTATATGGAATGTAAATTAGGTTTTTGTGATTGATATGTGGTTGTGTTTTTTGTTTTATTATTACATTAAAATGGTTGTGTGATTTAGTTTAAATGGGATGCTAGAGTTAAACAATATTCCTTAGAAAGTTAGGGTAATATAAATGAAATAGGTTTTGAACTTGTATAGAATTTATAGATGTTTGTGTGTAAATAGAGTCAGTTATATACAACTGGGATAAGATTTTTTTGTAATAGATAATTGTGAGTGTTGTTTAGTTATATAATTTATGAGTTTGGACATTTATCTATGATAGTTAAAAATGAATATAGATAAGTTAGTCAATTTAACTTATAATTACTGAGTTGAAAAATATCTATAGGTTTGGTATGCATAAAATGATAGTTGATATTAAAAATGTAGGTTTGGCATGCATGAAATCACTGAGTTTTTAATTTGCGTTAAGTTTTTAGAATGGAATTGTTATTGATTATTAAAGATTTGGTTGTGTTGATTATATGTTGAGTAATATATAATGGCTTCACCGAGTAATATAAATTATTACTGTAGGTGTCCATTGTCTTGGATATATATATGAAGTAGTATATAGACAAGGATATAAGTTGCGAATAGAACTATTTCATAACTTCAATTACCTATGGGTAATATTATTAGATGAATGACTGAAATATGTTGATCCAAAACTCAGAAATTTTGGTTGAAATATATTTCAAGAACACACAAATAATAATGATATCTCTGAGAAGAGATGCTTTATTGCTCAGAATTACAAATACAACATATGCCTATCTCTGAGAAGAGATTTCTAATTTCTTTTTCAGGCTACATCTTCATTTATACATATTTTGAAGGTAGGAAGAGGATGTGAAAGGTCACCAATATCAAGAGAGATGAAATGGTTTGACTTCCATGATTTACAACAACACAAAATTTGAAAAATTACTATTTTAGACTACACTATTAAAATTGAAATTACAGTCACTTCTATTGGGTTTTTAGGGTTAAAAACCATTAAACATAGATTTGTGCCATCTCATCTAATTATCCTTATTCTTAGCTTTCCAATGGTTCAAATGGGGAGTCAAATGGAGTTATGATTCAAAAGTTATGGCTCTTGAAAGTTTTGCCACCAATTAGGGTAGAACTGTCACCCGAATTGTCACCTAGATCAAATGTTTATTTCACTATGTTAGATGTATAAATAATGTCAAAACTTAAACATTTATAAAATAATTATAGCTGAATTATATTGGGGACATGGATGTTTAATTTAAGGGTCAATTTATTGTTAATTAGATTTAGTGAGTCGATTTACCATATGGTACACAACATAACATTTCACAATTGAATTTTTGTGTTTTAAGGTATTTAATTTGGACATTACACACTAAGAAATGTTAATGTGAATTATATTTAAGGTTAAAATTGAGTTAATTTTTCTTAAGTTGGGAGCTTAGGATGAAAGATAAAGTTGAAATATAAATATATATTTGTAATTATGACTTACACATAGAGATGTTACCATTCTTTTTGTGAATAATTCATAAAAATGTATATACACATACATACATACATACATACATACATACATACATACATACATAATGCCATTAGGAGCTAAGTGGCTTAGAGTAAGTGGGCATACATAGTATATATGTATATGTGGATACTTTAGAAGGTACATAGATGTTTGTATATAGTGAATAAATGTGTTCATATGCAAAATGTGATGTATTTCATTGATTTATAATATGTTAAATCAGTTATTAATTGAATGAAAAACAATTAATTTATATTTAGAATAAATAAACATTGTGTTTATTGTTTTTGTATAATAGTTTGGGATTTAAGGTGAAATTTTTGAATTGTATTTACTTTATTTTAATACCTATAAAAAGAGGTGTTTTTATATAAAATTAGTAAATACTTAACTATTATAAATATTGTTAGTAATCAAACTAATTGTAATATTATCTTATTGAAAGTAGATATTAGGTTGTATTAGAACTTAGGAAATATGACAATGGGTTTTTGTTGTTATTATATAACATATAATTATTTCTTGTTGTTGTTTCCTTTGTATTCAAATACTATGGTGTTGTTATATGAGAGTTCTTTGAAAATCTTGTATTTGAATTAATTTAGTAAATTTTGGTATTATTGAAACTAAGGATATAATATTGTGAGAAGGTTCTCATGCATTTATTTAGAGTCCTTAATACATGGAATAAATGAAATCCGATTGAGTTTGTGTGTGAATATGATTGATCTATGTGATCATTAAACCATATTAAAAATTTGGCCAAATTGATGTTTATAATTAAAAATTATCATTTCAATTATTTGATTAATATGCATTTATGCACGATGTCATGTTAGAATATAATTATTTATAATATGCTTTATATAATGAATATGTTACAACACACAGACTCTAGTTGACTTCTCAACACCTGTACCATTATTATCTATTCATTCATGATAGGAGGTCCATTTCTTAGTCAAAAAATTATTTACAAGATCTATGGTCCATGGATGGTGTGAAAAAACACTTTGATGATACTCTTCCTCTCCTACAACAATCAATTAATACAAACTTTTACTCATGATTACATTATAAATAGTGACGAGGTTTTAGATACTCATTTATTCCATGAAATAATGTATTTATTTATATTTAATTTGATGTAAGAACTTATATAATTTTAATTTAATAACCAATAGTTGGCTGCTCGTATTGTATAATTTTATTATATAAACTTTCAATAGTTAGTTGAGACAATATTCAACAAATATACAATTTATGATGGATTGAATTTATAATACTATATAATGTTGTCAGTTTGATCTTATTTAAATGAATAATAACCATTTTTTAAAATAAGATGCATTTATTTAAATATCAAATACCTTATCTTAATTAAAAATAATTTTATTTAAATTACCCAAGTGAAAAAAAATTACCTTTTTTGGGTTAAACTTAGTGAGGTTCTAACATTATGGTATCAGATTTGAGGCTCAAAATTTAGAGTTAATGAGTCCATTCACTTATTCATATTCTCTTATTAATAAATCTAAGAGAATGGTGCACAATAGACCTAGAGGTGAGGGTACTTCAAACACTAACCCTCCAGTAGATCCCAATCAATTTACCGCAAAACAAGCTACAAAGTTGGATTAGATTCTCATAGCCATGCACAAAACTAGGGACTGAATCATGGCCTTGAACATGAAGTGCATGGACATGATGAGAAAATAAAATAGGAAGATCCTATAGAGCACCTTGATCAGTAATAATCTCATCAAGAGTGTAGACATGAGGAGGTGTTGTAGGATGTGAGGGCTCGTGTAGTTGTAAAAATTACACATGATAGGATAAAAGTTACTCCTCTTAAGTTTGATGGAACTGTATTAGGGGATGGTTTGTAAGTCTAGTTGAAAGAAATGGAAAAGTACTTTGAGATTGTTAACTACTCATAAGTCACTAAGGTAGTTTGGGGAGCATATCATCTTGTTGGAGAAGTAACAACATGGTAAAAAAATAAGAAGATTGAGATGAACTTCAGCTCCACTACACCACATGGGATCAATTCATGGTTTTGTTTAGATCATAATGGTTACCTCGGTTGTATTTTGACCAGAAGCTAACAAATTTTTGAAATTTTAAGCAAGGAGATCTTTTAGTGAATGTCTATTGAGAACAATTCAGTAAGCTCTTAAAATATGTTTTTCAATATCAGATAGATGAAAGGTTTCACATTTAAAAGTTCATAATTAGATTAAAACCTCAAATTAGATGTGAGGTAGATGTGCATGAGCCATCTATGATGGATCAAGTCTTTGAGAAGGTAATTAAGTAGGAGTTAAAACTAAAGTCTCTTGCTCAGGTCAACGAGAAGTTTAAGAAGAAGTTTGGATGTTCTAAACCTACTCTTAAGAAAAACTAGAAAAGGAATAGCAATTTCAAGAATCATTTTAGGAATTATAATACTAATTCAGTAAATTCTCAAGTAACAAGAACGTGGATAGTCGATTCAATCTTGGTTTCAAGAGGAACCAATAGTTAGAAAGGAAAGGACCGCCTAATAGATGTTTCATCTGTTGGGGTGATCATTATGCGAGGGAATGTACTCAATGAGAATTTGAAAATAAAGCTAAGGGTACTAAGCAACAAGGAACCTTTCAATAAAGAATCCATGTGGTTGTTAACAATCATCAGATTAATTTTCAAGTCTCACTTATTGAGGTTGTAGATAATCTTTTTGATCAACCCATTTCCATTTTGATTGACACTAGAGCTAAAAAATGTTTTATTTCTCCGCAAATGGTTTCCAAGATATTTAGGAAAGTTGGTTTAATGGAAAATTTATGGTCAGTGAAATATAAGAATAAAGTTAAGGTCAAAGTTGATAAGTGCTTAGAGGAATCTGAGATTGAATTCCCTGAATTCACGTCAATAGTAGATATTTATGCAACACCACTAGGATCTTATGATGTAATCCTATGGGTAAATTGGCTTGATAAGCATAAAGCTAAGGTATATTTTTATCTTAAGAAGGTATAATGTCAGGATGATTTTGGGAATCAGATTTAAATGAATGTTTAGAAAAGGGAGTTAAAACTTAGGTAGATTTTTGAAATTCAGCTTAAAAAGGCTCATAAAAAAGGATGTGAGACATTTATTATTAAAATAATAGAGGAATCTAAGAAATCATCCATTGAGGATTACCATTTTCTTAGGCATTTTTAGGATGTGTTTCTATAGGAATTTTTGGGATTACCACCCAAGTGAGAGTTTGATTTCTTAATTGACATAGTACCTAGTTCAGAACCACAATCTAAGGCATCTTACAAGATGACAACTACATAATTGGTTGAGTTGAAAGCTCAAACATAGGAGTTATTATATATAGGGTTGATTTGACCAAGTGTGTCACCATGAGGTGCACCAGTGGTCTTTGTTAAAAATAAGGATGGTACTCTTTGTTTGTGTATTGATTAAAACATGTTGAACAAAGCGGCAATCAAGAATAAATATATGTTACCTCACATTGATGATCTCTTTGATCAAATAAGTGGGGCGATAATTTTATCTAAGATAGATCTTTGAGTAATATATCACTGGTTGAAAATCTAAGAAGAAGATATTCCCAAAACAACATTCATAACTTGGTATGGGCACTATGAATTTACAATGTTTCCTTTTAGGTTAACAAATGCTTCAACATCATTCATTAATCTCATGAATAGTGTGTTTAGGGATAATCTGGACCATTTTGTGTTAGTTTTTCTAGATGGCATCATTATTTATTTTAAGAATGAGGAAGAACATTTAAAACATATAGAGTTACAGTGTTTGTGAAAGCACAAACTATATGGTAAGTTGTCCAATTATGCATTTTTAAAGAGAAAAGTGTAATATTTGGGACATATTATCTCAACAGATGGAATTTAAATTGATACAATGAAGATAAGAGACATAATGTGGCCAAAACCTAATAATGTGCATGAGGTGAGAAGTTTTATGTGATTAACAAGATATTATAGGAAATTTGTTCTAAATTTATTGAAAATAGCTAAGACAATTACCTCTATTTAGTATAAGAACTAGAGTTTTGTTTGGTCAAACAAGTGTGGAAAAGCCTTTCAATATCTAAAAAAGAGGCTTAATTTGGCACCTATGCTAAGAGTTCATGATCCTAATAGTCAGTTCTTAGTAATCATTGATGCATCTAGGGATGGTCTTAGAGGAGTTCTTATACGAGATAGTTTAGTTGTAACACATGAGTCCAAGAATCTTAAGCCATATGAGGAAAATTATGCCCCACACAATATGGAACTTGTTGCAATAGTGCATGCCTTACAAGTTTGGAGGTATTATCTATTTTGGAAATTGTTTGAGTTTAAGATTGACAACTTGGGGCTCAAGTGTATTTTCACCCAACCAAACCTAAATGCTCATATAAAAAACATTGATTAGAGTATGATTTTGATATTAGATACATTAAGGGAAAGGAAAATAGATTTATTGATGCCCTAATTCATACAAGGTACATAGTAGCTTTGGCTACTATCAAGAGTAATTTTCATGATCAAGTTGTTAAATTATCTTCTGGAGATGAATTCTATTAGCAGGTTAAGAAAGCTTTATTAGAGGATGCTTAGAATCCTATGTTTAAAGGATTCAAGTTGAAAAATTATGGTCTCTTAAAGTATAATGACAGAATGTATGTACTTGATAGAGAGAATTTAAGAAGCATGGTGCTAAAAGAATTGCACAATTACCCTTATTTAGGTCATTTTGGAGTGACTAAGCTCATGAATGAGATAAGATCTTTCTATTTATGGAAATGAATTAAAAGGGATATAACATATTTTATGTGTTATTATTTAGAGTGTCAGCATGTGAAGGCTAAACAAAAGGATTGTTGTATCCTTATGATATATCAGAATGGAAGTGGTATGTAATTAATATGGACTTTGTCTAAAGTTTGTTGTTGTCATGGAACCATCATGACATGATCTTGGTAGTAGTTTATAAACTAACCAAGTTACCTCACTTCATAATAGTTAATTTGACTAATGATGCACCAATGATTTAAAAAATATTCCTAAAAGAGGTGTACCAGTTACATAATTTTCTAGTGAAGATCATTTCTAATCAAGATTTGAAAATGACATCTAGGTTTTGGTTGACTTTAAATTTAGCTTTGGGTACATAGTTGAATTTTAGTACTGCATATCATCAAAAAATAAATGGATAAATAGAGAGAGTAAACCAAGTTTTATAAGATCTTAGAATGTATTACATGGATCAATAACAAAAGTAAGAAGAGTATTTTCCACTAGTAGAGTTTGCTTATAATAATTCTTACCAATTAGATTTAAAGATGGCTCCATTTGAAGCATTATATGGAAGGAGGTGTCGAATAACAATAAATTGGGGCAAAGTTGAAGATAGGGTAATTTTTGGTCCTAAAATTCTTGTGGAAATGGAGGAGTAGGTCAAGTTAATTAGATAAAGGTTGGCTGAGACCAATGATAAATAGAAAAGTTATGCTAATCTAAAAAGGACAAGACAATTTTCTATTGGTGATAAAGTATTTTTTATTGGTTAAATATCATAAGAGTTCAATTAAGTTTGGTAAATCAACAAAGATTTCACCAAGATATATGGGACCTGTAGACACCATAATTACGTCACATACTTGCATGAATCCCTATGTCAAAATCCCTCTTGATCCCCTTTTAATAATTAACCTTCCTAACCCATGGTTTCACTTTAAAATATTTAATTAAGTTAATTAAAACCCACTTAGGCCATCTCACCTGACCACCTTGTCCTAAGACTAATTCTTACCCTCTGAGTCACCTTGAGATTTAGTCTCCTAATCTTAACTACCTATGACTTGTGCTCACCCTTAACATAAATTTATAACTAACTACATTCCTCATAGCCTCAAATTTTACCATTTTTAAATAGATACCACACTTGGCAAGAGAAGAAATAGAAAATGGGTTAAAAATAGCCCTTTTACTTATTCTCATACCACTGACATCAGTCAACCCTCGATCAACGTCAGTGAGATCATCGACATTGATTAATTAAGCAAAATTCCAAGTTGGTATTTGGGTCACAAAAGTCAAAAATTCATGCATAAGCTTTTGGTAATCAGAGCATACTACATCAATTTTGATATCTAGGCTTATCGTTACTCTATATAAATTGATCCAGATCAAGAATTGATACACTGCATAGAGCTTAAACTCTTGAAGACCAGCAACACATGCTTGTCTTGTCTGTTCACTTATCGGTTCACCAAGCCTCATCAAATTCATCTATCTCATAGTCACAGTTCACCCATTTCACTAGCTAAGTATATCTCAGTGTTTTATAATTATTTAAAAATTAATTTACATTATAATGTGTATTCTTTCATGAATCTTGACTCCTTCTATGGAGGAGTTGTAAAGCTCCCCACCCACTTTTCTCTACCCCAACATACTAACCCTCTGTCCAGACTCATCTAAGTCTTACCCACCTCCTTACGACTCTTATCAACCTCACAACCTGACCATACTCCCATTTTTCCTCTCAAAAAATCCTTCTCTAAATCATCCTAATACTATTAGCCCATCTGACATCGATGACCCTAAACTAACATCGGTGACCCCAATCAATATCAGTGACCTCAAATGACATCAGTCCTTTAACTGATGTCAATTACTGTGTTTTTTAATCAACAACCTCAAAATCACCTAACAACCTTCCCAAAACATAGACTTGACTTATCAGCCTGTACTGTATTATCTTCTGCTACACTTAGACATGCAACACGGTAAATATAAATCTCTCTCTCTCTCTTTATTTGCATTTATTTTAACCTTTGTCTTAAAATAGAAAATTGTCTTCTTAAGGGAGTTTCACATTTCTTGAAACAAGCGCGTAGCTTGGTAGTCTACACATATCTCCACTAACAACTATTTTGTGTAGTGTTTTCTTATCTACATGTGTCTTCTTCCATATCCAAAGAGGGGAATCTACAAATTTTGAAATGATACACATTTATATGGGTTTTAATCACTTATCCCTAACTCTCTTTCTTTTCTATTTCTCTCTCTCTTTGAATATAAAATAAGCTTAAAATGTAGTGAAACATTTTGGCATACCTGGTGGGACCTTGGAGTTTTCCTGGGTTTGTTACTTGTCTAGCTATTCATATAGGTGCACCATAGTGAAATTTCCATTCCTTGCACTTTCTCTCTTTGTCTTTCTCAAAAATGAAATTTTGAACTTTTTATTTTTTGTTTAAGGAAAGAATTGAAATTTTCCTTCCCTATCATTCTCCTCTTCTTTTGCTTCTAAAAGAAATTCATTATTTTCCTGCAAGCTAAAAAGAACACTCTCTTTTTTTTGTCTTTTTTGAGCATTAGAATAATGAAATTCTTCCTCTTCTCCTATTCACCATTGTTTTCATCTGAATTTAAATATTTTTGATTTGGGTTTAAAACTTACTGCATTTCATTGTTTTGCTTGTTGTATTTAGCTCACCTAGTTAAATAAAGCATCATGAATAAATCATAGAACATAAATGTTACATAACTAGATCACTCTCATAAAATTAAACATCTAAACTCACTTGAGACAAGGCCCATTGGGATTTAATCACCCAGTGGATCACCTTACCCTACCTGGCAATCTCACTTAGATTTTACCACCAAGGAGAAGACCCACTCCATTCTCTGATGGAGTATAAACTCTAGACAAGAAGTATATTCTGGCTAAGTGGCTTGGCTTGACTTTGAGACTATGAAGCACAAGGATCAACCCCTATAACAAGCCACATACCTAGTCTAATATATATTTATATTGAGCATCAAAACTAATATGGAACCATCCTTAGACTGCTCATCTAGTACCTATTTCACAAACCAATTTTACTCTCACACTTTCTAAGACATAAGCCATCAAGAGATTAAAATTAATTCCTAGGAGTTAATGTTTAGTGGCTACATGTTCCTTTTATTTTTCCTTTTATCTTCTAAAATTTTGAGTTAGTGAGGAATTTTCCTTTATCAATTTATAGAATCTAGGCATTTCTACCTCTCAGATTCTATTAACCTCTAGTTTCAGGTTTGCTATGTGTCCTTTATCCTTACACAGACCTGTTGTATCTTTTGTTATACCCATATTTTGCCTCTAGGTTACCAAAACCTTAGATTTTTTGCCTTTATAGATTCCACAGTAACCAACATCATTAAGGCAACCAACGTCGGTGGCCCTGTTACCTACTAACATTGGTCAGATAACTGATATCGATGACTGTGTGTTTTTATAATTTTTAGCCTACTATAAATAACAAGCTAAAATTACCTACCTACATACACTCAAACCTAGTTTTTTGATGCTTTATCACTAATATAGAGTTTGAGGCCTACCTTTATCCATTTTTTATGGTCTTGACACGTAGCTAAGCCACAATTTCTTCTAATTACATAAGATGTAAACCACTCCCATCTTCCCCTCTCCTTTCTGATTTTGCCATGGAGCATACTTCAGCTATGGGGAATACCTCTATGACTACCAATCCTAACTATATCCCCCTTGTACCTGAAGGAGATCTTGAATTTGAAAAATTTCTTGATCATAACATTGTATCCCTTTAGCATTATCTCACCATGAGCCAAACCCATAACACTGTGGGAGATCCCCTTTATGGCATGCCAACTTATTTAATGGAGACATCTACAGTCTTGGTAGTTTCCAGCATTCCATATATGGTCACCCAAAACACTACTTCAATATGTGACTTAACCATCAATAACCCTCAAAATTCAACCACCCCAACCGCTCAGTCTCATCTTATTAACCCAACTTTTGTAGCGGCTCCCTTAGCCTCACAACCACAATTAGCCCAACCAAGTCAAACACCATTTCAAAACTTGATAGTGCCCATCCCATCAACTCTTTCACACATAATTACAAGAGTTGAAACTCATCCTTCAACCCATGTAACCATGCCAACAACCCAACCTCTGATGATGGCACCCAACCAAGGCATTGTCTCTAACCCCACAGGACAAGCTTCTTTCATTTCTGCCCCTCAACCCATGACTCATTACCAGTATATAATGTCTACACTACCACAACAAGGTATGTCATATCCCACCTCTAGCTCCCTTCAAGTACCTTATAACTTAGGGGATGCTCCTCACACCAATCCCCCTCCCGATCTCATCAAGATGTTGATGGATAAGATCTCTAACCTAGAAACATCTGTATTAGGTTCAAAGAATGTTCTATCTTATGATCAAATATGTATTGAACCCATCCATCCTTATATACCTATTCGACCCTACCTAAGTTAGTGGGAACTCCCTAAATTTACTCATTTCCAGAGTAAGGATGATCCATAATAACACTTATGAGTATTTTGACATGCTTGTTACCTAATAGGGCATGATGATGCATTATTGCTTCACACTTTCCCTATGTATCTTTTGGGTGCTGCCTTGGATTGGTATAGTTACATAACCTATCACTCCCTTTTCTTGTTTACCTAACTTGCTCAAATATTCCTAGACCACTCTCTATCAATATTTCTAAAAAGGTATTTATTACAGACCTTTATTCCATTAGACAGTTTGACGATGAGTCTATCATTGACTTTGTCACTCATTAAAGAGGTTTAATCAATCAATTCTCCTTTTATTTACCTCAACCTGAGCTTATCAAGATTTTATTGAGAGCATATGCCAAACACATCTCTTCCACCCTCTACGTCCAGACTTTTCGCACATTTGACGAAACTTTTACAATGGTTCAAAAGTTAGAGATTTGAGCTATAGATGAAGATAGGGTTAAGTTGTGTAATAAAAATACCAACTCCAAACCTATTGACTCTTCCTCTAAACCATCTTCTTCCAATCAAAATTCAGAAGGCTCTACCAATGCTATGGTGATTAAATTGACTTTTTATCCCATAGTTAACTAGTCTAGGCCATTCACCTCACAAAATATGACCAAACAATTCTAATAACAATATGAACAAAGACAATACACTCCTATTGGAGAGTCATACACTTCCATTTTGGATAAACTATTATAGAAATGATATATTACCCTTCCTCAAATTATACCTTCTATACAATTTTATCCCTCCCATCCTATCCCAACTTGGTATAAGGAGGAAGAGTTTTATGGCTATATCAAGTCAAAGGCCACAATTCTAACAACTATAAAATATTTAAAAACATTGTTTAGGATATGCTTGATAAAGGCAAGCTTATCTTGGATAAACCTAATGCACCTACTAACCAAAGCATGGATGTGTTCAAATAGCCTTTTCTTAACCATTCACTTAGTCAAACAAATGTTTAGGCTAGGATCGATAACTCAATTGATCATGATATTCATACAGTCAATATGGTCTTCTCTTTACCTTTGGTCCAACCTCTCCCACAGTTAGAGGAGCCTATTTTACCTATTCCTCTTCCATGAGTAGAGGAACCTATTTCACCCATCCTTCTCCCACATGTGGAGGGGCCTCCTCTACATATCCTTTTACCATATGAAGAACCTGTAATGCTTGTTCCTCTTGCACCTATTTTGCCTATTCTCCTACCTTTGGAAGAGCATGCCATGTCCACTCCCCATCCGCATGTTGAGGGGAACACCATTCCTATGCTCTACCCTCTTGAAGAGCCTTCTTCACCTACTTCTCCTCCACATATAGAAGACTCTACATTATCTATCCCTATACTAATCAAGGGACCTATCGTGCCTGCACCCATCGAACCAATTTTACCCCTCCTCTTGATAATAGAAGAGCACACCTTGCTTACTCCTCATCTACATATTTGGGAAGCAATCATACCCATGTTTTATCCATTATAATAACTAACTTCACCAGTTCCTCCCCCACCTAGGAAGGACCATGCCTCTTTTCCTACCTCAATTGAAGAAGACTTAGTTGTAGTTCTTCCTTATATTTGGCCTGAAACAACAAAAACCAACCCCTTCCCTCTTTCTAAATCACCTCAGTCTTCCATAAAAGCAATTGTAAGGCCTACGACAACTTCATCTAAACCCTTCTCATGGTTGGTCAAAAATCTATACTTTGTTTATTCCAAGAAGCTAGATCAGTCGACATTTTGAGACTAACATAAAGCTCCCTATCCTATGCAAAAAATGTCATCCTCTACCACTAATCCTTTTGCTACCATTTATCTCAATATTTTTGACAAAGATAAGACTTCTTTGCCTAGACTGTCAGAAGCATAGCCCTCTATGTCAGAACCATCACCATCACGGGCATTTGCTACTCTAAAGCAAATCAAATATTTGGGTGTTCACTTGGTTTCTAACCCAATGCATCCATAGGTAAGTTGGATTTAAATCCTCAACCATGAGTTAAAGTTCCATGGCCTAAACTAAGGAAGAATGTTAAGGTTCCTAGGCCTCACCATTCCAATCCTCCTCTACCCTCAACTTTACCTTCAATCTTGGGACCCCATCCTTCCACTTTAGTTGGAGTGTTCTCTTTCCCAGTGGGACAAAAGGTAAATATACCTCCTCTTTTGCCTCTACCACTTAGTGGCCCTTACACATCTAACACCTCAACATCTATAACTAAAAAGGTGTCAACAAAACTAGTAGTTACGCCTTCACCCAAAAGGGTGTCACACAAAACCATATCCATGCCTCCTAAATCAAAGAAGGTACCCACCCTTATTGTGACAAGTGATATCCCACTAGTAAGATCTCAGGCCTCTCTCCTATGCTAATTTTTTCAATCCTCCACCATAAACCTTCCTCTGATCAAGCCTTATCAACCTCTTTAACCAAAACCATTTTGGTTTGATGACACATAAGTTTGTTTATATCATCGCTAGCTTGGACATGATACAAAAAGCTATAATGATCTCACAATTATTCTCCAACAACACTTTGATATGAACAACCTTTTCATTATGAAGCCTCTTTCTAACCTTAGTTATTTTTCTAATTTCATCCTAAACTTTACCTACCACCTCACCTAAGTCCAAGACCAATGACGAGATTGTGCCTCTTCCACCACCTTCTCGACCTGTGCTCCAGATCAACACAGTTAATGTTACCACATGGTCTCAAAATCAAAAGGATAAAGGTAAGGAAAAGTCCACCACCCCTTGGGCTTATCCATTCTCAAATGATGCTCCTCCACTAAATACCAAGATCTCTATTTTTGGTGCCCCCCAACCCACATCTTCATAAGTCATTCAAGACTTAATGGTGAAACAACTTCACCAAACCCCTGCAAAGATGTCTTTATATGAGTTAATCCAAAACTCATCCCAACATTTTCAATCCTTGATTAAGGCATTACAAGTCATTGAGGTAAAACTTGATGATCCTCAACCTATTACAGATTTGGTGGATTCTCTTAATGCTATTACCCTGATTAGCTTCAATGATTAACAAATTATGGCTCTTCACCTTGGAGACTAGGACCTTGCACTTTTTATCACCGCATATATTGATCAAACTTATGTCAAGAGGGTCATGATCGATGGAGGTGCTAGTATTAATATTATCTCCACTCATGCCTATAAACATCTATCATTTCTTGATAATTATGTGTCGCAGTCTGATGCAATACTCCATTCCTTCAATGATACTATAGTGATTACTATGGGTACTGTAATCTTGCATATCCATGTGGGTCCTCACACAGTCCCTGAACTCCTTTATGTTATTGAAGGAGAGTTAAAATACAACATATTGCTTGGATGGCCTTGGATATGTGCCATGGCATGTGTACCCTTAACTTTACACCACTGTGTCAAATTTGAGCATGATGGGCAAGTGCATGTTATTCCCACCGACCTGCCTCTTTTCAAAACATGCAACATGAATTATCATCCCAATGATGTCCTCATTCCATCAAAAACATCTTCCTCTTCACATTCTACTGTTGAAGCCTCAATAAGCTCGACTACCTTGGTTACTCAGGTATTGATGACATCAATTCCCATCAAGGATCCCATGGAAGACACTTTCAAATTCCTTTCACTTAGAGAATTTTGCTTGTTGACACTTGACATGTTCTATACTCCACAAGACTATGGAAAACTTCAAATACACCTTAATTATGATCCCCATATTGGGATGGTCATCTTGTATGGTCCCTCTAACCTTCAAACTAATCTCATATATGGGGGAATCGATCAAGCTCCTACTGTTGAAATCCCCTCCTCTTCACCATAACCTTTTATCTATGACTTCTCCTTTCTAGACAAACCTAGTTTTTATTACACCTATCTGCATAGGTGTGCCTAGAAAGGATTCAAGTTAAGTCATTGCAAGTAGGGTGATCATACACGTATTGAATATCCCACCAACAAGATCATTAAAGACACCAAAAAGTAGTATGGTGTTGGTTTTGATGAACCAATAAAACCCACTAAGGTCTCTCATATTGAGGAACCACTCTCTATTTCTCCATGCTATCCTCTTCCCCCACCATAACCCATAGAATCAGAGGTATCCATACCTCCTAATTTTTTTTCAATAAACTCTATTCATTTAGGACCCTTGACCTATCATTTGGGTGAGGAGACAAGGTCCCTTCCTCTCGTTCATCCTGAAATGATTGATGAAGACTCTCCCACTGTTAACACTATCCAAGGTCAGGATGATGATATTCTCACCTACTTAGGTGTAGATAATTCCTATATCTAATAATCACTCTCTTATGAAACACAAACTATGTTAAATGAATCAACCATTGACATTAATTTACCCTCTCCAAATAAGCCCTAAATCCTCAAGATTGGCCAATCTTTAGATTCCCTTGAACAAGCCAATTATACCACTTTCCTCTCTGATCATAGTAAAGCATTTGCTTGGTATTATCATGACATGCCTAGCATTTACCCCTCTATCATCACCCACAATATTGTAACTAATCATGATGCTAAACCTATTAAGTAGAATCTTCGTAAGATGAACCCTTGTATTGCTTTCCTTATCAAAGAAGAGCTCATATGCCTCCTCTCTATTAAATTTATTCAACCCATTGACTATCCACAATGGGTTTCCAATATTGTCCCTATCACAAAAGTGATAGGGGGAATCTATTTCTACACTAATTATCATGATCTAAACCTCACTTGT
The DNA here is from genome assembly GCA_037957365.1 of Torreya grandis. Classification (NCBI taxonomy): domain Eukaryota; kingdom Viridiplantae; phylum Streptophyta; class Pinopsida; order Cupressales; family Taxaceae; genus Torreya; species Torreya grandis. Next base: position 841,255 of record JARHVA010000102.1, read on the forward strand.
CTAAAGGATGACTTCCCTTTGCCAAGCATAAACTAACTTGTTTATCTGACAACCAGCCATGAGATGTTATCTCTTATGGATGGGTTCTCGAGCTATAATCAAATCTTGATTGCACCTGAAGATAAACACAAGACCTCCTTCATCTCTTGATGGGGGACTTTCTATTATTGGGTCATGCCTTTCAACCTTAAAAATGCTGGTGCTACCTACCAATGCACCATGACTTATATTTTTCATGACCTCCTACACAAAATTATGGAAGACTATGTGGATGACTTACTTGGAAAGTTTAAACATCAACATGATCACTTGGCAATTCTCAAAATCATATTCACTCATCTCCTCCAATATAAAATTCATCTAAACCCAAAGAAATGCATCTTTAGGGTCCTTTTAGGTAATCTTATAGGCATCATTGTCTCCCTTCATGGTATCAAGGTCGACGTTGCTAAGGTTTGGGAAATACTAGAAATGCCTCCACCCACTAATCTCAACTAGCTCTGTAGCTTACAAGGCAAACTCCAATCAATCTACCATTTTACCTCTCAGTTTTTGGATTGATGTCAACCTTTTTATCATCTACTTAAAAAGGATGTCTCCTTCTGTTAGAACATGGATTGTTAGAAAGCCTTTGACTCACTTAAAGGGTATCTCCTTTCCCCATTGGTTCTTATTCCCCCTAAGGAGGACCAACTTTTCTACCTCTAAATTTTTACAATAGACCATTCCTTGGGTGCTATGATTACACATCAAGATGACCAACATAGAGAATAAGCTATTTACTACATAAGCCAAACGCTTATTGGTTATGAAACTCGGTATACTCATACCGAAAAGCTTTGTCTCACATTGGTCTTCACAACTTCCAAACTTTGCCATTACCTTTTAAATTATAAAACCTACGTTGTCACCCATACTAACCCCCTCAAATACATGCATTCCAAGCCATACCAAAACTAGCATATGGCTCATTGGCTCATGCTCCTTGCTGAGTTTGACTTAGAATTCATCCAAAAAAAGTCTATCAAGGGGAAAACAATTGTTGACTAGTTAGCTGATACCCCTTTACCCGACAACCAACTTTCTAACCTTGAATTTCCTAATGAGTCTATCACAATGCTATCCACTGATGACATCTCTTATCAAATGATGATGTTCTTTGATAGGTCTAAATGTCAACTCGATGGGGGTGCGGGGGTCATCTTCATCCCTCTTGATGGTGAGCCTATGCCTTTGTCATTTAAACTAGATTTCAAATGTACAAATAATATGGCTGAATATGAAGTTTTGTTCTTAGGGCTTCAAACTGCCATTTTTTTGGGCATCAAATAAATAAACATATTTGGTGATTCCTAGCTAGTGATTAATTAGGTTAATGGTTCCTACCTATATAAAAATGAAATTTTGAAACAATATAAACATCATGTAGATGTGTTATTAGAATAATTTGACCACTACCTCTTGCAAAATGCTCCTCGATCTATAAATAAGTTTGTCGACATGATGGGTTCCATTGCCTCACACATTTTATCCTTTCCCTCTACTTCAAAAATCTATGTCATCGTGCATCACCTCACATTACCCTCCTACATGTCAAATAACATCCTATTTTTGGGTAATGTTGATTCTAATCCACATGACATCTAGTACAAATATCTTGTTGACTATCTCACTTATGCTATCATTTCATCAGACCTTTCTAGTAATGGGAGACATGCTTTTGTTAAAATTACTACTCACTACACTATTTTGTGGTTCCTTCTCTAAAAATGAGGCTTTGATGGTTTCCTCCTTAGATGACTCACTCATGCTGAAGTCCCCTTTGCCATTAAGGAAGTCCATGATGGGATTTGTGGTGTATGTTTTAGTGGGAATTTGGTTGCCAAACACATCCTTCAACTAGGCTACTATTGGTCAGTACTCAACCAAGACTGTCAAAATTACATTCGGTGTTGTGTCAAATGTCAACAAAATGCTAACCTCCTTCACACTCCAAGCCATGCCTTACAAGTTGCCAGAGTCTTTTGGCCCTTTTCACAATGGGGTTTGGATATAATCAATGAGATTAATCCTCATTCATCTCTCTAACATCATTCTATCATTACTGCTACTGAATATTTCACCAAGTGGGTCGAGGCCATTCCTCTCATCTCCACTAAGGCTAACAAAATTGTTAACTTTATCAACCTTCACATCATCTACCATTTTAGTATCCCCCATTAAATTATTATGGACAATGGCAAATCTTTTAAGAATAACACTGTCCAAAAACACTATGATGCTTTTGGCATCAAATTAAGCTTCTCATCACCATATTATCCACAGTCAAATGGATAAGTAAAAGCTTCTAATTAAACTTTAACTAAAATCCTCATGAAGGTAGTCAATGATGCTGGTAGGGATTGGCATACACACATTCCCTTCACCTTATGGGCTTACTGCACTATCATTCAAACCCCTACGGGTGCTACACCTTTTTCACTAGTCTATGGGATGGAAGCAATCTTGCGTCTCGAGTTCCAAATTCCTTCTCTTCACATCTCTCTACAAGAAATATTTACTAATGATGAATTTTGCCAAGAATGTGTGGCCCAACTTGAGCTACTTGATGAATGCCATCTAGCAGCCCTCAATCACCTCCAAATCTATCAAGAGTGTATCAAACATGCTTACAATAAAAACCTCAAGGAGCGATATTTCAATATCAAAGGTCTCATCTTAAAGGAAAATCAACATGGAGAAAAGCAAATAGGGCAAGTTTTCTCCTAATTGGCTTAGACCCTACATATAATTCACAAGTATGGCTCAGGAACTTATTATTTGTCTTCTGTCGAAGGCAAGCTAGAACTCAAGCCATTAAATGCTTTGAATATATGACCATTCTTTTGTTAATCAAGTGACACTTCACTTTGTGTCTAACTTGAGCTCGTGCCTTGAGCAACCCTATTACATTCACCTCCCTTACTCTTAACCCTTGTTCCCACACACTTAATTAACCTTCTAAGTGTTATGGTTTTACCCTCATAAAGGAAAACCTCTAGGCCTCTATAGTCTTGTCCATGACTAAAGTCATATGTAAAAATAAAAATAATAATATAATAACAAAAAACTGGGATATATATAAAAATTATTATCTCTCAGGTCATGATTCTCAATGTAGACTGCTCCCTTGAAGGACAACTATGTAACTTCTCATTGCTACTCTAAATAATTTTCTCCTTAGAAGGATAACTATTAAAAGATAATAAAAAAGCTTAGACCACTCCCTTGAAGGATGGCTAATCCAAGCTTTGTTATCAAGAAAATAATGACTTAGAAGCTTCCTACTTGATTAGCTTTGCATGACCTCAAGGTACCAACAACATCCCAATGAAGGCTTCCCGCATTGATCAACCTACACAAGAAAAAGAAATGAAAAACTTTAGACATGGAATTTCCTATGGTAGCTCTCAGGTCACCTATAGAAGGGGCATACCATCCCCACTAAGAAGGTTACGCTACCCAAACACCTTAATTCTTTTTACCTTTTTCCCTTCTTACTCCCTCACAATCAAGGGACTTTGAACTCACTTGACACAAGGTGATCATGACATTTCTCTACCAAATGAATGGTCGATATTATAATGCATGAATAAGGCTCATACTCCTGTACCTATTCATATGGTTGTTATGGTTGTTATGGTCCTCACCAATGCAAGAGCATCATGTTCTTTTTTTTCTATCACATGTCAATTTCTCTTGTAAAGTAGCATCTCACAATAAAATTTGCTTAAATTCTCACCTACAATATCAAAAAACATCATGGTGTATTAAAAATACTAATATTAATAAACCATTTTCCAACTAATTTATTTCATACAACCTCATGTGAAATGCAACCAACATATATTCTCTAAACAACAATAAATTGAGAAACTATAAAATCAAACAACTCATTTTTAGAATTCACCATCACATATATGGAAAAATGCTACAAAGAAACCAACTACTCAACTATGCATGTACCATCATGAATATGGGAAATGCTAGAATAACACACTAACTATCACTAACATAACCACAAATAAAATCACATAAACCTCATACATAATATAACATCATAACATCTCACAATACCAAAATCTCATATATATATATATATATATATACTGAATATGAATATACATCAATGTATGGTATCAGTATCATCTATCTCTCACAATACATCTCTCAACTTTAGCTTGTAGGCTGGAATATATATATATATATATATATATATAAAATCATAATACATCTAGTCCTCAAAATACTCAAGGCTATGGTTGTGGTCATGAAGAGGTAGTATCATCACCACCCTCTGCCTGTCTGTGTCTGCATGAACTAGAGGTCATGGTGCATCTCTCCAATCTCTCCTAATCTCTAGCCTTAAAATAACTCAAAATCTATGAGAGCTAACTGATGGCTCTCTCATAATATACAATCTCATCTAAAGCAGTGTTGTACCTTGCTAGTGGCATAGTCTATGATGGACCCATCAAACCTGCTGTAGGACCCTATGGTGGTGCTTGTGGTGGATCCTATACTAGTCCCTATGGTGGAAGAGTGGGGATCCTGCACTACTAATCTCAAACCACCTCTCTTGATTGTCAGTACGGTAACCTATCCTTATAGTGTCATCCCCTATCCCTGTAGGACCAAAACTTATGCTTGTGTTGTAATCAGTTGGGCCTGCAATGTCATCACCTATCCCTGTAAGACCAAAACTTGTGCCTACACTGTATCTCATGCCTACATATATATATATATGTGTATGTATGTATATCTCCACTCCCTATAAATCTAGTCATGGTCTCCTCAGAATCATGGAGTGTAACCATACCCACTATGCTTGATAAGCCACTGTACATCCTGAATCTATCACACCTAGGCCTACTAACAACTCCTTAAATTTTGACCCATCTATCTCCTATTAAAATTGAAGGGGCACATCTATATCATCCCTCTTATATCAAGGAAAAATAGGAGGTACATCCTATAATAACCCAAATTATCTCCTAGCCCTAATCATAGGTATCATCTCTAACTCTCTGGCTCACCTCCCCCTAACCCATATCATACTCTGTAAGCCTACAAGCTGCTCTACCTATCCTCTAAATATAGGATATGTCAAGTAGGGCCTCCACACAATAATTGATGGAATCAGTCCATCCATCATCCACCTATAATAATCAATATCTCACACAATGTTGTCTATTTGTGTATGTGCCATGCTATCTCTCCATAATTTGAAACCAACCCTGAAATTAGTCAAAATCATGACTGGTAGCCCCAGTGACCGTGTCACCACAATGTGATCATATGCCCAATAATGAAGTAAATGCCTGACATAAAGATTGTATCACCATCACAACCTCACACCCCATAAATCCTTATACATATGTCCCAAAAAAGTTGGTCCACATGCAAAGACTATCCATTGCTCAAAAATTTGTGCTAAAACTCTAGTTATCATAATAGGTAATCTCCCTCCATCCACATCAGGTAGTGCATATACTATAATGCCTATCATCATCAAGATAATCAGGGGATGCTACTCCTCATCGATAGTCCACAATAACTTATATGCAAATCTCACTGAATGATAGGTCACCTCACTGACATGCTTCCCAAAAAATGTGGACATATGAATATCATGGTCCTCCCTCAAACATGTGAAGAGATCCTCACCCTGGAGTGGTAGCCATAAAATCTTGTATTTGTCCTCCTATGTCACTATCAACTCTCTGATAGGCAGATGAAAGGTGTTGGTGGTGTGAATCCACCTCTCTATCAAAGCTACCATCAAGATTGCATCTCACAGGAATCCACAATATCATCACACTCATCCTAACCCTATAACTACCATGCGTTGCCACTCATCTATGGTGACATCCCTCCTCATCCTTGTCAATAGTGTAGGTAGTTGATCTTGTAATGTTAACTCCTGCTTAGCATGCATCCACACACATAAAATCACTCCATCAATCCACATACCTTAAGTTATAAAATTCCTCTTTTTAATCCCTTTCCCTTTGGGAGAACTACATTGGCCTGAGGCCCTAATCTGGACTATGTAGGCAACACTCAGTTGACATAGAGTCTTCTAAGGCTAGCTCGACTATCTACCCACCTAACTATCTATCTCATTCACTTACTTAAAATTTAGGCCCCATGGCTTATATCTAAAACCCTAGGACAATTGACCTATTCTAAGCCTCTAGGCCCCATGGCCTATATCTTACAACCTAGGCCTTATAGCCTATATTTTAAAACCCTAGGTTTCATGACCTATTTCAACCTACTTTTTCCTAACCACTTGCCTTGACAATTTTAACCCACATCTCACCCCTTTTTCCCTTCCCTTTAGGAGAAATACATTGGCTTGAGGCCCTAATCAACGCTATGTAGGCAACACTCAATTGACACAGGGTATAAAGAGGCTAGCTCAACCCTTAGGTTAGTCCACTAATGCACCTATTTAGCTAAAGATGCATAATTGGTCCTCACTCCTAAAATTACCACTTTGGTTTTTCCAATGATTGACATTGGTTCTATTTTGACTGACATTGGTCTTATATACTAACATCAGTGCTGGTTATCGATTGACATTGATATAGGTCATCACCTAATGTCAATACACTTAGCTGATGTTGGTGATTCGTTTAGCCCTAGGGATGAATAACTCATACCCAGATTTTAGGGTTTTTTCCTATAAACTACCCCTAACCCCACACAAATCCACCTAACCCTACCCTTACCCCATCCACTCCCCCATTAATAACCCTCTATCCCCCCACACACTCACATTAGCCTAACTAACAAATTTTGATCAAAACCTAAATTTAAAAACAACAAACTCAAGCCACTTCCTACTTCATCTCTCCATCTCCTCCAAATTGGAATGGCTAACACCTATTGTAGAGTGCCTCTAGCTAGGTCCCCTTATCCCTCTACCATCTACATCCACACTAATTCTCCCTCAATCAAATCATGGCCTACCAAGTATAAAATCCCACCCTCACTCTCACACACTTTTCTGCACCAATCACCTCTCACCACCTCGCCACAATAGGACAAGATTTAGATGTTTTATGTTGCATGACATTCAAATCTCTGGTTTCCTCCTATCTAATGTCATAAATGAATTTTGGTGGGTCACCAAGCCCCTTTTGTCAAGTTTGGTCACTCATCAACATCGACAGTCTTGCCCTAGGTCATTGATGTTAGCATATTTCCTACCACCATCAGTGACCTAATCGATATCATCATATTTCCTACTGACATCAGTGCCCTAATCAATGTCGACCACCTTAGAATTAGGGGTTTTAATCCAACTACCACCCTTTGTAAAATCACCCTAATTACATGCCTTTAGTGGTTCACATGGACTCTTTATGGGGTAACTTAGAGATCACGTATATCTCTCCACCCATGATAACTAACCTTAGAAATCACTTAAATTTCCACCCATAATGACTCTGACCAGAGATCACAAATATCTCCTCGACCAATGACCCTTTTTGAGAAAACCGTACCTTGCTCATTTTGCCTACTTATACTACCAGGCTATAGTTGACTATTATATTCACATGTGTATATTAGGTGTTTTTGGATCATGACCTTGCTAGTTCCATCACTTGTGTATATCAGGTGTTTTGTTTTCTAGGAGCAATTCTTACTTCAGATACCTAGAGCACATGGACCATTAGAGCCACAATTTTGATTAGTTTTACCCCATTAGCTATCACTAATAAGCTATGGTCTAGTTATTTCTATCCTAGTCCTCCTCACCTTTACCCATTATTGATTGTGTTGATTATAGCTAGTAGTAGTATACATGCAAGTAATGATCTTCCCACATTCACACTCAACATTCACCCATCCATTAACTACCTATCAAATTGGTACCCAATTTCAGATTCTCCTTTGTTAGTTCTCATTTGAGGGGGGAATATATCATCCCATACCTGGAGCATGCAACTCTTATTTTTGTCTCATTACTTGTCAAACTTAAAAAAGGGGCAAATGTAGACACCATAATTATGTCACTTACTTGCATGACTCCCTGTGTCAAAACCCCCCTTGATGCCCTTTTAATAATTAACCTTCTTAACCTATGTTTTCACTTTAAAATTATTAATTAAGTTAATTAAAACCCACTTAGGCCACCTCACTTGGCCACCTTGTCCTAAGACTAATTGTTACCCTCTGAGTCACCTTGAGACTTAGTCTCCTAGTCCTCTAACTACCTATGTATTATTCTCACCCTTAATGTAAATTCCTAACTACATTCCTCATAGCCTCACATTTTGACCATTTTTAACAGACACCACACTTGGCAAGATAAGAAATAGAAAATGGGCTAAAAATAGCCCTTTTACTTGTTCTAATGCCACCAACATCGATTAACCCTTGGCGGATGTCAATGGGATCACCGATGTCAGTTACTTAAGCAAAATTCCAAGTTGGTATTTAGGTCATAAAAATCAAGAATTCACGCATAGGCTTTTAGCAATCAGAACATCCTACATCACTTTTGACATCCAAGCTTACTGTTACTTTGAAAAAATTGATCCAAATCAGGAATTGATACAATGCACAGAGCTTGAACTCTTGAAGACCAACAACACACACTTGTCTTGTCTATTCACCTATTATTTCACCAAGCCTCATCGGATTCATCTATCTGACAGTCATAGTTCACCCATTTTTCTAGCTATGTATATCTTAGTGTTTTATTATTATTTAAATAATAATTTTATAATTGATTTAAATTATACTATTTATTGTTTCACAAACCTTGACTCCTTCCATGGAGGAGTTGTAAAGCTCCCCACCCACTTTTCTCTACCCCAGCATACCAACCCTCTGTCTAGACTCACTTGAGCCTTACCCACCTCCTTACGAATCTTCCTAACCTCACAACCTAACCATACTCCCATTTTACCTCCCAAAAAAGCCTTCTCTAACTCATCCTAATATTACTACCCCAATTGACATCGATGACCCTAAACCACCATCAGTGACCCCAACTGATATCGGTGACCCCAACCAACATTAGTCCTTTAACCGATGTTGATTACTATTTTTTCAAATCAAAAACCTCAAAATCACCTAACAACCTTTCCAAAACATAGACCTAACTTATCAACCTGCACTGTATTATCTTCTACTACATTTAGACCTATAACACAATAAATAGAACTCTCTCTCTCTCTCTCTCTCTCTCTCTCTCTCTCTCTCTCTCTTTACTTGTATTTATTTTAAACTTTGTCTTGAAATAGAAGACTGTCATCCCAAAGGAGTTTCACACTTACTAGAATAAGCGTGTAGCTTGGTAGTTCACACATATCTCCACTAACAACTATTTTATGTAGTGTTTTATTATCTATATGTGTCTTCCTCCATATCCAAAGAGGAGAATCTACAAAGTCTGGAATGGTGCACACTTATCTGGGTTTTAATCTCTTATCCCTAACTCTATTTTTTGTTTCTCTCTCTCTTTGAATATAAAATAAGCTTAGAACATAGTGAAACAAGATCATTTGAGTCTTAGAAGTGATCAATCCTATTATGTATAGACTTGCTTTTCCACCAACTCTAGATCTCTTACATAATGTTTTTCATGTGTCATATCTCAAAAATTATTTAGATGATCCTTATCATGTATTAGATTGAAATGCTTTATAGGTTTTGGATCTCAAGGTTGTCATAATAGAACCAATCAGAATAATTGAAACTTGTAAACTTAGGTTGTGTTATAGGAAAATGTCATAATGCAAGGTCTAGTGTGACCAATATTCTAAGGATAGTGACACTTAAGAGGACAGTGATGAGTTTTATAAGTTATCTATACATTCGTGTGTTTATATTATTTTTTAATGTTATTTGATTTGCTACTATGTGTTGTTTAATTTTAGAACTTTGGTTTTAAATAAATGGCATCAAGATGATGACCAGTTTTTGGGAGGAAGAATGTTATATCTCAATTTCCTCACTAAACATGATTTGATTATTAATTAGATATTAATGGGGTTAATATTTTTTAATTACTATTGTAGAAAACTATTTTCATTTATGTTGATGTATGGATAGACATATAATGATTATTTTATGTGACTTATTACTTGTTGATTAGTTGTATACGAGTTTCATATGTATGTGGATTATGCTCATTTAGTATTATTGTGCTTTAGCAACCTTTTTATTGATTATCATTGTTATAGGCTAACTACCATTTACATTTGTGAGGTAGATGCATTCTATAGTCCAATATCTCAATAGATGTGGAGGGAGAGTATCATCAGGGAGGGTGTTGTAGATGATTTGTTGGAGGTGGAGAGATTCAATAAGGAACCCTACACACACCACATAGTAAAAATAAATTCATGATTGTTTGCTAGTGAATAGTTATGTGATTGATTTAATTTCAGTTGTGTTTGATTATTTCATGCTTGATCACGTTGATTTGGTTTTGATTCGCGATTAGATGCTATTTAGGTTATAGTTGTAGTTGTTACTATTCTTTATGATTTTGATGTTGATGCCATTATAAAATTTTACAATTATATATATATATATATATATATATATATTTTACTTGTGAATTACTGACTGCATGACTCCATATAGGTGTTTACCTACAAGTATTCAATATAAAAAGTATTGTTATAACACATTTATATATGGCATTGGAATAAATTACATTTATAGTCATTTATAAATTGATTTTAAAATAAATATTATCTAATCTAGATCCTCGGTGAAGGTGACTATTAAGGTACCTAGGGTGACATGGTTTTAAATGCCTAAAGGGTTAAATTAGGTATGAAATTTTATGTTGACTAATGGTAAAAATGGTTTTATGCATTTGAATTATTATGAACATAATTATTACGTTAATTTAAAACACTTTAATCAACCCTAATTTGGGATCATCAATTTTGTTTGTTTTGCTCAATCTATCCATATACTTTTGAAAGAGTTAGGGTTCAACTGTGAGTTGACAGGGGATAGTAGATGACTGTGCTATTTTGGCAGTCAAAGCTGAAATTGTTAAGTCATGTTGGGGATTTACGACATTATGGTAAGTCAATCTTGGGAATTTATGGATAGAGAAGGGTTCTCCATAAAATTAGGGGTTTTAGGGGGCATGCAAATGATTGTGGAAATAATAAAAGATGATGGGGCTTTTGAAATGCAAGAAGGTCATGGTAAATAGAAGAAAAAGGGACTTTTTCTTATAGTCAAAGAGGAAAATCTACTTCAAAGGCACTACAGAGGTAGGGTTTGTTCTTAGGTTTATTGTAAAATTCTATATTGATGTTATATAGTTCATAGTTGAAATGATTATGGGTTTTTTAAAATAGGTGTTTAAGAATTTAAACCCTTGTGAAGAATCAAGGAATCAACCCTGTGGGAGGAGGAACTACCCCACATAATTGAATCAATGATTCAACTTAGGTATAACATGAATATGGAAAGGTTAAAGTAACTGGAAAAAATGAGTTTCTTGTGTGATTATATTTACATGAATGTGTTGTATGTTTCATTCAAGTGTTAAGATGACTATGTGATAATTTTATTTGCTAGACGGCTATGTATTGGTAATTAGTGAATGTCTTAAAGTCTTTATTTTGGATATTGGGCTCCTTAGGTTATATAAAATGTAAATTTGGGTTTTTGTGATTGATATGTGGTTGTGTTATTTGTTTCATTATTACTTTAAAATGACTGTGTGTTTTAGTTTGAATGGGATAGCTAGAGTTAAACAATATTACCTATAAAGTTAGGGTAATCTAAATGAAATAGGTTTTGAACTTGTCTAGTTATTTATAAACATTTGTGTGTAGATATAGTCGGTTATATACACTTGGAATAAGATTTTTTTGTAATAGATAATTTTGAGTGTTGTTTAGTTGTATGGTTCATATGTTTGAAAATTTAGGGACGACAGTTAAAAAGGAATACAATTGAGTTACTCAATTTAACTTATGATTATTAAGTTGAAAAATAACTACAGGTTTGGTATGTATAAAATGACTGAGTTATTAATTTATGTTAAGTTTTTATAACGAAATTGTTATTGATTATTAAGGATTTGTTTGTGTTTATTATATGTTGAGTAATATTTCATGGCTTGACTGAGTAATATAAATTATTATTGTAGGTGTCCATTGCCTTTAATATATATACAGAGTAGTATATAGACAAGGATATATAATTTTTTCATAATGTCAATCAGCTATGTGTAATATTATTTGATGAATGATTGAAAGATGTTTATTTGGTTGTGTTAGATGTATGAATAATGACCGAGCTTAAACATTTATAAAAATGATTATAGTTGAATTATATTGAGGACATGGATATTTAATTTAGGGGTCAAATTTTTGTTGATTAGATTTCAATGAGTCGATGTACCATATGGTATACAATAAAACCTTTCACATTTGGATTTTTGTGTTTTAAGGGATGTAATTGAGACATTAGGTGTTGAGTGATGTTAATGTGAATTATATTTTAGGTTAAAATTGAGTTAACGTTTCTTAAGTTGGGATCTTCAGATGAAATATTAAATTCAAATGTGTTAGGATCTTAACAAGAACAATTGATTACTGTTGTGCAAGCAACTAAACACAGAATTAATCAGAAGTAATAAGTAACTAGAATCAACAAAGAATGAGAGATACAAGAAACAATGAAAATTTGTATTAAAATCTTCCAACAGGAAATACAATTGAAAAAATCTCTCTTTCTTCCACACCTCTTAGATATACAGATCTCTTTCCCTCAAGAGTTCTCTCTCACAATTACAAACACAATTCAACGTTTGAATTGTCTTCTACATCATACAAGCTATGAAGATCTATCCCTATTATATAAGATTAGAGATCATGAGCTATGCATTCTCAACCATTAGATACACCTCCTAATCAAGGGTTCAAAATAGTCTTGCCAAAAATAGAAATGCAGACTTACAACTAACAGCTAAACTAATCATGCAAACATTCTTTTTATCCACGAAAATAGACTTTCTAATACGCACAGGTGACCGACGTCGGTCCCTATCAGTCTGCACATGATTGACGTCGACCGATCCATAACTGACGTTAGCAGCCTCCAGTCGATCCATGACCGACATCGGTGACTGTGTAAAACCAACAACCTTGCAATTTTCTCATTGGTGAAGCTTTTAGCTCCACACCTCAACAATCTCCCACTTGGAGATAAACAGCTACACCTATACCTGTACAACATCTTCTAGCTTCTCCATCTTGAAGCTCAATCTTGAAGACCAACAAAATTTGAATGAAGATTCAACTTCTCCTTTGTTATTGGCTTTGTTAACATATCAGCAGGGTTCTTATCTGTATGGATATTTTCCAATTTCAACTCACCATCCTTCAATACCTGTCTAATGAAGTGGTACCTACGCTATATATGTTTGGTTCTTGAATGAAAGGCTGAATTCTTTGCCAAATGAATTGCACTTTGACTGTCACTGTATAATATGCAACTCTCTTGCTCCTTTCCCAACTCTTCCATGAACCATGTCATCTATATCATTTTTTTGCTAGCCTCTATGACTACAATGTATTCTGCCTCTGTAGTAGACAAGGCAACAAACTTCTGCAACTTTGAAATCCAGCTAACTGCCATTCCACCAACAGTGAACACATAACCTGTGGTGCTTCTCCTGCCATCCAAGTTACCTGCCATATCTGCATCTACATATCCATGTAGAGAAGTATTTGACCCTCCATAGCACCAATGCCTACTGCTGGTCCTTCTCAGATATCTGAGAATCCACTGAACTGCTTTCCAATGTTCTTTTCCTGGATTGGCCATAAACTTACTGACAACTCCCATTGCTTGGGCAATATCAGGTCTAGTACATACTATTACATACATTAAGCTCCCAACTACGGAAGCATATGGAACTCTACTCATGTACTCTACCTCATCATGTGAATTAGGACACTGATCTTTGCTCAGCTTAAAGTGTCCAACCATTGGTGTACCTACCAGTTTTGATCCTGCGTATTAAACCTCTCCAACACCTTGTTCACATAATCCTCTTGAGACAAAATCAACCTGCAATTTTTCCTGTCTCTCTTAATACTAATGCCAAGGATTTTATTTGCTGCTCCTAAATCCTTTATGGCAAATGTGTGAGCTAATTTTACCTTAAGCTCAGAAATATCTTGCATGTGTGAACCTGCAACTAGCATATCATCTACATACAGCAATAGGATAATATATCTACCATTATCCAATCTCTTAAAATAAATACAATGATCAGATTGACATCTACTGAAGCCATGCTCAGTCATAAACCTATCAAACCTCAAATACCATTGTCTAGGAGCTTGCTTAAGACCATATAAGCTTTTCTTCAACCTGCACACAAGCTTTTCCTTACCCTTGACCTCAAAACCCTCTGACTGCTCCATATATATTTCTTCATCTAAATCTCCATGAAGAAATGCTGTCTTAACATCAAGCTGCTCAAAATGCAAATTCTCAATAGCAACTAAAGACAATACAGTCTGAAGAGAAGTCATTTTTACTACAAGAGAAAAAATTTCACCAAAATCAATACCTGGTTTCTGTACAAATCCCTTTACCACCAACCTGGCCTTATGTCTCATCTTTCCATTCTCATCTTCCTTTAACCTGTAAACCCATTTGTTTTTTAGTGCTCTCTTTCTAGTTGGCAACTCAACCAAATCCCACATTTAGTTCTCTTTCAAGGAATTAATTTCCTCTTTCATGCCAAGCTCTCACTATTTTTGGGTTTCTACCTGCATTGCTTCATCAAAACTCTCTAGTTCTCCACTATCAGTGAGCAATAAGTAGAATAATGAAGGGAAATAACAAATTAGAGGTTTACTTACCCTTTTTGACCTCCTCTTAGGCGTTTGAGATTCATTTATTGCTTACTGTCTACCTAAATTATCTTTTAGTGACCGATCTCAGTCATCTCTAGGTCTGTACCTGATCGACGTCAGTTCTGCTTGATTGACGTCGATTTCTATCTGACTGACATTGGTCACTGTCTGACCGACATCAGTTCCTGTTCAACCAACGTCGATTCCTTTCTGACTAACATCGGTGTCTATGTTTTTTTGAGTGTGAAAATTCTTTTCTGCGAGCTCATTTTGGATCATCACCTCATCCAATTCAACATTGCTCTGCTTAGAATTATTCAACTTCTTGAGCTGATCACTGTACATCACCTTCTCATTGAAAACAACATCACGGCTTCTAATTATTTTGTTAGTTCCTAGATTCCACAATCAAAATTTGAAATATCTAGAGCCATAACCAATAAAAGTGCACCTCATAGATTTAACATCCAACTTATTTCTATTTTCGTTATTAACATGCACAAAAGCTTCATAACCAAAAACTCTGAGAAATGAAAGATCTACCTTTTTACCTATCCAAGCCTCTTTTGGGATTCCACCATCTAGAGCAGTAGAGGGTCCTCTATTAATCAGGTAAATCGCAGTGTCTACAGCGTCTGCCCAAAATTGTAAGGGCAAACCAGCATGCAACCTCATACTCCATGCACGCTCGAGTATTGTTCTGTTCATCCTTTCAGCAACTCTATTTTGCTGAGGTGTCCTTGGAACCATCTTTTGCCTACGTATTCCATTCATAGAACAATACCTGTTGAACTTATAATTGCAGTACTCACCACCATTGTCAGATTTAAGGCACTTCAATCTCAAACCTATTTCATTCTCAACCAAAGCTTTTTATTTCATAAATGTGTCAAAAACATCAGATTTCTTCCTTATACAATAAACCCATACCTTTCTTGTAGCATCATCAATGAAAGTAACATAATACTATGATCCTCCAATAGAAGCTACCTGAGCTAGTCCCCACACATCTGTGTGAACAAGCTCCAACTTGTGCTTTCTTTTTGTTAACCCAATTTTGAGAAATCTCACTCTCTTCTATTTTTCAAAAATATAATGCTCACAAAAATCTAGATCTATGCTTTTCAAATCTGAAAGCTTACCTTTTGACTTAAGAACTTTCATTCCCTTTTCACTCATGTGGCCAAGCTTACATTGCCACAACTTTACATCCACATCTGAAGTAGATAATACAGAAGGAGAATAATCAATAATGCAATTACATAAATAGAGAGTACCTACTCTCTTACCTCTGGCTAATACAAGTGCACCTTTGGTAACCTTCCAAGATTCATTTGTGAGAGTTACTGTACAACCCTCATCCCCCAGCTTTCCTGTAGAAATCAGATTCTTCTTCAAGATGGGTACATGTATGACATCTTTCAACACCCATGTGTTGCCATTCTGCAATTTCAGCTACACTTTTTCTTTGCCAACAATTTTACAAGGCTCATCATCCCCTAAATAGACTTTTCCAAAATCTCTTTGGACATAATCATTGAAAAATTCTCTATTTGGGGTAGCATAAAAAGAAGCACCAGAATCTACAACCCAAGATTATAATCTATTATCCAAAGAAAGTGTAAAAGCATCTTGTGCAACAATACTTGCAACTTTTGCTTCTTCATTACCTTCATGCTGATAGTCTTCTCTAACCTTCAACCAACAATCTTTCTTTGCATGCCCTTTCTTTCCATAATTCTAGCAAGTTATCTTTCTTTTTCTATTTTTGGATTTGGATCTATTTCTCATCTTTGACTTAGACCTTGATCTCCCTTGCTTGCACCTCTCTTTTTGCCTTCCCATGCTTTCAATACTTAAAGCATTACATAATGTCTCTTATGTGCTTTTCCTGCGAATTTTTTCATTCAAGATTACACTAACAATATCATCTACTTTCAAGATATTTGTAGCAGATGTAGTATTAGTAACTGCCATTACCAAATTATGCCAACTTTCTGGTAAAGAGCATAAAATTAAGAGAGCCATAATTTCATCATCAAACACTATTTTTACTGAATTTAACTGATTTATTATTGCATAGAAATCATTTAGATGAGTAGATACAGATCCACCTTCTTGCATATGGAAATTAAATAATTGCTTCATAAGATATACCTTATTTGAAGCTGAGGGCTTTTCATATAAATTTGCTAAAGTATCCATTAACTTTACCATTGACTTTGCCTGTGACAAGTTAAAAATCACAGAATATGCCATGCTCAACCTTATAGATCCCAGAGCCTTTCTATCAAGAACATTCCATTCTTCATCTTCCATATCTGTGGGCTTGCTTGAAACTCCACCCAACGATAAGTATAGATCTTTCTGATACAGATAATCTTCTATCTGCATCCTCCATAATTGATAGTTCTTGCCATTGAACTTCTCCATTCTTAGTTTACTTTCTTCTCCCATTGCTTTACTCCCACTCAAACAGAAACCCCTGTGAGTGACCTGTAATCAAAACACACTAAACAGATCTGAACCACCTGTTAGTGAACTTGAGCTTTGATACCACTTGTCAGGATCTTAACAAGAACAATTGATTACTGTTGTGCAAGCAACTAAACACATAATTAATCAGAAGTAATAAGTAACTAGAAACTAGAATCAAAAAAGAATAAGAGATACAAGAAACAATGAAAACTTGTATTAAACTCTTTCAAAAGGAAATACAATTGAAGAAATATCTCTTTTTTCCACACCTCTTAGATGTACAAATTTCTTCCCTCAAGAGTTCTCTCTCACAATTACAAACACAATTCAGCCTTTGAAATTTCTTCTACATCATATAAGCTATGAAGATCTATCCCTATTATATAAGATTAGGGATCATGAGCTATGCATTCTCAACCATTAGATACACCTCTTAATCAAGGGTTCAAAGTAGTCCTGCCAAAAATAGAAACGCGGACTTACAAATAAAAGCTAAACTAATCATGCAAACATTTTGTTTATCCAGGAAAATAGACTTTTCAGAATGCACAGGTGACCGATGTCGGTCCCTGTCAGTCTGCACATGACTGACGTCGATCGATCCATAACCGATGTCGACAGCCTCCAGTCGATCCATGACCGATGTCGGTGACTGTGTAAAACCAACAACCTTGCAATTTGCTCATTGGTGAAGCTTTTAGCTCCACACCTCAACAAAATGTGTGTGTGTGTGTGTGTGTAATTATGACTTATACATAGATATGTTAGCATACTCTTTATAAATAATTCATGAAACACACACACACACACACATAATGCCATTAGAAACTAAGTGGCTTTAAGTTTTAAAAATATATAAATATAAGTGGGAATACATAGTTTATTTGTATATGCAGATAATTTAGAAGGTACATATATGTTTGCATATAGTGAATAAATATGCTCATTTGTAAATTGTGATGTATTTCATTAATTTATAATATGTTAAATTAGTTAATAATTGAATGGAAAATAATTAATTTCTATTTAGAACAAATAAACATTATGTTTATTGTATTTGTATAATAGTTTGGGATTGAAGGTGAAATTCTTGAATTGTGTTTACTTTTATTTCAATACTTGTAAAAATGGGTATTTTTATATAAAATTGGTAAATACTTAACTATTATAAATACTATAAATAATCAAACTACTTGTAATATTACCTTCTTGGGAGTAGAAATTAGGTTGTATTGAAACATAAGAAATATGACATTAGATTTTACATTGTTATTATATATCATGTAATTATTTCTTGTTGTTTCCTTTGTATTTAAATACTATGGTATTTTTATGTGAGAATTCTGTAGAAATCTTATATATGAATTAATTTAATAAAATTTGGTATTAATGACACTAAAAAAATAATATTATGATAATTTTCTCACATATTTGTTTAAAGTCATTAATAAATGGAATACATGAAATCTAATTGAGTGTGTGTATGTGTATGTGTGTGTGTGTGTGAATATGATTGATCTATGTGATCATTAAACTATATAAAAACTTTGTCCAATATAATTGTTGACTATTTTGACCACAAGTCAAAATAAGTCAACACCCTGTAGTCTAAAACTTTATATAGGGGTCTATTAGAATGCTATAGGGTGTGTCATGATATTATTTGTTGTCATTTAATATGTTTCTAGCTTTGTCATGGTCTAATTTAGTATTTGTGTCATTTTATGTTACTTAGGGGTCATAAATGAAATTGGTTTAATTTTCTAAGGTGTACGCTTTTTATAATATCTCTTCCAATGTCAAATATGTCATATTACTTGTTATAAACGTCATTACTAACTTAAACTTGCATGTTCCTAACTAAAATCAAGAAAATAAGTGAAAAAAAGGAGTTTTGGCAGTTATACGACCTATTGAGGAGAGTGGAACTTGTCAAAAGATTATGAAATGACCCTTCAGCTTCTTTGATTTAATTTTGATGCTTGATCTACTTTGAAAGAGTCAAAAATGGACCAAAACCATTTCTCTTCTCTATCACTCCACTAGGCATACAAAACTGGTCAATAAGTCTTTTGATGGTACAACCAGTAGGAGTGGTTTCAGGGTAAATGATCTTGGTGGTGGATAGTACATTTGGTATTATTAATTTTCATATTAGGATTTGGAATAATAATTGTCTATACTTTATGATTGATTCTTAATAAGTTGATTATCTTTTTCTTCATACTAATCCCCACTTCTTGCAGGTTTTGCTTCTGTATGGGCATGCCCATACAATCCAATGGGTGAAATTTATTTCAGAGTATTTGGACATCCTTATCTCATGGATCATATCTTTACTTTCATAATTGGAAATGATTTGATTAGTTCAAATATCTTAGGTTGTAGGTGGAGTATGCTAGTGAGGTTGTAGACATCTCCATCAATTATAGAAGGTTTCTTTCTCTGAAATGGTTTAAAATCAATGTGAGGAGTTTTGTTTCATGTATCCAACATTTTTTTGACCCCCTCTCCTTCTAGGTTTAGTCTCAATGGTTAGCATTCATGGAGTTTCAATCAAGGAACATAATACACAATCAACTCTCTGCTTACCTTCATTCATAGCCATGGTGTGTGAAGATCTAAGGATGTTCATGGAGGTGTATTAAGAGTTTAAATTTAGTGAACACATTATTATAGAATAATCCAACAAACCAAGCTCTCCAAATGGCATACAACAAACTATGATGACCAATGCAAACTGCACACATAGTCATACACCATGAATCAACACCTACATGAAGTCAACCACATTGGATAAGGACACTTAATCTTATTTAAAGAATTTCAAGGTTGTAATGATCCATTTGAATATTTTTATAGATATTAAGACTTGTTTAATTCTCATATACTATGCACAATCCATATTCTACCCTCACTATCCTGTATGTTATTTTGTGTGCATCTACAGGCTCTCACAGAGACTTAAGATTGTTGCATAGGGATGTTCAAACATGTTTGAGACCCTCATTAAGGTACTAGAGTGATGAAATTATAATAATAAACATGATTGAGGTCATTGGAAGGTATGAAAACTTGAGAATTCAATTCAAGTAAATAAATCTGAGTTTAGGGACAAGTTTCCCCAAAAACCCCAGAACAAAGCCCCGTGTACTTTTGGTGATGCCATATAACATTTTAGAAAGGAGTCTAGATGAATCCAAATGCACCCATCTTGTATCATTCATGAAAGGTCATTAAATTGAAAAATTAGAGTGGGTGTTTGGTCCCACAAGTGATGTAGTGGAGGATTCAAAGTCACAATTATTCACTACAACTTTTTAAAGCTTATTATAGGATTTTGAATTCTCAAGTAGCTTTACATCTCAAAGTAGCATAACAAGAGCATGATTTCATATTTTAATGATTCCATTAAATTAAAGGACACACTAATGATTCAATGATCTTGAGATAGGCTGAATTATAGGACTTTGACTTGCATCATCACCTACAGGTGGCCTTGTCCTCAAGAAGTTCATCAATAGTCTAATTGTAGGTATTTGTAGGTCCATGGTGGGAACTTAGGCATGCAAGTATGCAAACATATACACTTGTAGAGTTAAAAAATGCCTCAATAGATATAAGGACTCTATACCATGTGTCATATATTTCAAGGATTGAAACACACCTACAGGACCTTCATTTTACTCTAGAATAGTAAACTATAGTTGACTATGGCATGATAATGATATATAGCATGACCAGTCTTGATGCTGGTCTAACCTCAAGGCATAGTGTAGACAAGCCTAACCATGAAGTGAAAATAAGGAATTTAAGATAGTATTAGGGAAATGAATATATCCTTGAGTATATTAATGCTCACCTATAGGCACATCTTTCCAAGCAAGAAAGTATAGTCATTGTTGACCATGAACTAGGCCAGTCAAAGTGGAGGGTATGCAATGGAGAGCTTGGAAAAGTTATGAAGTTTGATATGAATAATATTTTTTTTGAGATGAGAGTGTCCATATCAAAAAACCCTCATACTATGAAAATAGGGCATAAAAGGGATCTAACAAAGCAACCTACAGTCCATATGTAAAGCCTACATATAATGAGTTACTCAGGAGTTTACCTTGAGGTTTTAAGACATTTGGAGGTGATAAAAGTTTGATCTAACCCTAAAATTTTGTATATAATGTCTCCATGTCATATTAAATCATATAATGTTCAAATTACAAATACAATAGAGGGATTACCCTCTTCTATCTTAGATAGAGGGCACTCCCAGAAGGCCATTTCCTATTGGTTAGTCATACAAATGCTATGAGGATGAGCTATAAATTGTTGAAACATTTTAGGAGGATGTATTAAGTTGGGTTAGACATGGACCATCATGAATAGAGTCTCATAGGGGTTATGAATTAAACAAGGTGATCTAAACCCATAGGTATGTAGGCAGACCCATTAGGTCTAGTTTAGGCTTAAAGCCCTCAAGGGAGTCTAATATAACTTTTGACACTATATGAGCATCAAAATGAATTATAACATGTTCATAGGGGGTTATCATGTGTGTTATATATTTTGGCATGTAGAGGAGACCATAGAGAAGCATATTTTGGCTCAAATCAACTCAGGCCTATGTAGAAGAAAGACAAGACTTGAGAGGCCAACTTTGAAAAAATTTAACTATATGAAAATATACCATGGGAAACTAAGGAGCTGGGATATGTTGAGGAGGGTCAAAAACAAGTTTCTAGTGGCATTTTTTAGAATATTGGATGTCAGACCTATATGAACAATCCTTAGAGGGTAAAGTTACTCTAAACCCTCCAAAACCCTTGGTGGTGACCTGATGGGAAAGATGAAGAAGGAAAATCATCCAAGGGGGATTATTTTACTATGAAATTAATTTGATATTGTAGAGGACTCCTTATATGTCCTTACCACCAAGTTGAGTTGTGCCCTATTTGTATGGATAAGGTGATAAAGAGATTTTATTAACATATTTGTGTATTGTTAAGTTACACAAAGGTTTCAAGACATGAAAATAATTTTAGGAGATATATTGGAACCTAAGATAACCTCATATGTCCATTTATTTAATTATCTATGCTCACAAGTACCTCTACTAATAATTTCATGTCGGCCAATACAAACTAGCATAGTGAACAAACAAGTGAGAAGGTGAAAACTCTAAGTGGGAGGCCTTTTAAGGTCTCTTTGATGGATATAAGGGCATGAAGGATATTGAAAAGTGTCATATACTCATATTTATGGATTGGATTAGAAAATTGAAGACAAATTTGGTGCCAAGTATGAGAGGTGAGTGGAAGAAGGGTGATTATGACTACAAGCAGTGATAACTTATCTCCATAAGAATCTTGATGATTATGGATACCTAAAATGCATGTTGGATCATGTTTATAACCCCTCATTTACATTGAAATCATGTCACCTATCCATATTTTTTTGTGTAGCATTCCAAGAAAGACAAATGATGAAGGATTTTTATAGCCAAGCAAATGAAGAGTCCTACGCCACATTTCAGGAGTTTTATGCTTTCAGGGACATTTGTACAAGTAGAACATGCATGTTATATTCCATATTCCCTTTATCCTAAATTTTTAACTCTTTTTCTCATATTGAAAAGTGGTTTAGTGACTTTTGGAATTCATTCTTCTTGTTTCTCTCTCAAATTCTATCAGTACTAGCCATTTTAGCTCTTGTAGACTAATTCCACTCCGTGTATAGCAAATTTATACTAGATTGATGTTATAATTTACCTTTGAACAATAAATTAAATATGGTTTTGAGTTCATGAATTTTTTTTCTAACTGTTCAAAGTGATGTATGGTGATGTTAAGTGATAATCTTCTATCTTTGCTTCTTCTTATCATCTCATGTTTATGCAAGAGTTTCTATTCTAATAGGTCATATAGAGTTTAGCTAGTCTATTAGGCTCCTTTAAAGTGTATACTTTTCCTTAAAGTGTTGAATCTTACCTTTGATTCACTTACCTTGTGTTTCCTCATGCATATCACCTCTATATTGAAACACTTATGTTATAACCTCTTAGGACTTTGAAACTGGTTTGTAGGTCTTGTTGCTTAGTGAAAGAATTATTATGGTCTTGTGGAAATAATTTTGTGTATCACCTTCTTAGTGTATATTTATTTCATTCATAATGCTATCCATTTCCCAAAATTAAATAGTTATTTTAGTGATAAGCACTTTAATGCAAATTTAGGGAGCTAGCCCTTAAACCTAGAGGTCTAACTATAGGTAAACCCACATACTTAGAAGTATTCCCATGTTGGACAAATATGTAGGTCTTGAAAAAAATATTATAGGGTGAAATATTTGGTGAAAATAGTTTTGGGACACTTAGTGTGACCCATTATTCTCAAGGTAACTTGTCAAAGTGAATGTTGGTCTTGATAACATCAACTGCAATTTAGTGTGTTACTCTTCATTTGGTGACTCTGTTCAAGGTAAAAGTTGGTTTTAGACCATATTTTTGTTATATATTTTCTCTCCTAATTTATGGTCCTTAATAATTCATCATCTATTAGAATTATCAATCCTATCAATCCACCTATTCAACTTAAACATCCTCTTGAAGCTCAATACCCTCAACCTAATCTACCCTTTGAAGACCAAGAAGATTTTACTAGTCAAGAGAGTGAAGAAATTAAATAAATCTAATCCATAATGGATAGGCCTCATTGCTTCCCTACCTTAAACACTGAGAATACAATCCATCTTGATGCACATGATGCCATTCCCCCCAATGCTATAAAGAGTGTGCCCATATTCAATGGTGAAGATCATGTCACACCTAGTGAACATATCAGGGATATCTATAATTTTTGTAGTTTTTATAATGTTATTGAAGAGAATATTTCCATTAGACTCCTTTCCATTTACCTTAGAGGGAAATCACTTGATTGGTATAGGACTTTGATTGGTGGATGCATCACATTATGGGATAACTTTGGAGTGTTGTTAACTTTAAGGTTTGAAGATGAAAGTGACCATAATTCCCTCATACATTAGCTTAATGTGATCCGAAGATCCCCTAAGGAAAAAATGCATGACTTAAATGAGAGGTTTCAAAATACTTGGTATATATTTCCTCCTCCCATGAGACCACCTCCTAGCTTTGTGTTCCCTACATACTTTAGAGCCATTGGTACTAATATTGCCATCAT
Organism: Torreya grandis; assembly: GCA_037957365.1. Classification (NCBI taxonomy): domain Eukaryota; kingdom Viridiplantae; phylum Streptophyta; class Pinopsida; order Cupressales; family Taxaceae; genus Torreya; species Torreya grandis. Next base: position 865,838 of record JARHVA010000102.1, read on the forward strand.
GATTCAATCCATGGGTGGTTTCACTCTTCTTGAATCATATGAACTTGCCATTAGATCTGAAAATGGCCTCATTAAAGAAGGAATGCTACCCCCCAAAATTTTTATGCCTCTACTACCTAATGTTCCAGCTAATGCTCCAAACATTGCCCAAGTTCCTAATGCAAATGCTTAAACTAGGACTGATCCTAAGAAGGTATATGACCTGATCCATATGTAAGAATTCAAACCTTAGAATATCATCTTAGGTAAGATAATATGAAACTAGGTGATACCTAAAACCCTTATCCCTATTAACAATAATGTGGATAACAATTGGGAGAGGAAGGGGCCAAGGTCGGCCTAACTTTAACAGGCCTGACAATGTGTAGAATACCAATTCTACATCCAACATAAGAGAGATGGTACCGGTGCATAACAAATTGGTGTAATGGGAAGATTATAAACAAGGCTGATTCATGGATGCCAATGAGGGTGGAGATAAATCTTTAGTTGATTAAGGAGGATTCACTCCTCTCCTATCAGTTAAAGATGAAGTCATGATGCAAGTAAGTTAAGATTGGTAGCCTCAAGGAGAAAGCTTCACCAACTTCCTAGTTGAGGACACCTTTGTACTCAATCAAGGAACTTGTATTACAGGCAAAACTAGAGAAAATAATAAGGATTTATGAGGTGATAGTATATGTGTACAAGTTCATCCAATCCTTCTATAAGACATCAAGGCATGACTACAAACATGACATTCACAAATAGTCTTACACATCCTCTAAATCAAAATGTGATAAGGTTTACTCAAGGTGCTTCAATTCCTCAAGATATAAAAATTTCTTTGCCTCTAAGGACTCAATATAAGGTAAACAGTTTAGATGTAAACATATTGGATTCATTGAAGAATACTAAAGCATTTATCTCTTTATGGGATGTCCTCCATATGCCTAGCCAAAAAGAGCTCTTACAAAAATGGTTGTCCACTATTCCTACTAGTCCTTCACCTTCAAGTCAAATTCATGGTAATTTATGTCTTGAAAATAGCCATAATAACATTATTGAAACATCTACTAAAGCTAAGAATCTTCCACCTTTCTACCTCACTCTCATAGTGGGGGGTAAACTAGTACACAATCACATAGTTGAGAGTGGTGCCTCTACATCAGTCATGCCCAAAGTTATAGCTAATAAGTTGGGCCTAAAATATGAACCCCATAGCAAAGGAGTGATTCAGATAGATGGTACACCTACTAAGATAATAGGGTTGATAAAAAACTTGAAGGTTTTCCTCCATGATTATCCTAGTTTTCCTATCCTTCAAGACATTGTTGTTATAGACCTTTATTATTTTGCAATCTACCTTTTAAGAGATTTCATAGAAAATATAAGTGGATACCTCTCATTTTACTAGTCCTTCTTGGAATTTAGGATAAGATATGAAGCCAACATGACTATAAGAACTCAGCCACTTGTAAGGTTTCCCCATGAACCTTATGTTGAAGCAAGCTCTAACTTGAATTGTGTTATCAATGAGAAGGAAGAGTCTAATGTGGGTGATTCTAAACTTGAAAGCATAGCTGACTTATTTCTAGATGAATATGGTGCAGATACTTATGAGTATGATCCTTATGCATAATTTGATCAAAATGACCTTGGCACCTATAGCATCCATGAAGAACCATTTGAGTAAGCTGAGGTAAGTGTCAAACATTCTCTCTCATAAGCTGATGAGAGTAACTACTTGATCCATGTATATGATGATGATGGATTGAAGAATATGATTTACCACCATAGTGGGAAGAATGATGTCTTTCTTCTTGCTATTGATGAAGTTACCCTTGATGATGAAACTCATGAGGAAGAAGAGGATGGCTTATGGCTAAGGTTCAATGCCATATGTCAAAAGTTTGACCAGTTAAGTAATGTTATTTCCCATCCTAAGAATTTTGTATTTGATGTGTTTGCTAATGACTCTAACAAGCATATCATTGAGTGTTCCATCAAGCATGAAAGTGTGTGCTAATAAGCTATCCAAGAGTTTGTAGTCAAAAAGGAGTTTCATGAGTCCAAGGTAGTTTTTATTGTGCCTAAAGAATAGTCAAGAGCTCCATCTAAGGTAAGGCCACATTCATAGGTTTTGGATCATAAAAAAGAACTTGATGATCACACACATCAAGTGCATCATACCTAAGAGGATATAAGGATTGAGTTAGTTGTCATACATTCCTATCTGTAGTTTGAGGAGTGTGGATCAAAAATGACAAAGATAAATCAAATTGTAGTTCCAATCAAGGTATTTGGAGATAAGAAAAGAACATTCATGAAGGTTCCAAATAGTCCACTTGAAGGCCTAAGAAGACATAAAGGTGGTAGGCTTCTTGATCACCTAAATATACAAGTGGTTGATGATGAGCATGCTTCACATGATAGATTACCTTCATGGAGTGAAAAAGATGCAAGAGGAACCCTATTTGACCCTAGTTGAAGTATGGTAAGATATTTTCACCTCAAGAGTGAGGTCTTGTAAATATTAGATTAAGTGTGTTTTGTTTTAGGTATGTGTGTTGTGTTCTATTTGAACACATGTTTGTTTCCCTTTAGTGTGTCTTGTTTTATGTGTCTTTCCTTATGTTTGGTGTTGTTTCAAAGGAAAATTGTGTGCCAAAATAATGTATAGGTGACTTTATGGTGAAATGGACAAGATTAGGCTACTGGTCTTGGCATAACAAGCATACCACCATTGGGAAATCACCAAGAATGTTGACTATTTTGACCACAAGTCAAAATAAGTCAATCCCATATAGTCAAAAAATTGATATATGGGTCTATTAACATGTTATAAGGTGTGTCATGATATTATTTATTGTCATTTAATATGTTTCTAGCTTTGTCATGGTCTAATTTAGTCCTTGTGTCATTTTATGTCACTTAGGGGTCATATTTGGGTCATAAATGAAAGTGGTACATTTTTCACAATGTACAAGTTTTATAATCTCTCTTTCAACATCAAATATGTCATATTAATTGTTAGGAATGTTAGTAATAACTAAAACTTATAGGTTCCTAACTAAAATCAAGAAAACAAGTGAAAAAAAAAAGTTTTGGCAGTTGTATGACCTATTGAGGAGAGTGGCACATGGAAAAATCTTATGTAGTGACCCTTTATCTTATATAACTTCATTTTAATGCTTGATCTACTTTGGAGGTGACAAAAATGGACAAAAACTATTTCTCTTCTCCATCACTCCATTAGGCATACAAAATTGGTCAACATGTCTTTTGATGGTACAACTAGTAGGAGATGTTTCAGGTCAAATTATCTTAATGGTGGATAGTAAAATTGGTTTAATTCATTTTCATAGTAGGAGTTGGAATAATGGTTACCTATACTCTATGAACCATTCTTAAGAAGTTGACTATCTTTTTATGCACACTAATCCCCACACCCTACAAGTTTTCCTTCTGTTTGAACATGTTCATATAATATAGTTACTAAAATTAATTTCAAAGGATGTGTAAATCCTTCTCTCATGGATCATATCTAGTTTTTCATGATTGGAAGTTATTTGATGAGTTTAAACCTCTTAGGTTGTAGGTGGAGTATACTAGTGAGGTTGTAGACATGTACATCAATTAAAGAAGGTTTATTTCTCTGAAATGGTTTCAAATAAATGTTAGGTGTTGTGTTTCATGTCTCAAATTTTTGATTGACCCCCTCTCCTTCCAGGTTTAGTCTCCATGGCTAGCATTCATGGAGTTGCAGTCAAGGAGCATAATACAGTCAGCTCTCTGCTTACATTCATTCACAACCAAGGTGTGTGAATCTATGAGGATGTTAATGGAGGTGTATGAAGAGTTTTAAGGTGGTGAAAACATTATTAGATAATACTTAAATAAACTAATATCTCCAAATGGCATACAAAAAACTGTGATGACCAATGCAAACTACACACACAATCATACACCATGAATGAGCACCTATAAGAAGTTAACCATGTCAGAATAATAACACTTGATCTTGTTTGAATAATTTAAAGGTTTTAAGGATACATTTGAAGATGTTGAGAGAGTCTAAGACTTGTTAAATGCTCATATACTATGCACAGTCCATATTCTACCCTCACTACGTTGTACGTTGATGTGTGTGCATCTACAGGGTTTGATAGAGACTTGAGATTATTGCATAGGGATGTTCAAACATGTTGGAGACCCTAATTAAGGTCATATAATCATGAAAGTATCATAATAAACATGATTTAGGTCATTGTAAGGTAGGTATACTTGAGAAGACAATTCAAGTGAAAAAAATCTGAGTTCAGGGACAAGTTTCTCCTGTCACATCCCATTTTCCTATGCCAGATTTTAGGGCATTTGTTGGTGATATCCTATCGGTGAACTATTGTCCCTCATAAATGGTGGCATATGTGTATTTGTGATTATTTGGTTTTGATACATGTTCTTATATTTTTTTTATAGATTTAGTCTTGATATGCTTTTAATTATCGTAATTTTCTTGAGTAAATCAAGGAAACAGATATTTGATTCTATGAATAAACTATTAAAAGAAATATGTATTTATCAACATCTTTGAATGCTTAACTAATTCATTATTGATATTCGTTATATCCATATTTTATGACATATGTCGATAGAATCGACATATACATATACATTAGTTATGAGCTTATGTACGTATATCTATTAAATAACTATCATTGCTTTAATGGTTTTCATGAAAATTTAAAAAAAATGAATATCTTTATTAGATTGCTTAACTAGACTTATTGTTTAGTAAAGTGGCACATCACTAAGTACTAAGCAAATTATATGTTTTTTTATATAAATTAAGGAATTATTAGGTGAGTTGACTATGGGATAAGAGGTGCATGAAAAAGAAATTAAACAAAGATGCATGTGATGACTGGGAGTAGGTAGAATAAAAGTGGGGGTTGACTGCCTCTTCTATGAGGGTTGTTGATCATGCCTTATTCATTGCCTTCATGTAATCCTTGTTATTAGGATGTCTTGGGTTTGAACCTTTAAGAGAAGCATAGCCTTTTTGTCCAAGAGGAGGAATGTGGTTGCCATATCTAGTTTTATTCTTTTCTTTCTTTAACTAAGCCCAAGAGAAACACCACCACCATTATTTTATCTTAGTTGTTTCAACCCAAGTAGAATCGCATCCCATTCCAGTCAAGGATTTCAACAGACTCAAAAATATGTCTCTGTGTTCCAACTGACTAAAAATATATGATTATCTCCATGTTTGGACATGACATATATACAATATATATGTACCATGGTCATGTTTCTTTCAGGGAGACATCTGGAGAGTAAGACGAAGGAGAAATAGGGATAGACATGGATAAGGGAGGAAGAAAAAGGAGAAGGAGAGTAGAAGGTAAGATAAGGAGGATGTATTTATGAGGTAAGGTTTCAATGCTTTTCCCTTCATCTTTTGAGTAATTAGGAATCAAAATGCCAAGGTTAATTATGTTTAGTTGAGTTGTATAAGATGAAATCACCTAGCCTACTTTTGCAACACCTAGTCTTTATATTTTTAGTAGAAGTCATTATGTAAGCCATAGAAATCAGTATAAGTCTCCTTATAATGTTGAGTCATTATTATAATACCAAAATAAATCAAACCTATGTTTTATCTAAACATGTATGCATTTCTTTTATCTAGGTTTTAAAATGAGATGCCAGCCATATTTTTGAAGCATCACAGTATTTTTTTGGAATGCATAGGTCCATTTGTAAGACTACCAGATCATTATTGTTACGTCGATGAGCTTTCTTGAGTTGTTAAAGCCCTTTTCAAGTCATTGTATCTTGAATATTTTTTTTGTTTAAGGTTGAATTTATATTATTAAAATAGCTGAAACTTTTTGGTAAAATTACTGAGATAAATCAGTGAATATATATATATATATATATATATATTGAAATGAAGGGTCAGATCTTGGTGGGTTGAGTCTCTATGAAGTCATTGAATTTAAAAATAAAGTTGCTAGGCATATGAAAATTAAGTCGCTATATCAGAAATGGTTAAGCATAGTTTTGAAATGGAATGCCCAATTAATAATTTGAGTCACCCAACCCAAATTTTGAATTATCTAAGTCTATTGTAATAGTAGAGATACCAGGTTTTAAGTTAAAAATGCCTTAGGTATTGCATGTTGAGTCAAATCTAGACGTCAAACTAAACCACTTGGATGCCTAGCCAAAAGAATGTAATGCCAATATTTTTTTTTAGTAAATTCTCTATGAAAAAAATTTAGAATGATAAAAGAGAAATGGTATCTATGTTGTAGTCAAGATCTATACACATGTTATAAACTGCATTATCCAGCCTGTAATTATAAGGCATTGAGTATAGAATTTGATCTCGAATATAAATTTATGATGGTTGAATAATGTATGCTAAGTTTTAAATAGAAACCATTATATTCATGAGAATAAAAGCTGGGTATATATACTTAAAATCATGGAATTTTATTTTATTTAATCATTGAGTTTTATATTTAGTTGATGATTAAATTTATGATACACTGAGTTATAAATAAAAATTGGAGAAATCCAAATGCAAAGTGTTGAGTCTTTCAATATAGTAGGAATTATGTTTCCTCCTTAATGCAAGATTGAATGTTTGGCAGAACTTTATTTTGCCCCAAATTTCCATATTGTGGGTTGAGCGTAAATATCATGGAAATAAGAAGGGATTATTAAAAATTGGCAATATTGACAAATAGGAAAATATTAATTATTATGTATACTTTTGAGGTTAGATATGAAATCTTGATTTGTGAAATAAGCAATTTATTGGTCATACACTATTAACCTTTTATATGTTTCTTGGAAAGATAGATTGTTAAATTTAAAATTATACTATGGGTAACATTTTAGAAATCTAGGACCTTGTGTAAAAGCATACCTAGGTGGTTTATGTTATAGATCAGGTTGAGATAATCCATATAAATATTCAAATGTCAATTTAACTTATGAAGGTACTTTAGGACATATACTTATATCTTTGCACAATAGGTTGATAACTAGTTTTAGAACCATAGATTATAACCTTATGGATACAACCTTTTTGGATTAGACAATGTTAACTGTGCAAGGGTAGAACTACATCTAGCCCTGATTTTGTGTATGTAGGTGACATCACAGATATGTATGGCAGCTCAAAGAATGAGCGTGGGCATAGGAAACTAACCTTGATAAGTATTTATTAGTATGACATCTGCTATAAATGCTAGTGAAAGCAAATAGCCTTTTTATGTAGTAGAGTACTGTTATGAAAACTTGTCAGTAGGATCAAGTTTGTCACATCTTGTAAGGATGAAAACTTGTATGTAGTATATTTCATGAGAAGGTTAACTGTGCAAGTGGCTAGACATTTCTAGAATAACATAGTGCATTGTGAGGTGTACCTAGAGATTATGTTTTCTTCAGATTGTTATTGAAGTTATAATTGGATATTATAATTTTGATTTGCTTTATTATTATGGTTGGGTGTAAGATTATTGTTGGTGTTGATTCAGATACTCAAACACAAAGACCTATGATAGTATGAGACGTCATAGAGTTTTATAGCATGGAAGTATCTAGTTGGTACATATTGTATTCGTTATATCTTGACCCATACCTAAATAAATAAATATGTTATAGTTATTAATGTTTGGGTAGAGTGATCAAGAACTATGATAGTATGGGATATCATAAGATACTTCTACTTAGATGTATATATTCCTATGGTACATAATGTAGCTATATGTTTAGAATCTCACCTAAATTATTTGTTTTAATGATTTTTTTGGTTATTACTTGAGTAATATATTCATAGCAGTTAACAGGACAACATGTATGCATGCATACAATATTGAGAGTATAAATGAATGATAAGTTCGATTGTTATGTACTGTATGACTTGATTTTTTTTTTTGTATACTTAGCTTAATTCTATGCCTAACATGTGATTCTCTATAGAATTAGGAATGTAGAATCCTTCATCATTGCTATTAACTAGGTTTTTATGTGAGAGCGCTTAGGTAAGCACACAACCCTGGATAGTAAAGTGTTATATTTGAGTGTGTCATTTATCTACGAGTTTTTAGACCAAAGCTTTAGAAGCTCATCTGTGTCATGAGTAGTTTGTTCCATGTTTGTCTTAGAGTGTCAACCCCTTCGATGGTGATGTCTCATGGAGGAGACCATCACATTTGAAAGGAGGACTAGATTAGACCTTGATGGAGCAGATATGTAGGTTGCCCAAGTTGTGGTGGGGGCATCGGGTCTAGATCCTTAGGCTAAGTTAGGGTATACTTGATTGTATAACAATCCATGTGACTGGTTGAATTATTACTAGTACTTAGTGGGAATTTGGATTGTGCTAATGACCCTAATGACATAGTAAACTTTTTGTGTCATACATTTTATGCTATCACTCACAGTATTAGAATGTTGGAATTGTTACTACTTGAAGTTACTAATTTTATGGCTGCCTAAAGTATTCTAGCAACTGTGGTTGAGTGAATGTTCAATATTTAGTTTTTTTTAATTTGATTTTTCTAAGTATAACTATTCAGGTCATTACATCCCTAAAAACCCCAAATTAGAGCCTTATGTACTTTTGGTGATGCCATATAACAATGTAACAAGTAGTCTAGATTAATCCATATGCATAAATATTATAGCCTTTATGGAGGGCCATTAGCTTGAAAAAGGAGAGTGGTTTTTTATTCCCAAAAGTGATGTAATGGAGGCTTTAAAGTCACACAATTGTTCACTACAACTTTTCAATGTTTACTATAGGATTTTGATCTCTCAAGTAGCTTTGCATCTCAAAGTAGCATAACAAGATCATGTTTTAGTTGTTTAGTGATTCCATTGAAGTAAATGACACACTAATCATTCAATGATCTTGGGATATGTTGAATGACATGACTTTGACTTGCATCATCACCTATAGGTGGCCTTGTCCTTAAGAAGTTCATCTACATTCTTATTGTAGGTATTTGTAGGTCCATGGTGGGAACTTAGGCATGAAAGTAACAAACATAAACACTTGAATAGTTCAAAAATGATTTAAAAGACCTAAAAATTACCCTAGACCATGTGGTACAAATTTCAAGGATTGAAACACACCTAAAGGACCTCCATTTTGCTCTAGAATAGTCAACTATAGTTGACTGTGGCATGACAATGATGTGTAACATGACTGGTCTTCATGATGGTCCAACCTCAAGGCATAACATAGATGATTATAAACATAAAGTGACCTTAATTAATTCAATATAGTCTTAGGGAAATTAATATATCCTTTAACATATTATTTCCCACCTATAGGCACCTCTTTCAAAATAAGAAAGTACAGTCATAATTGACCATCAACTAGGCTAGTCAAAGTGAAGGGTATGCAATAGAGAGCTTGGAAAAGTTATGAAGTGTGATATGAATAAGGAAACTTTATAAATGAGAGTTTTCATATCAATAAACCCTCATACTATGAAAATAGGGCATAAAAAGGCTCTAACAAAGCAACCTATAGTCCATATGTAAACCCTGCATACAGTGAGTTACTCCAGAGTCTACCTTGAGGTTTTAAGGCATTTGGAGATAATAGAAGCTTGATCTAACCCTTAAAATTTGTATAAAAGGTCTCCATGACCTATTAAATCCTTTCATGTGTTCAAATTAATGAATACATTAATTTTAGTACCCTCTATTATGTCTCAAATAGAGGGCACTCCTAGAAGGCCATTTCTTGTAGGTTGGTCATATAAATGCTATGAAGATGAGCTAGAAATTGTTGAAACATTTTAGGAGGATGTAGTAAGCTATGTTAGACATGGATCATCATGAATAGAGTCTCATAGGGGTTATAAATTAAACAAGGTGGCCTAAACCCATAGTTATGCAGGTAGACCCATTAGGTCTAGTCTAGGCCTAAAGCCCTTAAGGGAGTCTGCTATCACTTTTGACACTATATGAGCATCAAAATTAATTATAACATGTTCATAGGGGGTTATTATGTGTTTTATATTTTTTTTATGCATAGAAGACCATAGATAAGCATATTTTGGATCAAATCAACTCAGGCCTACATAGAAGGAAGAGAAGACTTGAGAGGCCGACTTTGAAGACTTTTAACTTTATGATCATATATCATGTGAACCTGAGGAGTTGGGATATGTTGATGAGGGTCACAAAAAATTTTCTAGTGGCATTTTTTAGAATATTAGATGTCAGACCTGTATGAACAATCCTTAGAGGGAAAAATTACTCTACACCCTCCACAACCCTTGGTGGTAACCTGATGGGAAAGATGAAGAAGGAAAAACATCTAAGGGGGCTAGTTTTACTAGGAAATAACTTTGATATGATAGAGGACTCCCCTGATCTCTTTCCCACCAAGTTGAGTTGAACCCTATTTGTTTGTACATGGTGTTAAAGAGATTTTATTGAAAATTTTTCTATTGTGTAAGTACAAAAGGGTTTCAAGAGATGTAGATAATTTTGGGAGATATATTAGGACCTAAGATAACCTCCCATGTCCATTTATAGCATTATATAAGCTCAAAAGTGCCTCTGCTAATACCTTCATCTCAACCAATCTAAACTATCATAGTGAACAAGCAAGTGAGAAGGTGAAAAATTTAAGTGAGAGGCCCTTTAAGGTATACCTAATGGATCTAAGGGCATGAAGGCTCTTTACAAGTGTCTTAAACTCCTCTTTATGAATTGGATTAGAAAACTAAAGATAACTTTGGTGCCAAGTGTGAGAGGTGAGTGGAAGAGGGGGGATTATGACTATAGACAGTAATAACTTATCTCCAAAATAATCCTAATGATTAGGGACACCTTTAATGCATGTTGGATAATGTTTATAACCCCTCTCTCATAATTCAATCATCTTACCTATCCCTAGTTTGTTGTGGAACATTTAAAGAAAGCCAAATGATGTAGTTTCTAGGCAAACAACTGAAGAGTCATACACCACATTTTAAGAGTTTCATGCTTTGAGGGACATTTTTACAAGTAAAACTTTTATGGCATATTCCAGATTCCCTTTTTCCTTTAAATGTAACTCCTTTTCTCAGCTTGACAAGTGGTTTAGTGACTCTTGGACTTCATTCTTCTCACTTCTTTCTCAAATTCTATAAGCACTAGCCACTTTGCCTATTGTAGAATAATTTCACTCCATGTATGGAAAATACTTGATGGATTGATGTTTTAATTTTCATCTAAATAATAAATTCAATTTGGTTTTGATTTCATGAACATTTTGTCTAAGTGTGCAAAGTTATGTATGGTGATGTTAAGTGATAATCTTCTATCCTTCCTTCTCCTTATCCTCTCATGTTTATGCAAGATTTCCTCTTTTAACACATTATATAGGGTGTATATAGTGTGTTAAACTCCTTTAAAGTTTAAAATTATCCTTATAATGTGCTATCTGACATCTAGTTCACTGGCCTTGTGTTACCTCATGCATATCACCTCTATATTGAAACACTTATGTTATAACCTCTTAGGACTTCGAAGTTGGTTTGTAGGTATTATTTCTTAGTGAAAAAAATATGATGGTCTTGTGGAAATCATTTTGGTATATCACCCCTTTAGAGTAGATTTATTTCATGCACACTTTTATCCCTTTTCCCATAAGCAAATAGCTAGTTTAGTTATAAGCAATTTAAGACAAATTCAGGGAGCTAGCCCTTAAAACTGGAGGTCTATTTCTACTATAGGTAAACCCACATACATATAAGTATTCCCATGTTGCCCAAATCTAGAGGAGGTTTGAAAAGCCTCCTCTGGGGTGCAATATTTGGTGATAATAGTAATTCTTATAGTTAAATGTTTATATTTCACCTATTTGATTAATATGCATGTATGTATAATATCATGTTAGAATTAACTTATTTATAATATGCTACATGTAATGAATATCTTAAAACACAAGGGTTCTAGTTGACTTCTCAATACCTGTACTATTGTAATCTGCTCATCCATGAAAGAAGGGCCATTCCCTACTTAGGTAATTATGTGGGGGATCTATGGTCCGTGGTTAGTGTGGAAAATCACTTTGATAATGCACTTCCTCTCCTCCAATAGTCAGTCAATAAAGACTTTTACTCTTGATTACAATTTATATATATTGATGAGGTTGTGGCTACTCATTTGTTCTATGGAACAATGTATATATTTATATTCACTCTAATGTAAAAAATTATATAATTGTACTTTGATAACCAACAATTAGTTACTCTTATTATATAATTTAATTATATAAATTTTTAGTAGTTAGCTTAGATAATATTCAATAATTATACAATTTGTGATGGATTGAATCTATATTACTTTATAATGTTGTCAGTTTGATCATTATCTAAATGAATCATAACCCTTTATTTAAATAAGATGCATTTAGTTAAATATCAAATATCTTATCTTAATTGAAAATAATTTGGTTTAGATTATTGAAGTAAATTTTTTAAAAATATTACCTTTTTTAGGTTAAACCCATTGCGGTTCTAACACGTACATCCTGTATAAGAGAGAATAATATATTGGATTGACATCATAATAAGGATAAAAATCATAACCTTTAGATTATTGATGATGAAGATAACATTGTTTAATCCACTAAAGAATAATAGTGAGTCAACATAGAGGAATAACCTTTTTTAAATGCTATGTAATTCATGAAGTAAATGTTACAAAGTGATTGTAGATAGTTGTATCATGAATAGTTTTGTTACATGTGAAATGGTGGAGAATTTAGGCTTGAATAAATTTTTTCATCCAAATCCATAAAGGTATAATGATTACATAATGTCTATTAGATGTTGGTGAATAAACAATGCCTTGTGAAGTTATATTTTTACAAGGTATCAAGATGATGTCGCGTGTGATGTGATGGTAATGGATGTTGTCATTTGATTTTGGGGATGTCTTGGAAATATGATAGGAAGGTCATGCATATTGAGAGGATGAAAAATTATTGCCTAGAAAAGGATGGAAAGAAGTAGACATTACTTTCACTAGGAGACCAAGGAAGAGAAGGGTGTAGTGGTACATGTGTGAACATATTGATGGTAATATGAAAGGATTTACCACAAGTAGTGGATAAGGAAAGGGTATATTTTGTGATCAATCCTATGATATCATAATAAGGTTGTACATAATAATGGAAAGAGGAAGTGCCATGCGAATTGGAGGTGCCACTATTTGAGTTCACCAAAATTATTTCAAGTGATCTACCACAAGGAATACCTTTGGTTTGAAGTATTAATCACCTTATAGATATAATACTTGGAATGCATTTTCTAAACAAGGTTACATATTGGATGATGTAAGGGTAAATCAAAGTGGTGCAGAGGTAAGTGCATAAGCCATTAGATAGGGGACTAATTAGAGAGAGTTTAAACATATGCATATTACCCATAATATTCATATTGAATAAGGATGGAGAGTGGTACATGTGAATAGATTCAATGGCTATCAACAAAATCATGATCAAGTTCTAGTTTCCCTTACTTCATGTGGATGACCTAATGGATTACTAAATTGGTGTGAGGTATTTATCAAATTTCAATCTAAAGAGTGAGTAGCATTAGATGAAGGTTAAGGAAGGTGATGTGTGGAAGACAATATAAGGACTATATGAGTGGTTAGTGATACCATTCATTTTGAACAATATGTTAAACACATTCATGAGGTTGATGAAAGAGGTGTTAAAGCCATTTTTAGGTAAGTATGTTATCATATACTTCAATGATATTCTCGTGTTCAACAAGACAAGGGAAGAGAACATAGCACTTTTATAAAATGTTTTGTATATTTTACATAAAGAAAAATTGTTGATTATTTTAAACAAGTGTAGCTTCATGAAGGAATAACTCATGTATTTAGGTTTTAGGTTTTTAAGTGTCACAAAAAGTATAAAAATAGATCCATAAAAAATGTATGCAATAGTGGAGTGGAAATCTCTAAAGAACACATTTTAGGCAATATGTTTTCATGGCCTCATAATTTGTATAGGAAGTTCATAGGGAAATTTAATTGAATTTACACAATGATGATAAAGGTGTTATGAGGTGAGTGTAAGTATTTTTTAGAATATGTAAGATAATTACAACCAAGAGTCAAAAAATAAGGTAACTCAGCAATTAGTGTTTTTATTTTCATATTTTAATAGTATCCCATTTGGACTATGATGTGAGTAGTGTAGTGATTGGAGTGTTGTTGATCCCAAAAGGTAGGCCCATTACATATTTAATTGAAAATCTAAGCAACACCAAGAATAATTATTCAGTCTATAACTATGAGTTCTATGCCATCATGTAGGTGATACAAAAATGGATGAACTATATGTTGCCAAATAAGTTTATCTTATACATGCACTATCATGTACTATATTTATAATCATCTAAGGGTATCTAAACCGACAACATATGAAATTGGTTGAGTTCTTGTAGAGTTGCACATTTGTGCTAAAGTATAGGAGTGTGAAGTCAAATAAGGTTGTGGATGCACTAAGTAGGAAATAACTCATTTTAAAAGAGATGCAAGTAGAATTCCTTGGATTCAACTCCATGAGGGAGGTATGCATAAAATGAATACTTTTAGAATGCATAGAGAGCATGCATAGAGCCAAAATGAATGAATATAATATCATTATTAAGATACTTCATAATATATGACATGTTATCAATTGAGCACAATTATGTATACCAAGAGGGTCAATGCATGATAACTTGATGAAGGAGAAGCATAGTGGAGGATTGGTAGGATATTTTTGTAGTGATAAAATGTTAGTGTAGTTATCGAAAGGATATTATTGTCTAAGGATGGGTATATATATGTGTGAATAAATGAAAATGTGCCAATTTTACCACATGGGTAAGGAGAGAAGTCAAAATGTAAAGTTATTTAAACCATTACCAATACTAGAGTGACATGGGATGACATTAACATGGATTTCATGTTAGGGTTATTAGGAATGCAAAGAGGAAATGATTCTATCTTTTTTGTGTCACATTTCATCACATGAAAAAATAAAAGCATTGCAACAAACATCACCAACCTATTATTTCAAGATGTCATAAGGTTGCATGGTTTACCATGCAACATAATATTTGACCAAGATACATAATTATAGTCTATTTTCAAAAAACATTGTGGAATAATCTAGGAACAAGGTTGAAATTCAGTTTAGCATATCATCCAAAAATTGATCAATAGACTAAGGTGGTAAATCAAATGCTTGAAATTTGGTACAATGTATAGTTATAGATAAGCCAAAGGAGTGGGACATAGTCTTGGCATAAGAAAAAATTGCATATAATAATTTAGTGATTTGAAGTACTAGGAAAACACCTTTTTATTTTATGTATGGAAACATCCTAAGAGGAGATTCATAATTGTATGACAAAAGTATGTCACAAGGAATAACTATGGAAGAAAAATAATTTTTATAATATATGCACAAGATACAACAAGGGGTGTGAAATAATTTGGAGTAGAGCTTCGCATAGTAAAAATATCACATGAACAAGAAGTGCAGGAAAAAGGAGTTTTAGGTTGGATATTCAATGATGATACATTTTAACAAGGAGAAGTTCCCATGGGGGACATATAATAGTCTAAAGATGAAATAAATAGGGTTGTGCATGATATTTCACAGGTTTTCATCCAATGCATATGAGATTAAATTCATAAGGAACTAGATCAATCACCAATATTTAATGTGGTCAACTTGTATGACTATAATGAAGGGGAAAAAAATGATCAAGAGGGGGAAATATGTGAGGAATTAAAAGAATATTAGTCATAGATATCACAAAAGGAAAAGTAATAAATAGTGGCCATTCTAGAATCTAAGGTAGTTAAGAAGATGCATGAAAAGGAATGCAATAAATAATTGGTGAAGTGGAAGAACTGCACTATTGAATATTTGGCATGGATGGATCTTGTAGATATTGCTCACTAATGATGGCCATATAATTGTATATTTATAATTATGAACAAGGGCTCAAAAATAGTTTAGTTACCCAGGGCATCTGATGTAGGATCATCTTAAGTGCATAGTAATCTTGCAAATGGATAAGAATAGTTTTTCTCAATAGATGAACAAAGGTACAAGGAAATTTATGCATAAAAGGTAGCATATGGTAATAAATAATGAATAAATGTGTGAAGGATGGATAAGTCAATTGAAGAAATCTCAAGGAGTCAATTTATGCATGATTATGCAAGTTTACCCTGTGCAGTTGTGCAAGGTCACACTACATAGGAAAATTAGCATGATGTCTCTCAATTAGTAAGAGAAACACACAATATATGCATAAGTATTTGGACCCACAAGTGGAATAGTGTAAGGAAATATTGGTGCAAAAAAAAAGACATGAGTGATAAAACAAGTATAGAGTGGTATACATTAAATGGTAGACATTAGTCAAATAATAAAGCCAACATTAAATGGTAGACATTGGTTAAATAATAATCTATAAATAAGGAACATCCAAAACTAAAGTCCATTTAAGTATATTCCAATTTAAAATTGATAAGTTGGGTCCTAAATTCTAAGGAAACTTTATTGAAATTTACGATGAATATCTAAATTTAAGTCTGAGAGCTAGAGTCCCAAAGCCTTGAGTGTGTAGAGCATCCAAGAAAGTAAATCAATTTATATAAAATAAGCCTTCATAATCATTCCATTTTTGATATAACCCTATAGTTTTAGGTTTGAGAGTGCAAATTTTGATTTTTTGCTCATCAATAATATGAATTACAGATTTATCTACTAATTTTTGTGTGTTTGTGAGTGTTTAATTATAGTTTCATGGTTGAAGAAAGTTCTTAATTAAACCCCCTAACCATGAATAATTATATTGTGCAAACAAAACTAGACATTGTGGAAGAAGATACAAGTCAAGGTTTCTCACCTATAAATGATCATAGTGACACTAAATAAGAGCATAAACATGAAAAATGCGAAGGAGAAGATGAGGAGGCACACATGGATGAGGGTGAAGGTATCCTCATAAGAGCTATCTCATGGATTGGTTGAGGCACTAAATTGGATGTTCTAATTTTCTCAAGAAAATTAAATCCTAAAGAGCTCATTAATTATCTCACTAACATTGATAAGTTTTTTGAGTTTGATGACATTAACGATCTACTACTCATGAAGGTCATAAAGACCAAGTTAAAGGGCCAAAAAATACTTTGGTGGAATGAAATTAAAAATTAAATAAGATGAGGAAAGGAAAATATAACCAAATGGGATAGAATGGTCACCAAGATGAAGAGTAAATGCATACCTAGTGATTACCAAATGGAGTTGTTAAAAAGGTTGTAGACACGTTGAGTATGAGAGTTTTCATATTGAATGAGATGATGTTAGAAAAAAATATGGTGGTTAATTCACCATAGTCTAATTGTGAATTTGAGGTTATTTTTAAAAATGACTCATGTAGTATTTAGGTTGGTATTAATTGGTATTTGTTTAGTTATAATGTTAAGATCTTGTTTCTTAAGGATTGTTATTTCTATAAATATAACTATGTAATTTTTTTTTGAATGAATGGAAGATCAATTTTTTTCAATCTTTGGTATCATAGTGATAGATATTTGAACCTGGTTGAAGAAAGAGAGGATTAAGGAGGAGCCTTAAAGCACCCTTATTCTCTAAATATTCATTTAGATACAATAAAAACTTTGCCATAGGTTGTACCCGACTATAACTATTGTTTGCATTTGCATTGATTCTACTTAGCATTGAATCAATTTCATCTTACCCTCTATGTTGGGCCTTGGTTTGAGTTTTCATTGGTTTGATATTGTATAACTAAATAACTAATAAAATATGTGATATTTCATTGGTTCAAATTTTTTTGATCAATAAAATTTTCAGATCTGAGAGATTTATTTGGCAAGCTACTCAAATCGATAAGCTTGCAAATCTCTCACATTGTACTTAGACTTATCAATATACATTATTCAAGGAAAAGGCATGGAGTTATTTGAAGTAGTGTTGAAAGCATTATAGCTCATCCAACTCTAATGAAAACAAGACCAGTGTTGAAGTCCACTTTTGCACCATCCAAACTCAACAAATTTGGCCTACACACAAGCATAATGACCCCTAAGGTATCACCATACATCATGCCAAACTAAAAATAATGCACTGAAACACATAAATATTGGTACACACAATGTGAAATTTGGAAAATATGGCCTTTTCCTCTCTAACCAAGTCATTTATTTAATTTGGCATCCTTCTCGATAAAAAACCACCTATAATTCCCCTAAAAACTACTTCATGTTATTGTCCTTTGATGTAAATTATGTCCAAAACCACCTTTGAAAAATATGTGGTATTGGGGAAAAGGTATGGTTTTGCATTCACAATTGTTTTTTTAACATTAAAATAGAAATTTCTTCATTGCATTGAACTGATACACAGGGGGTTGGTATCTTAATTTTTTTCTAAAACCTAGCTAAGATGAGGTATAGATTTCAAAACTCAAGGAAACAATTTAGTCAATTTTGTATTAATGTAAAAAATACAAAATGGGGTGGGGGGCATTAAAAAAATTCTTCATTGAAACAAATAGGAAAGGTTTTTTATTTACTTTCAAATAGGGGGCATGAGGGCATTTTATTTTTTGGAATAATGGAAGATATTATTTTTTCCTAAAATAGGTTTTGTTTTCCATCAAATTGTAATTTTAAATTGGATTATGTGTCCATTTTCTGGAAAAAACATTGGATTAAACATAGTAAAAGATTTTCAAATCTCACTAGAAGTGTTCGGTGTAAGCGATGCCTATGGGTCACATTTAGAGGTAATGTTGTCACTCTTTGAGCTACTACGTAGATAATCTAACATAGTTTCCACAGCAACATCTAAGCTTTTTCCCTATAAATCATAGGGGAGAAATAATTTCAAACATTTTTTATTACACCATCCCTCCATTACTCATTCACCATGATCATTAGGCGTAAATCTTGATAGGTGGAAATTCAAAGTATATAGGGAAGTTACACCCAAGTATGTGGAATTCCATCTAAACATGTGTCATTGATAAGATGAATAATTTTTGCATACTATCTTAGTACTATATACCACTTTGTTCTCATGTACGTAAACATATCTTTCACTACTGTTAGGTATATTGAAAGGATAAGCTTCTTCTATGTACTGATAGGTATATAAGAAGGGCGTGCATATATAGAGGTGTGGTATATAATACTGATAGTATATATAAAAGGGAACCTATTTGGAGTGATAAGGAACCAATCTATTTCCCTTTGCCAACTAATTCATAATGGCTTAAAATAACCCAAAATTATTTTTGTCAGACTCATAGCTTCTATGTGGAGACAATTATGTTGCATGGAAAACCAAGATCAAAACACATTTGGAATTTAAGGATATTTGGCCTATTGTTAGGGCACATTCACTTAACATGCCTCTAATGTTGATCAACAATGTAAGTTTGACAAGGCAAACTAGCAGGCAAAATTGATTATAATGTTTTGGGTATTAGACGAGGTACAACCACATATTTGTGAGGCCATAATAATTAATGAATCTTGGGATAAGCTCCAAATGATGTATGAGGCCAAAAAAGAAATCACAATTTCCCCTATTGAGTCAACATCACTCTCTTAAATTGAATTTAAGTGAATAAGTAAAGGCTTTTCTAATATGTATTGCAACCCTGAGGGCCTCACTCCAAGCATTGGGAGAACAAATGATAGATACATCTCTTGTACCAATTGTCTTGAGAGCACTAACACCCTCCTATAAAATATTCATCACTACATTGACTATCAAAATTAAAAAAACCAACGGTTGAAAAGTTGGTCAACATGTTTAATAGGAAGAGTTCATGCATGTAAAATAAGAAGATAAACATGCTTTTACTTCTAATCAACACAAGGGGAAGAGTCCCACAAAGTATTCTAAACAACCTTAAAATCAAGTTCATCAACAAACTCCACAAGGTAATAAACAACAAAAAAATTGCCTCATTTATGGTAGAAAAGGCCATGAACTAAAATATTATTGGTATAATTCATTCACATAGGGCTCATCTAACATCAAGAAGAATAATAACCAAAAACCATCAAATCATAACAAAGGACAAGATCAAAATAAGGGAAACTAGAGAAAGAAATAGCATCAACAAGGAAATATTATTGGATAGGAAGATCATCACTTAGATGAGGATTTCCTGTATGCTTCACACTCTCATGAGGAATTAACTTCCCCAAGTTCTATTTATTATATCGACTTTGGTGCAACTTGACACATTGAATGAGACACCTCATAAAAATCATGTCTCTTTGGGTGATGATTCATCCTAAAGTATCCAAGGCATTGGTAACATCTCCTTACCACTTGGATGACATGACTACAAATATTTGATGCTTGTATATCCTAGGTCTCACTACGAATCTTATCTCTATAATTCAATTGCTTGAGCATAACCTAAAGGTTGATTTTAACTTCAAAAGTGGTAAAAATATGTGCCTCATCAAAGATAAGTATAAAATCTTGAAAATTATTGCACAAGCATATATATTTGGGAGATTTTTTTAGGTTGACTTTATTTTAAAGAATAATCAGTCTCTTACTACAAAGGATTCAGACTTAAGCTAATTTGAGGCACTAAAGATATGGGCATATGAACTTTGGATACCTGGTTGCACTCAATTGTCATAATGTGGTAAGAGAACTTCTGAAATTGAAAAAAAAATAGATATCCACCCTAATTATCTAGTAGGCAAACAATATAGAGCATCATTTGGAAAAGGTACATTTTGAGCTTTTGGAAAATTGGAGCTAATGCATACCAGTTTATGCAGAGACATTAGAGCTAATGACCATGGGTTTCAATATTTTCAACCCTTTGTTGATGACTACTTATGCAAAATGTGGGTATATTTTTTAAACACAAAGGACAAAGCCTTTAGCATTTTCACAAAGTTCAAATTCCCCGTGGAAACACAAACTATTCATAAAATTAAAGCTCTCCACTCAAATCAAGGGGGGGGGGAATACATTAGTAAAGCATTTTTATCCTATCTAAAAGAACGTGGAATTTTTTGATAAATGACTACACCTTATACTCCACAACAAAATAATATTGTAGAATGGAAGAATCACACTATCATGGAAATGGTGTGTTGTATGATTGAGGACTCAAATTTAACACATACATATTGGTTAGAAGTAGTACACATAGTAGTTTATCTATTGAACATTTCATCTACTACAACTCTTGATGGGGTGACTCCACAAGAAACATGAGTATGGCATAAACCTTCAATAACTCATGTTCAAGTTTTTAGATGTAAGACATAAATTCATGTTCCTAAAAAAAAGAGAAATAATCTGGATAAGAAATCCATGACATGCATATTTTTAGACTTTAGTAAAGAATAAATGGCTTATAGGCTTATGGATATAAAAATAAGGAAAATGGACATAAGCAACGATGTTTAGTTTGATGAGAAAGTTAAATCTAGTCTGCCTTCCACACACTCCCATGATTTAAAAATTAGACTTGTATATGATAAAGCATTGATGGTGATAATGGTGATGGGGATAATGGTGATGATTAGTCATATACTATAGTTTAATCACCCACAAGAACAATTGAACATATGCCTAAATGGTATATGAGTATGATGCAATGTGATAAATTGGATATAGTTCTAGACACATCCACCACCATGCCAAGGACTCACAACATGACCCAAGAAGAGGCTAATTCAGCCCTAATTAGAACTATTTTTGAATCAATTGAGCCCTCTATGATTTAGGAATATCTAGAGTCAAAACCTTGGAATGATTCCTTGAATATAGAATATCATTCATTGATTAAACATAACCATGGTAGATGGTAGATCTTCTACTAGAGAAGAAGCCAATCAGTTATAAATAGGTTTTCAAAATAAAATAAAAATTATATGGAAGTATGAAAATCACAAGTCACAACTCATAACAAAATGGTATGCTCATAAGGAAGGCATTGAAAATGAGAAGAATTTTGCTCTCGTAGCCAAGATCGAGGCTATAAAAATGATATTTTCTTTGGTTACATAGTTTGGATGAAAAATTCACCAAATGGATGTGAAAGTATATTTCTAAATGGATATTTATAATAAGTCTACATGACTCAACCATAACGTTGTCACTCCTAGTAAAGAAGGAAAAGTGCATAAACTCATCAAATAATTTTATGGTCTCAAACATGATCTCAGACCCTGGTATATAAAAATTGATGAATATCTCATTCAACATGGATTCCATAGGAGTCCTTCTGATCCAAATCAAACAATAAGGAGGGAGGGAGATTGTGATTTTTTAAAATATGTCTATGATCTAGTCATCACTAGCAGGTTAGTGAAAATGATTGATGAAATGAATAAATATCTCAATTGATCATTCAACATAATATATTTTGGGGTAATATACTATCATCTTGGACTATAATTATGGCAAAAGTAACACCACATATTTTTATCCCAAATGAAATATACCAAGATAATGTTTGAGAAGTTTTGGATGATGGAATATAAACCTATTGATACACATGTGAAGATAAGGCTTCAATTGTCTCGTATAAATTCATCCCCATAATTACATACAACTCTTTATTGAAAATTGATTAGGAGTCTCATTTACTTGACATACACTGGTTTAAACATCAGCTATGTTGTTATCTATATCTCATGGTTCATGTATGATCCAAATATGTCTTATTGAAAAGAAACAAATTAGATATTGAGATACATAAGGGGTACAATGGAATATGATCTCTAATAAAATAATAATGATCAATTCTTATTGATAAGATATTCAGACTCAGATCATACATGTAATATTGATGACAAAAAAATTTACTTCTGGATATGTGTTCTTTTTGGAATTTGGTCCTATATCATGGGGGAACAAGAAAGAAAATTTTGTTTCTTGATATTCCACTAAAAAAAAATATTGTGCTATAGGAGGATCTGTTTATGAATTGGTATGGCTACATCACATACTTGAAGGATTTGGAGTACCATAGAAGCAACCTACCATCCTATATTATGACAATGAAGGTGCTTTTAAACTCGTTCACAATTCAGTGTTTCATGAACACATAACTCACATTGAGGTACATGTATAGTTCATACACAAACATGATCATAAACATAACATATATCTCTAATTTTACCTAATATAAGAATAATGTGAAAATGTCTTCACCAATTCAACTGCATGAGACAAATTTGAGGCATTTAGAGAGTTTCTCTCTAGTTCACTTGAGACTATGTTGAATGAAGGAGGGAATGTTAAAATAAAATATGGTGATTAATTCACCTTAGTATAATTTTAAATGTGAGTTTATTTTATAACACAACTAACATAGTATTTAGTATGTTATTAGTTGGTGTTTGGTTGGTTATGATGCTAATATTTTTAAAATATTATTTCTTAGGGAATGCTATTTCTATAAATATAACTATGTAACCTTTGTTAAATTAATGAAAAATAGATTTATTTCAATAGATGCATGTAAAGGTCATTGGATTTGATTCCATGAAGGATTCATATGTATAAGATGAATATATTCATGATGCTTTGGGAGTAGGTGCAGAACCAATGATTGTAGCT
Organism: Torreya grandis; assembly: GCA_037957365.1. Lineage (NCBI taxonomy): Eukaryota > Viridiplantae > Streptophyta > Pinopsida > Cupressales > Taxaceae > Torreya > Torreya grandis. The sequence continues at coordinate 889,515 of JARHVA010000102.1, forward strand.
AGGACACTGTGGTTGGATTATTTATTCCATGAAGGAATTTTGTTCAAAAGATCACAATTGTACATATCAAGAGGGTTAATGCATGATAATTTTCTAGAGGATAATCATAATGGATATTTGGTAGAACATTTTGGGTGAAACAACACATTGGCACAGTTGGTAGAAGGTTACTTTTTGCCAAGGATTGGGACATATGTGTGAAAATTTGTGTAATAATGTAGAATTTTCTAGTTGGTGAAGGGAAAGAGTTAAAACACATTGTTATATCAACAAATGCTTAAACCTAAGAAACCATGGGATGACATTAGCATGGATTTTGTACTTTGATTACCAATAAATAGATGGGATATTATTCCATCTTTACAATGATAAATATATTTTCAAAAATGGGGTATTTCATTGCCTATAAGAAGATAAGTGATGCAATGAGTATTGAAAATTTGTTTTTTAGAGAAGTGGTGATGATGTATGGGTCATCACACAACATATTTTCAAATAAGGATATTTTTTTAAGGCATTTTTTTTTCACATAATGGAATAAATTGGGAACAAAGATGAATTTTAGTTCATCATATTATCTGTAGACTAATGGAAAAATTGAGTTAGTGAATAGAAGCCTTGGAAAATTATTGATATATTTGGTTTGAGACATACAAAATAAATGGGACATGATATTGGAATAATCATAGTTTACTTATAATAATTTAGTGAAAAAAAACCACTAAGAAAACATATTTCCACATTATATGCATAAATAGTACAATGGGAGTTGCAAACCTAAGGGAGATCAATATGGCGCATGGAAAAAATATAGGAGCATAAGACTATGTAGAGTATATGTGTGACTTACACCAATAGGTGAAAAAGAAATTGGAGAAAATTAGTATACAATATAAAATATAAACATCACATAGATGAGAGGAACGTAAGTAAGGAATTATAAGTAGGAATTTTGCATTAGTGAATTTGTGCAAGGATAGGTTCCCTCCCTCGTAGAACATATAACAAAATGAAGTGGAATAAGATAGGGCCATATAAACTAATATGAAATTTATTAACAAATGAATGCAAGATTGAATTACCCAAAGTTTTGGATACATCCCATATTCAATGTGGCTAATTTTTATAATTGTCATGAAGGGAAAATCAATGATGTTGAGGAGGAATAAGAATATCAAGTACCTGATTGGATAACACAAGTATTAGAGAATGAGGAGGAAATAGAGACCATATTGGAATATATAGTTGTCAATAAAGCATGGGAAAGAGTATAATAAATATTTGGTCAAGTGTAATAATCATATATAAGAGGAATCAACATAGTTGGATCTCATGTAGATTGGTTGTTATATACATACTCTTAAATATTTCATCATGTGATCAAAACCTCACATATCAAATTACCCAACATGACTGATGTAGGATAATCCTTAGCATAGAGAAATATTTCATCACACAAAATCAACTAAGTCTATTTTTGGTAATATATTATGAACCTAGGCACATGGCATGCATATGCGTAATTGATTTACCACTAGTGGGGCATATGTGTCTACTCAAGAAAAGGGGTAGAAGATAGTTGTGTATAATTTAGAAGGAATTTTGGTTTATGGAAAGTTTTTGGAGAATTTTTCTATTTTTCCATCACACAAAACATACTTGGTGCACAACCATGCAAAGCCTAATGTGTGTAGAGCCACATGGTGCAATGTAAATAGAGGCAAACACTTTTTTTCATCGATATAGAGACAAAATTATTGCACCAAGGAAACTTGGTGAACAAAGAAGTAATTGGTACATCTCAAAGAAATTTTATTCCAAAGTTATTGGAATGAATCTTTAACTCTAATAATCTTGGCGATGGATTCTTAGGAGACATGTTGTTCATTTATGTTTGTGGGGGAGGAAAGTAACCCTTGGGGACACATATTGGCTTGTGATAGCTTCCATGAATCTCTCTTGACATGTAACATATGGAAGATCCTATATAAAGACATGTTCATCAAGGCATTAAGGATATTATCTTATTTAGAGAGAGATACAACTCATAAGTAGAAGGTTGTTATAGACTTGAATGTTGATGGAGGTTTTAGAGAGAGAGAGAGAGAGAGAGAGAGAGAGAGAGAGAGAGAGAGAGAGAGAGAGAGAGAGAGAGAGAGAGAGAGAGAGAGAGAGAGAGAGAGAGAGAGAGAGAGAGAGAGAGAGAGAGAGAGGCTTGCATTTGAAAATACCTTGGATGGAACTTATGTAACACATTGTTTACATTAATATGATCAAAATATTTATTTTATAGACTTATGTCTATGTGTGTGTGTTTTTATCTAGCTATTGTGTTAGATAGAAACCTTATCCTTGTGAATGTACCAATGATTCTTCACTGAAGGGCCTTAAAAATGTAAAATAAAAGTATACAAAAAACACAAAAAAAGTAAAATTATTCATGTCATCGAAAAACATCTCAACTCCTTAGAGGAACATTTTTTGTTTGAATCTTCACATTTCAAGTCAATTCACTTCATATTCTATTTTTATACTATTCATTTCCTACTAAAAATAACTATAATATGTTAATGAAATTTTAGAGATAGTGAATGAATTGTAACAATTTAGAGTCTTGTAGCTTCTCATCTCCTTGAAAAAATTTCTATCATTTTTTAATATGCATAACAAAGAGTAGTAGCTTCACATATGTGCTCAGAAATTGAGACCTTCTATTTTTAGTAGCATGAGAGAAATACATCACCTCTTCCCAGGCATAACATCTCACATATATTCTTAAAGATAACAAATCTTATCACATTTCAAATATAGTTGTGCATACCTCCCACATCAATAAAGTAGTAAAATTATTTGTTCATAATTAATTTTATATGTGAACATTTTATTTCCATTCATTCATTGTTAATTTTCCTACAAGTTTGTAATCTTGCTTTCTACTAAATTATTTTAATTGAATTGCTTCCACCTATAGTACATTAAGTTTCTTAAATTTAATGTGATGTTGACCAAATCCATGATCTAATCTACATCACTCAATTTCACATATACATGACACATAATTTATGTAATCATTTTATTTTTGGATTAGTGATAAGCAGGTTCATGCCTCACCTCAAAAGGGATGCATATAATCATCTTATTCTATTTTACAAAAGAGGTTACATAAGGTTACAAGGATACATGAGGTTTTCTTGTTCAACTAGGAAACACCTATTTTTCATCTTCATAGGTTTAGTAGGACTTGTGTATTAGCTATTTTTTCCACTCAACATGATTAGTTGGACCCATAGATCATTTATTTTATCTCTAGGTAGATTCAATAGGTCCCATGATAAATCAAGATTTTTAAGAGATGACATCTTTGTTTTTATACCACCAAGTTTGTTCATTCTTAATTTTCATTTCATTAAATTATTTCATTGGTTACATTATTGTCAATTTATATATACACTAATCAACAAAATTGTGTTATTTGAAAGTACACTTGAAATGTTGACATATGATAATTGTTGATCATTAGGGACACTTAGTAGAGATCAGGACATTTATGAAAATAACGAGGATACATGGTTTTTATTTTTTACAGTTTTTTGAGTTAGATTCTAATATAAAGTGACCTCTCTCCTCCTTTTTATTCTCAAATAAATTTCATATAAAACATTAAATTTGAGTATAGATTACAGGTTTCAATGGTGATTTATTCATCGACCCTCCCAAGTCCACTTGTTTGTTTTAATTTAGTCTATATGTGCACACACATTAAAGAGGGGTGTTATATAGACATATAATTTTGGTAAAGGCCTAGCATTTAAATTTTATTAGCATTTTTTCGCACATATATACCAATGGTTCAAATTATGCTCTTATTAGTGCATTGACCTTTGTGTTTAAACCTCGTATAGTTTTCCATTTTCTTATTACTCAAAACCTTCTAATCAACAATGTTTTATTTCAAAATGATTCTAGTTGTGCTTGTAATGAATTTAGTTATATATTTTCCTCAATTATTCCTCAAATATTTTGACATACCAAATTTTGCTTAATGAAATCAAGTAAGTTTTCACAAAATGTGTTTGCCATCCCTTAAAACATGCTCAATGGTTTTTGGGTATAAATTTTTAATACATTTTTAGTACATGTTATCTATGAATATCTCCATGAGGTCAATGGAGGAATTGGAAGCTACATTGAGAGTTGAAGTAGTTTGGAGTATATATATTAGGATCAACCCTTTTATGGAGGTGAGGATTACACACATGCCTAATAAACTCAAGAATTTGACTACCAATAATGTGCATGACACTAGAAGTTAGTTATGGTGCACTAACAATGAAGATGTCAGCCAATTAAAAATAAATAAATAAAAACTAGGAATAATATCATAGCATTATTAAATTAATGTCAAGCATGTAGAGAATATAATGATGTGAGAAACTGACCACTAATAAAAAAGGCCAAGCAAGTTAAGATCTATGCATATTGAAAAATATGACACTATAACTTATGATATGGAAAACTGTAAGGTGATAGGTGACATACATGAAGCCCAATATTTAGGAATTTTCTAGGTCATGGTTGGGCCTTCACATAAGGTGTAAGGTATAGTGGAGATTGTTATTTAAAAGGATGAGGTGGTGGAAGAACTGGATGACTATTCCCTCTAAGAACATGATACAAGTGTGGGTCACCAAATCACTACCAAAGGGATTGTCCCAAGTTCCTCACTTGGTGGTAATGTATATAAGCATACATAAATAAATAATGTTTAGATATATACCATAATATTATCCATATCAAAAAGGCATAAGGATATTCAAATTAATATGCGTGAAGATAAATGGGTACCAGTGCAAGGTGTGAAAATTTTGGATATGGGTCCTAAAAGTCAATATTATGATGCACAACAATGTAAGTATCCAACCTAAGATGATAGAAGCTCCAAAGGAAAAGTATAGAGAGCACGTTCCACCAATGGAATAGACTATCCTAATGAGATACCTCAAAATTTTATCTTGCATGAAGTGATAGACATGATTGAGAATCTCTGAGAAATGCAAGTTGTGCAAGACATTAAGTACAAGCTGAAGGAAAGACAAAGAAAGGGTCATATCATAAATGATATTTAAGAACTCTATGAGGTATTTAGTTTTTTGAAAACATAAGGGGTTTTACCACTCCTTAATACTTGTCATGGGTAGAATGTTGGTGGTGTGTAATAAGATCCATAGGAGATATATCAGGGAATTGGAATGGCTCACAAGATTAATTATGACCAAGAACTTTAATTGATTTCACTATTGATGGGTGGCCAGTCTATGATATCTTGGTTGATACATGCATTGAATTCAAAATTCTCACTATATATATATATATATATATATAAGGATAGATGTGATAACCCACATTTGCATCCTTCTCTCCATATTTTTAAATTTCCAACAAGACATGTGTGTAACCCATTAGCATATTGTGAAATGTTTCAATAGATATAATATTATCCAAGCTCAACATAGATTTTGAATTTAATGAGATTAATAAAGTTGAAAACTATTTGGCTTTACTTGGTAGGCCATGTGGTGCTATGAAAATAATGTATACATTCACCTTTAAAAAAATGATTTTTGTGAATGGCAATCACCAATTAGTCAATCCTATTGATAATAATTAAGGCCATGTATATGTTGAAAGTGTGGATGTTTATGAGGATATCAACCACATATATAATATTTTCATGCATAAGAATATTATCTAAATCCTAGAGATGATGGAGTCATTAGCTATGAAATTGGTGTATCAACATCGAATAACACAAGCATTACTTATGAAAGGTGGGTGCAGGAAGCCTCTAAAATTATAGAGTGTAAGTGTGTGTAATTGGGTATCAAATCACAAGGTTATCTTTGGTACATGTTATTAAGAATATATATTCTATAAAATAATTCTAATGGAAAATGCATGCATGTATGGGTACCATAGACTACACAAAATATGAAAACAATTATCTAGTTGAGTAAAGGAAGATTAAACAAGATACCAAGGTATGATAGATCTACATGTGAATATGCGTATGTTAATGACTTATAAACATGATTTAGAAAGGAAACAAAGTGCATGTTCTCCTTGGTCTACACATTTAAGATCACTATTGCATGCTGGTGGACTACTCATATTCTACAATTTCCTACCTAGGCCATAGTCAAAGAAGCAATTTGCATTAAGTTTGAGTAAAATAATGTTAGGAAGGGGATTCCAAATTATAATGGGGATTCACCACCAATTGAACACTTGAGGATTTATGAGGAAATTTTGATTGAAATAATAAGTTTTCTATTGATAAACATTTTGGTTCATCATCTTTATTATACTCTAACCATGTAGGGATGCACATGGTATATCATGAGCAAGACACACAAAGAGACAATTGAATAATGCATTATGGAGGATTTTTACCATACACTCACCTTTTCCTCTTCTAAATATATAATCTCTAAGCCTCAATAATTTGTACATAAAGCCATAATGCAAGACAATGCGATCATTAAGGAACATGTTAATAAAATGAATAAGGAAAAAGGACTATTTAGGGTGAGTAGTGTGAGTAGTGAAGAAAATAACACAAATTATTTGATGAAGGATATAAAAATAGTGTGAGTATTGAATAAAATAACACACCTTATTTATGTTGTGTTAATACAATAGAGTCAAACAAGGATAAAGTCACCCAAAAAGTGGAATAAAAGAATTTAGACGTGAACATGGACTGCCTAAAGGTTGACAATTTTGTTTGGGAATGAATAGTTTTAGATGTGTAGAGTTAAATATATTTTCTACTTTGAACCTCAATGTGTTAAGGAAGTATATATTGGGACTGATATGGAGCCAAATATTTATATAAATAGGGACTACTGGTTCGACAAAGAGTTGGCACATATCATTGATATACTTATGGAGTTCTAGGATTCATTCCCTAGGAACTATAAAATAAATAAATGGTTTTCATTTTTCTTTTGAAAAAATGAATGTAATATTGCATGAAGACACAAGGCTAATCAAGACGAGGCCTTCTACAATGAACCCAAATATTTTCACCAAGGTAAAGGAGTATATTGATAATATGTTGGTGGTATGGGTTATTTATGCAATAAAATATTCTAAATGGGTCATCCTCATGGGCATAATGTCAAGGACAACTGCATAAGGATGTGTGTATATTTTTACGCTCTCAACAAAGCTTGCATAAATGATCCATTCCCAAACCCTTTCCTAGAGATCTTATAAGGCATTACAAGGAGTGAGATTTATAATAACTTCACAGATGGATTTTTGAGTAGTATCAAGTATAGATCTTAAAAAAGGATAAGAAAAAAACCACACTCACTATAAAATGGGGTTATTTAAACTACAATGTGATGCATTTTGTTCAAGTAATGCATCAAAAATATTTTCACTCATCATAGTGGAAGCATTTAAATATTTCATACATACATTTTTATAGGTCTATCTAGATGATTAGAACATGTATAGCTTAATCAAGGACCACAAAAAGAATTTAAGGCTTATGTTTAAAATATGTAGGCAACTAAAAATCTCACTCGAACTCAATAAATGTGTATTTTTCATGCCTTTTAGGATTTTCTTGGGCATCTCATATGCAAATAAGGTATGCTCATACATTAATCCAAGATTGTAGTTGTTCTAAAAATGGAATCACTACGCATTAAAAGGGATGTGCATGCATTCTTTGGTCATATAGGTATTATCAAAAGTTCATCTCAAAATATGTAAAGATTGCATGGATAATGGAAGAACTCTTATGAAAGAATGGGTCTTTTATTTTAATATAAAGGCAATAGGAAGTGTTTGAGACACTCAAGGAAAAGTACATGAAATACCAATATTAAAATTCTTAGACTAGAAGAATCCATTCCATGTCCATGCCAATGCATTCGATACTATAGATGAAGCTATCATCATGCATCCACATGAAGACAAGATCGATCACCTAATATACTTTACAAGTCAAAATCTCTATCTAACAATAGTCATAAGCTTAGTAACTGAATATGTTCTTGTGTTTTATTTGATCTTTTCAAGGGTTATTGATACACTTTATTTGATTCAATAGGTAGAGAATCTCAAAGAGTATGATCTCCTACCATTTTTTAAATGTTTATACACAATCTATCTTCTTTAACTTGTTCTATGTTTTGGGCTAGTGTTTGTTTAGCTTCCCTCTATGGTTCAAAGAAACTTTCCAAATCCAAATCTCCATCACTATCGTTAGATTTTGTCAGCTCATCTATTATTCTATTAAAAGGCTTAACAAGATCTATTTATGTTAATTTGCCTTGTAATTATGAAGCCTCAAATACAGATAATGAGCTACTTCCTACTGTGATGATGACTATGTTATAGTTCCCAAATATTTTACTCATCCATGGCATAAAATTTTGCAATGCATTATGCATCAAAGTTTTATCATCCTAAAACACAAATTTTTTAATGAAATACTATTTAACTTGTGTCCATTATTTGGTCTCTCTCCTATGCTCTTGATACATATACTAGGCTACTGGTAGTGGTGCTAGTGTGTGGCTAAAAATGTGCACCCAATACCTCAACTCCACTCCTTTTATAAACCATATATATCTATGTATTGATGAATGTGAATTTAAAGACATTGGCCTTCTTGAAATAAAAACCATTTGGATTTCACCATATATGGTAACTAAAATTTTATGTGCAAAAGTTCACATGCCTCCTTTCAATGTGTCTATGGATCTCTATGCACTACCCACCAAGTCACAACAATACCTTTCAGCATATAGTTAAGTGCGTTGAGGCTTTGATCCACCTACAACACATGGTGCTATAACCTTAAGATGAATGCATTAAGGTCCTCTATCATAAAAGATTGAGGTAACTGACATTCAATAATGAGCACCATGCATAGAGGCCTTAGCTCATGATCTCCTCTCACTCAATTCAACATGTGAGTGTTTGAGTCACCCATTATAGATGATGTTATTTCCCAAGATAGATCACACTATATAGTAGGTTCAGTATAATATATCATTTTTGCACCTATATTATATAGGTTATCCACTTTTGACTTAGTAAGAGATCACATCAATGGAGAGGTACAACCTCCGAGTTGAAATTGTGTTGCTGGAATTTTTTTTATTACTAGCTTGTAAGATGGATGTTTTGTGATATGTGATTGATCCATGCATGGGTCTAAAATTTGATACATAATAACTCATAATGCATTCTTATATGTATCACTATAAAATTTAAATTAACTATGATCACCATAAGCATGCAGTGACTCTGGTTCCTTCATAATTATGTAAGGCTTTTGTTTCACTTTATTCAAAGGGATGCTAACTATCTTATCTCCTTAATGAGCCTCCAGTTGTTTGTGCACTATTTTAATATTAATTTGACCATTATAAGCCCATTTATGACCCAATAAAGTAGGGTAATGGGTCTCTTTAGTATTCATATCAATTACTTTAAAATCATCACCTAGACTTAGCTTGACCACTCTAATCTCCACATCCTTGAGGCAACCAATTGGTTATACCTATAATCTATGAGGTTAAGGGTGACATGATTGTAGCTTAAATATTTCCTACCAATATCTTCCCATGTTGATCTCAGGATCATATCCATACTGATCCTAGAATTAAATACTACATTAGGAATTTCATAACATTCAATTTCAATATCCATGCAGGAGTCAACATCCCAAAGCTTCCTAGTTTTCACATAACAAACAAATTTATTTGTATTTTGTTTCCCTCATTACACATACTCCAATAAACTATGTAATATTTTTATGATATTATGCGATATATCCTCATTGCATAGTGTATTGAGTAACTTCAACAAGTCTTTCAAATTAGGTATAACTCTTTCCTACTTCATTATGCATACAATCTATCCATACATCTATGCATCCATGGTTGTTGTATCTCATTATGAAACATTCTATTGTTGTATCTTTTATATAAATTGATTTAATTGATACATCAAAGTATTATACCTTATAATATTATGATATTGATGAGGTTGAAAATTTTTAATTGCCTAATCTATTAGCATTTCCAAATGTAGCAATCCTTGTTATGCATTATGTTGTCTAGTAATTGCTTGGATGAATGTGTTCTACTTAAGTTGTATAATGATCAAGTTTAAATTACACATCATCTTATCATTCTTTTAGTTTTCAAGCACTACAAATATTTTTTTTGATGATGGACTTCAATTATATAATACACACAATAGGTTTGTCTTTATAGATTGGTAGGGTAATTATTTACATAGTGATTTTATTCTCCACATCAATAACATTGCATAGGTGGTTGGGCTTGCTAATTGTCATTTTATGGCCTCCTTCATACCCTCCTTGGTATCTTCCCCTGTATCCTCCTTTGTAGCCACCTCTATTTTTTTGGTATCCCAATCTTTGTGATTGTTGTCTAGTGTATCTTCCTTTCTGGTTTTGGTGTGTATCATACTCTCCATATTAGTGCTGAGGTGAAATTAGAGACAAATTTTATTGTTATGAACTCACATTATTCCATGAAGACTGATATTATTATTGCAAGGAAGATGGCATCCAACCAACTAGACCCTGGGGTTGGTATTACATTGATAAAGGTAACCACTAGGGACTACCTTGTGTCACACTTTCCATGTCCACGTCCAATCCTAGGATACCCTACTTCGTAGTTTTTAACTATTATAGAGAAACTGTGAAGACATTCTTTGTAATAGTTTCTTTTAGTTCTTGTAGAACTTTGCATCTAGTCCTATCATGATTTGTTGATTTTTAAAAGTTTCAATACATACTCTACAATTTTTGGATATATTACTGTAAAAGATGGCACTTTGAAGTAGCATGTCCAACTACTTTACAAATTTCACAAAACTCTATTTTAAGTTTTAAAAATTCATTCCTATGGTGGCCTTTTTGACCACATTCTATACACTATAATCTTAATTTAGGCTTATTATTATCTTGCATCTCATCCATTCTTCTCATAAAAGCATCTAGTTTTCCTTCTAGTTTATAACCCACTACTGAAAGGTTACCATAATCCTTAATTTGCTCTACTTGTAGAGCAATAGACTAGGCATCAACATTAGTCAAGAAGTAAGACTGTACAATCACAAATATAATTCTTGGTCACAATCCTTCTATGAACTCGGTAGCCTTATCTTTATCTTCTAAGATGAAATCAATATTATTCATAACATAAAAAAATATACGATCATAGTCTCCTACCGATTCTCCAAACTTTTTTCGAATCTCCTTTAGCTATTGAATAGTCTGGGATATATATTTTTTCACTTTAAACTCTACTACTAATAGATATTTAACTTACATAAGATTGAGAGTATTAATATATATTTTACAAATGAACTCTAAGGATCGACTTGAAAAATCCCCTACAAGTTTGTATTTCTTAACATTATCAAATGTTGCCCCCTTAATGTTCCATTTCATACTAGAATTTACCAAGTATTTCTCAGGATCCATAAATCCATCATATTAAATTAAATAAATAAGCATGTCTATATTGATCAACATAATTGTCGCACTTGAAATTTCTAACACTAGTTTATACACATTGGCAACTATAACTATAGGTTTATGTGCACTGGTGATTATGACTAGTGACTTGTTGTCATGAAATTTTACATTTCATGACAATGCCCCTAATTATGATCCTATAGGAAATTAGAGGTGTTTTAAAGACCGGGATGATAATTTTTTTTCAAAATGGGATATCAAATCTATATCCCAATGGACAAGGCCTAGGAAAATACTAATATCTATTTATCTTTCAATTTTTTCCAAATGGTGAATCATTGATTGGTTTTTAGAATAACATTATGGATGGATATGCATTTGGGAAGAATATTTTGTCACCCCTCATTCAATATTTTTGAGTCACAAATTTGGATACGTTGAATATATCTCAACATTTTCTCTTTCAGCAAAAGAAGATCACTCCTTAGAGCTAAGTCCCACACTTGAAGACAACGGTTATAGATAATGGGATAATAGGGTTAGTCACAATAGGATGCTTGATGTTGGATGATGACTATATTTGGCCAAGATAAAGGAGGAATTACTTTCTTTTGGAGTTGGTCCTTCTGAAGCACATTTCCCCTTACATGGGCAATAGTTCCAACCATTCGAAGTTATGAAGATGCAACATATTTCATGGTCATAAAGATATTAAAAATAATCATTAAAGGAAATATGGTCTTCTACTTAAATGTGGGCACTATTGGCTTGTTTGGAGTTGTCATTCTTGTTGACCAATTTTGCCCACAGGCAAAATTTTGGTCAACTTCTCCCTGTTGTTTAAGGCCAATTCATTTCGGGTTCAGTAGGTTCAATGAATTCAGTTCATAGCCGGGTTCAATGGTTCAAAGGTGGAAGTTCAATGGTCTTGGTTCAAAGGTAATGGTTCAAAGGCAGAAAGTTCATCGGCTTCGGTTCAAAGGCTCATCGGTGCGCTTGGTTGAACCATTTTGGTTCAACGGGTTCAGTTCAAGGAGGCTGCAGTTCAAAGGAAAAGACCTAATGACTTTTGACAAGGACGGTGATGTCCCAGAGGCCATCAATTTTAATGCAATAAACTAGCCATTTGTTTTTTGAACTTTTTGAGCGTCAAGCATGGAAAAGCCCAAGGAATGTAGCGACCAACTAAGAGATCGCCCCTGAGGGCTGAAAGAGTGAGAAAGACAAAACTGAGAAAAGACAAATCGCAGTGACAAGCAAGGAGAAATGATATGGCATAAAAGTGACAAGGTGGTCCAAATGGCAAAGTGTAAGCGATTTATTGTCTGATAGTCCCCAAATGGCACAAACAACAAGTAACATGGCCCATGCATTTAAAAGGGGACAAATTTTAGTCTGTTGACAGAAAAGAGGCATGATCCACGCTTCCACATAAAGCCCGAACACCAAAGTCAAATTTGGCGATTATACAGCATGGTTCTAGCAGGCTTCTTCTAAAATGATGACAACACAATAGTGTTTTCTTCTTTCCAATGGGACGCAACATGCCAACTTTTCAAAGAAGCGCCAAGTTTCTTTCTCCTTTTCTTCTATATATTGTAACTTCTCATTTTTGAGAAGAATCGGCTCTTCCACTTTTGCAAAGGCACAGCCCTAGCAAAATTTCACCTGAATCAAATAAAATGCAGTCTGTTACCTCCATTTTGAATAGATGTTTTAGAGTATGCCTTGAGTGTTTGTCTGTGTCCAGTCATTATTTCTTGATGCTCTCACAGGTTCAACACTAGCAGACCTGTCATCTACAAGGTGCCAATTCTGTAGTTGAAAGGAGAAGAGCTGACATTTGAGAAGACAAAAATAGGAGTCACTTATAGTGTGTATTCCACAGTACCTCAGTGATTTTCTATCTCCTGTGTTTTCATGAAAGCCACCTTGCCAGTCTTTTGCAGCCTGGTCCTTTTTGCCAAATGTGTAGAGTATGTCTATGTTTGTCTGGTTTCAGTGTGGATGTGTGAAGATTGATCTTTATTTTTGGTGCATCACCTCTTTAGAGTAGGCTTGTTTTTTATATCTATATATTTATATACCTGTTAACTTTTGTTGGAAACAACATGATGCATCAAAGGGAGCTAGCCCTTATCTAGAGACTCTCCCCTCTAGCTTCACCGGTCCCACAGGCGAGAGGTGAGTTTCCATGTTGCGAGGAGAAGGTAGGAGCTAGGCCTCCTGCCCTGGGTGCAATCTTCTGCATCAATAGTTTTGGCAAACCTGGTGGGACCAACTGGTACATGTTTTGTCCAAAGTGTTGAAGAATTTTTGGTGTGTTTGTCAACTGACCAGCCTTTGGAGGCTTTGCATCGAACACCAATGGTGACTCTGAGTTGAATCTGCTGGTTAAATAGCCTGGTACCATCAAAAATATACTTTCTTTATGTATAATACCTTTGCACAAAATCATGGGCCTTATATTCCTTCATATTACCATGATCAGACTCAGCCTCTTTATGGCATCCCCTCAAGCAGCTCTCCTAGTTTCCCTACATCAATAAGGGAGGTGGCACTGGAGTTTTAGAGGTAGATAATGGAGATCAACAGATAAGAGGAGCAGTACAGATATTAGCAATAGCTAATGAATAAAGATGAGTGTTTGTTTAGGCAAGCACAAGCTTCACAATCCATAGAGGAGGAAACAAAATGGAGAAATCCATTTGTCCAAGGTAGTCAGCCTTGTGCACCCCTTCCTAATCTGAAGAAAGCACCTTCTTTTGAGCCAAATCCTTTCTATCAAATAGCACTTGCTCACTCTAGCTCACCAAATGCATCTACTCCCAATCCCGTGTACCTGGCTTTCTAACATCAAAGGGCATCAGAGCACCCCCCCCATGGAGATCAATCTTCCCAATTCTTCATATTGTGCATCTTCCATTGGGGGAGTACCACTAGCCAGGATGTCCCTCTTCTAGAGACTCTTCTAGTGCATCAACAGTCTCTTCCTTGCATTCCTTAACCTCTAAAAATCTTTCAGCATGATGTGCAGATTCCAAGTTGGAGGAAGGAATGCCAGGAACCAGCTTAGAGCTTTGAAGAGGATAACGCTGGTGATATCCAAGAAAGGCTCATTCAAGAAAATATAGCCAAGAGAATTGTAGAGTTGGAGTCCCAAATGAGATTCCTCAGCCAACGTGTGGTGGACCTGTCTGAACCCAGCCCATCCACACACCTCCAAGAGAGCTATTAGGCCACACTTGATATTGATGAAGTGTCAACCGAGTGGAAGGAGGAGAATCATTTGATTCTAGCTCAAGGATTGCCTCCTCTTCCACATGTTATCTCCACTTCACCCCTTCTTGATGAGGAACTTGTTCTACAGGAGGCAAGTGAGGAGCAGAAGATCCAATCTGTAGTCTTTCAAGAGGCTGTCATGAGCAACGATGAAGAAGGAATCATCATTGATGCTTCTTATGAAGACACCATCAGTAGTGGAGAAGATGCAGGTCTTGCACATATGCAGATGTTCCAGCAATACAAGGAGGAACAAATGCATGGTGAGCTCTCTTCCCCTCTGTTTGATGAACTTCCTCGTTGTTTTGATGATGAGGATGACTACGTTGAGAAGCCTAAGTTGGAGGAGGATTAGGAGAATATCTTTGAACATCTAGAGATCCTGATCTTTGAGGAGGAAAAGGAGAGGTCTATCTTCCTTGAAGAAGGCCTTGAAAGAGCAGAGGATGAGTCTGAAAAAGCCTGTAATGAAGCAGAAGGAAATGGGTCAGACCATGATACACTGCAGAGGAGCTATACATATCAAAGGGCTAATGATGATAAGCCAGCAGCCATAGATTTCTTGGTGAAGAGCACTAATTTGAAGGACTAGCATTCAATAGGCTTTCATGGACAAGCAGAGTATATATATGTCAAAATCATGTTTGAATTTGATCCACTCAGATTCCAGCCAAACCAGGTGACCGGCAAGAGGAGCAAGTCACCAAATATCATTTTCCTTCAACTACTTGCCTGGCACCATAAGTCTTCTTGATAGGAAGGGGACTTAAGAAATTTTCCCTTTGATCCAGGAGGGAGGTAAATTTTCTTGGTTAGCTGTACATAATAGTTTTATTTTAGTTTATTTCCCACTTTCCCTAAGTGCAGTTTGTGCAGGTAGTGTTTTTAGCCTTGTGTGTTTCCCTTTGCTTGGGGGTAAAAGCTTCATGTTTGATTCTCGATCTTTCAGGATATTGTTAATTCTTTCATGGCTACACCTGACTCAGTGCCCAATGGATTTTAAGCAAACTGAGTTCTAAAGCATAGCAGGCATGCTTCCCCTATGAGTCACCAATCTATTGACCAATTTTGCCCACAAGCAAAATTTCGGTCAACTTCTCCTTGCTATTTAAGGCCAATTCATTTTGGGTTCAGCAGGTTCAATGAATTCAGTTCATAGCCGGGTTCAATGGTTCAAAGGCAGAAGTTCAACAGTCTTGGTTCAAAGGCAATGGTTCAAAGGTAGAAAGTTCATCGGCTTTGGTTCAAAGGCTCATCGACGCGCTTGGTTGAACCATTGAACTGTTGAACCATTTTGGTTCAACGGGTTCAGTTCAAGGAGGCTGCAGTTCAAAGGAAAAGACTTGATGACTTTTGACAAGGATGGTGACATCCCAGAGGCCATCAATTTTAATGCAATAAACTAGCCATTTGTTTTTTGAACTTTTTGAGCATCAAGCATGGAAAAGCCCAAAGAATGCAGTGACCAGCCAAGAGATTGCCCCCAAGGGCTGAAAGAGCGAGAAAGACAAAATCGAGAAAAGACAAATCATAGTGACAAGCAAGGAGAAATGATATGGCATAGAAGTGATAAGGCGGTCCAAGTGGCAAAGTGCAGGTGATTTATTGCCTGATAGTCCCCAAATGGTGCAAACAACAAGTAACACAGCCAGTGCATTTAAAAGGGGACAAATTTTAGTCTGTTGGTAGAAAAAAGGTGCGTTCCATGCTTCCACATTAAAGCTCAAACACCAAAGTCAAAATTGGCGATTATACAGCATGGTTCCAACATGCTTCTTCTAGAATGATGACAACACAACAGTGTTTTCTTCTTTCCAATGGGATGCGATAGGCCAACTTGTCAAAGGAGCACCAAGTTTCTTTCTCCTTTTCTTCTATATATTGTAACTTCTCATTTTTGAGAAGAATCAGTTCTTCCACTTTTGCAAAGGTGCAGCCCTAGCAAAATTTCACTTGAATCAAATAAAATGCATTATGTTACCTCCATTTTGGATAGATGTTTCAGAGTATGCCTTGAGTGTTTGTCTATGTCCAGTCATTGTTCTTGATGCTCTCATAGGTTCAACACCAGCAGACCTGTCATCTACAAGGTGCCATTTCTTCAGCTGAAAGGAGAAGAGCTGACATTTGAGAAGACCAAAATAGAAGGAGTCACTTACAGTGTGTATTTCATAGCACCTCAGTGATTTTCTATCTCTTGTGTTTTCATGAAAGCCTCCCTGCCAGTCTTTTGCAGCCTGGTCCTTTTTGCCAAATGTGTAGAGTATGTCTGTGTTTGTCTGGTTTCAGTGTGGATGTGTGAAGGTCGATCTTTATTTTTGGTGCATCACCTCTTTAGAGTAGGCTTGTTTTTTCCTGCATTCTCTTTCTCCCTTTTCATCCCCCCCTTTTTATATCTATATATTTATATACCTGTTAACTTTTGCTAGAAAAAACACGATGCATCAAAGGGAGCTAGCCCTTATCTAGAGACTCTCCCCTCCAGCTTCGCTAGTCCCACAGGTGAGAGGGGAGATTCCATGTTGCAAGGAGAAGGCAGGAGCTAGGCCTCCTGCCCCGGGTGCAATCTTCTGTGTCAACAATTCCTATTACCATGCATAAAATATGATGATGGTTTTGATCAATCTGGCACAATTATCCTTAATAAAAGATTTAACTTGGTTGGAACAAGGACATACAGTTAGATAACAAGTGGCTCCACTAATTCAAAACTTAAATAATCTAGTGAAGATAGTGAGGTGGCTAAAGATAAGAGGAATAAATATTCAATTTTGGATCAACCACTACACCCTTTGTCCCTCCAGCCATTTTGGCAATAATCAACTTGATATCATTGAATGGTGTAATAACATTGATAATTTTAGAATTTTATTTATGTTTTGAAGATGTGTTTGTGTAGTTGATGTTGTTAAGCTTCATAATGATAAATTTATATCCAATATACAAAGGGATGTTTGTGTGGAATAACAAATCCATATTGGAAATTTCCCATTGGACATAGTGATGGAATCATATATATTTCTTCAAGATCCATGCAAAATATACTCACTCCCAATTTCAACTCCTCCCAACTCATTATTTGTTTAACAGTAAGGGCCTCAACATTAAGGATCTAGTTGTTCTGTCAAGTGCATATGCATTTGGAATTGCTACTTGCAGTTCTAATACCTTCATTAAAAATCTATAACTTCATTAGTAAAGAGGATTTCGGGATGGACCCTTGTATGGACAAATACTACATTACCAACCTAAATAAATATAAGTATAAGAGTCACCTTGACTATATTTCCATAGTTTAAATAGATATTGGTAGCTTTAAAATTCTTGATATAAGTTATTAAATTTTTTTGAGAAAGGAAGGTGTCATTTCAATTTAATGATGTACTCCTTTTGGGTTTTTGACTATTGCAAGAATCCTTTCAGGTTTTTGTGTCTTTATCAACACATATAAATAACTTGAGTACATTTTTGGCATATTCTCAAACTCTGATCCTTCTACCCGCACTCTTCCCATATCTTGATCCTCTAGTTAATGTCTCAAAAATTTTGGCCAAGTGAAATTTTAATGTCACTACCTGCACATCTAAAATTTTGGCCAAGTGAACACAAAGATGATTGTGGTGAAAAGAAGGAAATAGATGGAACTAACTACTTTTTGATGCCCCAAATAAATTGAACAATGTGTACGAAAGTGATTTCTATTGTGCAAGTGGAGAATTATGAAGTGAAATTTTGGTCAATTAGGTTGGGAAATATCACATTAATAATGAATGGATTTATAAACCATGATTGAAGACACTTTCAAAGATAAAGATTGACAATTACAAGGTAAAATGAGGGACTGTACTAATGAATATATGTTAGAAACAGTTATGTCAATTACAATGAAAGGTGGCTCACTATTATGTCTAAGGAAGTGATTCAGAGGTATTCATTAATTAGTGTGGTTTGTCATATAATTGTTGCATATGAGAGCATTTGGATGTTGAGAAAATTATTTCTACCTATGCTTTCATTTCATCAATATATTTGAAATTTTAGGCAAAATCCCTATGTTTGATTTTGGTTCCATCGTCAATAATGCCTAATTGGTTGGCTGAGTTTTCCTTATTGGTGCTTAATATAAATGTGGTTGAATATCATGGAAGTGCAAAAGAAAAAGATACAATTTGATTATATGGGTGATCTAATGGTGATTCCAAAAGGCTAGTTAAACCTTAAAAAGCATATAAGTTCAATGTAATGTTGACAACTTATGAAATGGTGATTGTTGATTCCAATCATTTTTAAGGAGTGTATTAGGAGGTGTTAATTGTTGATGAAAGGAATCACTTGAAAAATGGAGAAAGTAAATTTTTTATTTTACTATATATGTTTTCATTTGGACACCATGTACTCTCGACTGGACCACTATTGCAAAACAATCTCAGTGAGATGTATAACTTATTTGATTTCTTATAACCAAATACATTCCCATCATTATCTGCATGAATATTGCCATACTCAAACAGTTTCTTAGTTCATTCAATTTGGTAAGGAGCATAATGCAGTCTATTTGATTTCAATAATTGTAAAGAATATTGAGATGACACTGAGAAGATTTTGCACAAAATAATTAAAGAAATTGTTGATGCAGAAGATTGCACCCTTGGCAGGAGGCCAAGCTCCTACCTTCCTCACGTCAAAATGGAAACTCCCCTCTTGCCTATGGGACTGACAAAGCTAGAGGGGAGAGTATCTAGATAAGGGCTAGCTCCCTCTGATGTATCTTTTAGGCCCTGGTTTCTCCTACCACTAACAAATAAATAAAAAAAGGCGGGGGGGGGGGGGGATGGAAAGGGAGAGAGAGATGCTAAAAATAAAACCTAAGCCTAAAAAATGAAAAGGTGATACACTAGAAAAGTTGACCCACCCAACCTGAATATACACTTTTCACCAAAAAGAAGCGCCCATACACTTCATTTGAAGTGGGAAGCTCTTCTGCAATAGTCAGCTAAGGGTCTGTGGAAATATAGGGAGGAAGAAACTACCAGAAGAATCCTCAGACACACTTATGGAAGCCTATTCACAGGCACCTATGCTCCCTTAAGAACACTTCTGGAAGACCTGCAGAAAAGAGACTTCACAATGCACTGGACATGTTGTAATCAATCTGTGAGAAGCATGAAAGACAATGACTTAACACAAAAGAAGAACACAAACATATACTTTAAAGTGAAAGTCCAGATAGAGGTTAAAATGCTAAGTCCTAATTCAAGGTAAAATCTGGCAGAGCTCTACCTTACAAGACAAAGATTTTTGGGCAGAGTTTTTGCCTTAAGGCTAAGAGAGTCCCCTTCTCAAAATGATATTTTTTTTATCTAGAAAGAGGGGGAGAACTTGGCACTTTATGGGAAAGACTTTGGTGCTCTTTTTTCCAGTGGCCCATGTGCCTTCTGAGCCTTGGGAAGAGGAAGCCATTTGATTGTCAGCTCCTACTTTGACTTTGGTGTTCCACATTCATGTGAAAACATGAGTTGTGCCCCTTTTCTGTGAATAGACTGCTCCCTTCAAGGCATTTTCATGGCTTGTCTGCTTATAAATGCAAATTGGAGAAAAAAAGCTGTGCTGCTTACTGTTTATGCCGTTTGGTGACCACCTGGCGAGTGCCATTCCAACTTCAGGCATAAATCCCTGAGTTGACACCTCCTTTCGCCACTTGGATGCTTTGTTTGTTTCTTGCCTTGTCTCATCTTAGTTTTGTCTCTTTTTGCTCCTTCAGCCCTCAAGGGCTATCTTCTAGTGGGCCACTGCATTCCTTGGGTTCTTTTCATGGTTGGCGCTTAGGCAATTTTAAAACAAACGGCTATTTCACTGTCTTAAATTTGACATCCGCGCACCCGTCATCACTTTTGAATTTTCAACAGCTAGTTTGCCATGTTTAACTTTGACATCCTCAGGCCCGTCACCCTTGGACTTTCCTTTAGTTTTCTGCTTTAGCCTTTTCTGCAGGCTTATTTTCCATCAAGCAATTTTTTTCAGGCTTTTTTGCTTCAGACTTCTCCCGCGAGCTTTTTCCACAGACAATTTTCCCACGGACAAAAAGTCTACAAGAATTGGCTGCCTTTTTGATTTATTTTAGGGTTTTCCCCAGGTCCTCTTCTCTCGTGGCCTCCCACTGAATTTCTTCAGACTTTTGTCTAAAGGAATTCCTTCGGACAAAAAGTCTGAAAGAATTCGTTTCAACGCTTAAGTCTTTTTGTGGGATTTTGTCAGGGAGCCCTTCCAAATTCCTTCAAGCTTTTTGTCTGAAGGAATTCTTTCAGACAAAAAGTTTGAAAGAATTATGTCGTTGCCTTAACAAAATTCCAAAAAAACTTACCTTTGCGACTCTTTTCCTTTGAAGTGCTCCCTGCCCTCCATAAGGGCTCTTGAACCTGGAACTGCCCTCCGCAAGGGCACTTGTCCTTTAGGAGGCTTGAACCTTTCACGTTGAACTGCTCCTTTGAACCAACTATTGAACCAATCCATGGAACTGGTTTAATAGTTCAAATGATTGTTAAACCAAGGCTTTGAATCGAGCATTAAACCAAGTTTGTTGAACCGTCTGATGAACTTTGATCAAATCAAAAATTGTTGAACCTTTTGAACTGAACCGAAGCGTTGAACCCTGCCAATGAAAAAAAGTGATGAATCAACTGAGTGAACCAAGTGATTGAACCAAAGTCGTTGAACTAATGCTGATTGAACCAAGGCTGCTGAACCAAAGCATTGAACTGGTTCAATGGTTCAACGGTTCAAAGCTGCTAATGCTTTGAAAGATCATGCATTAAACCACCTTAGCTCTCTTTCCTTATGAATTTATTCAGATAAGAGTCTAAAGAAACTTTGTAAAACCTTGCATTATTTGATTGGTTCTTCATCTACCAAAAAACTACATCTGCAGAGTCTGTAGAAAAATCTCTGTGAAGTCCATAGAAAACTTGCAGAGTCCGTAGAAATGGACCTACAGAGTTCGTAGAAAACCTGCAGAGTCCGTAGAAATGGACCTGTAGAGTCTGTATAAATTTTTTAGAGTTTGTAGAAATGGACATATTCATGCAAAATCAAAAAATGAAATGGCCCAGAACAACAGGAAAAGAAGGGGACCAAAGTTTTGGCCTGTTAGGCAAAAAATGGTCAACAAATTGGTGACTCCCAGGGGAAGCATGCCTGATATGCTTAGAGACCAGTTGCCTTGAATTCCATTGGGCACAGAGTCAGATGCAGCTTGAACAAAGTTAGCAATAGCCACAGAGATCTAAGAATCAAACATGAAGCTTTTTACCCCATACATAAGGGAAAGCACACATGACTAAAAACACTACTTGTGCAAACTGCACTTAGGGAAAGCAAGAAAAGAAACTGAAAGCAACTACTTTGTACAACTAACCAGGTATATTTGCTTCCCTCCTGGATCAAAGGGAAAATTTCTTAAGTCCCCTCCCTGGGTAGGAAACTTATGGTGCCAGACAAGTGGCTAAATGAAGTGGAGAATTGGTGACCTACTCCTCTTTCCTGCCACCTGAATTGGCTTGTATCTGAGTGGATTAGATATAAACATGCTTCCAACATATACGTACTCTGTTTGTTATTAGAATCTTGCCTCCTATTGGTTCTTCATGCTGGTGTATCTCATCAAGAAATCAATCACTGCTAGCTCATTACCATAAGCCCCTTGATATGCATCATTGACTAGCTTGTTCTCTTCTACCTCATGCTCGGGTTCCATGGCATGATCATCCTCCTTGATGACTTCAAAGAAAGTATCTTCAGATTCACCAACCTTTTGAAAGGATAAATCTGAAAGCCTGCTGCCCCTTTGCATACTTATTTGAGTCCCAATGCTGCCTTCTCCACTCTTATCTAGCTCATAGCCTTCTTGAAGAATAGTGCAGTCTGCCCCAATGACTTCAAACAAATCATTCAAAACATGAACACGAGATTGTCCATGCTCCTCCATGACTTTTATAGTGATCTCCTCATCCGTACTCATGAAGTCTCCCTGATCAGTCATGAACTGAGCTTACTCCTCTTCACTTGCTTCCTCCAAGATAGGTTCCTCCTCGAAAAGGGGTGAAAAGGAAGGCTGGCATATGAACTCATGTAGAAGAAGAGGTAGTCCTTGAGCTAGAATCAAATGATTCTTCTCTTTCCATTTGGCCAACACTTCATCTATATCAGGTGTCACATGATAGATCTCTTGGAGATGTGTGGATGGAGCATGTTCAGAGATGGAATCTGCTATTTGGTCTGAAACGTCTATCACATGATGGCTGAGGAAACTCACTTTGGACTCCAACTCTACAATCTTCCTATCTATATATTCTTGGAAGAGCCTTTCTTAGAGGTGACAATCATCATTGAAAGCAGGAGCAGCCTTGTCTTCTTCAAAGTTTTGAGCGAAACCTTTCTCCTCCTCTTCCTTTCTGCCCCAAGATTCCACTATTTGCTTCCAACTCATGATCTTGGGATTAGAATCTTGCTCCTACGAATAGGCAATAACTTTATCCTCTTCGAGGTCCTGAGCTGGTTCATGATGTTCCTTCTTCTAGCTTGGAATTTGGAGATCATGTTGAAAGACTTGAGGAGGTTGGGAAAGATTTGGGAGGGTCTGCTCATGTACAAGAAGAGCTGTCTAAAAAGAGGCATGCTGAAAAGCTAGGCATATGGGATTAAATGTAAGGTCGATTGATGCATCGAATGAGTCAGAATGAGCAAGTGCCATCTGGTAGAAAGGATTTGGCACAAAAGAGGGAGTTTTCTCTAGAATAAGAGGGGGCACACAAGGCTCGTCAAAAATAGGTTGGGAAAGGGAAACATGGGATCCTTTTAAAACCTCATGAGAAAATGGGGGCAGACCTTGGGCCAAAATCACTTGATTTTCATCTCTCCACTTTACCAACACTACATCAATATTGAAATTAGCTTGAGGATTGGTATAAGGGGTGTCTTTTGGCATCAGCTCCTCTAAAAGTTCTGAAAGCTCCATCTCTCTTTCTCTAAGTAGTCTCATCTTAGCTTCTAATTCCTCAATCCCCTTAGCTAGATTATCCTCATTTTGTACCTCTTGGAGCTCATAAGAATCATTATAGAGATGGGGAGTGCATGAAGGTTGCCATGAAATGTAATAAGCTTCTTGAGGAAGGGTGGGAGGGACTTGAAAAGGACTAACCCCATTTTGTACCTCACACTCTTGGACAATGTCTTTCTCTTCCTTGTTGTTCCATGACTCAACCACTTTATTCCAGCTCAAGATATTTAGACTGGGCATCTCCTTTTGGGGTGATGGGGCCATAATGTGAGAGGGTAGTGAGGGTTTGGATTCCACTTCCCTTGCTACCAAAATAGACTACTACATTTGAAGATTTGCCAATTTGATTTGTCTATCAAGATTAGCTTGAAACACAAGATTTACTATTTCATAACTCTCCTTAACATGATTGGGGAAAGAACTTTGATATGCTTGACTTGGCTCATAAGCAGGGGTTGTATATGACTGATATGATACTTGGGACAGTGAGTATGTAGGTTGATAGACTTGGTAAGACTGCCTCTCATGAATACTCAGCTTCTCTTCCAAAGATGCAATCAAACCACTCACATCCAACATCTCACTTGTAAGCCTTTGCCAATTGGCTCTTTCAATAGGAACATATTCACTCTTAACCTGATCCAATGCATTTCTCACTTGATGGATGACATGATCAGGAATTACTTGGCCACATCTCCTTCTGGTGTCAAGATCTATTACATACTTTTCATATCCCAGTAGTGCTCATTTGAAGGTGGAAATGGGTTGATTGAAAAAGAAACTGGGTTGAGTACGAGAAGTGACACATTGAGAAGACTGAGCATAACGCTGATATAGCTTATGATAGGGTTAAGACTGGTTATATTAAACCTGATAAGGATCAACATAAGGCTGGTAAAGATCATAGCCAGACTGGTTAAGGAAAACAGGGTCCATGGCTCTGAACGATGGAATTATACATACCAGAATACTATTTCTTAATGGCACCAAAAAAATAGTCACCATTGGTCTTGATGTAAAATCCTCCAAAGGTTGGTCAATTTAAGAACACACCAAAAATTATTTAACTCTTTAGACCTAACTTGTCCTAGTTAGTCCTATCAGGCGTGCCAAAAATTGTTGACACAGAAGATTGCACCCTTGGCAGGAGGTCGAGCTCCTGCTTTCCTCACATCAAAATGGAAACTCCCCTCTGTAATTGCACCTAGAACATAAATGCTCTAATACCACTTGTCAAGATCTTACTCCTCAATAAGAGTACACATGATTACCTTATATAAGCAACTAAACACGAAATTATACCAGAATGAACAAGAAACTAGAATTCACAAATAGCACAGAATATGAGAGACAATACACAATCTTGTATTAATACTCATCCAGAAAGAAAATACAATAACGAAGATGCCACTTCTTCTCACACCTCTATAAGACTTCCCACACGTCAAGGGCTCTGAGTAATTCTCAATCAAGAGTTCACTCTGCTACCAAAAATGGTCCCAACACAACTCAAACACAGAGTTGGTGTTCACCTCCAACCAATCAATAACAATACTTCCAATACACAAGTACTCAAAGTACTTCAAGTAGATCTCCCATGAACTTGTAACAACCTACAACTCAAATGATCTTACTTACACATGTAGATCTCCCATGAACTTGCAACAACATGTAATTCAAATGATCTTACAATTGGAAGGATCTACCTTTCCTTCCTCTATTGCTCTCCTATGAAACTAGGAGGAACACACCTTGCTCTCTTCACTAGCACACTTTACAATACATGCCAATGGGTCTATAAATAGATCTCATACTAAACAATAACTTAGACTTCTAATTTACAATAATTAGACACACAACTCAAGACTCAAAAAAGCCTTTACATGCAAACAACTGGTTCAACAAACTAACTATTCGTGTAATGAACAGTTCTGGAACCACACAGGCGACTGACGTCAGTCCCTATCTACCTAGAGATGACCAACTTCAGGTAACTCCTACCGATGTCAGTTGCTCTTTGCACTAAATATGACCGACATCGGTTTCGTTACCGATGCTGATATCCCTAGAACTCAGCAACCTCCTCCATGTCTGCATCAATTGAAGCTTTTAGCTCCACAACCTAACAATCTCCCACTTGGAGATAAATAGCTGCAACTGTACCTATACCTATACATCATCTAGTTTGTTTCTTGGCTTTGTATCCCTTTTCAAGATCAATCTTGAAGACCAACCACCACAAATCCTGTGGTGCACCTCCTGTCATCCATGTAGAAAAGAACTTGACCCTGCATAGCATGTACACCTGCTACTAGTCCCTCTCAGATATCTGAGAATCCATTGAACTGCCCTCCAGTGCTTCTTACCCAAATTGGCTCTAAACTTGCTAACAACTCCCACTACTTGGAAAAACTCAAGTCTAGTACATACCATGCACTTAACCTCATTATGTGAATCAAGATATTGTTCATAGAACTGTCCAACCATCGGCGTGCTAACCGGTTTCACACAATCATCTAGAGACAAAATCAACCTGTGACCTTCCATGTCTCTAGAACACACTCATGCCAAAGAATCTTGATGCTCTCAGATTCCTCATGACACACCTCTGAACTAACTTCACCTTTAGTTCAGCAACTCCCTACATATGTGACCCTTCAACAAGCACAACATACAGTAATAGGATAATGTAGCTAATATTATCCAACTTGGTAAAGAAAACACAATGGTTAAACCTCCATTGCCTTGTAGCTTACTCAAGACTATATACCCTGGCCTTTTGTCTCACGTATCCATTCCCATTATTCTTTATCTTGAAAATCCATTCGTCTCTCAGTGCTTTCTTCCAGCTGACAACTCTACCAAAAAACTCCCATTTAGTTCTTCTCCAAGGAATCACATTCCTCATCCATGTCAAGCTCCCACTATTTCCTAGATTCTACCTAATCTGCTTCTTTAATAAAAACCTGGTTCTTGACCATCAGTGAGCAACAAGTAGTGTAAAGAAAGGAAATGATGAATTTGAGGCTTACTTATCTTTTCAGTCCTCCATATGGGTGTTTGAGACTCCTTGACAGCTTGCTGTCCACCCAAAATCTGTCTCAATGATCGATGTCGGTCACATCTCAGTCTGCACCCAACTGACATTGGTTCCATGCGACTACCTCATCATCGATGTCGGTTCTCCCTAACTGACGCCAGTGTATATTTATCCAGAGTCACTGACGTTGGGCTACACATAGCCGACATCGATCCCTGTTTGGATGTCGACATCAGTTTTCTAACCGACATCAGTCTTTGTGTTTTACTTGTGAGTGATGACTTCTATCTGCAAGCTCTTTTTGGATCAAACCCTTGTCCATATCAACCTTACTCCGCTTAGAATTTTTCAGCCCCTTGCGCTGATCTTTGTCCATCATCTTCTCCTTGAAAACCAAGGCTTTACTGTTATTATCACAAACATCAGATTTCTCAATAAACGTCACTTTCTTCTTTTGCTTACAGAAATCTCGATCCATGCTTTTCAAATCCGAAAGCATACCCTTTGACTCAAGAACATGCATCCCCTTCTTATTCATGTGACCAAGCCTATTAAGCCACATCTTTGAATCTACAGCTGAAGTAGATAAGCCAAAAGGAGAATCAGTAATACAAGTAGATAGATAAAGCGTACCTACTTTCTTACCTCTTGTTACAATAAGTGCAGCCTTGGAAACTTTGCAAGATTTCACTGTGAGAGTTGCTATGCAACCCTCATCACCCAACTTTCCAACAGAAATCAAATTCTGCTTTAGGACTGGGACATGCATGACCTCCTTCAACACCCATGTGTTGCCCGTCTGCAATTTCAGCTTCACTTTCCCTTTGCCAACCATTTGACAAGGCTTACCATCCCCTAAATAAATTTCTCCAAAGTCTCCCTAGACATATTCATAAAAAAATTCCCTATTTGGGGATGCATAGAAAGAGGCACCAGAATCTAAAACTCAAGATTTTACTTTATCCAAGGAACATACCAAAGCATCCTATGCAACAATACCTGCATCACCTACTTCTTCATGTCCTTCATGCTGATCTTCAACCAACCAATAATCTTTCTTTCTGTGCCCTGCCTTTCCACAATTCCATAAGATTAACCTACCATACCTAGACTTGGATCTCCTGCCTATCTTTGACCTTGATCTCCCATGCTCGATCTTCTCTCTTTGCCATCTCCTGCTTTCAACACTCAAAGCATTCCCTAATGATTCACCTGTGCTTTTCCTATGAATTTATTCATTCAAGATTACACTCACAACATCATCCAATTTTAAGATTTTTGAAGCAGACGCAGTATTACTAACTGCCATTACCAAACTCTCCCAACTTTCAAGTAATGAGCATAAGATTAAGAGAGCCTTAATTTCATCATTAAAAACAATATTTACTAAATTTAACTAGTTTACCAAACCATGGAAATCACTAAGATGACTATGAATAGATCCACCTTCCAACATTTGCAAATTAAATAATTGCTTCACAAGAAATACCTTATTCGAAGCTGAGGGTTTTTCATATAAATTTGCCAAAGATTCCATCAACTCTACCATTGTCTTAGCCTGAGATAAGTTGGAAATCACAGATGATACAAGGCTCAACCTTATAGATCCCAGAGCCTTCCGATCAAGAACCTCCCATTCTTCATCCTTCATATATGTGGGCTTGCATGCAACTCCACCCAATGGTAAGTACAAATCTTTTTGATACAGATAATCTTCTATCTGCATCCTCCATAATTGATAGTTCTTGCCATTAAACTTCTCTATTCATAGCTTACTTTCTTCTGCCATTGCTATACTCCCACTCAAACAGAAACCCCTGTGAGTGACTTGTAATTAACAAACACTAACCAGATCTGATACAACCTGTTAGTAACCCAACCAAAAGCTCTGATACCAGTTGTAAGGGCACCTAAAACATAAATGCTCTGATACCACTTGTCAGGATCTTACTCCTTAATAAGAGTACATATGATTACCTTGTATAAGCAACTAAACATAGAATTATACCAGAATGAACAAGTAACTAGAATTCACAAATAACACAGAATATGAGAGACAATACACAATCTTGTATTAATACTCATCCAGAAAGAAAATACAATAAATAAGATGCCACTTATTCTCACACCTCTATAAGGCTTCTCACACTTCAAGGGCTCCCAGTAATTCTCAATCAAGAGTTCACTCTCCTATCAAAAATGGTCCCAACACACAACTCAAACACAGAGTTGGTGTTCACCTCCAACCAGTCAGTAACAATACTTCCAGTACACAAGTACTCAAAGTACTTCAAGTAGATCTCCCATGAACTTACAACAACCTGCAACTCAAATGATCTTACTTACACATGTAGATATCCCATGAACTTGCAACAACTTACAATTCAAATGATCTTACAATTGGAAGGATGTACCTTGCCTTCCTCTATTTCTCTCCTGTGGAACTAAGAGGAACACACCTTGCTCTCTTCACTAGCACACTTTACAATACATGCCAATGAGTCTATAAATAGATCCCATACTAAACAATAACTTAGACTTCTAATTTACAATAATTAGATACGCAACTCAAGACTCAAAATAGCTTTTACATGCAAACAATTAGTTCAAAAAACTAACTATTCATGTAACGAACAGTTTTAGAACTGCACAGGCGACCGATGTCAGTCCCTATCTGCTTGAAGATGACCGACGTCGGCCGACTCCTGCCAATGTCAATTGCCCTTTGCACTGAATATGACTAATGTCGATTTCACTGCCGACGCTGGTATCCCTAGAACTCAGCAACCTCCTCCATGTCTGCATTAGTTGAAGCTTTTAGCTCCACAACCTAACACCCTCTCGCCTGTGGGACTGGCAAAGCTAGAGGGGAGAGTCTCTAGATAAGGGCTAGCTCCCTTTGATGTATCTTTTAGGCCCTGGTTTCTCCTATCACTAACAAATAAAAAAAGGGGGGGGATGAAAAGGGACATAGAGATGCTGAAAACAAAACCTAAGCCTAAAAAATGAAAAGGTGATACACCATAAAAGTTGACCCACCTAGCCTGAATATACACTTTTCACCAAAAATAAGTGCCCATACACTTCATTTGAAGTGGGAAGCTCTTCTGCAACAGTTAGCTAGGGGTCCATGTTAATACAGGGAGGAAAAAACTACCAGAGGTGTCCTCAAACACACTTATGGCAACTTATTCATAGGCACCTATGCTCCTTTAGGAACACTTTTGGTAGACCTGTAGAAAAGAGACTTCACAATGCACTAGACATGCTGTAATCAATCTATGAGAAGCATGAAAGACAATGACTTAACACAAAAGAAGAACACAGACATATACTTTAAAGTGCAAGTCCAGATAGAGGTAAAAATGCTAAGTCATGATTCAAGGTAAAATTCGGCAGAGCTCTGCCTTACAAGCTTGAGATATTTTTAGGTAGAGTTTTTGCCTTAAGGCTAAGAGAGTCCCCTTATCAAAATGAGATTTTTTTTAAATCTAGAAAGAGAGGGAGAACTTGGTGCTTTCTGGGAGAGACTTTGGTGCTCTTTATTCAAGTGGCCCATGTGCCTTTTGAGCCTTGGGAAGAGGAAGCCATTTGATTGTTGGCTCCTACTTTGACTTTGGCATTCCACATTAATGTGAAAACATGACTCGCACCCCTTTTCTACGAATAGACTACTCCCTTCAAGGCATTTGCATGGCTTGTCTACTTATAAATGCAAATTGGAGAAAACAAGCCATGCTGCTTACTATTTTCATTGTTCGGTGACCACCTAGCAAGTGCCATTCCAACTGCAGGCATAAATCTCTGAGTTGACACCTCCTTTTGCCACTTGAATGCTTTGTCCATTTCTTGCCTTGTCTCATCCTGGTTTTATCTCTTTCTGCGCCTTCAGCCTTCGAGGGCTATCTTCTGGTGGGTCGCTGCATTCCTTGGGTTCTTTTCATGGTTTCCACTCAAGAAATTTTAAAACAAATGGCTATTTCACCATCTTAAATTTGATGTCTGTGAACCCATCGTCGCTTTTGAATTTCCAACAGCTAGTTTGTTGTGTTTAACTTTGACATCCTCGGGCCTATCACCCTTGGACTTTCCTTCGGTATTCTGCTTTGGCCTTTTCTGTGGGCTTATTTTCCATCGGGCAGTTTTCTTTCGGGCTTTTTTGCTTCAGACTTCTCCCGCAAGCTTTTTTTGTGGAAAATTTTCCCGCTGATAAAAGTGCGAGAGAATTGGCCACCTTTTTGATTTCTTTCAGGGTTTTCCTTGGGTCCTCTTCTCCTGTGGCCTCCCTCCAAATTTTTTTGGACTTTTTGTCTAAAGGAATTCCTTCGAACAAAATTTTTGAAAGAATTCGTTTCAACGCTTAAGTCTTTTTGCAAGATTTTGTCAGGCAACCCTTCCAAATTCCTTCAGGATTTTTGTCTGAAGGAATTCCTTCAGAAAAAAGTTTAAAGGAATTATGTCATTGCCTTAACAAAATTTTGAAAAAATCTTACCTTTGCGGCTCTTTTCCTTTGAAGTGCGCCTTGCCCTTCGCAAGGGATCTTGAACCTAAAACTACCCTCTGCAAGGGCACTTGTTCTTCAGGAGGCTTGAACCTTTCGCATTGAACCGCTCCTTTGAACCAACCATTGAACCAATCCATTGAACTGGTTCAATGGTTCAAATGATTGTTGAACCAAGGCTTTGAACCGAGCGTTGAACCAAGCTCATTGAACCGTCTGATGAACTTTGATCGAACAGAAAACTGTTAAACCTTTTGAACTGAATCGAAGCATTGAACCCTATCAATGAACCAAAGTGATGTACTGATTGAGTGAACCAAGCAATTGAATCAAAGCCATTGAACTAATGCCGATTGAACCAAGGCCACTGAACCAAAGCATTGAATCGGTTCAATGGTTCAACGGTTCAAAGCTGCTAACTCTTTGAAAGATCATGCGTTGAACCACCTTAGCTCTCTTTCCTTATGAATTTCTTCGGACAAGAGTCTGAAGAATCTTTGTAAAACCTTGCATTCTTTGACTAGTTCTTCATTTTCCAAAAAATTACATCTGTAGAGTCCGTAGAAAAATCTCTGTGAAGTCCATAGAAAACCTACAGAGTCCATAGAAATCGACCTGCAGAGTCCGTAGAAATTTTGCAGAGTCCATAGAAATGGACAGATTCATGCAAAATCAAAAAATGAAATGGCCCAGAATAGTAGGGAAAGAAGGGGACCGAACTTTTGGCCTGTTGGGCAGAAAATGGTCAACATAAATCATTATACAGAATATGGTGAAAATTTGTAACTCTTTCAGGATTGATAGAGAATGAAAATTCAAAGATAGAGATGGAAGGATCTAAATTAAATGTAATTGGGTATATTCCAACATGCCATAAGTATAAAAAGAATAAGTTTTTAGAGAAAGTTGAAATCTTCCTCAACTAAAGTTAAGATGAATAGGCTCCATCAAATTCTTCTAGTCTTTTCATGTAAATGGTGAATCTAGTTTTGTAATTTCTAGTTACAATTTTAAGTGCAAACTTTCAAATGTAATTCATGCAAATGAACTACGTTAACTTTGTAAGTCATAATTCCTAATTATACTTGGTGTAAAAATCATAATTGTACCTCTGCACTTTTCAAGTCGTGCAGTTTATCTTTTCCACTCTTTCACATGGTGCAATTGCACCAACTCATTTTTACACCACTCAAGTGGTGTTTTTTTATAAAATAACTTTTGCACCATCTAAAATTCAAAAAGGTGGTTACACACCATAACCACCTTCCTAGATTATAAATATGAGTGTTAGGTTCATTGTAGGGGGATTTTTATAAAATATAAATATGAGACGTATTTTTAGAAGGCGAGATTGTATTACAACTCAACAAGGATCAATACAAATAAAGATATTTATAAAGTATGTCTTCATATTATCTTTAAAAATTATGACTGTGTATGATTCATTTGTATTCAAATCTTTTCTTTTGAAACTTTGTCATAACTATTATCAATTAGTCTTAATGTGGAAATTACACAGTAAATTTTCTTTTTGAATTTATGTCTATTATTTCTAAAGATGTGAAATCTCGGTGGGGTTTAATTAATATTTTAACTATGTTTTATGGATAAATATGGGATGTTTGTATTTTTTTTGCAATTAGTATCATATATTTGTATCAGTGTATGTTTTGTGATCCTAAGGGTGTAATTATGTCTTTACCACCTATTGAATGAGAGGAGATTTCTATGAGCACAATGTTTCTCCTTCTTGGTCTATTTTAGTGAATCTCTATGTTTAGTCACCTAGAGTCATCTTTCATTTTTAATTGGATTATCATGGTAGCTTCTATGTTTAACTAGTTATAATAATCCTATTCTCCTTTTATTCTTTTTCTTTATCTATTTCCCATCATTCCTTTCATTCAACTCATTTTGTTTCTATCTCTTTTTCGTATTTTTTTGTTAAAAGTATGAAACCCTTATAGAATTTTTTTTATATGAATACTTGTGAATAGCTCTTTCCATGTTTTCTCCTTTTATATTTTAATAAAGGTAGCTCTACTTGATAATAGGAGAGTGATTTTGTCCCTATGTTGCTAACTAATGTAAGGACTTAGTTCCCATATTGTTGACTCAAAGTCACCAATTAATCCCCTTGGAAATTTTTTGAGCCAATAGTTTTTGGTGACTCTATTGGGGGTTGAGGTACTTTATGCACACATTTTTAGATATTTTGAGGAACCTTACCTGGAATGGAGGTTGGCGATTCCATTAAGAAAAAGTACCTAGTACTTACATCTTTATGATTAAATAAATAGTGTTGGTTCACCCCAACCCCAATGTTCCATGTGTCCCATGGGAAAAACATTTTTGGCCATTGCCTTTGGCCCAATACAATGAATTACCATCAAAATCAAGGAAGAAATTTCTAAGGTTTCCTAGAGAAAATAGTTAAGATGTAGATAACCATATCCTAGCCTTCACAGTATCTTGTATCATCTTGGGAGTTATGTCGTTGTCAAGATTTTTTATGAGACTCTCATTACACACATTGATGAGTGGTTTTAAAACCTATAATATGGATGCATTATGGATTGGGAATCTTTGAATAACAAGTTATTGAATAGATTCAAATCAACTATGGATGTATGTGCATTGTTGTCAAATTTCTTCTAAATCTAAAAATAAGATAATGAATAGATGAGAGAGTTTATAGACTACTTAAACAAAATTTTAAGACTGATTCTTAAGGTAGATCAACCAAGTACCAATAATCAACTATGTGTCTTCATTGGCTCTCTATATTTAGAGATCAAATTCATCTTGATGAGGAACAAGGTAAATGACTTGGAAGCCATATAATGGGAAGCTATCAAAATTAAAGATGACATGATTTTGTTAGGTTGTGGAGCTAAAAGCTTCACTGATGCAAACATGGAGGAGGATGCTGAGTGTCACAGTCACCGGCGTCGGTCAGGCCAACCAATATTGGTCAGGTGTAGACAGGAAGCTGCTGACATCGGTCAGGGATCAATCGACGTTGGTCATCCCCAGATAGACAAGGACTGACGTCAGTCGCCTGTGCGATTCCATAACTGCTAGTTCACGGATAGTTAGTTAACGAACTAATTGTTTGCATGTTAAGAGGCTAATTCTAGTCTTGAGCTGTGGATCTAATTATTGTAATTGGATGTATAATTATTGTTTACATGAGTTCTATATAAGAGACTCATGGGCTGTATTGTAAAGTGTGAGGGATCAAAGCAAGGATTCCCAAGGTGCTAGATAGAGAGAGCAAGCTTGGCTCCTCATAGTGCCATAGTGCCAAGTGTGTATGATCAAGTAGATTTGTGGGAGAGCAAGGTCTGGTAGAAGATCCACAGGGGTGTTGGTTTGGAGGACAAGGGTTCTTCATGGTATGTATGATCTTGGTTGGTAGGTGTGCAAGGCCACGTTTGGAGATCTACATGTGGTAAGTAAGGTTAGTTGATCTGCAGGTGTGTGTGTGTGTGTGTGTGTGTGTGTGTGTGTGTGTGTGTGTGTGTGATCCAGGTTTGTAGATGTATAGAATCAGGTTGATTTGTAGGTGTGCAAGATCAGGGAGGTCAGCAACACAATAGGTAGCAAGATCAGGTCGGATCTACTTAGAGTACGGTGTGTACTTGATCATAGAGCAATAGAGGAAGGCAAGGTAGATCCTTCCAAAAGTAAGATCATTTGAGTTTCACGTTGTTGCAAGTTCATGGGAGATCTACTTGGAGTACATTGTGTACTTAGAATGTGTTGTGTACTTGGTTGAGTATGTGTGTATACTCGGTGTACTAGCAGTAGTGATACTGACTGGTTGGAGGTGAACAACAACTCTGTGTTTGAGTTGTGTGTTGGGACCGTAAGAGAGAGAGAGCTCTTGAAGAGATTTACTGTTTATGCCTTATAGGTGTGGGAGCCCTAAAAGTGTGTAAGGAAGAAGACTGTGGCATCTTATTTGTTGTATTTCCTTCTGGAAGAGTGTTAATACAATTGGGTATTGTCTCTCATATTCTGTGTTATTTCTGAATTCTAGTTACTTGTTACTTCTGGTTAAATTTCACATTTAGTTGCTTCTATATGGTAATCAATGGTGCTTCTTAGGTCCTAATAGTGGAGTCAGAGCATGTTTATTGTTCTAGATTCCTCACAAGTGGTATCAGAGCTAAGGTTGTAGGGAGCAGGTTTGTGTTTGATTACAGGTCACTCTCAGGAGTTTTTGATTGAGTGGGAGTATAGTAATGGTAGAAAAAAGTACACTAAGAATGGAGGAATTCAAAGGCACGAATGGTCAATTACGGTGTTATTGAAAGAAAGAGCAGGTAAAGAAAGATTGTTGGTTGGTAGCAGATCAGTATGAAGGAAATAAAGTGGCAGGTATTTTTGCATGGATTATTGCACTGATTGCTCTTATATGTTCCTTGGATAAATTAGAATCTTGGTTTATAGATTATGTTGCCTCTTTCCATGTAGCCCCAATTAGAGGGGTTGGTGAGCCTTGTCAAAGTATTGGCAAAGGGGAAGTGTGGCTGAAATTGCAGATGGCCAACACATGGGTGTTGAAGGAGGTCATGCAGGTCCCAGTCTTGAAGATGCGGCAAATTGCTTCAAGAAATTTGGGTGATGAGAGATGCACAGGAACTCTCACAGTGAATTCTTGAAATGTTTCTAAGGGTGCATTTGAATTAGCATGTGGTAAGAAAGCAGGCACTCTTTATCTACTTGCTTGTATTACTGATTCCACTTTTGTTGCACAGGTGTGGCTATGTAGGCTTGGTCACATAAGTGAGAAGGGAATGGATGTTCTTAAGTCTAATGGTAAGAGTTCAGCTTCGGAGAGCAAAGACCAAAATTTATTGCAAGAAAATGAAGACTGATGTATTTGATAAACTTAAGAACTGGAAAGCCTTGGTGTTCTTGGAGGAGATGATGGATAAAGATCAGTGGATGGGATTGAATATCTCTGAGCAAGGTAGTTTGGATAGGTTTTTGATTCAAAGTAAGCTTGTGGATAAAAAGTCATCACTCACAGGTGAACACAGGTACCAGCATCGATCAGGAGGAACCAGCATCAAACATATATGTACCGACGTCGGTCATGTGCAGACTAGAGGAGTCGGTGGTGTCAGGCAGGTGGAGACCGATGTCGGTAGGATAACCGGTGTCGGTGACTTAGACAGTCATATGGAACCGACATCGATCGGATGCAGACTGTGTGGTGACTGAGGTTGGTCACTAGAACAGATTTTGGGCAGACATCAAGCTGTCAAAGAGTCTCAAATGCCCATGGGAAGGACTAAAAGTGTATGTAAGCCTCAAATTCATTATTCTTCTTCTTTACACTACTTGTTGCTCATTGATGGTCAAGAACTATGAAGTTTTTAACGAAGCAAAACAGGTAGGATCCAGGAAACAGTGGGAGCATGGCATGATTTCTTTGGAGAAGAACCAAACAAGAGATTTGGTGGAGTTGCCAGCTGGGATGAAAACACTGAGATGAATGAATTCCAAGGTGAAAGAATAGAGAGAATGAACACGTGAGATGGAAGGCTAGGGTACATGGTCTTAAGAAAGCTGCAGGACAGTGGTACAAGTTTTGATAGGTGGATGACAAAGCAGGGCTTTAGTCAATGTCAGTTTAACCATTGTGTTTATCTTACCAGGGTGGATGATGGTCGTGACATTATCCTGTTACTGTATGTGGATGGTATGCTTGGAGCAGGTTCGTACATACAGGGTTTTGCTGAGCTAAAAGTAAGGTTAGTTTAGTGGTTTACCATGAAGGATTTGGGAGCAGTGAAATTATTTGGCATGAGTAATCCTAGAGACAGGGAGATCACAAGTTGATGTTGTCACAGGATGATTGTGTGAAGGTAGTGCATGATGCAAAACAAGTTTGCACACCTATGGATGGACAGTTCATAGAATAGGGTCCCCAATCACATGATGAGGTTGAGTACATGTATACTCCATGAGTTTGCCCAAGTAGTGGGTGCTGTCAAAAAATTTGTAGTCAATCTGGGAAGGAAGCACTAGAAAGTGGTTAAGTGGGTTCTTAGGTATTTGAGAGGGACCAGAAGTAGGTCGACATGGTATGCAGGGTCAGGACTTCAGATATGGCAGGTTACTTGGATGACATGTGTTGCACCACAGGATGTGTGGTGGTTGGCCTTCAGGATTGATCTTAAAGAGGGATACAAGCCCAAAAACAAATTAGACATTGTAAAGGTACAGGTACAGTACAGCTATTTATCTCTAAGTGGGAGATTGTTAGGTTATGGAGCTAAAAGCTTCATTGATGCAGACATGGAGGAGGATACTGAGTGTCATAGTCATCGGCATCAGTCAGGCCAACTAACGTCGATTAGGTGTAGATAGGAAGCTATCGACATCGATCAGGGATCGGCTGATGTTGGTCATCCCCAGATAGATAGGGACCGACGTCGGTCACCTATGTGGTTCCAAAACTGCTAGTTCATAGATAGTTAGTTAACAAACCAGTTTTTTGCATGTTAAGAGGCTAATTTTAGTCTTGAGCTGTGGATCTAATTATTGTAATTGGATGTCTAATTATTGTTTGCATGGGATCTATATAAGAGACTCATGGGCTGTATTGTAAAGTGTGAGGGATCAAAGCAGGGATTCCCAGGGTGCTAGATAGAGAGAGCAAGCTTGGCTCCTCATAGTGCCATAGTGCCAAGTGTGTATGATCAGGTAGATCTTTGGGAGAGCAAGGTCTGGTAGAAGATCCATAGGGGTGCTGGTTTGGAGGACAAGGGTTCTTCATGGTATGTATGATCTTGGTCGGCAGGTGTGTAAGGCCACGTTTGGAGATCTACATGTGGTAAGTAAGGTTAGTTGATCTGTAGGTGTTTGTGTGTGTGTGTACGAAATCTAGGTTTGCAAGTGTGTAGAACCAGGTTGATTTGCAGGTGTGCAAGATCAGGGAGGTCTGCAACACAACAGGTAGCAAGATCAGGTGGGATCTACTTGGAGTATGGTGTGTACTCAGTCATAGAGAAATAGAGGAAGGCAAGGTAGATCCTTCCAAAAGTAAGATCATTTGAGTTGTAGGTTGTTGCAAGTTCATGGGAGATCTACTTGGAGTACGTTGTGTACTTGGAGTGCGTTGTGTACTCGGTTGAGTATGTGTGTATACTCGGTGTACTGGCAGTAGTGATATTGACTGGTTGGAGGTGAACAACAACTCTGTGTTTGAGTTGTGTGTTGGGACCGTAAGAGAGAGAGTGAGCTCTTGAAGAGATTTATTGTTTATGCCCTAGAGGTGTAGGAGCCCTAGAGGTGTGTAAGGAAGAAGACTGTGGCATCTTCTTTGTTGTATTTCCTTCTGGAAGAGTGTTAATACAATTGGGTATTGTCTCTCATATTCTGTGTTATTTTTGAATTCTAGTTACTTGTTACTTCTGGTTAAATTTTGCATTTAGTTGCTTGTACATGGTAATCAATGGTGCTTCTTAGGTCCTAACAGTGGAGTCAGAGCATGTTTGTTGTTCTAGATTCCTGACAGATTTTATGTGGGATGTTAAGGAATTAAGTTTAACAATATGCTAAACTAACATAAGTATTAAAAAAGTAATGAAACCTGATATAATCAAGAGTCCTCATCATTTAGAAAAGAGATTCTAAAAGAAAATTACTGATCAAACATGTTAAAAATTTAAAAGAGAGAATGAGAAAGTTCTTCCTAACATATATGATTATTTTGGTTTCAAAATTATAGAAGAAGGTGAATAGTTTAAACAACTAATGATTGATTAGAGAATAAACAAATAATTTGTCTTCTCTTTTGATAAAGAAGATAAATATTTACCTATTTCACCGGAATACTTAAATCCCATGGTCCTAGGAGAAAAAAAGTTATATGAAAAAATAATTGATAGAATCACAAATAGAAAGGTGTATTATTACATATTTTGATGTTTTACTTCCTGAAGGTGAAGATAAAATGGAACTAGTTTAATTTAAAAAATAAGATTCCTCTTATATTAGAATGGAATAATCAGAGTTCTAAATTGAAGATTCCCCTCGCACTTATTTTTCATGTCCCATTATAGAAGAATTATTCATAAGATTTGAATCCAAATCAATCAAGCTTATGCAAATTGAAGATCATAATCATGTCAAGGTCAAAATTAAAAAAATGTGTGTGGAAAAAAATGAATGGTACCTAATATTCATTACAAGAGAAATAAAAAATGTTAAGGTAGAAGAGATTAATGAAGATGATGACGATGATTCATTAAACTATGAATTTATTTCTATCATGGAAAGCAATTTATAATTGAATATCGACACTCTGTTCATTTCAAAAGATAATCATACTGTAGTTCCATATCAAAAATAGATATACGACACACTTATCTCTAATTGAGATACTATATCTAGCGCATATGCATTTCAATTCACCCAAGAAGACATTGAATTTTTTTGGCATTGCTTAGGAATGCTCACAAATTATTGGAGAGTTCATAATGATTTCATTTTAAAATATGAAAACATTACCAATTTTTTCATTCATGATCATATTTGTGTGAATGGTAATTATAAGTTCCTCTTCCCACCCACTTGGTCACTATTGCTAAATGTGTTTTAAACTTGTAATTCAAATCCATTATGTATACAAAGGGAAATGCAACTGATCTATAAATTAATCCTATCTCTAAGAAGATAAATCCTATTTACACTTCTGATTCTTGATATAATAGATATTCGAGGTCATGACCAAGATGAATCTGCTAAACCTATCCAAGAGATCTCTTACCATAATAACATTACTAGAGAGGGTTCCAAAGATTATAGTCGGGCAACACCATGTAATAACCCTAACTAGGTTCTATGTTTTCATATTTATAAAGTAAATTCAAAGTAAAGAAAAATTTAATATAGTGCTCACCAAAGTTTGTGGCACAAAGTGGGGGTAATAAAAATAAAATTAAACATGCATACAGGATCTATACTCATGTAAATGTATAGGAAATCCGAATGCATGGGAAATAGGTATAAATGAAAATCTATCTCCTCTTACAAAGGAGTAATAAAGTTAGGAATACTTACCTTTAAAGATGAACTCATTGAACCTCAATATCTCCCTTGGTTAAGGTGATTCACAAGAGGTTATTGTAGTATGTAAGGATGACAAGGATAAGTTAGCTCTAGGCTACATGACCCCTCTATACATCCAAAATATTTTTTCACAAGACAAGATCTGTATCTCTAAAGAAAGTATTTAAACCCTAAGTTATGCTCCAAAATTAGAATGGTGGATAAGTAGATACACAATATATTTTTCTTATCTTCTCTTTATATTTGATGGAATGAACATGTATATATAGCTAAACCTAACCCTATATTTTTTGGAAAGTTTAGCTAATAGGGTTAGCCCAATCGACTATGTATCATTATTGACAAAAGTAAATTAGGTCCAGGTCAGCCTCTAAATGAGTTTTACAAATTATAGTATAAGGTTGATGGGGTCGATAGTGTAATGTAAACCATTAGAAAGGGTTTTAGGCTAGGTAAGGGCTAATGAAAGTTGAAAATAACTAGAGGAGGCTGAAAAAGAGGAGACAAAGCTTAGGGGATTATTTTAAGGAGATGGTTGTGTAAATAGCACATTAAGTACCAATGGTCTTCCCACCCCTTTATTGATGAGCCCCTTAAGGCGTGCACATAGAGAGATTGAGACATGATGGGTTCTTGCAAGAGATAAAACATCAATAATTGATAAAGTTTGAAAATATTATGTATACATATGACCCACTTAAAGCTCATCACATGTCACCTAAGTGTAATAGGAGATGGTGCTTTGGGGAAAGAACATAACAACACACAATGTTGAAGCTAAATAAATTGCATTAAGGAGAAAATAAGATAAATGAAAGGACATAACTAACAAACATATAACTTTACTTACCTTAGTGTTGTAGATAAAGAATAAGATGCAAGATATGTGAAGGTGTCTAATGTAGAGAACATTAGTCAAACCTGTAGAAATTAACAAAAAAGATCAAAAAATAAAAAAAAGTAAAACATACATGTAACATGTGAAAATATTCTCTACAATGTCAAGATTATAAAACATTTTATGGTTTGAAAAAAGAGCTAATAGAAATAAAGGTATGGTAAAAATATAGAATCTGGTGGTAAATATTTGAAAGGTAAATAATTTTGAATAGTAAATATAAATAGGGTGAGAAATATTTTATTTGTTATTTTTACTATTCTAAGAAAATAGACCTTTGAGAGACCTAGTGTGAGACCACATAGCCATCATGGTGAGGAGATGGCAATTGAGATGGGGAGGACACATAGCAAACATGAGTACAACATGGGTAAATAATTGTGAAATTTAGATTTTTTGAGTATTTTTTATTTAAAATTGAGTTGAATATAGAAAATTGATTGGCAGGAAAAATTTAGGCATAAAAATTAACCTTAGAAAAATTTGAGGTGGATTGTGGGTAGAATGAGATGATGGGTAGGAAAAAGTTAGACCAATAAATGCCCAATGCATTTACGATAAATGGTCAAAAAGTAACCGCTATGTAGGAATAAAGTTGACTTGGTCAACTAGGTGTATAACATGAGCAAAAGGAAAGGGGTTGAATGCATAGCAGTAGGCCAATTTATTAATCTAAGGGGTGGTCTACTACATAATAGTGGGTTGACTTAGTTTGCAGGGAGGATAAGGCTGACTACATGCCAGAGGGCTGATTTAGTTTGTGAAAAAGGGCCAATATAGTCTACAAAATAGGGCCAACTTTGTATTATAGGGATGATTTAGTATAAAATAGGTTGATCTAGGTGAAAAATATAAATACTAATTTAATATCAAAAAGAAGAAACATGGTCAATTTTGTATTAAATGGGCCAATTGTGTAGGAAAATCAAGAACCTAAGAAACTAAATCAAACCAGCTAATTAAGTGGTCAATTTGTGAATTTTTAAGAATGTATTATGATTATTTATGACATGGAGATCCTTTATTATTTAATATTTTGTAGAGACACTAGAGATATTGTTCTTGATAAATGCATCTTAGATACCAGATCTGTTGGATCGTTTGAGTGATATGGATAGAGTATGCCTGATCGCACTAGGCTTCAGAGGCATCATAGAGATAAGATATATCCTACTAAGTGTTTATCTCAGTGTCATTTTATTTAGAAGATGGGAATGGTTGACTAACACTTTTTGATGGGTGGTGGATGGAGTTGGGGATCACACTAGATGATGTCCATGTATTGCTTAGACTACCTAAAAGTGAGACATTGGTGATCACTGACACACTAGAGGATCTAGATGAGATATGAGCACTAGCCTAATGGGTGACATGCTCAAATAGGATATACCTTGTATTGAGGGTGATCTGATTCAACATCTATATTGTATCCATTCTAGACATCTAAAAGGTAGTGATAAGACTTGTGATAACATGGATGTTGTGTCACAAGTCAGACGGTAAGGTACCACTATATGCGATAACCTTGTGTCAATATATACTACATCAAAGAGCACTCTATGATTTTAGGGATTTCATCTAGGTCCATATCATACATGTTATATATGGTATGTTATCCATAGGGCATAAAATCATGGGGCCTATTATTTTGTTTAGTGCCTAGATATATGAGAGGTTCCCCATGTATCAGCCAACTGGGTTGTCCCATGTGCTCAATGATAGGCTACCTTGAGTCATGAGATGGAGATAGGATGCCCCACGTGTTATCTATATATACTATCACATGAGAAGAGATCATGTGGTATCTGTATATGCACATTATTACTACATGGCCTATTTGGGTGACTATAGATCACAGGACACTACACCTCATGGGCAGAGATGCAGTTGGTGGCATGCTTATCGGTATAGTTCAAACTCCCATGATTGGAATCCCCTCTAATAGTGTATAATTATTGGGAATGAAATTATAGAGTGTTGAGGGGGAAGGAGGAATAAGATTACTAGTAGAGATACCTATGATTAGGATATGACATGCTAGACCATGGAGTGGTCAAGCATGATAGCAGATAATAAAAAAATTAGTAAGGGAGATCCCTTAGATGTGGATGCTGGTAAATAGTAAGAAACATAATAGTATAAAAATAATTACCACTATGGCCTCATTAGAGAGTAGGCATCATCAGTGAGAGAAAGTGCACGTGAGGGTTGCATCATAAGAGGACCCAAAAGCCACTCCAAGACATAGCTAGTCTATAGAGGCACCTCTTAGGAGAGGATCATGGTGTGCTTGAGTGGTGACTCATGGATTTGCATTATTGTGGAGGTGACCCATGTAGGAGGTACATGAAGGAGGTGCTTGACAGATGAGTGAATGGAGAGATCATGCTTGGTGAGCGAGCAGATGGAAAAATGGGGCTTGATGACACCAACACTAGTGAGACATGTGTTAATTTTGATTTAATATTTAATATATGAGACTAGTTATGTTGTGATTATAGTAGATAGATATATTTTGAGATATATGTCTGATATGATGTTGATTTGGTTTTGGCTTTGTAGATCTGGTAGTGGAGGAAGTTAGATGGGGAGCCCTAATAGTGGCCACATATCATGACATTTTAGATGGGGTAATGGCACCATATGACCCCACCACTTTGGATGTTCCTATGGTACTATCTAACCTAGCCCAAATAGGCTAGTTTATAATGGTAGGGGAGGCCATGAGGAAGATACAAGCATGCAAGGATGGTCTACAACCACCAATAGGGGTGGGAGAGGGAGAGGCACAGGCGTGGTAGGCCTTGGCATAGGAGATAACAACACACACAGTTACCACTATCTAACTTAGATAGGTGTAAGTCCACTTGGACAATATATAGGGATAGGTAGTAGGTTTGAGATCCTATATTTCCTCATTACATTGTACTATTTAGAGGGGATAGTCCTAGGCATCTATAAAAAGCGTGCCTAGGCCATAGGATAGGCAGGATGAAGCCCAGTCC
Source organism: Torreya grandis (assembly GCA_037957365.1). Lineage (NCBI taxonomy): Eukaryota > Viridiplantae > Streptophyta > Pinopsida > Cupressales > Taxaceae > Torreya > Torreya grandis. Next base: position 933,929 of record JARHVA010000102.1, read on the forward strand.
GAGAGTTGGAGCTATGTGTATTTTTTACTTTATATTGTATAAAACACGTGATACATATATATATATATATATATATATATATATATATATATATATATATATATATATATATATACATACATATATATATATATATATATATATATATATATATATATATATATATATATATATATATATATATATATATATATAGTTTGACATTTGTATTTGATCTCATGAGTTGTACTTGGTTGTGGATGTTGATGCATGGATATATTTCTTTCTAGCACCTATATTTAGATTTTGTTGCATATGCTAAGAGAAATGTATGTTGAGTGTTTTATTTTCGATCATTATGTGATACACATGCACGGTTTAAAAAAAGGTAAAAATGACTTGTAAAAGTATAATTAACAAAAAAAAATGCACTACACACTATATCATAATGGGAAATGTCTAATAACAAAAGATAACTAAATATAATAAACTAAAAATGGTAAAAAGGGTAAAAAATGTTTTTAAACCATGTAAAATATTTTCACTAAGTTAAAACAAGATAAAATCACACTATATCATGTTGGGAAGTATGAAAATAATGTAATAAAATAGAAGGCACATGAAAACCAAATGGTATAAAACTAAAACAATTAATTCAATCAATCATATTAAATCACGTTGGGAAGTGTTAAAGTGGGGGAAAAAATGGAAAAATAAAATAAAATTGATCACACTATTTCAAGATGGGAAGAATGAATTTTTTTATAAAATGGTTGTAAGCATACATGCAATCAAAAAATTAGAATATAAAGTGAAAGATCAATGAAGTAATCATAAAAAATACTATGTCAAGATGGGAAACATGTCAATGACATGTAAATCATAATCAATCACTACTTATCTTAAATTTGACACATGTAATTTCATTGTGACTTGGGTATTGAAATATTTTGTGAGGAAATCTTTGTCTATTCATGGTCTTACACTGCAACTCACAAAGGGAATGCTAATGAGATAGAAACAATTGTGAAAAATAATTTTAAGAGGATGTTTGTAATGTGGTAATTTGTGAGGAAGGTCTGCTCCTATCCATGGTGTTACACTGCAACTCATAAATAGAACTCCTAGGGGGAGTGATTAGCTAAAAAAATAATATTTCTAAAGGGGATATTAAGATTGTTGTAAATAAAAGAGGGAATGTAAAAATCATAACATAAACATCTATGAGAAGACCATAGGAAACATGAGGCACACTAAGTACAAAGAGAAGACATTAAGTGGCTAGTGACCATCAGAATACAAAGGATACCTGTTCACAATAAGCACCAAAATGTATAGGCAAATAAGTGAGATACTAAGATATAATCATTTTAGTTGTATGAACAAGAAAATTAAGATAGACCTACCTTCTTGCAACATGGTCCCCATTCCTCAGGAACTCTTACAAAGTCATCGATCTACTGTGAAGATTGGGTGTTTGTGTGAGAAAGTAGGTAACACTTATATACATTTTTATTCTCCTTTTCCAATCTTTCACCACACCCTAATAGACCTCGACTCTATCATGAATCCAACTATGGAGTTTTATCTTTGATTAGAAAAAGGAGATGTAAAATGAATCGTGTCTTTTAATTTGATTTGAATTTTAAAATTTGTATGTTGATTTTCATATCATTGCCTTTTGTTTAAATGATTTGGATTTTAAAATTTTATGGCTTTTAAGATTCCTCCTCCATATGGATTTAGAATAACCAACATGAGGGATAATAGTGATACACATGAATGAGATTTAGATTTTGGCTAAAGGAAGCTAAGTATCCAAAGATATGACTGACTAAACACTTAGGCTTACCTATAAACTAGTATGTTATCTCAAGTTTCAACCATGTGTATACTTAGTTTATGATAAGAAATAAGGGAATAAAGGAGATCTGACGTGGATCAATAAGAATAAGATTTCAATGAGATGACTTGTTTGTTAATTGATCACATAGCAAAGAAGGATTACTAAGAGGATCGAGGTTGGTATAACCAAATCACAATAATAATTATCCATGTTGTTGAGATAAGGTATCAAATAAAAATGAGAAAATACAAAGACATCCATGAAAATAAATGAATTCAAAGATTGAAACATGTAATCATGAAAAGGATCCATAAAAAAAATGAAAGAAATGAAACCATATACAACACATAATGTGAAATATAAAGATCCATACAAAAGAGATAAGTGAAGCTGAATTTGACATATAGTCAAATGATATAAGATATAAAAGTGGATCACAAGTCCAATCCAAAATCATAATGAAGAATAAAATGAGAAAACACCATGATGTGTTCATAAATACTGATAATTCTATCCACAAATAGTATATATATCTCTATGAAGATGGATCTTAATTGCAACAAAAGTCTCATTGATCTTCATAGAAAGATATGAAAAGACCTCTTGTCAAATCTCCTTTACATAAAAAGTAGGTATATTTGAAGGATCATGATCATGAGGGATATCATGCATAGAATACTCAGGAAGAGGAATATGAGTGTTATCAGTGGGATAAGAAGGAGCCACCAATGGGTAAAGAGCCACAGGTAGAGAAGGATCCATGGGTGGAGGAACCATAGGTGGGGAAGTAGCCACAAGTAGAGGAACAACAAGGCAAGAAGGAACCACATGGGAAGAAAGAGGATACTTCTTATGTTGATGACCTATGGTTGGAGGAATAATGGACACATGAATTATCATAAGGTGATTATGAAGATGTTATTGAAAGATGTAGTAATGATCGATGTGATGGGTACCACACTAGTGCCAAGGACAATATACCTTTCCATATTTTAGAATATATTCTGGTAATAACTTTTGAGGAGGTATGGCCTTATCTATATGATGATGAAGGGTAGAATGCAATGTGTTGATATATTATCTAATATTTAAAGAACGATAGAAGAGTGATTATCTATGCCATGGAAGTAATAGATATGCTTGTTAATATACTTTGTGGGTCTACTAATGGGAGGAGTAGAAGTAGAAGCTGAGAAAGGCTAGTATAACTAGAAATCTCTAGTCTAATGACTAACAAATCTATGAATATCATAGTAAGGTTGATTGGCCCATTGGGTGGGTAGGGGATCAATATATAGTAAATGAAGAAGGTCATCGCCAAAGGGAGGTGGGGATGGGGGAGTGATTGGGCTAGGCTCAACTGAAGGAGAAGCAAAATTAGATACAAGATAAGGCTCAACTAAAGGTAGAATGGGAGTAAGAACTAGACTAGTCTCAATTAAGGGAGAAGTAGGATGCACAAAGGGCTTAAGTATGGTGGCAAGTAACTTTGAGGGAAGCAGGATATAATAATCATGTATCTAGAAAAATAGTGACATATAGTCATAGCATGATCCATGATCATGATCCTAAAAGGCTCTGATAAAACTAGATATGTATCATATGAGCGCTCCATCTCTACCTTGAAACAAAGAGGAATAATACTATAGTTAGGCACTATATAAGATAGAATATTATAAGATGAATGGAAAGACTAAAACAAATAAGAACGATACTGAAGAATCTCAACATCTCTAGCTTGGATAAGACCTCTTAGAAGTGGATCATCTAAAGTATAACCATCATCATAATCAGGTGTATAAAGGTTGATGGTATAAGTAGGTATGATCTTTTCATCAAATTGGTATGATGAATAGAATGTTGATTTTTGGTTAATACCACAATTAATCGTCAATAGGTGGTTGGAGAGAATGTGACTTTAAGGATGGTGGAAATTGGGTGATGAGATGAGGAGAGAGATTCAAAGTTTTGATCTTTAGGTTGATCTCATCTGGTTCATCATCATTGGAGTCTAATAGGTTATGTGGTATGTTCTTGATGAATTTAGGGTGACCATGATAACCTAAGGTAGAGTTGATGGGAAAATTGAAATGTTGAGATTCTCTAAATGGAACACTCAATAAGGGTTCAAGGGTTGGAATTTTTAATACACCATAGTCTTGAAATTGTTCAAAACTCTAAGGTTTGGTGTCTCCTTAAATCCTATAAATAGAACCATTATGGGGAAACTTGACACATTGGCATGCCGAAGAGGTGACAACCCTCATGTGATGAGTCTAAGATTTACCAAGCAAGATGTTATAGGGAAGGGAAAAATTGAGTATCATAACCTTCACACGAATAGTGATAGGAGGGATGGTAATAGGAAGCCACACACAACCTAAAGGAGGCATTTTACTTCTATCATAACCTTGGTACATATTGCATGTGGACTTAAGATTACACTCAGAATATCCAAGAGTTTTAATGAATTTGAGGGAGGTGACACAAGTACATGAACCTTCATCAATCAAAGCATGCTTGACTTAGATATCACTGATTTGAATGCTTATAAAGAGTGGAAGATAATACACATGAAGCATAATCTCATTTGGGATCATGGAAGCAATAGGGAATTTTAGGGAGAGAGAAGTGTTCATTATTTTGTCAACACATATAGACATCTCTTCACATTATTGTAAGATAATGCCTTCTGACCTAGATAAGGCATGTTCACTTCCTACTAGGGGAGGATGAGGGATGATCATTTCAAATAAGAGTTGTGTTAGGTAGTTATGATGATGTGTAGAAGTTCACATGAGTTAAAAAAAGGGTATTTGAGATTGGATATTAATAAGTTATGCAATAGGGTCCCATTCATCATAACTCATTGGGGGAATGCTAGATAAATGTACATAATGTTGAAGGAGCTCCTGGGAGGGAGGAGCTTGTGTTGTTAAGACGTGGTTGGTTTAGTTTGAGGACAAATCAATTGATTATCTTTAGATGATGGGATAGTTGATTTAAGTTTGTTTGGTGATTGATTTGAATAAATGTGATTGAGAGTTAGATCAATGTTGTCAATGGGTGTATATGTTTAGGAAATTTTATAAATAATGTGAGAGGTGTTATCTAATTGAGGTGTTGGAAGAGGTTATTAGAAAGAGATAAAGTCCTTTTACCCTAACTCTGTTAGGTGAGATGGGGATGAATATTGGACAACGTGGAATGATTGGAATGTTTGGTGCATGTGTATAGGATGAGAATCAATGAAAACAACTACCCTTCACATACTAGTCACATTTACCACATTCTCTTTAGGAGTTTGGTCTATAAGAGTTTTAATGTTGTTGGTGGAAGGAGTAGGCTTATCATTATTGTCTTGATGATTAGGAAGAGGGTTTTTATATATGGAAAGATGAGCATTAGCCTTGTTCAAAGCTTGATTTTTGTTTTATGTTTATTGAGATTTAAAGGTTATATCATAGGATTTTTTTCACTTAAAAATGAGTGAATCATGATTAAATTTTGGGACAAGGAGGAAATCCATAGCTAAATTATGTAATTGCCTACAAGTATCGTGAGAGTGGCCCCAATAGGCATGAAACCAACAAAATTTATTTGGATCATACCATGATTTCATAGGTTCAATGGGGTTAATATCTCATGATAGAGGCCTTGGTAGATGATTTTTGATCTTAGATAAGCATAATAGCTTATAAACATTAATGTTATTTATCTAGGAAAATTAAGGATTAGGGGTGTTGTTTAGAGGGGGAGCTTGCTCCACAACATTTTTGGGAGCAATGGATTGAATATTGTGAATGGTATCATAAGAGTTGGTGAAACATCATTAATATCATGAATATTTTTATTTTTAATGAGCATGCAAGTGCCCATAGGAGGTCGGGATGGCTTGAATTGATGCATGAGAAAATCTTGGGGCTTGGCTTGGTAGACGGCTTCTTACAAGGTTCTTAGAGAAAGAGTCCTAACTCGATATTATAATTTGGGATAAAGATCATTGGTGAATAGATGAAAAATATTATCATCCACCATGTCATTATCACACTTATTAGACACGTTCTTCCATTGTTTGATGAAATATTGTGCTATTTTGGTTTCAAGTTGCTTACAATTGATAAAGTGAGCCAAATTATTCTCAAGGAGGTAACTAGTTTGAAACTCTTGTACAAGGGAATTAACTAGATCTTCTAAGCTAGTGATATAATGGGATTTGAGTTGATTGAACCAATCCAAAGCATCTTTGAAGAGAATTTTTACTAATACCATGGTATCAATGAAAGTGTTTAATTTGACCCAATATTTGTTGAGATTACCAAATGTTTTTAAATGTAAGGTAGGATCAGTTGACCCATTGTATCTAATGATAGGTGTGATACCTCCTATGTCTATATTTTAAATTTTAAGTGTAATAGGTTTTAGATTAAGGTAAAAGCAGGTTTTGAAGGGACCCTAAAACCCTTTAACAGAATCAAGAAAGATAAAGCATTAACAACCATATGTTTAATCATTTTGTTAACAAGGGGTGGTTAAGGAATGAGGTTACCATGGGAATCCCTAAGGGGGTGGGGGGAATTTTGATTTTTTGCTCCCCATAGAACTTGTTGAGATTGATTTTGAAGGTGAATAAGATGATTCTACATTTACATCATTTGATTGGCATTAGTAGTTTGAAAGGCATTTATTTTATTAAGAGTTTGAAATAAAAGTTGATGGGTTTGAGTGTTATTATGACTAGTTTGTATAGTATGCGAATTATTGGTATTATTATTAGTGGCTTGGGTTGCACTATGGGTAGTGACATGCGTGGCACTAGTGGTTTGAGAAGCATTGGTGGAAAATAAGGCACTAGTGGCATGGTTATCATGTGTAGCAAAAGATGCACTAGTAGAAGGATTGGCATTTAAAAAAAAAGAAGCACTAGTGACATGATTATCATTGGTAGCAAATGGTGTACTAGTGGAATGATTGAGAATGAGGGATCTTATAAAAGTCCCACTAGATGTTGAACCTTCTATGTTAATAGAGATACTTGGCATGGAGGTTGAATAAATCAAAGAAGAAGAGGTCATATATGAAAAGGAGTCAAACTAGAAGGGATAGGTTAAGAAGCAAATAAGGTATCGCCCCCAAATCCATGAGAGAATGTAGGTGAGGGTGAATATGGTTATTCTACTTGACCACTTATCATGATATTGTAAATAGTTGAAGGATCTTTTCCCCTTTGTTGAGGAAACTCATTGATGAATAAACACATTTCAAGCATTTACCCTACTTCTAACTGATCTTCTAATGAGAAAAGAGGTTTACGAACTAAAGATGAATGAGGAGTCTTGTAATTAGTAGTTCAAGTGGCCACATGCACATTGATTTCATATAAAGTGGAAGCCATAAGCCATTTTCAAGGAAACCTATTGGAATTGGCAAAGCTTATCATATTTGTTGAGTTTATCTCTGTGTTATCCTCAAACAAGAAGTTCATGATGAAAGAAGGAAGATAAAAAAGGATGATGCAAAGACAAAAGTAAAAATAGGATATAGAATTAAACTGGTTGTCTATGTTCTGTAAACTAGGGAAAAGAATAAGAATATAAAGAAACACAATCATGCAGGTCAACTATGTACTATTGAAAAGAGAATTGAACACAGAGATATGGATACATAGTTGGATAGGTTGAATGTGTATTACAGATAGGAAGGCTAAATAATATGTAAGAGATTATAAGATTGAAGACACAATAATTATAATAGTGTTATGAAATAAAAGAAAATTTTATAAGATAGTTTTGAATTAAGATAAAAGTAGGAACATAAAAAATTGGATCAATGTGGCTGAACCAATTGGAATACATAGCAAAAACCTTGCATCAATGTTGGCCAATGTAAGTTTTACAATAAACCACATAATGATCAAGAAGCAAGCAACAACTAGAAAGTAAATGCTAACTAGTTGCTCATCCTAAGCGTTATTAAGTTATAAGAAAGTTTAATTTTAATGTGATAGGCAAGTTAGCTAAAATAAGGAACTAAAAATAAATCTAAGGTTGGTTCTATGACATATGGGATGAAAGAGATCTATATTGGTGATAGTACTGGCTTGGTATTGGGGCTTGACCCCTCACTTCACAATTTGATAGAGATAAGGGGGTCAGGTGCTTTGCCAATATATACCATTAACAACATATTTATAATTGGATAGAAAACCAAATTGGTTTCCTCCTTGGCGATGAAATTCAAGTAGGTAGACCTTGGAAAGACAAGTGTTTACATTTTGAATGTAAAGTGATTCGATAGTGTGTGCAAAAATAAAAATAGTTTAACTAAAATGGTAATATAAAAAACCACCTATTTAATTTATTTGAGTTATTTTAAGCATGCAAATAACTAAAAAGGAAAGGTGAATTAATTACTAGAAAATAGATGTTAATTTCTTGATTGAGAATAATACAAAGTCAGTTTAGGAGACACTATATACAAACAATATAAAATAAATTTGATTGGGTCATTATTGTTCTATAGAAATAATGTAGGTCTATAAGAACATAGTCCAATAGATAGACAATGTCTTCTATAAGATAGACTACAAAACTATGTTAAACAAGTCAATCTAGTTGGTTGTAGGGCTATAGTTTTAGAGACTGCAAACTTGTGAAAAATAGTACTGAAATGATAAACATAAAGGAAGGAACCTTGATAGGCTTGAAGACATTTTAGATTGAAAATTTTTATGCTATGATGTTCAAATGCTATTTCAAAATTATACTAACTAGGTTGACTGGTTCGATAAATTTTATGAAACCCTATATGCTAAAGAAGAAATGGCAAATAGAGTCGACTAGTTTGACTATATTTGTAGACCTATATGTTGACAGAAGAAATAACAAATAGAGTCAACTAGTTTGAATATGTATGTGAATCTAGAATTGAATAAGAATACTATGATAAATTGAATGATCCAGTAACCTGTAATTATAAAAGACTTACATAGATAGAACAAAGTCATTTTGAAGTGACTGTGTGTTAAACCTACACACATAAAGTTAGAACTATACCAACTGGTTCAATATAATATTGAAAATATAGAAAAATATAATATAATGACAAAAATGATGGCATGAAAGAAAAATTTCAAGGGTTATATTCATTTTAGGTTCACTAGAATGTATACAAAGGAAAATGGAACTAATTTATAAATCAATCCTAGCTCAAAGAAGATAAATCCTACTTACACTTATGATTGTTGATACATTAGATATTCATGTTCATGACCAAGATGGATCTGCTAGACCTATCCAAGGGATATCTTACCAAAATAACATCACTAGAGAGTGTTCTAAAGCCTCTAGTAAGGAAACACCATGAAATAACCCTTGCTAGGTCCTATGTTTCATATTCATAAAGTGAATGCAAAGTAAAGTAAAATCTAATCTAGTGTTCACCAAAGTTTGTGGCATAAAGTGGGGGTAATAAAAATAAAAAGTAAACATGAAAATAAGATCAATACTCATGTAAATGTATAGAAAATACTCATGCATGAAAGATAATTACAAATGCAAATCTTTCTACTCTTACAAAGGATGAACAAAGTTAAGAATACTTACCTTTGAAGATGAACTTGTCGAGCCTCAATATATCCCTTAGCCAAGGTGCTTCACAGGAGGTTTTTATGGTAAGTAAGGATAATAAGGATAATTCATCTCTAGGTTACATGACATATCTATTCATCCAAAAGACTTATCCACAAGACAAGATCCGTATCTCCAAATAAAATATTGAAACCCTAAGTTATGCTCCTCAAGTATAACGGTGGATAAGCAAATGTGAAATATATTATTCTTATTATTATATTCTCTTTATAAATAGTTAAATGAATGTGTATATATAGCTAAATCTAATCCTAAACCTTTTTAAAATTTTAGTCAACAGGGTTAGCCCAATCAACTCTGTATTGTTATTGAAAAAAATAAATTGGTCTTAGTCTAGGTTGACCAGGGGTAGACCTAGACCCTAAATGAGTTTTATCAATTAGAGTACAGAGTCTATGGGGATAAAAGTGTAATGTAAACTATTGGAAAGGGTTTTAGGCTAGGGAAGGGATAATGAAAGTGAAAAATAACTAGAGGAGGGTGAAAAAGAGGAGGCAAAGCTAAGGGGAGTGTTTTTAGGAGATGGTTGTGTAGATAACAAGTGGCAGTAAAGGGACACAAATCTTGTGAAGCATCAATGGTCTACCTATCCATTTTTTGATGCACCCATTAAGGTGTACACTTAGAGATATTGAGACTCTATGGGTTGTTTTAAAATATTATGTGTATACATATTGTTTCAAAATGATAGGTATTTCTCTTAGCTAGTGAATGGTTTTGTATAGTCTTCTCATTTTACTCTTCTCCCTGTAAATAGTCTTGCTTTCCCTATTTTGTCTTGTTTCCTTTTACCATTTATATTTTGATGTGTGTGTGATGTTTTTAATAAATGCAACAATCTTTACGTTGCTCCTTCTATATATTTTGGTCCTTCTACCTGCACATAGTTGTAGTTGTGATCTCTATCTGAGAAATATCATGGGCAATCATATGATTTTCAAGATTGTCAGAATGGTCATTTATTCAGGGTCGATGAAAAGATCACATTTTGAAAGAAATATTGAATTTATTTAGCTAAGTGGATCTATAAGAAAAAAAATGATAGTAGATTCAAATAATATCTATTTTAGTATTAAAAATAGTAATATGGATGTTTGTTCCTTAAATGACAAAATGGATAGGTTTTTCATGGATCTCTTCAAGTGAATAGGTAGTGAACATGTAGAATTATCATGAGCATGGGATTTGGACCTAAAACATGTGTTCATTTATCATATGATTGAGATAGGTGAACTGGTTATCAGTTGGCCAAATCAGGATACACAAATGTTTAGAACAATAGATCTAGCCCAGCAATGTGTTTTCATTTCTCATATGATTGAGATAGGCAAATTAGTTGTCATTTGGTCATATTAAAACATATAAATGTGAGTTGCATATAAGTATTTAATAATCTACAACAATAAGGCACCATTCATGTGATATTTTAGGGTTATACTACATTCCCTTTAGAAATGCAGTCCCATAGTTGGAGCCATTTGTTGTTGTGAACTTTTATATTTCATGACAACACCCATATTTATAATATTATAGGCAATTAAAAGTGTTTTAATGATAGGGATGGTAATTTTTTTTCAAAATGGGAGATTGAATTTGTATCTTAATGGACAAGGCTCAGGCCAAAAATTGTATTTGTTTATCCTTCAATTTTTCCAAATGGTGAATCATTGATTAGTTTTTAGAATAACATTGTGGATGGATATGCATTTTGGAATAATATTTTGGTTAGACTTAGTTCAAGAGTTTTGAGTCAAAAATTTGGGGATGTTGAATATGTCTCAACATTTATCTTTCAACAACAGAAGATCACTCCTTAGAACTAAGTCCCATACTTGAAGACAAGGTTATAGATAATGGTCTAACAGGGATAGTCACAATAGGATGCTTAATGTTGGATGATGACTATTTTTGGATGAGATAAAGGAGGAATTACTTTCCTTTGGATTTGATCCTTTTGGAACACCTTTCCCCTTACATGAGCAATAGTTTCAACCATTCAAGGTTATGAGGATTTATTAGATTTCATGGTCATAAAGAGATTAAAAACAATCATTTCTAGGAAATTTGGTCTTCTACTTAAATATGGAAACTATTAGCTTGTTTGGAGTTATCATTCATATTCTCATGCAAAAAAGATATTGATGGTTTTGATCAATCTAGCATAATTATCCTTAATAAAAGAGGGAACTTGATTGGAACAATCACATAAGCTTAGAGAACAAGTGGTTTCATTGACCTGAAACTTTAACAATCTAATTGAAAGTGATGTAGCTAAAAATATGGGGTAGAAATATTCAAGTTTGGAATAGCCACTATACCTTTTGTCACTCCAGCCACTTTGGCATTGATCGACTTGATATCATTGAATGGTGGAATAGCATTGATAATTTGAGAATTATATTCAAGTGTTAAAGATGTGTTTGTGTAGTTGATGTTGTCAAGCTTCATAGTGATAAATTTGTATCCAATATATAAAGGGATGTTTGCATGGAATAACAAAGCCATATTGGAATGTTCCCACTATACATAATGATGGAATAATATCTATTTGCTCAAGATCCATGCAAAATCTACTCACTCCTATTTCAACTCCTCCCAACTCATTTTTTTGTTTTACAATAAGGACCTTGACATTAAGGATCTTGTTGTTTTGTCAAGTGCATATAAATTTGGAATTACCACCAATGGGTCTAATACATATAGTAAAACTATCTATAACTTCATTGGAAAAAAATATTCAGATGTGGACCCTTACATGGACAAATACTAAATTGCCAACTTGAAGAAATATAAGTACAAGAGTCTCATTGACAATGCTATCATGGTTGAAATGGACATTGGTAGCATTAAAACTCTTGATATAATTTATTACAAATTTTTGAAGAAAGGAAGGTGGTGTTTTCAATTAAATGATGCACTCCTTTTGGGTTTTAGACAATTTCAAGACTCCATTCATGTTTCTATGTCTTTCTCAACACTTGTACAGATCCTAAGTAAATTTTTGGCATATTCTCAAAATCTACTCATTTTTCCCACACTCTTCCCATATCCTTCTCCTCTATTTAATGTCTCAAATCATGCATTTTTTTTTTGCACATTTCAAGTTGTCTAAAAGCACCAAAGCACTTTTGCACTGTTCAAGTGGTGCAATTTTGTAACTTTGCTTTTGCATGCAGTGTGATTGCACCAATATGCTTTAACATCACTTAAGTGGTGTATTTTTTGTAAACTCACTTGAAAACACTCCTAAAAATCCCATAAAATTCAAAACACATCTCTCAGAACCTACCAACTTTACAATCTCTCACCTTAGATCCCAATAGCCTTGCTAATCATCTTGATAGAATATGAACACTCTGTATGCATGACCCCTAGATCCCAACTATTGATGCCACTACCTACACATGTAAAATTTTGGTCAAGTGAACACAAAGATGTTTTTGGTGAAAAGAAGGAAATAGATGCAACTAAATACTTTTTGATGTTCCAGACAAATCGAACAATGTGTATGAAAGTGCTTTCCATTATGCAAGCGGAGAATTATGAAGGGGAATTTCAATTGAGTAGGTGGGGAAATATCATATTCATAATGAATGGATTTATAAACCATGATTGAAGACACATAATTACAAATAAAAATCTTTGCAATTATAAGGCAAAATGAAGGACTGTATTAATGAATATATGTCAAAAAAGTGGTGTCATTTGTAATGAATGGTGGATCACTATTATGTCCAAGGAGGTGATTCAAAGGTATCTATTAAGTTGTGTGGTTTTTCATATAATGGTTGTACTTGGTATCATTTAGATGATGAGAAAATTATTTCTACCTGTGCTTTCATTTTATCAATATGTTTGGAATTTTAGGCAAAAACCTTGTGTTTGGTTTTGGTTCCATTGTCAACAATGCCAAATTAGCTGGCCAAGTTTTATTTTTAGGATGCTCAAATAAATGTGGTTGAATATCATGGAAGTGAAAAATCAAAAGATACCATTCAACAATATGGGTGACGTAATGGTGCTTCCAAAAGGCTAGTTAAACATAAAAAAGCATATAAGTTCAATGTAATGTTGACAACTCATGAAATGGTGATTAATGATTTAATAATTTTTGGGGAGTATCTTGGGAGGTGTTAATTTTTAATGAAAGGCATCACCTAAATAATGGAGGAAGTAAAATTTTTATTTTACTAAATACGTTATCATTTGGCCATCATTTACTCTTGATTGGTCCCCCATTACAAAACAATCTAAGTGATATGTATGGATTATTTAATATATTACAACCAAATACATTCCCACCATTATCTACATGAAGATTTCCATCCCTAAACTATTTCTCAGTTCATTCAATTTGGTAAGGAACACAGTGTAGTCTGTTTGATTTCAATAGTTGTAAAGAAGATTGAGATGACACTTGAGAAGATTCTACACAACAGAATTGAATAAATAATTATACAGAATATGGTGAAAATTTGTAACTCTTTCAAGATTTATAGAGATTGAAAATTTGAATACAAATATGGAAGGATCCAAATTGAATGCAACTAGGTCTATTGCAACATGACATAAGTAAAAAAAAAGCAATTGTTAGAGAAGGTTGAAATTGTCCTCATCTAAAGTGAAGATGAATAGGATCCATCAAATGCTTTTGGTATATTAATGTAAATATTTAATATTGTTTTGTAATTTTTAGTTACAAATTTTATAAGTGTAAACTCATAAATGTAGTTCGTGTAAATGCACTATGTCAAATTTGTAAGTCATAAGTCTTAATTTCACTTGGTGCAAAAAGCACAATTTCACCTCTGCATTTTTCAAGTTATGAAATTTATCTTTTTCCCTCTTGTGCATGGTGCAATTTTACCAACTCATTTTTACACCACTTAAGTGGTGATTTTTTATAAAATCACTTTTACACCATATAAAATGCAAAAAAAGTGGTTGCACACTATAACCACCTTCCTGCATTATAAATTTGAGTGTTAGGCTCATTGTAGGGGGATTTTTAAAAAATAAAATTTTGAGACATATTTTTTAAAGGTGAGATTGTATTACAACTCAACAAGGATCAATACAAAGAAGGAGATTTACAAATTGTATGTTCAAATTCTCTTCATAAATTATGAATGTGTATGATTCATTGTATTTAAATATTTGTTTTCAAAACTTTGTCATAACTATTATCAATTAGTCTTAATGTGAAAATTGCATAGTAGAATTTATTTTTGAATTTGTCTATTATTTTCACAAATGTGAAATTTTGGTAGGGTTTAATCAATATTTTAATTATATTTTATGGGTAAGTATGGAATGGTTGTACTTGGTTTGCTATTAGGATCAGAGAACCATCTCAGTGTATGTTTTGAAATCTTAAGGGTGTAATTATGTATTTACCACCTATTGAATGAGAAGATATTTCCATGAGCACAATGTTTCTCTTTCTTGGGCTATTTTAGTGAATCTCTATGTTTAGTTACCTAGATTCATCCTACATTTTTCCTAGAATTATCATGGTAGCTTCTATGTTTTATGGGATATAATAATATTTTAATCCTTTTATTCTTTTACTTTCTCTATTTCCCATCATTCCTTTCATTCACCTTATTTCCTTTCTATCTCCTTTATTTACTTTCTTATTAAAAGTATGTAATCCCTTTAAAAAATTATTTTGCTATGAACAGCTGTGAATAGCTCTTTCCATGCTTTCTCCTTTTGGATTTTAATAAAGGTATCTCATCTTGCTAATAGGAGAGTGAATTTATCCCTAGGTTGTTGACTAATGTAAGGACTCAGTTCCCACACTATTAACTCAAAGTCACTAATTTATCCCCTTGACAATTTTTTGAACCAATAAAAATTCTACACACTAGTCTTCTTAAGTGTCCTAAAGAATAATCCCAACTCTTTTGTTCTCTTCTTATCTATTTCCTAATTTTTATTCACACTTAGTTTACCAAACTATATTCACCTATTTTCATACACTTCTTGTTTCCAAAATGATATATTTGGCTAGGGGGATGCATACTCTTGAAGTGAATGATCTCTAATTTGAACTTATGATAATTTTGAACTTGAAACATGTGATAGTTATACACTCAAACCTAAATTTTTCCTATGTCTATACAAATTTCCTTTCATTAACTATGATTTGTTTCTATCTTCTAGTTGTTTTGTTGTTAACCTGCCTTTTTCTTCTTTCTCCATAAGCTCCATATCTACATTATTTCTATTTCCTTTTTATTCATCTAGCCCTCCTACATACTCTATGAATTCTTTGATTTCAACATCTTTCAAAATGTATTTTTGTACCTTTCCCTCTACAACATATTCTACTATACTCCTACTTTTATTCATAGTTAATTTTAGATTACTCACTTTGTTCCATCTTCTATGTTGTCACAGTTCCCTTTCTAATATAAAAAATTTATTCTCACTTTGGCTCTTCTCCTCCTCCATATTATGGGTTCAAATTTAACCCCACATCATTCACTTCTATCTTGCATGCACCCCATAATGCATAAAATGACTACTTCATGTTGGCAAGAGTAGGCACCATGGCCTTTCTAGAACCAAAATTTTGATCAACATAGGTAATCAATATAAGAACTTATCATGGATTACTCTGACAAATAGGTCTTGCACAAACTTTTTTCAATGAAGGTTAAATAAATTTGCAAAAAAAATTTGTGATATAGTTGTCAATTATAGTCCAGGTCTAATAATCCAAAACATAGGTCCAATCAGTATCTAGACTTCACAATCTATCCAACTTTTCTACCATCTAGACTATAGAATTTTTCCTTCTTAGTTGGAAATAGTAATACTTCAGTCTTGATAACCATGTAGCTAACAATCTAGGTAATTAACACTAGAATATTTCATAAATATATCTGTATATATGATTTTAAATTACCTCCTTCATAATCACTTAGACTCTTCTTGTTTCTTCCTCTTCAAAGTTTCAGATTCTCTAATCCAACCATATTTATAAATCTCTCTATCATAGTAACAATCTCAAAATATTTCAAAAAGCTCCACACTCACCACATCACTATTAGTAGAGGTTCCTAGAAAACTTATGTAGTTAACAATAAAATAGAATATCTATCATAAATTTAGATTGAATAATGCCATTAAAGGCTAATTTGGACTTATTATATGAAGTCATGAAAATTTAATGTCTACAAAATAATCAACATAAAATATATGAATAAAATATCAAAACATCCATAATACTCCCTTCGCACAGATCATAAGTAAAAGAAATATAGGAATATCAATCATAACATTGTATTAATCTCTATCACACATGCATAACCATTCAAAATTATAACTAGGCACTATTTATAAGCTTTTACACATCATTGTGTCTTCATATTCTAGCCTTTTACTATTCTAAAAATAAAGGACTTTTCACATTCTAAGATTAAATACTATTCTATCAAAGGTCTACTACATCCAAAAGATAATATAGATGACAAAATAGATCAATTTGCATGTGTTCATCAACTATGCTTTATGATTTTAATCAACGTTGTTCTTCATCCAACACTTAGCACATTTTTGAATCAATATTTGTGGACATTATCTTATGTAAAAATTTAAAAACTCAAGCAAGGGTCAAATGAGAAAATGAGTGAATATGTGCTTTGATACAAGACTATGCTAGCAAAGATGATAAAACCTATGACAAATAATTAATTTTATTATAATTTAAATAAACACTTATTAACACCACTCAATGAATCAATTATGTTTGATAAATTAAAATCCTTTCCAATGAGTTATGCCATACAATAAAAGAATGACAAGTTAAGCTTATAACATTGAATAAGATAAAATATGCACCAAGTGATCCATTCAACATCAAATGTCAAGTTTCAAATCAATCCAAATTACAAGGTCAAACCTAATGAAAGCAAAAGTAACATTTAATGCAATATCACAATCATCAAACAAGCTTCAATTGGCAGAGGCAATTTATAATGTTACGACAACCTCCTCATATATTATTACAAATGATTCTTGATTGCAATATAATGTCTCTACTTCCTCCATTTAATCTTGATATGAGTACACCTCAACCTAAGGGATTTGATATTAATGCATATTGAGACTACCATAGATGCATTGGGAACTCAAATAACAAGTGTTATAGGTTAATGAATAAGATAAAATATCTCATTGATGATAATATTATTTATGTAAGCACGCCCACAAAGGAAATTAGACCACAATAAAATGTGCATAATTCAAAAGTACATCATGTGTAAAATGTGTAACCTCCACTTGAGTCATATGGGCATCCAATAATTGGAATCATTGGTACATTTATATGCACATTATTATAATGTATAGTAATCACATTTGATGATAGTGAAATCAAGAATGATGATTTAGATAGGCATGCAATATTTATTAGAGTATACATCAACAAGAAAGTTATTCATAGTTTTATGATTGATAATGGATCAAGTAAAAATGTATGCACAATGACACTCCTTCATAGTATTGAGTTTATATAATAATACATTTAAGCTACATACAAATTAGTCAAAGTATTTGATAGGCATACACATGATACTTAGGAGACATAGTGTTACCTCTACAAGTTGGTCTAGAAAAAATAGATACTTCGTTTATAGTCTTATCGACAACATGGGTATTTAGTATGTTATTAAGATGCCCTTGGATATATAAAATTAAATTAGTAACATCTCTAGTGCATAGATACTTAAAATGCATGCATTAAAATTTTAATGGTCAAAGTCGAAGGCATTCCATATAAGTACCCTCTAAAAATAGTGGTAACTCCTCTTCATCCTCTACCACCACCACAATTGGTTGTGGCATCTATTCAAGACTAAAAAATATGATCAAGGAACTCAATCCAAATATAATCAATGCACCAATTCAAGATCATAATGTAGAATCAATTGTGTCACCCACATAGAATCTTTCTATACAACCAGCTCGAGGGAAAAAGGTCTACCTTCCTAAGAAACAAGATTAATATAAAAGAGTTAATTAAGGTTCAAATGAATCTAAATCTCTTACTATCCATCCTAAGGTAGATCCTAAGACAATTCTACATGTTCCCCAGCTAACAAAGGAAGTTATACAATAGACATACCAAAATCCCCCAATGTCTCTAGTTACATGTGGTATTTGAGAAAGATGCATGACATAAATTACATGTGAATTCTTAGATGTTGAAATCCCTTTATACCCAGTGGATATGCCTATACTATGGGCATATAAATTTACAGTTTATATCTATCTATGACCTCAAATTCAATGTTGAACTCCATATCCTACAAGTGTCTTTCTACATCAATCATATTTTACATTTTGCTAATAGATATGCTACTTTGATAATAATATGACATTGCTATAAAATGATATAATAAACTAATTTTTAATTTTTCTGTTCTCCTTCATATTGTTTTCTCTTTCATAATAGGCTTAACATTCCTTTATTATTGTGTGTAAATTATTTTATTATCTCTATTGTGTGCATGACATTCAACATGGATATTGCTTGTGGCCCTTGGCTTTATGTGTCTGTGATCTTTAATTATGTGACATTTTAAAATGTCCCTTGCATGTATCCCTTGGCCTTACTTTATGACATTATGTGAAATTATCGCATGTTGTTCTTGTGTGCTTATTGATATTGATTAGTGCTGCCATGATCTTCATCATGCAATTATAGGGCATGGTGTACTTCAAATATAGTTACTATGATGAAGACTTCAATGTTATATCTATTCAGATAAACACTTGTATACCCTCACATTAAATATGTTACATACATGCTTCAAATGGAAATTGTAATTTTATGATGACATAATGTTCAAAATTATGACATAATTCTTTAAATGTTTTACAACTTAAGGCCAAGGGGCCAAATAACACCACCAAATCTTTCAATTTAGTTCTTTAAAATTGAACTCACTTCAAAGTTTTGTTTTGTGCAAATCACTTATTGTTTGTTTAGTTAGAATTATTTATGAAAAAAATAAGTTGTGCATGTATGCTCTCCTCCCATCCCCTATAGGGAACTTGTGGGGATCAAAAATGCTATCTTCATTTCAAACTTGTGCCTTAGTCCAAAAACATAAAAGATATGTTGTGAATGCTCTCCCCAAAACCCGTATGGTTTGGGTGATCTAGAAACAACCATAAAATTCTTTTACTTAGTTTTTATTTTTATTGAATTTTGGCTTGTGAGGGGGCTTCATTACTTCCCATAAGTTCTATAGAGAAGCCTTGACCTAGGAATTTATCTCCTAGCATTATCTTCAACCCCTTTCCATGGGGGGGTATATAAATTTAAATCCCCTCACTTAAATGGTGGTTTGAGAAGTTAAACCATTTCTATTAGTATAGGCTAAGCCCAAGACATTTGAGCATGTTGGACATCGCACTACACTGAGTGAGTGATCGATGTAGTAGTTGTAAAAAAGGCAAGACCTTTTTACAACTAGCCATATGACTTAAAGTCAAATGATGTGTTGCTTCTCTTGTTCGTTGATGTGAAAGTTAGTAGACATGAGATCCATCTAGATGATAAAAAACAAAAGTAGTTTTAGTCAACTCCACTTTACCACACTCTTGATAGGATCTAGGACGTTATTTTTAGTTACATTTGGCACTTATCTTTTTATTGTTTGGTGTTTTGAGGTTAAAACTTATGTGGTTGTTTATAACCATGTTAAAAATAAGTTTATTTTTACACCACTCCCTTGTTAAGGAGGTGTTATGCTAGCCATTTTAAAACATATTTGTGTCTTGTATTTTTTATAAACTTGTTTATGTGTATGCCAATTGACTGATGTAGGTATTGTTATACTGCCCAAATCAGATATAAAGTTTATGCCTTTGAGTCTTTGAAACATAACATTGATCACACCATTAGAGCATGTTGACATCATTACATTGATTGAGTTGTTTCAAAACTCATTTGACTTGTACCAAAACTATTGTTTAAAACTATGTCACATATATCATTTGGACCTTATTCATGCACCATCATGTTGTCCAATCTTATCTAGATTATTTGGTCAAAATCCTAGTCTTCAAACATTTAGATTTCAATTAACCTTGTCATGTTCAAATTCAAACATTGATTGATTTATGTTTAGGCCTCACTTCACAAGGGTTGATATGCAAATCTTTCTCTTTTGTGTTGTGTAACTTAGGTTAATTGCTTGCCCATATTTGAAAACTATTGATTATTTATTTGTTCATAGAGCCTATCCTCATCATTTTTTGTGATTTTATCTGGGAGAACATAGTAGTTTCTCTAGGTGCATTATACCAACTGATCATGTTTATGTTTGATTCCATGTGCCAATTCTATGTCAAATTTTTTTCCAAACTTGTTAGATTAAATCACCTTATCATCATCCTTTGTTTCTAGTCTAGCTTTTGATGTTGTTTGGCCAAAAGTCCTAGCACAACCTATTTGAGCCTATCTTTTGACTCTATGTTTAGACAAAAGATGTAATGCCTCTTTTCTCTTTCCTAGTTTAGACCTTGTTTGAAACACTTTTGCATATACTTTGGCATGCTAATTTTTGTTCAGACTCTTGACCTTTTGTGTATGGAATTCAAACTATTTTATGCCAAGTTATAACACAAACCATTTTGGGGATACAAATCCACCCCTTTTAAACCAAATTAGACCAAGTTTTAACCATTTATAATTTGGACATAGTTTTTTAGAGTTTGTAGAACTCTAATACTTTTTGTCTTTGGATATTTATTCATTGATGTAGATATATCTAGCTACACTTATGGTGGATTCACGTACAATCCAAATTATGATAGAATGGCCACAAAAAATTTGACTAGAAACCCCTATGGGGATAGATTTTGTAAGGAGTTTTATTATTCTCCCTTAAATAATCCATGTGGGGAAAAAATTCAAGAACCAACTTATAATCCAAATCAAAACCCCAACTAGGGTGATATGGTTTATGAGGAAGACTTGGATGCTTTGGCTTGTGTGAGATACCAAGCTCCATGATACCCTATCATTTCCATATCAGGACCTCATCCTCTATTTTATGAGAGCAACCATGATCCACAACATCATACCATTTATATACTTGGACCTCATCCTTAGGCTCATGTGAGAAATCAAGCTCTACAACACTCTATCCAATCCAAACCTCAACCAATCATATCGTAACCCCAACCAAGCCAATCAATACTTTTTCAAATAAGCCAATCATTCAAAGCCAAAGTTGTGTTCAAAATTGATATTTTCCAACTAATTGGAAACCAAGGCCAAAAAAACCAACCAATCCAAGATGCTTTTATTGAACCAACCACTTGTGATAAGTCAACTTATGATGAATTGCCTATTGATCCTATACTAGTTAATGAGGAGTCTCACTCTGATGAGCTAGTCTTTACTGAGTCACTTATTAATTATCATAATCACCTTTGGGTAAATCATTACCTTGACCATATACCTATTTTTAAATAACCTTCCTCTCATAAGCTAGTCTCTAAGGAGTTATCGCTTGACCTATTTCCCATCATTGAGGAGTCTCACTTTGACAAACTAGTCTTTGTGGATACTGTTATGCCATCATAGGCCATCACTTATCCAATATCAAACTTTAAATAGAGCATCGTTATAGCAACATCCATGACATATGAATAATCAACATTGGATTCAAGTTCTATTCTTAAATTTAACATCAACAACAAAATCAACATCAATCTTACCATAGCAGTGAAATTGTTGCCAAACATGATGATACCGCTATATTTGAAGAGCCTTGCCCTTCCCTTGATTCTCAAAAGATGAAAGGGGGTTCCATTTATCTATCTAATGAGGATACTACCATTTCAATCGCTACCCACACTCTAGTCCTTAAAAGTAGTGTGAAGAGCAGGAAAAAGAAATTTAGGGAGGGGGAAGAGGAAACTATGAGGGATGAAGTGGGGACCCCTAAAAATCTTAGCAGTACCCTTATGGGATTGGGTAGTAAAAATAATCTTTCTGCTAAGGATAAGAAGGAGGGTTTGTCCTCTAGTGTTAGGAGGCCAAGGAGGATTACTGAAAAACCTGCTTTGAAAACCAAACTTATTGATTATTCAGAGAGTGCTTCTGAAGAATCCACCTAGGGGGGTGAGGCCAAGGTTATTGAAATCCAAGAGATATTTGAGGATGTAGAGGGTAAGAATGGGAAAAAATAGATCGATGCTTCTAGTGGTGCTATGGGGGATTTTGAGGTTAATGCTGATGAAGGGAGAAGGATGTTTGTGGAGGAATCTATGGATGAGATAGAGGAAGGTGCTAATTATAAGAATGACCTTGCTGCCCTAAGGGGTCATGTTAAAAAACTAGAACACTCAATTTACACTATGCTCAGGCATACTGTGTTACTGAATAGTTTTTTGTTGCAGGATCTTGAGTCTACAACTGCAGAGGATAGAGATGATAATTTCAAAAAGATAGATGAATTTATGGAGTCTTTGGCTAAAAGATGGGAGAATCTTTCTCCTTATATTTGGTCTCCTTTATGTTGTTTTTTCTATGTTTCCTCATACATACTATTTTTAGGCTATTTTGATGTCTATGCTACTTATTACTGGTATAACAGGCTTTATATGTTCTATTTCAAGGCTTTTTGGTGCTGATGCCTTGAGGTTTTATTTTTGTTGATTTGTAAGGGTTCGGCCCCTTGTTTTCTACCTTATATTATCAAAAACATTAGTCTTACCATTGGATTCAGAGTCCCTTAAGTTGGAATCAAATTTAGAAAGAGAATACATTTGTGGTTGTTATAACATTGGTTATATGTGCATTATAGACCAATTTGAATACATTTGTGATCCTTTCACAATTTTTTAAGATGATTACTTCAACATTAGCATAATTTCTCTTAGTATCTTCTATGAGGATTATGCTACCAACTCCCCTTCCATTACCATTCCACTTTCCTTTATCATCAACCAACATAACCATATCATTGACATTCCATCTCCCACAAGTGTCGATTAGGACCAATAGAATCACACATTGTTGAACTACATCTATGGAGATGTAATAGTTAAAGAGCAAGGAGGCCAACACCATATTCATGAAGAAGAACACTCTATTAGTGAAACCTTTTTGAAGGTGTTAGGGGACAATCAAATTTTAAACTCAACATCTTCCAATAAAACCTTTTCAGAGGTGCTAGAAGATAATCAAATTCAAAAGTCAACATTCCTTAGTAAAACCTTCTCATAATCACTATGGGATAATCAAGACAACTTAATTGGTAAAAACCTCTTTGAGGTGCCAATAACTGAGCACAATAGTTATTCTCTTCTTAAAGGAGACATTATCAAAGATCAAATCAAAATAGCTTCCTATATACAACCTAATCAGATGGTAGCTACTCTCAAGTTTAAACAATAGAAATATCTAGTGGTCTTATCAAGAGAATATTCAAGAGTCTTCAACCCTACCACATCCAAAGTTATGTTGAATCTAAAATCAAAAACATTATGTGTGCCTAAAAATCCTGATCTTCATTTATTACCCTACCATTGTACATTTCATTATCCTCCATCATTACAACACCTAAACAAACCTATCATCCAACATTTATCCCTATTTACCATCCATGGTCGCACTTTCCTTTGTAAAAGCTACAAAGATACCTTATCTCGATGCTTGAAGGAATCAAAATAAATGACCAATGAAGATCAAAACAACATTCTTTACATCCAAATCTGTAGGTAGTTCTTGATAGAGTAACTATTTAGATGAGGTGTAGGATAACAATTAACATGATTGGGTATTCTATTTATATCAATTTGTTGATCAAGACATGCATCTCCACATCAGAAATAATAATAGAATCATATGCCATCTACCATACCTAGGCAAAACACGTCAAAAATAAATAATCATCATCAACCAAAAACATGTACCATGTCATTTTCATTTGCCATTTTCATTTACCATTCCTTTTTCCATTGTCACATACCCATCCAATCACCCCATCATTTGGGGGAAACCCTCTTACCATCTTATTCAATCTATCAAAACCCATCATTATCCTAAATAATGTCATTTTACCATACCATTATTATCTAGACCAAAACTTGTTTTTTGTCTTCATATCCAATCTTGTTTTAATCTTGGTTACTTTGGTTCTTCCCACACTTTTTGTGAAGGGATCCGAATCAAGTTTTAATAATCAATAAAATCCATGCTTACAATGATAGTCTATGAAATTAGTGTGATCATTTATTTGGTAAGGTATCTTTCATTTTCCATCCTATATCAAGTTTGTTTATGTGAGCCTGATTATATTGCCTGCTGAGAAAAATTAGTGTTCACCGATCTTGCTACTAATTATAAGCACCTATGGAAAAATTAATATCATTGATATAATTTGTTGTATCCTAGTTATAACCAGCTATGGAAAAACTAGGGTCAACACTTGTTTATAATGCATTACCACATCACCTTGCCATTGTTGTTTTCATTTGAATGACTATTTGTTAGATTTGAGAAATTATTGGGACCTACTTGGTTTTTCTCCACCTTCTGTATGGAAATAATTACTATGACTTGAGGTCATTTTGGCACTATGTAGGCCATGATCAATTCATGTTGAGGTCACCTCAGTCCCCCTTTCCATGTGTTCTCATCATTTTATGAGCAACTTAGGCCAATTCTCTCACCATTTTAAGAGTAGGTATCTTATCATTCTCTAATGAGTTAAGATACCTCAAAATTCCAAAAAACATATTAACATTTCAAAAATCTAAAAAAACATGTATCCTATCTAATCCTAGTTCATCATCCTCAAACCATCCTACAAGGGAAAATCCATTGTTAGGATTCTTTCTATTACTTTTTTTTTTCAGGGTTTCTCTTTGTTTGTTTATTTTTTCTATTTGTTTGTTTTTATATCTATTTTTTTGTCTATTTGCTTGACTGTTTGTTTAATTTTAGCTCTGATGACTTGACTCAGTCTATATGCATTCATTGGATGATTCCTCGAGCACATTATTCTTGAGTCTATCCATATTCATATATCGACATTATCATCATGGGTTTTATCATTGGTGCATTATTTTTGAGTGTTTATTGGATCAAGAGTCAATCCTTATGCATATTTCAGCCAAGTCCTTATGGTGTTCTATCATGATTCTTACCGTCACATGCTACAAAAAAATTTAGTTGTAAGGAGTCTTACAAGCAATGGGGATATCAAAAGTTTCTCCTTGGCACCTTGACAAATCTTTCCACCCATCTTGATCAAATCAACACATTGACCATTCTAGTTGTATCATTGCTAATAAATAAGAGAATCTCCTCATTGTTAGGTACAACCAAGTCATTTATATTAATCAATTTTATTATATTCATCTTTTTCATCACTTTGTATCCTTATATGTCTGGTTATTCATGTCTTCTTTAGTCATTATACCATCACATCTACGTTTGTACCCACTCATATTTAATTTGTACAATAGGTTCTATCCTTGAGTTATGCTTGGTAATCCACCCTAACTAGGACACAACCATATCAAACATCATTTGTAGCTAATCCAAGTCCTCTTAATGATTATAACTGCCTATTGGCAAATCATTATTTTGAATTTTATTCCTGATTATAACCACTTTTGGGTAAATTAGTATCCTTTTTAAATCAATGTATGCAAGCATTTTCTCATTTGGATTAATCTCAACCATGGGTTAATTTTACCTTTCTTCTTTATTTTTGAGGGATCTTCCATCTACATATGTGACAGCCACTCCCTCGAGGGGGCATCATCATAGACTTTCCAAGCACCATTTGGAGCTTTGTTCTTCAATCATCATCTTCTTTTTGGCATACATGACTTTACACATTATTTAAGAATACATTGTTGTGCTTATTATTTTCAATGTCTTCTCAAATAGGGGAAAACTATAGACACCTAAAAGTGTCCACCAATGACCTCCAACCAAGCTTCAGACTAATTTCTACCAAAATGCACAACTTAGGATAAAAAAAACTAAAATAAGTTAAATGAGTTGAACTTTTCATATACAAATGCCAATTTTATCCAATGTATCCCTAAACAAGGTAATGCATTTTATAATAAAACTAACTTTGATAAGATCATTTTGAGTCAAAATGATAATTTTGCACTTGGACGCTCTAGATTGCTCTTTTCTACCAAATTTCTTGCACAAGACATGTGCCCTTGTTATTTTATATTGACAACATCCTAAATGGGATAATGGATCTAATACATCTAACATCACCTTAAAATTCCAATCTAATCAAAATTTGATCCAATAATATGATATTTTGACCAATTTGATAAATTTGTGCACTAATTGCCAAGAATTGTACCAAAATTGATAAATCATGTTTAAGACTAATTAATTTTAATCAAGATCTTAATTTAATTTTTCATGGAACTTATTGAATATTTTATTAATGGAAATTGGTTTCTAATATCTGCATCATTAGGTGAGGTCATTTATGAGGTGGCATCCACAAGTCATAATTGTCACAAATATCTGATTAAGCCCTCCCATGCCTCTTTATTGTCTCTCTATCTCAAATATTTATGAGGGAATTTATTTATTTTAACCTCTAAAATTGAATGGATTCTTAGCCACACATGTTTATCTTGATATGGATGGTTTAAGTTCATTCTGGTCAATTGATAAAATCTATAAATAGAAGGCCTCAAACTCATAATTTTAAGCTTTCTTGGTTTAAAGTTATAATGCTTAAATGAGTTCAAAATCCATTTTATATAGTGTTATTATTCTCAATTGTTGAGAGAATATTCACAAGCCAAATCCACAAGACAAATGATGTCAAAAGGAGGTGGAAGATAGCCAAAGCTCCATTTCCAAAAACCTTTTGAAGAACAAGCTGAGTAAGCCACTCTACAAACCATTTGGAAGCTCCAAGGAAGGTGAAAGAATCTTTATTTCATGTTTTAGTTTTTTTTTTCATATGCATGTTTGTTACTAAGCTCCCCCAAATATCTAGGCATACGGTGTTAGTTAATTAGTGTGTTTTATTTTGGATTTGGTTTTCCTACACTAACACTATTCTAATCTCCCCTTATCAGATTCCTATGTTTACACATTACACTCTTTTTCTTTTAGGTTTTCAAGATATCAAAGTGACCTAAGGGTTTCAAATAAAAAATAAGACAAACAACTATTTTTGTGTAGCCAAACCCTAAGTGTGATTTCTCAAATTCCTCATCATTTATAAGTGTAACAATTTGTGCATATGCACAGTCAACCTAGAAAATTATATTATCAATGGACTCAGGTGCACTACAATTTAGTCTTCCTATTGCAATCATGTTTATATTTATTTTCTAATTTTTTATTTCATCTATCACTTTCATAATTTTGCTCTTTGTCTTATCTTGTTTTCCACCTATCATAGTCCACTGAGATGAGTTTATGGTCAACAAAATTGAGCACATTGTGCTACCATCCACCTATGGCAGTTTTTCATAGATTTTTTCTCTGATTATGTTCCTAATACTAAGCGTAGACAATCACCTCTTCTTCTGATTTGTATATTTAATTAGTTAGAATAGTCGATAGAGATCATTATGCAAGCTAAGTATTTTTATTTTTAGTAGTTTCCCAAAATAACACTTTTTATATTTAACATTTTATCAAAATTAGTATAGTTGAAAATTAAATAGCTTTAAATTTTTGATATTTATATCTATACACCTATATAATCATATAATACTTTTTTATTCATTTATTATTTTTTATCAAAAATAGGGTAAAACATGTGGTCTAACGCATATCTCAATTAAGACCCCTAACCATAATTGCATCATTTTGTATCAGAGTGAGGTTTGTAGTCCTTATTGGTTATTATTGATTTACACATTTGTGAGTGTAGGTATAAGTTAGTTGCAAACATCTTCTAGTAAGAGTGTTGGGGAAAAGGTGTAAGTGAATTGGTTGATCTAAATTGTTGAGATGATCTTTTGGTATAAGACCTATATTTCTAAGGAAATGGCACACAAGAGGTTTAGGTGATATGAGGTAAATAGTAGCTTTAGCTCCAATATTTTCATATTTAGTTAGATTAGCGAGAGATATACAATCCTGAATGGAGCTATGGAGATATCACAACACCAAGGTGTTGTGATAATGGATGATGAAACTAATAATGAAGTCATAGAAGAATCACCTAAGGACTAGGATGAAAAAGAGATTTATGAACCTAAATATAGATTATTGCAAGCTACTACGAGAATCACAAGTAAACCAAAATTGGAATCTATAAGTTATTCTATAATTTTTTATCCCAAAGAGCTCATTAACTAGATCATTGAGTTACAAAAATAATTTGACTAAGCAATTATGAAAGATCACAAGTAGGTTAAGTTAGCTGACACAAATTTGAAAGTTTGTGTATCCTTATGGTAGGAGCATGTTAAAGATAAAATATTGTGTAAAGGAAAGGATGATATTAGGAATTATCATATGTTTGTCATGAAGCTGAAGGATAAATTATTTCATGTGGATTATAACATGATATTGTCAATAAGCTTCAAAACCTGTAATAAAGAGAAATGAACATGAAAGATTACACTGAGGAGTATTATAGACTTAATATTAGAGTGGGTCATGTTGAGTATGACATTGATAATATCTCAAGGTATGCGAATGGATTACACATGAAAACTCAAAATGATTTTGGGATGATCATATTTCAATCTATTAAAAATGATTATTAATGTGCATTGAAGGCAAAGGAAATTTTATTTCACAAAAAAAAAAAAAAAAGCAACGTTGTAAGGAAAAGGAAAATCCACACATGGACATGGAGGAGTAGAAGGAAGTGGTAGAAGGTATTTTTTAAAAGCATAAGGAGGCATGGTGAGCACTTCAAAATAAAATCATACTAATACCCCTAGATATTAAGTGCAAAAGTCATAGGATTTTATCTTATTCCAGAACTATATGAAAATGATGAATATTTTTGGTAAGCATAGAAAGTATATGAAAAAATAGTAGGTGAATATAGAACACCATCGTTAGATTTATTTTTTTCAATAAATATTGTTATTTTGAGGAGTGAAATTGTGTTTACTAAGAATTTTAGTGCACATGAATCTAATCAAGGAAAATCATATTGGAGGCTTGGTAGGTCATTTTGATTATGAAAAAAACATTATCACAAGTGGAAAGAAATATTTTTGGTCATGAATGAGTATGGATGTGTATAAATCTATTCAGGTGTGTAGAGATTGACAACTAGTAAAAGGAAAAAATGTAGAATGCAAGGTTGTATCAACCATTTCTTATTCTAGAGAGATCAGGGGGGATATACGTATGGATTTTGTTTTAGGATTTCCTAGAACACATAAAGGGAATGATTTCATATTTCTAATTATGGACAGATTTTCAAAAATGGCATATTTTGTGGCATGCACAAAGAATAATGATGTAACAAACATTGTTAACATGTTTTTCAGATAGATTATGAGGTTAAATTGTTTACCACACAAAATAGTATCAGAATGAGATGTGAAAATTGTTGAGCATTTCTATAGGACATTATGTAAGAAGTTAAACACAAATTTATAATTTAGTTCAGTGTACCATCTTAATATAGATAAACAAAAAAATGTAGTAAATAGAAGTTTGGGTAGTATGTTGAGATGTTTAATTAAAAGTATGCTAGGAATATGGGATAATATTCTAGTGCAAGATGAGATAGAAATAATTTAGTGAATATAAGTAAAATGAATAAGAAAATTTAGATTATTTATGGGTTAAGTCCAAAAGGAGTTATAGAGCTACACAACATGAAAAGTGAACAAATCAAAAGTGTTGAAATAGAGAATTTTACAAAGCATATGAGAGAAGTGCATAAGCAAGTTCAGGAAAAGCCAAAGAAAAGTAGTGTGTAATACAAAAAACATATAAACATGAAGAGAAGATAAGTATTCTTTCAGGTGGGAGACTTAGTCTTGTAAAACTTAAAAAAAATATTTTCAAAAGGCACGTATGATAAGTTCAAATGGATAAATATTGGTCCATGAAAACTGTTTCAAAAAATTGTAAAGATTGTATATGAGATAGAGTTACCTAAAATGATACACATATCACTTATTTTCAATGTGTATGATTTATATCCATATTATGTAGGGTAGAGTAGTAAAATTATAAATCTAAAATTTGAAGAAATAGATTGAAGATATTATATGCCTAAAAATGAGCATGATGAAATAGAACAAGTGATTGACATATGAGATGGAAAAACTTTGTGCAAAAAGGAATATATAGAAAATCCATTAAGATGGAGAGGTTAAGGAACACAAGATTCCACATATATTAGCACATTGAATTATTAAAAACAAGGAATACCATTAACATATGTCTTAGATGGTGACATATATCTTAGATGGTGCACAAGCAAGAGCTCATATTTATTTTTTTATTTAGGGAGTATGCTTTAGAAGCATTTGAGTTAATGTGCAATCTTGCATCAACTAAAAATATGATAGTTTAAGAAACATTTCTAAGGGTTATTTTTCACAAGTGTCATATCATGCATATGTCTTTGTTGTAAGTTTTCACAAGTATTCTATGTTGCACAAACCTTAAGTAAATTATTTTGTCACATTTATGTGTGCATGTGTCATGTGTAATTTTACACTCCCTGCGAGCACACATATATTTATAATGTTATGAGAATTTATTATTGTGAAAAGTTATATTTATTGTTTATTTAAATAAGTTTGGGAAACTTCATGCAAGATATGGTGGTGGTATTTTATGCAAGAACAATCTTGTAAAGATTTTTGGAGTCTTTTCATAAGTCTGTGTTATATTATATAACATTAAATCTTTCATTATTTTCCACAAAAACAATAAAGTAGATGAAATACTTTGGAGGATTTTGATCTTCATTATACAAGACATGTAGTTATTTAATGGTCAATTAGACCATATGTGTTAATATGCGGTGATTTTCTTGAGCATACATGAGGATCATAATGCAAAGGTTTTTCAATGCATTTTTTAATTACAAAGTATTGTGACTTAGGCTTGTGAGGTTGTGACCTTCATGTGGTATTCTTCGTATGAACTTAGTTTGGGAAAATATGCATCCTTGTGACATGTTATGGAGGGAACATGGCTGATGATTTAGCATTTAATCCCTTAGATCATGGGAAGTAGATATGGATTTAATTAATATTTTCCTATGATGTATCAAGTTGTAACATGTTGATGCCTTGGAATTATGAGATACAATTAATATTTTTGGTAAATTAAGGTGTATTGAATTTTTTTAGTAGGTGTAACACACTTGATGTAAATATGTGGGTATTAGGCCTATATAAGCATTCTCATACACTTGTACAAGGGAGGTTGGGACATTGGAAAGAGTATTGTAACTTAATAATGATTTAAGTGATTATTTTGAGAGTTAAGATATACTTGAAAACACTATGAGTTAGCAAGTAGAGATATATTGACTTAATATTATAGTTTGCATCTTGTTTTTAGGTTGTTATGTTATTATTTTTATTTTAACTATTATATTTCCTTTTGTTGAAACCTAATTAATATGTGAATTATGTTTCATTCATTTTATTTCATATTACACTATATTACACTATGTATTCTGAGGGTCATGTGGTCTAAGACATATCTTAATTAAGACCCCTAATCATGATTGCATCACTATTTTTAACCAATTATCCATATCCATAAATAATTACTAAAAAAGTATGATAAAGTCTTGTATTTAAAATAGGTATCTACAACATCATGTTGTTGAAGGACAAGTAATCTTCTTACATGTCTAACCCCAAATTTAGAAATAGTGGGGATAGGGTCAAGAATATATAAATAGTTCAAGCTCAAGGGTGATAAAATCAGATAAGTGAATATTTTGAATTATAATACTAAGATATGTTAAATATAGAAAGTGCTTAATTCAAAAAATGTTCAGTTGATTACAATACCAAAGAGAAATCATAATTAGTTTGGTTTACTCTATGTAGATAGAATTTGACTTGAAACAAGTGTAAAGTATGTAGGATCAATATTATGGATTAGTCATCATATTCTATAAATTTTACTTATGTGGCTATAGACACTACTATAGGATTTGGACACTACTATTGACACTAGTGTCTAACTGTGACACAAATGTATAGTACAAAATAATGATTGGATCTAAATAACTTTGTTATTTTGGGATTTTTATCACTTTTTTATTGATGTATTCAATTAAAGGCTATAAGTCATCATTGTTTGATAATTGATCAAACCCTATCTCTTCACCCTTATTCATCTTTGAAATGAATTTGATAAAAAGGGGTTAGTGGAATCACAGTGTCAAGCTGACCCCAATGACCCCTCTATCAATTATTATTGTCTACATAGCCAATACTCCAAGTATGGCCTCATACTTATGTAGTTCTACCCTATGTATGAGAAGTGTGTGCTCAAAGATGTAATATGCTACATGATGATGCATACAATGATCTAGCTTGTAACTTGATAAATATCACTCATGGGATACTCTTTGAATGATTTAAACCTATAATATGATTGATATTATGCTTGACATAAACATAGGGATGAATAGGGCATAATAACTTAGTTGTGTATTTAATTAATTTAGCTTTAGTATGTGTTTTCTTGGTATTTTATAATGAGGAATGAGAAAGCTTAGATTTATATTTATACCACATATTTTGAAAATATTTCACAGTAGGGTTTAATAAAATAAATATGCCGACTCATATGTTTTGAAACATTTTTAGTTTGGATGAACTTTGGTAACTAGACAGATAAGGATTTGGACACTACTATCGATGGTAGTGTCCCTTTATGGCCAATAGTATCTAGAAGGTTAGAACATAGGTATGGATATGAAATTATCAGTGAATAATGTTTATCATGTTTTAAACTTTCTATGTAGTACAAGAAACCTATGTCATATAATGATATGGATCAAACTGAGAGATAATCATTTAGGTAGAGTGAGATGGTGAATGCAAGCCTTTTGGTAGTAGGGAGACCTAGAATCGAAGGGTAGAGTCCTGATTGATCATTGTCAGATATACAAGACCGAGATGCTATAAATATTTAGTTTTTGTATTTGTATTTTCCCCTTTTTAATTTAGTAATGCATAATGATGAAATTACTAGGTCAAAGGAAATAAATATGTACTTATGTGTGTACAACACAGCTTGTATTTGCTTGAGCCCACTTTGATTTATTTGTTAGTGTATGACCTTAACGAATATCATGCTATAGTATAAATTAGTGAATATAATATCAAGTTTAAAATAATTTAAATTTTTGAAAATAAAGAGAGCAAGGAAGGAGTACACTTATGTATCGATGCAACCATGTTGCACTTTGATGCTTTGGCTTGGTAAATGCACTTCATTATGAAGTATTAGAGATGGAAGATGTTTGGCCTTGAAACTTGGATATTTTAAGAGGGATATTTAAAAGTATTATTCCCCCAATCTGATGTAAGGATGAGTTATGAAATGGTCATTGAGATCATTATATTTCAATTGCACAACTCAAGTGTGAATATGAAATCTAGTGAGCATGAGTGATTTAATCAACTCATCCTATAATATGGTGATATTGGATGATTTAATTGATCCAACCTATAAATTTAGTGAGTTTGATTGATTTAATCACTTTAACCTATAAAATGAACCAACTAATGCAATAGGAAATACTTGATAATGATACATCTTGGTGTAATTGATGCATCCTGGTAATTAGTATGATTAGTAAATTTTAAATTTTTTGGTGCAATAGCATGGAGTATACACCTATAATACTATAAGATAGAGTATATGTGTCATAAATATGAAAATATTTGTTTCAAATCTATGCAAAATTGATGTAATATATAATATTATGACCCAAGTGTATATCTGAATCATGAAATTAAACTAGAGATTGTGAAAGTGTGGAGCTCATGTCTTTATGACATGCCCCCACTGAAGTCTAGAGATACTGAGTAAGTTTTTAAGCATCAAGGTCATTTTTTTGTGATGTCCCCCCATAAAAATATGTAGATATTTATAAAATGTATAAGTTTTGAGGTCATGTATTTATGACATGCCCCACTAATATTACCCTATTTTTGAGGCGAGGTAAATATAATATGAAAGGTACCTTACCTCAAAGGGATAAGGTAATTGTATGATATATGTTTAAATCATGTAGCATATAGGGATAACATTAAAAGCAGATATATCAATTTAACTTGCATTAATTGATCACATCAAGTCCTAAAATGTATGATCTAGATCATGGAAATGTATAGAGAGTAACAATACAAGCTCAACAAACAATCAAACAAACACACAAGATAACTCAATTTAACACATAATAATGGTCCAAGGAGACCTCATACAAGGGGCATGTTTAAATTTCATATAATCAAAAGGAATGACATATTAAAATGTTCATATGATGACATACTCAAATGTTTAATCAACATACAATAGCACATGAACCAACATACAAGGACTATATTTAAATTTTTCATAAGAAAGACAATAGAAAGAAATAGAATATACTAAAATAAGTGAAAAATATATGAACCATAAGCAATAAACATAAACATGTCATACTAGTCCCTATATATATGTGTGTTAGTAAAAATAATTATGTAACATAGCATATCACGTACACTGTGAAAGATATGAGCATGGATATAGACTGTAGATGAAATTTTGAGCTTTGGAAGTTTGATTGTGCAATTATATCAAAATACCCAAAATATCAAACTACCATTAAGATTTAGATCCATTTAAGAATAAAATTTTATGACAAATGAAACATGCATACCAACATTAGATCCTAAAAGATATTTGCTCCAAACCAAGATTCAAATAATAAAAAGACTAAAGGATTAATGGATGAAGATTGATTACTATAGAATAAAATTTGGTAGCCTGATTTTAGCTTGATGAAGACACTTGGATTGCATGGATTAGTTTGATTCAAGACTAGAGTGACAACATGGAAGCTCATAGATTCTTTGGTTGATTTCTAGTTAGTTGGAATGGAGGAGTGGCTTGTTTAAATAGAAGAGAGAGGGAGTATTAAAAAAGAATTAAAAATTATTTAGAAGCTTATAAAATATAATATTTTAGAGAGGAAGAACTAAATTGGAGAGGATTATAAAATTGGAGAATTCTAGAATCCATTTAGGGGCTAAGTAAGATTAGTAGGGGATTAGGATAGGTGATTATGGACTAGGGGTGTAGGAGATCTTAGGAATAGGCTAGGGTAGGTGGATAGGTAGGTCATGGGAATTTTAAATTTCTAAATAATATACAAGTGGGATTAGTTAGTAGATAATGTTGATTTAAGAAAATTAATTGATTTATAGGGTAATAATAAGGTTAATAGATGAAAAATAATGGAAACGGGTATTAGATAAATGACTAGAAGGGGCTATGTTATGGTGGAATTAGATGAGATACATAATATTGGATGGGGTAGGTGAAATTAGTGTTGATTAATATGAATATTAGTGACATTAAATGAAGCAAGAAATTTTAGATGCATACATTTTGCCCCTCTTTGAAAGGGCATTGTGAGTGGATGAAGTGGAAGGAATAATGGTTTTTCAAAAAAAAAAACCATTTCATGGATGAATGTTAATACATGATGTTAGGGGATATGATTCTCCCTCGAGGGTAAATGAAAGAAGAATGAGATGGATGGTGACTCAAAAGAGGAAATGAGGGGTGGGATGTGATGAATAGATAAGGGGATGGGATGCGAGATGTTGAGATAGATGAAGAAGAAGATGAATTTGACTTGAGTAGTGATACAAATTGATGATGCCCATGGAAAAGACATATGCATAGGGAGTAAGGATGATTTTGTTATGATGGTTGACACATCCCAAGGGGGAATCAACTGTAATATGATGATTATAAGATAAAATGCCACAAGAATTTGATATATCCCAAGCAAGGATGCATGCAAGGGAGAGCTTTAGGCCAGGACAAGATAATGATTTGATAAGATTAATCATGATTGTATCTCAAAGCTAAGGGGGAATGATAAGATAATGGAGATGAGAGAGAATAGACAATATGATCAAGTGACCAAAGATGAAGGGGAATAAGTTAATTTTATTTCATCATATTAATTAGCCACAATGTGATTGATAGAGATGATGCCCCTATAAAGGACACATGCAAGGGAGTAAGAGATAATAAAGTTATGATTCTAGTCATGCCCCAATTGAAGGAGGAATAGTAAAATTTTTGGTGATAATTAATGAATGACTGGAGAAAATATGGATGTTATGATTTTTCAAGCCCAATTGATAGGAACGGGTAATTGACAAAAACATTAGGGAGATGATTGTGGGGATGGTGATTGATGAATGATTGATATTATAGTTTAACAATTTGATTGATTCAAGACTTGAGGATGAGGAAGGGATGTGAAGATGAAAGAAGAGAGAGTGGTCGAGCTGACTGTAGACACGTTATGTAACTAACCATTACCTACATAGTTTGAAATACCTCAAGCCAATGTAGTTCAAGTTAGAATATAGAGGATGATGATGATGGATTAGGATATTAGGTTGATGATGTTATTACACATGTTAGTGATTAGGTAGGATGGTGATTGTGTTGGGATGTTGTTGATAGATGATTGACTAAAGGAGATAGGTAGGATGATAAATTATTAAGAGGGATGATTGGATATTAAACGAGTGGATTGGGATGATCAACTTGCTGATCAAGGACTAGGATAAATGATTGGATATGGAATGTTAGATGTTATGACAGGTAATAGAGGATAGGATAAATGATGGGATATCTTGTTGATGGGATAAATATGATGATTATATGATTAGGTAGGTGATGAAGGTGGTCCATTCTCAAGCCATCATTATTGTAATAAGGCTCATCATAGTCTAGGCAATCTGATAAATATAGCACTTGGCAGTTTCCCCATGATATAAGAATGATAAATAGGATGTTTTGCCAAAGTAAATGGGTAAATAGTGAACTTTGTATCATTAAAGGCACTGAAAAGCATTATGATATCCTTTTTGGTGTCATCATAACATATTTATTCATTATCTAATATATAAAAAGATATATAATGCACGACTAAAAAGAAACATAAAAAAACATAAGCCAATCAAATATATACATTGTTAGATGGTGGAGCTTGATCTTATTTTAATGCCTGGTTCCTAATAGGGGGTATACGGTTGGGGGGGGGGGCGGGGGGAAAAACCTCCCCCTCCCTGGATCTAGGGGAAATGACCATATTTGGAGCCCTCCTGGTGGGGG
This sequence comes from Torreya grandis, assembly GCA_037957365.1. Classification (NCBI taxonomy): domain Eukaryota; kingdom Viridiplantae; phylum Streptophyta; class Pinopsida; order Cupressales; family Taxaceae; genus Torreya; species Torreya grandis. The sequence goes on from JARHVA010000102.1 coordinate 971,760, forward strand.
TTTGGGGGAAGCACCCTCAAAGAAATATTTTGTTAAAAATGTGGTGTAAAACATTGTAATTTCATCATAAATTTGGGGCGTTCACTATTAGGTCATAGATCTAATGGTAGAAATTATGTTTGTGCATTTTTGTCATAATATGTAACCCTTATTTGATATGAGGGAATTGTAATCATGGTGGTATATTATATGTGAGTGAAAAAGTTATTGTAGTGGATTTATTGTAGGTTTTTCCTTTCATTTATCGGACTAAATAATAAGAAAGACTAGCCATTTTTGTCTGGATGTAGCCCATATTGGGTGAACCATGTTAAATCTATCTCTATTATGTTTTGTTTTCTATATTTATTAATATTTATCTATGTTCTATATTCCTAACATACATGATACAAGATGTACAAACAAGTCAAACAACATAAAGCATATGAGTAACACACACAAGTATCTACATCAAGATGCATTGTGATACGTTTCTTGTCAATTGTCCTAATTAGACTCAATGGGAGGATTGATTGGGTGATGATTTGGACTAGGATGATCATGATGTGAATTTGAAGTAAGGTTATAGACTTTTAACAACGGTATGGACAAGGCAAGATGATAAGATAGATAAGATGGTAGATAGGATGACTGGGATATTTAGGACATAGGATAGGATGATATATGACAAAACATCTTAGATGTTTTTAGATTTTATAATTTTTAGGTTTTATTTGGATATGTATGTACATTGTACAAATGGGGTTACTAGCAAAGGGAATACCAAGCCTAACAATCAAGATGAATATGGATGGAATGATGGATGGGATGACAAAAGGATGAGGGTGATGATGAACAATGGATGAGGAATAAGTAATAATGGGTTAAGGATTTCCAAAGACCACATTGTGAAAGAATCAGATATTTAGTTGCTTGAGTGTCCATTGGAGGATATGCTAATATGATTCTAGAACACTTCTCAATACCTCTTCTATGTTCTTACGAAGGTCAAGATGGGAAGTAAGGATGGATATAATATGATGCATTATATGATGGTGGATGATGAGTAATATTAATGGACCAAGGGATAAGATAGACAAGGATGGGATTGACAAGGGATATTATGTGGATGGGTTTTCACCCAAGTGTTGAGGTATAATGTGAACAATAGATTATTATACCATGATGCTCAAAAGTAGTTTTCATGATGGTGATTTCCCAAGGCACTAGTAAAATGGTTTTCACCATTAAATGAATGATTTTTATTTCATTTTATTTTTATTTTTGACTTTTTGATTTTTCAAAATTTTTGATTTTTTTTTTGACTTTTTAGATGGCATCTTGATTTATTGGATATGGGTACGAGATGCAATAATACTAACACTTGATGGATCTTTATCCAACACCAGTTATAGATATATTTGATGTTAGGATAATGTATTTATGACCTTTGTTGATTCTTGATTGAGACCCCTCTAGATATCTGACCAGGTGTCTTTATCACCCCTATGAGGGGTAATATTGCCCAAGAAGGTGGTGTGAGGTATGGATTGGATTAGATCTTGATGTTGATGGAGGTGTATTGGACTTGAATGGATGGTAAGATAATGATATGTAGGTGTGATATGTGATTAGGACATGGGACTATTAGTCACACACATCGTTAGAGATGTTGGACATTCTATATTTGATTGGTGTCATATGATAAAAGACCTTAAGATATCCAAGACACTTTGATTTTGCAGTTAATCTTTGATTTAATTATTTGAAGGATGATTGGCCACATAATATTTGACATTGTTGTGATTTTTAGGCTTTATTATATCTTAGTTTCCCCCTAGTGCTTGACATTGGGCTTCACCAGAGGAGATTGATATTTAACTTGATAAATGAAGATTATTTTGACTTTGATATTCCTCTAGTGCCTGATTGTGGGCTTCACCAGGGGAAGACACTTTTAGATTAGGTTGATGATTTGAATTTTCTTGATTTTGAATTATTAGATCAAAGGTGATTTGATCATGATTTATGACTTTTAGAATATGGTCTTGGACCTTTGTATTTATGGAACTTATTATGTTGCTCGAGGAGGGGTCTAATGATGGATGTTCCTATTTTTCCTTATGGAGGGAAGTGATTAAATGATCATTGACAAGAAGAAAAGGATATATGATGGAATAAGGCAATTGAGATGGTATGATGAAGTCAATGAGTGGTGGTGGGGCAGCATGGTCCTCATATGGGTTCCTAGGAGACCCAATTTTGACATCGAAGAAAATCTCCTCAAGATCAACAAAAGGATCACTAGGACTAGTTATAGTAAATACATCCAAAGTAAACTATATTCGATAGATAAATCTTGTAAAAAATCTTTCATGACTTCATCATCCTGATTGGAATCAAAAGATATATCTTGTGATTGGTTAACGTCTGGATTAGAGGTTTCATCAAAATGATAGGCATAGTCATCATCTACTATAATATTTATGAGGGATGATGTTTTTGATGAGGAATATAATTCAAAAATTGGTGTAGAACATGATCATGATGCAAATAACACTTGTATTGACTCTAATTTTGATGCTTAATTTGATGTACATGACTCAATGTTGATAATAGAATATGTATTGTCCATAAATGGCCACTCAACATGTGGTATTTGAAATGATGGGTGAGAGGAAGATGATGGTGAGATAATGGATTTGCCAAGGATAGGCCCATGGAAGGACTCATGAGGACTAGGTTCATAGGGAATAGACTTGTCTTTAATGGAGGATTAGTCAAATATGGGGGGACCATGGTAGATGAATTAGGTGTCTTGACCTTCGATTGGAGAGCTAAAGACTTGATCATGATTGGGAATGGAATCTTGGCATCCCTCTTCTTATTCACCCATTGATGTAGACTCATCTGATTCATTATCAATTTCTATGTTACCACAGTCGATGAGGTCTTGGACATAGTTTTGGAAATTATGACATCAATTAATGGTATGCCCCCAAGTTTGATGATATACACAATATTGGTTAGATTTATACCAAGAGGGCTTAGGCTTGGTGGGATTAAGATGTCATATGGGTGGATAGACCATCATGTCATTGGCAACAAACTAGTGGAAGAGGGATTATAATGATATAGAAAGAGGAGTATTGGGGCTCTCTTCACTTCGTGCTTTAGATGTGGAAGCATTGGGTTTTGGATCAGATGGTTATTGATGTTATTGGGTTGGTGGATTAGTAATAAACAATGTATCTAGGATTGGATTCCCTTTATTAGTGTAGAAAAGGGTAGATGGTTGACTACGACTAGTGGATAGAGAGTTTGAATGGGACTGTATGGTATTGTGAATACTAGGAATTGTCTGACATGGATGGGTACAAACTAGAGGTAGTTTTGGGTGGATAAAATCAAAGTCTATAAGATGTGGAGTGTTAATCTCAAGGAGGTGAGAGAGGAGCATATCCCTATTGGTAATAAGGCATTGTTCAATTAGGGTATTGACCATATCATTTTTAGGTGCCATAGATAAGGATGGGATAAATGTATAGATGATATGATTTACTAGCCCCAATTGGTAGGTGAGAGGGATTGAATCAAAAGATTAAGGGATGAAGATGGGATGTGTGGGACAAAATTGGATAAAGGCTTGTTTTAGTTTGGTCTCAAATTTGAATATATGTTTGATGTGATGTGATGTTTGATGGGATAAAATTAAGTAAACTAAATTAGGTAATGATCTAGACTTTCAATGATTTAAATTAGATTGGATTGAATGAGCTATGACAAGATCTAGGATTTGATGAGGGGTTAGACTGGCCTAAGATACTAATTTTGGATTGATTAGATTAAGAATAGCTCAAGACTAAGATAATCGACTTAAGGAGGATTTGATGATGATGGGATTGGATTGATAGATGGATAGGATTGTAATTACGACTCAAACTTGACTAGACACAAGCAAGCAAGTGATGAGGACCATGATATGTAAAGAGGTGCTTACCAACATGGATGAGGACTAATATATGAGCACAGACTCGATGGGATGACTAGTATAGATAAAGGGATGGCAAGGTAATGGGCAGGTTGGACTATGATTATGTTAGGTTGATAATATGGTAGATGCTGTAATTAGTCTAGACAGGGTCAAATAATTGATTTAGACCAAGGGACTAAGTCTAAGTGATGCGTCATTGGTTATGGATAAGGTGGACTTAGGATAAGATGACATGACAAGATCTAATTAAGATATATAGGTGATGGGGTGTGACTATCAATAGATTGATGAGACTAGGATAGGATGTGACTAATGTGAGAGGGGTGATGAGGGGTAAGACAAGATGCAAGATGAAATAATCTTGAAAAGGATGTACACAAATTTACAAAGAAAATATGTACAAGTGGATATTGACAAAGATGTATAGAATGATATGATGATGAGATAAGGATATGGTGATATGTGAAAAAGACCTAGATAAGAGTGTATAAATTTGGGTAAAAGGTTGACTTGGCTCACAAACAACACTAGTCTAGTACAACACACATCAAATCTAACAAACCATAAACCTAAGATTAGTAAATTGATGGGTGTGTAACCTGATGAATGCACTATCTAACAACTTCATGGGTGAGGCTATAGGCTAATGACCTATTAAAAAATATCCCAAACCCTCAAATCCATCTACACATGTCAAATCCATCTACACATGATGATCATTTGGGAGTTGATACTGACTCTAATAGTAAGTCACTTGTTACTGTCGATGGTCCTATGCTAGGCTAAACGGGGTCTCTAGGGGTGTCCCCAATATACGCTAGGTATGATAGGGCCCAAATCTATGTAAGGTGATGTCTTATTCCTAGTTTAGAGATGAACTCTTCCTTTTCATATAAGACCTACATGGGATCAACCACTTAGCCTAATGATAATTATCTTTGATATTTATACTCCACCAAAACACGAAGTGTGGATTAATGCGTGGTGGTAAAATCCATGATCACTATCCCTCTAGGACTATGAAAAGTGTGTCGGTGTGAATTCCACATTATGTTTCCCTTAAAAAATAAAAATGGGAGGGTTTATTAATGGTTTTTGATCCTCTAAGAATCACCAAAAGGATGCAAGGAGGAGAACATACACCATTGTAACCCTTGGGTGACACAAAAGCAGACAATTTTTTTTATTAACTGATTAATTTAGATGTGATATATATAAAATATTTAAAAGATGATTTTAAAATGCCAAAATATCTTTGATAGGTGACCTGCAAGACAAGTGAGTTATAGTTTCAATTAACAATCTTGGAGGGGCAACCTATAATACAAAACATTAGATGAATATATGACCTAGAAGAGACGATATTTTCAAGTCAAAATAATCATTAGTTTTACCCCTGAAAGAAACAAAATGTTAGTCCAATAAGCCTTAATAAAAACTACTAAAAAAATCATGATTTGGTTCTATAACATTTTTGGATGAGGGGGGCACGACATGAGGGTCTAGGGGCAATAGCCCCCAACGATGTCAAAGAGAAGCACCCCTTATGGGGTTAAGGGGAATCACCCCTTGTGGGGTCAAGGAGAAGATCCCATTATAGTGTTTTCTGGTAATGCCCTGAGTGCACTTCCTATCACAGTACAAGGTAGGGTCAAAGGGTAGTGCCCTTGATGCCAAATGTAATTTAGGACTTGCAGAATGCTTAGAATGACTCAAAAATTCACTAAAAATGATCTTAAAAATACAATAAAAAGGGATAAAATTAAATGCAAAAGTGAGTGTAAAAATGCAATTTTAGAAAGTAAAACTACATATACATAGTTAGACTAATGCAAAACTACTTCCAAAGAGCACAAAATTGCAATTTTTTGGCAATATCGCAACCGACAAGTCATAGTTTTGTAGAAAGTGGTATAACTATGGTAGTGACTATACGATTTTTTACAAAATCATAAATGGTTAAGTGATATCATGAATTGACTATAAAATTGTGATTCAAAATCTGTAGTTTTGTTATTAAGCTAAAAATGCTCAAAGTTTTAATAATTAAATTAATAGGGTATTAAAAAGATGACAAATATATATACAGGGCTACAAATATTTATAGAAAATCAAAAAGTATTTGAAATTTTTCAATACTAATGTCTATATAGTCAAAATTTGATCAGATCAATATCACTTATAATTATGCAAAATCACTAATATTATGCAAAATTGCTTATTCATAATTTATGATTTTGCACTAGATGGTGAAAGGGGTTGTTTGGATATTAATATGGGTAGTGCCTTCCCCTTTCCTAAAAGTAAACAACACTCAGATAAAGGAAGAAAATTGATTAAGGGCCACAGTTAACAATTTTAATTATTGGTTTTAATCACAAAAGCAAAATCACTACCTTCAAGAGTAATATCATGATTATTAATGCAAAACTACTACTGTGTTTCTGAAGTTTTACTTAGTATCAAGAAGGCCCACCACTTTTAAGATTGAAAGTTTTAAACTCTAACCCCACAAGATAAAAGGTTAGCATAGACACATAAAAGACCAACACAATTATGTAAAAACTAATTTTGTACCCAAAGAGCTACGTTTTGCAAAATTGCAACTCTAAAGACAATACCACATTTTTCATGGCAAAATCACTTTTTACAAGTTGCTATTTTACAGAAGGATGGTGACCTAGCAAGAAGGTTAGCTGTTAGTGATTAAGGGGTGGAAATTATTGCAAAATTGCTGATTTTTATGACAAAACTACAACTATAAGTTTGTGATTTTGTAGAGCAAAATCATTTTTCACTTGGGCATGAAAATTTGATAAAATTCAAACTTTGTTCTCTACTCAGTTAGTCCTATAGGTTGTCAAAAACACTTCTATTCAATGGGTTCTCCCACCATGATCGCTAAAATGTAGATGAAATTTTGAGCTATAGAATTTTGATTGCGCAATTATATCAAAATACCCAAAATATCAAACTACCATTAAACTCTATAGCCATTTAAGAATAAAATTCTATGACAAGTGAAACATTCATACCAACATTAGATCCTAAAATCTTATTGCTCCAAACCAAGATTCAAACAATAAAAAAATTAAAGGATTAATGGATGAAGATTGCTTGCCATAGACTCAATTTTGGTATCATGATGTTGGCTTGGTGAAGACACTTGAATTGCATGGAATAATTGGATTCAAGACTAGAATGATAGCATGGAAGCTCAGAGATTCATTCATTGATTTCTAGTTAGTTGGAATGAAGGAGTGGCTTGTTTAAATAGAATAGAGAGGGGGGATTAAAAAGGAATTAAAAATTCATTGGAAGCCTCTAGAATAGAGGCTTCTAAAGAGGAAGGGCTAAGTTGGAGAGGATTGTAAAATTGGTGAATTTTAGAATCCATTTAGGGGCTAAAAAGATTAGTGGGGGATTATGATAGGTGATTAGATAGGTGATTATGGACTAGGGATATAGGAGAGCTTAATAATAGGCTAGAGTAGGTAGGTAGGTGGGTCATGAGAATATTAAGTTTTTAAATAATAGACAAGTGGAATTAGTTAGAAGATAATGGTGATTTAGGAGAATTAATTTATTTGTGGGGTAAGAATAAGGTTAATAGATGAATAATAATAGAAATGGGTATTAGATAAATGACTAGAATAAAATAATATTAGATGGAGTAGGTGAAATTAGTGTCGATTAATATGAATATTAGTGACATTAAATGAAGTGAATTTTTTTAGATGTATATATAAACATGTGTAAGCATTAGTATATAATATTATACATGAAATGTATAAATGATTTTAAAATATATGTAACATTTATCAATCGTGATCAAAGAGTATATGTGCTCAACGTACTATATGACACAAGTAGAGGAGAGGTTCAACATTTGTAAGTGCATATATCATGAGTTTGGGTATGCCTATATCACACACAAAGATGCGTGAAACATGTGTATATAGAAATGAAATGATATGCTATCTACAAACATACATCAAACAACATAGATGCCAAGGAGTTAATAAGATCCGAAAATGTTGAATATTTTTATATTTTTTGAATCTATTTGAATGTTTTATATTTTCTTGAATTTTTGATTTTTTTAATATTTTGGAATGTTTATGAGAAAAATTTAGATGTATTGATTTTAGGATCACCACCATCAACCATGTGTTGGATCTTCTTCTTTAGATCCAAACAATGATTTGTGTGATGCCCATGCATTCTATGATATTGGCAATAATATTTTATTCTTTTTAGAGGTTGTAAAGGAGGTAATGTGATCAAGTTGTGTCTAAATAGTACCCTTGTAATCTCACTTTGACTTATATTAGTCTTTTACATATTATGTAAATTAGTTTTTGTAAATATATTTTCTTTGAACTCTTGGTTTTAAAATGATCCTTTGTTGGGAAGAACATTGTTAGAATATACAATGTATGCATATTTCTAGCACATTTTGAGTTTTGTATATATAAAATTTGATTTTGTAGTGATACAAGCTTTCAGCTCAAATATTGGTTTTGATTTTGGATATCTTATTTAGTGATGATAAGTTAATCTAGAAGGGCTTGACCAACACAAACCCTAGGTATCACATATTTCCTAATCATACCCCCACAATCAAGAGTAGTTGTGGGTGGTAGGGGATTTGAGGAAGGACATGGACTTGATTAGAGGGAGTAATAACATGAACTTGACTAAAGGGAAAGTAGTTATTACCCTTCTTAGGGTTGGCAAGAGAAAGAGGTTTTATTTTATCCATTTAAAATATTCTAAATACTGAAATGAGAAATGAATAAGAGAGGCACACAAACTTAAAAATAAAATCCTTGTATTCTTTTAATTTGGAAAGCAATCTGGCTTTGGAAATAAATTGTAACAATTTATAGATTAAAAAAAATGCTAGAGCACACTAAGAGTTGCATGGAAAGACAGAGATGTTGGGTTTACAATACATGGGGACATGGTTAAGAATATAGAAATAGTTCAAGCATAGCGGTTATAAAATAATATATAACAAGCCAATTAACTACAAACTCAGATAAATGAATATTATGAATTATAATATAAGATATGTTAAATATAGAAAGTACTTAATTCGAAAGATGTCCAATTGATTGCAATACCAAAGATAAATAATACTTAGTTGGGTTTACTATAGGCAGATATATCTAGACTAAAAACAAGGGTAAAGCATGTAGGATTAGTATTTTAGATCAGTGATCAAATTCTAAAAATTGAATTTATGTGGTTACAGACACTACCATCAGATATGGACACTATCATCAATGATAGTGTTTGACTATGGCATAGGTATCTAATAATAAATAATGATTAGATCGAGATACACCCAACTTTATTCTTCTAGGTTTTCTATCACCTTTCTGCTGATGTATTTAGATATGAGATAGAGGTTGTCACTCTTTGCTAATTGATCAAACCCTAGCTCTTCACCCTTATTCACCCTTGAAATGAATTTGATAAAAATGGTTTAGTGGGACCACAGTGTCAAGTTGACTCTAAGGACCTCTCTATCAAAGAGCAATGCCTACATAGTCAATACTCCAAGGAGGGCCTCAAACTTATGTAGTTATCCTTTATGTGTAGAAATTTTGTGCATTTGAATATTTTAGACCTGTAATATGATTGATCTTATGCTTGATATGAAAATATGAATAAATAGGGCATAATAGCTTGGTTGTGTAGTTGATTGATTTAACTTTAGAATGTCTTTGCTTGGTATTTTCCAGATGAGGAATGAGAAGACTTAGACTTGTATTTATACCACACCTTTTCAAAATATCTCACGATAGGGTTCAATAAGATAAATAGGCTAACCCATACGTTTTGAAATAGTTATAATTTGGATGACTTTTGATAATTGGACATTAAATAAATACTTAAACACTTTTGTCAGTGGTAGTGTCCTTTTGTGGTCAGTAGTGTCCAGAAGGCTAGAAAATAGGTACGGATGTGAAACTATTATTGAAGGATGTTTATTAGGCTTTAAACTTTCTATGCAGTATATGAGACCTGGTTTATCAAAATGATATGGATCGCACTAAAAGATAAGCATTTAGGTATAGTGAGATGGCAAATATGAGCCTTTTGGTAATAGGAAGGTCTAGAACTAAAGGGTAGAGCCGTAATTGATATTTGTCAAATGTACAAAATAAAGATGCTATAAATATTCAATTTGAATAACTACATTACTAAGAAGGATTAGATGTGAATGTTAAAGGCATATTTGTCTACTGCAATTACAATTTCTCCTCCCTTATATCCATATATCTCTATCACAATTAGTTGCATGGGACCTTTCACTCCTTTTTCATAGGGAACATGTACATTTCAAGGTGGTTGAGTTGGTTTACGCTGACATTTTTAGGTACTAGTATGAAAAGACATTGGTTCAAATCCCATTCTTGATGACATTATTTATTCAAAATTTTACAACATTAATTATTCAAATACATATAAATGGAAGCCCACAATTTTAACTAGAAATGAGTTAACGAGGATCATGTATTTGAATGTAATTGTTTGGGGTTGTGAAGTAAAGGAGAAGAGGGAAAGACTGTGCAAGTGATAATATTCGACTTGGTGTAGTAAGACACGTATTTGTAAACATTTACAATGGGATTTTTTGGGGGATTATGAAGCCAAAAAGGATGGGAAGATAACTTCAAGCAAACAAATATACTCATCCAAAAACCAAACAACCTTTATGCTAGGAGGAGGGCCACTTTCATTCCAGCATCAAACCTATTGGTATAAGTATCATGGTCTACTTGGGTTTATATGTTGTAGCGAATCAAGCTTACTAAAAAATGTGGGATTAGTATTTTGAATGAATGAGGATTTTAGAGTTGTAGAAGCAATTCCAGTATGCATTGAAGAGACATCCAACTTGGGGTAGTCAGGGATGCATTTAGAGGTATTTGAATGATTTTTTTTTCCAGATTATGAAGCTACATAGGAGGAGAGGGTAAGGCCAAAAAAATAAACATATTCATCTCACAAATTATTAATCATTATGTTAGTAGGAGGACCACTTCAATTATGACATCGCACCCATTGACATAAGGATCATAGTCTATTGAGTTTATATGTTGTTATAGATCAAACCTATCAATTAATATATGCCCCATGATAAATTATAGATAAGCTATGACCCAACACTAAAGGTGTGATTATTTTTCAGTATAATATGTATTGTTGTTTGGTTATTAAAAAAAATAGTTTACATTTCCATCATTAATTAATATGTGATATTTTATTTTCCGTATATATGGATGGTTAATATACCTTCTAGAGAATTTAATTATGTATAATTTAGTCAATCTTTTCTAATTCACTTTTTTTAACAATTAAGAATATAATAAAAAATATAAAATGATATTCTTGTTCGGTATATGTATGGTTTGGTGAATGATTATCTTTTGGTTAGACATGTTCTTTGAACATGTTGAAGAAAGCAGGGTAGATGTGTATCTTGGGCGATTTTGGTGGAAGAAATAACCCTACCTTCTTAAATTTTACCCAAATATAACATCTCTCGTAAGATGTTTTCCACAAACAAAAATAAAATGAGACTTCATTTAAAATCATGTAAAAAATAATAAACGAAATGTGTTATCTTTTTTAAAAAAAAAAAAAAAAAAATCCTATAATATTAAAAAATAAAATAAAATCAACAACAACAAAACAAAACAAATTCTGTTACAGATTAATGTACCCTTTCCTTTTTGAAACAAAGTTATGTAACATTAATGTTTTAGGCTAAGTTAAGGGAAAGGGAAAGGGAGACAGAAGTCCCAAATGTGGAAATCCATATTTTTCAAGAACTTTTGAAAATGAAACTGGGGCGTTTCCAGTCCTGAGCTGTGCAGGTGCGTTTCTTATATTTTACCATTAGGCATGAGATTTTCTCAAGAGATTCGTCTTTTTTCTTAAATTATGGAAAAGTCTCTTGCAAAATAAATGGCTACCTTGTGAAGGCCACTTTGCACGAGGATAACTGTCTAGTCAGAAAGCATTGGCTTCACAGAGAATAGATGAGAGTGACAAGAATCTATGTCTTCTAATCTACTCTTAAAACGTCCTCAAACACTTCAAAATTTATGCTGTTACTTATTCCTGTGGAAACTAATATTCCACATTTTCTTTGTGTTTTCGGAGAGAATAATGCAGAACCAGCCATTTCAGAAGATACCATGGCTTCATATTTGAAAATTATATAGGAACATATTATTTTTTTTTATAGAATGGAATGGGGTGTTGCTGGACTAGTGGCAGAAGTATCCAGTAGATATTATGATTGTAGTTTATTGTATTGAAATATGGTTTTAGAGAGTAGTACTATTTTGAACAAAGAAATAATCTAACATAATATGACATGCAACATTATTTTAGTTTAATTCCAAGCATGCATTATATTTCAAAAAATTAGAAACACATTACAAGTTCAATAAAAAGGACTAGACATCAAGTAAAAATTATTATAGAAGGATTAACCTTGGGAATAATGCAGAATTATGGGTTGAGGCTTCCTAATAACATTATTATAAAGGTACATTGTATATTTTAGTAATACTAATAAATTTTTATAAATAGTCAGAAAATATTAAACTATAGACACAATCAACTTGTAGAGGGAGGAGGTGGCCATAGCATATCTAACTTATTTAATTTTTAAAATCGAAACTAATAATTCATTTTAGATTATAATACAATTTATTAAAAATCAGATAGCTCTTTTCTCAATTTCCTTTTACTCATAGTTATTGAGAGCATAAATGTTAAAAAAAACTCATTTAGAATTATTCATAATATTGATAAATAAAATAGTAAATTGATGATTATTAAAAAGCAAAATATCAATCTTAAGTACAGAAAAATCTTATAATGTAATCAAAAGCCTAGAATTACCATTTATATTAACAATGAACCCTCCAACTAAAATTATTCATAATATTGGTAAACAAAATAGCAAGATAATGACTATTAGAAAGTAAAATATCAACCTTAAGCACAGAGGAATCCCATAAAGTAATCAAAACTTTAGAATTACCATCAATATTAACAACAAACCCTCCAACTAGAATTATTCATAATAGTGGTAAACAAAATAGCAAGATGATGACTATTAAAAAACAACATCCTTAAGTACAAAAGAATCCCATAAAGTAATCAAAACCCCAAAACTACCATCTACACTGACAACGAAACCTGAAGCATTCTTTCACAACCTATTTTTAACCTCTTGAAACATAATAGAAGATATTTTTGTTTCTTGAATAGCAACAATGACTGGTTTATGATTATAAATAAGGTCTTTCAAAAGTCTATGTTTTGTAGAGTTTTTAAGCCCCTTATGTTCGTTGAAATAAAAATCATTTAGAATTTGAAATAGAGGTTCCAGACATTACCAATATCATATGAAATTTATTCCTGATCTATTTTTTTGTTGATTTGTGTCTAACATCTTTTTTATTATGGAAAATAGAGAAATTGTTATGTAAAATGGTGAAATCCTTTCCATCTATTTTTAGACTGTCTCTGTGTTTATCTTTTTATTTTCAGTGCTTTCTACTTTGTTGTCTTCCTCTTATTCAATTTTCACTATTTCCCTGTTTCCTTTTTCTTTTCTTTTTTATTAATTCTTTTGACAGAGCGACAAAATTATTAAAAAGAATGATAAAATTGTAATGAACTTTGATAAAATTGTTATGAACTTCGATAAATCTTCAACCTCTCTCGAAGAAAGCAACATATCTAATTTATTTACTCTTCACTCGAAATTATATTATTCTAATTTTCTTCAATATCTTTTTTTGTCCTTTTTTTTTTAATTTAAAAAAAAAAAAGAGAGAGAGAGAAAAAGAGTTACAACTACCAAAACCCTCCAACTAGAATTATTCATAATAGTGGTAAACAAAATAGCAAGATGATGACTATTAAAAAACAACATCCTTAAGTACAAAAGAATCCCATAAAGTAATCAAAACCCCAAAACTACCATCTACATTGACAACGAAACCTGAAGCATTCTTTCACAACCTATTTTTAACCTCTTGAAACATAATAGAAGATATTTTTGTTTCTTGAATAGCAACAATGACTGGTTTATGATTATAAATAAGGTCTTTCAAAAGTCTATGTTTTGTAGAGTTTTTAAGCCCCTTATGTTCGTTGAAATAAAAATCATTTAGAATTTGAAATAGAGGTTCCAGACATTACCAATATCATATGAATTCTATTCATGATCTATTTTTTTGTTGATTTGTGTCTAACATCTTTTTTGTTATGGAAAACAGATAAATTGTTATGTAAAATGGTGAAATCGTTTCCATCTATTTTTAGACTGTCTCTGTGTTTATCTTTTTATTTTCAGTGCTTTCTACTTTGTTGTCTTCCTCTTATTCAAATTTCACTATTTTCCTATTTCCTTTTTCTTTTCTTTTCTATTAATTCTTTTGGCAGAACGACAAAATTATTAAAAATAATGATAAAATTGTAATAAACTTTGATAAAATTGTTATGAAACTCTCTCAAAGAAAGCAACATATCTAATTGATTTACTCTTCACTCAAATTATATTATTTTAAATTTTCTTCAATATCTTTTTTTGTCCTTTTTTTTTAACTTTAAAAAAAAAAAAGAAAGATAAAAAGAGTTACAACTACCAAACCCAAAATGTGTGGTTATCAATTCCAAAATATATGTAGGATAAATGCAACGCAATTGGAGGCATAATGCTAGTGTGCAAAGTTTGTTATAAAAATTATTAAAAAAAATTAAGATAATAAAAACAAAAATTAAAACCCTAATAATTGTTATGGTGCTGCCCAGGTTCGAACTGGGGACCTTCAGTGTGTAAGACTGACGTGATAACCGACTACACCACAGCACCTGCATGGAAAGTGAATACACCACAGCTTTGGTATTGAAAATTATATTTATATTTATATTTGTTTTATAAATGTAATCGAACGATTTCTCAGCCTTTTAACAGTTTTCTGAAACGCTCTAAACTTACAGCCTTAACAGTTCCCACCAACACACGGAAATATTTACCTTGGTCGCCTCCGAAGATATTTACTGCTCAATTTGACACAAAACCATCTGGACTTTTTTGGGTTTTTAGATTATGAAAGAGAAATAGCTTTAAGGAGATTTCTAAAGCGCGTCAAGATGGCCGAGTTGGTCTAAGGCGCCAGTTTCAGGTACTGGTCCGAAAGGGCATGGGTTCAAATCCCATTCTTGACATTGTATTTTTAACTGCGTCTTCATTGGGCATGGGTTCAATCCCATTCTTGACATTGTATTTTTAATTACGTCTTCATTGGGCATGGGTTCAATCCCATTCTTGACATTGTATTTTTAATTACGTCTTCATTGGGCATGGGTTCAAATCTCATTCTTGACATTGTATTTTTAATTGCGTTTCCATTGGGCATGGGTTCAAATTTCATTCTTGACATTGTATATTTAACCGCGTCTCCATTGAGCATGGGTTCAAATCTCATTCTGTCATGATTATTTGTTTAACTGCTTCTCCATTTCTTTTCCATATATATATAATTTAACTGCTTCTCCATTTCTTTTCCATATATATATAATCTAACTGCTTCTCCATTTCTTTTCCATATATATATAATCTAACTGCTTCTCCATTAGGCATGGGTTCAAATCTCATTCTGCGATAATTATTTGTTCAACTGCTTCTCCATTTCTTTTCCATACAGATATATGTGAGTACTTTCATTGTTTTTTCACATGGTAACATAAGATTTTTATTCTTTTTTAATATGGTAATTTTAAATGATGTAGTTTGATTGGTGAGGAAGATGGTTGTTTACAAATTTGTTTATATACTTGATATAAAAAATTAAGTGATTAAGGTTAGGATAGTTTTTTCGGTGATTTTGACGACATGAATATCCTTTACTCGTAATTATTTATCCAAAAGAATTTATTGATTTAGATGTATATTTACTCAACGTTATGAATCTACTATATGTTTATAGATACAGAGAATCAAACAGTTAAAGCTACAGATCCTCCTTACTCAGAATTACTTAACCAAAAGAGCTCACTGATTTAAAAATGTATGCTTACTCAACATTATAAATCTATTATATATTTATTTACAAAATATACATAAAATATATCAACATTCTATATAATTCAGTGATTTCATATAATACCTTCAAAAATATTAAAAACATAACTTTATAATATAAAAATTATTTTATTATTTTTTTCATATAAAATTTATAAGTTGATCCCATTATTATATAAAACTCTTACATATTCAAAATATCGTAACAAAAATTTGATCAATATAAACATTCATACACAACATTCTCCATAACTTATAAAAATTATATTAAATTCAACTATAATTAAACATTGTTTAACCATCACCATCTATCACAATTTTTACCAACATAATCTACGAAAATCCAAACAATATAAAATTACACCTTCCTACTCCCCCTCAGTCTTAAACACCAACGTAACCCACAGGGATCCAACAATATACAATTACGACCCCCTCTCCCTCTAACACCAACTACCATATGTAGAAAGAGTTTACTATCAAATTTTGATTTACATAGGTCCATGATCAATAGAAAAAATGACTAAACATAAGAAAATTCCCTCGTATAATTGTAAGATTTTACATGTACGAAAGGTTTCTCTAATCTCTCTCTTTGAACACCCGAATCTTTGGCAAACATTTTGGGATCCTCCTTAAAATGTTAACGTTTTTCAGTATGTGAAAGATCAAATGAATTTGTTTTATCTTGTATCAGATCAGTTTAAGGTTTTTAAGGAAGGTTAGATTTATTTAGAATGTAAGAACATCTCGAATCCTTGTTATGAATCTAATAATTTCTGTAAATCTTGGATTCTTCCTGGTTTTTTAATTGGAGTCTCCTCTCTCACGGATGACTCTGTGCTTTCAGATCTTCAACATTTTATTGACTTTTTTCTGGGGAACGTGTTTGTTTAGTTCTTTGAAGTTATCCCTGATCTGGTTATCTCGAATTTTTCTTCTTTTGAGATGGAGAATGAAATTAGTTGTAAATCACTATTTGGAAAGTGCATGGTCACCTTCCTTTCAGCCGTTGAGCTTTCTTCTTGGGCTTCAAATGTCTGGAGCTCCATTGCAGCACCCTCTTTCTCTCTATTCTATTCCAAATTTTTCCTTGTCAAATTTCAGAGCCCTTCCTACAGAGACTTTGTTTGGAATTTCGGTCCTTGGTTTGTCAAAAACCACGGGTTCTTTTTCTGCCCCAAGTCTTGTTTCTTTCCCTGGTTAAGAAGCAAATCTTAGCCGCTCAATTGTGGTTAAGATTATACAACTTTCCGCTAGTTTTAATAAATGAGAAGAATATCAAGATGTTGGTGAACAGAGTTAGTTATTTTGTGAAAATCAAAGACTCTTCTCGGGATCCCAAATTTGTTCGACCTTGTGCTATTGTTAATCTCTCCAAACTGCTCTTTCATTTGGTAAAACTACTTTTCTCACATGGCTCATGGACTTAGTTTCTCAATCGCGAAGGTTTCCCTTTCCAATGTTTTCATTGCAATCTTCTTGGACATCAGATTATTGGGCACCCTTCTAGGTCTTGTGGGTTTTCCCGATGACACAATCATGAAAAATTCTATTATTCTCCTAATTTTTTTGTTCCTCATGCTTGTGAGGCTCATGTGGAGGATCACCTAAATGAGGAACCATAACCTACTCTCTATTTGATTCTAAGTTAATTGCAACAATATCCTCCCCTCCTAGGCCTAAGGTTGTAAATTTTTTTGTAGATATGGGAGCTACATCAAAAAAGAAAGATTGTAGATCTGACACTGAGTTACTGAGAGAGAAAGTGGAGACTATGGTAAGTGACGGAGTTCAATGGTCATTGGAGGATTTTCTTTCTCGTTGAGGGAGAAGAGCAGTTGTTGCCTATGGATAGTTCTTCACCCATCGTTTGAGTTTTGTTGTTTTTTGGTGTGGATTTTTACCCTTTTCCACCTTTTAGCCCTTTATGTGTTGTTTATTTTCAACTATTATGTTGTTTCTTTATTGTGTGTTGAATGTTTTTTGTATTTTGATTCTCTCTTCTTGGGAATTCTTTTGACTTATTGAGGGTTTTATCTAGTATTAATTAGTTGACTCATTATTATTTATTTTCAACTTGTTAGTTGATCTTTGTGACGTTATTAACAATTTTTAGACTCCTTTACTTTTACTTAATCTTGTTTATTGTTACTGGATAAGACTGCAATCAAAACCCTACTTTTACCAATATTAAAAAAAAATCTTGATATTGTATTAAAAATAATACTAATATTGATCAAAGTAAAAAACATATAACCAAGGTCGAACCCTATCAACACGCTCAATATTTCCATGGAGGTATTCGACTAAATTATAAAAGTGTTTTAAACATTTTGTAATTAAAATTATTGGACTCGTAGTGAAGGAAACTCAAAACAACATAATCCAATTATCTATTTAGAAAAACATGTGGGCCTATCAAAATCCAACCTGGATGAATATTTATCCTAGTTTAATGAGAAGTTACTTAGAAATCGTAACGATATAGGATTGATTATGTTCTTCATGCATTTTGGATACAAAGAAATCCTTTCCTTAAAGGGAGAGCATGTCATAAACTTTATTGATATTGATAAGTTTCAATGGCCACCCACCCTATAGGGGCACACCCTTATGCCATACTCAAGTCTCTTGTATCTTAATCATAGCCTTTTACTCTCCCTCTTATTATTTATCCATTTTTATTTTTTCTTTGCACTATTTTGTTGGAAATATATTGTATATTTTTTATATAAAATTTAATCATTTATATTGTACATGTAGAATGTAGGACTAGTTTCTTGACAGAAGTCTTTATTCAAAGGTTTGGGGATGGGGGGCTTAAAGTTGTTGAGGGAATTATATATGTATTTTTTGATGGTTTTAATCCATATTTTATATAGTTCATGGTTTTGGTACCCATTATATTGTAATATCACTTAAAAAGTTTTTTTTATTAATGTGCCTAAAAACACTCACACATGTATTAGGGTAAAGCAGAACTTTGAAGTATGTTATTGTATCGTAAATATTTAAGTTAATGTAACAAGGAAGATGTGACAAAATTACTTAGATATATAGAGAAAATTCGCAACAATAGATGAAAATATAAATATCAAAAACTAGAAACAATAATATAATAGGATAACACAGATCCACACCAAAGATTAATAGTAGAGTAAAACACTAAAAATATATGACTAAGCCACTTCAAAGGGGGCAACCTCCAAAATCTTGCAATAAACATAAAATTTGTAATACAATAGTATAATATTAACCACTACATCCTATATATACTATATTAAGGCTATGGATACTCCATAGGTTGACACAACTATCAACATGAAGATATAAAAATTATTCTATGACTAAGTACAAGGTTGTGCTATCCACAAGTCAACTACACATATCTAAATACACACTAGTGTTTAATGACATAGTATGTCTTTGCCCTTAAAATCAACATCATCTTCAATGTTTTATGATTGTTGGATACTTCTGTAGAGAGATTCATCCTCATATGTCACATCCTCATTGTCTAGATTCTTCCACTAGATCAGATACTCTATAATCACCCTCATCTGCAACCACTTTGTGTATGTCTAAAGGATTTGTTTAGGTTATAAAATGACTCTCCTCTCCTCATAAATCTCTAGTAACTTTATCTAGGTTGAAATTATTTTTCTAACAACCTTATTTAAGTAGACAACATGAAAGAATAGATGTATTTTCAGTGATTGAGGAAACTCTAGTTTGTATGCTACACTACCTATGTTCAGTAAGACCTGGTATGGCCCAAAATGTTTCAATGAAATATTTTTATCATTCTTCTATTATCTCATGAAAAGTTTATAATATGGATATAATCAATCAAAAATACAATATCCTACTTCATAATATATTTTTTTGCGGTGTTGGTCATCTTGTTGCTTCATTCAATTATGTGCCATTACAAAATTCTCTTTAAGACTAGAGAGTACCACCTGATGGTGTTTAATGTAGTCTTCAACTACTCAAAAATTTAGTTGAACCCTCGATTTTGAAATGATGGATGGTGGTTGGTAACCATACATGACCAAAATGGAAAGAAGTGTTATACCACCATTTTTCTAGTGGTATCCATTGAATCCATTTTTCTTGTTTATCTGAAGCAAAATATTCGAGATAAACCTCAAATAAATTTTTGATCACCTCGTTGTGGCCATTATATTAGGAATGAAATGATGAGTTACGAGCCAATCATGTACCTAAATAAAAAATAATGTAGTTCATTTTTTTTTTGTAAATATAGGATCACAATCACTTACAATAATCTTTGGGTCCCATGTAGATTTTGAACTGTATCCATAAAATATAATGTTATTGTATTTTCTAAAAAAGGATGTGATAAGGCACAATAAAATGCATATTTGATGAGTCTATCCACAATAACCATGATGACATTTTACTCGTTAGACTTGGGCAACCCTATAATGAAATCCATGGATACCTCATCCTACCTCTGGCCAAGAATAAACAATGGTCGTAGAAGACTCAGGGTCTTAATTTTCTCACCCTTGTTTTTTGGACACATCATACATTATGCCACAATTTTATATACTTTTCCTTTGAGTCCTTCCTTAAAAAAATCATACTTGATTTTATGATAAGTCTTTAAGAAGCCCGAGTGCACAAAAACTGGTGAAGCATGTAGCTTCGCAAGAACCTTTTGTTTAAGGGTTGAGTTATTACATAGAGATATCCAATCCTTGTACCATAGAGTTACCCATTTACATAAAAATTTATTTTTGAAATCCTTGAATCATGTTGGAGCTTCTAAATGAGAGATTGTATTTATATGCCATTTTCCAATTCCAATTTTTCCTCCTCCACCCAGTCAATGTATAATATTGATATGGTACATAATAGTGCTTCTATGGACTAATCCTTCTTGGATAATGCATCAACCACTACATTTTCCTTTCCTTTCCTGTATACAATCTCAAATTCATATCTAAACATATTCATGACTAATGATTTTCACTCTTTTAATGATAATCTTTGTTCTAAGAATTATTTGAGACTATCATGATTTGTCTTCAACTTAAAGTGTTGTCCCATCAAATAAGGTCTCTATTATTTGAATGCATGAAGGATATCCATCATTCCTTCTCATAAATGGGCTTCAAAAGAACATTTGCTTCAAATTGATAACTCTCAAAATAAATAAATCATTCTTATTCCATGAGTATTTACCCCATGCAATACCCCAAAGCATCACACTCATCAATGAAAGTTTAAAAAAAAAATAGAGTAGCTAGAACTGGAGTAGTGCACATGGCCTACTTCAAATTCTCAAATGCATTGTTGGATTTCTCATTCCAAATTTGAAGGATTCATATTTTAATATTTTTTTTGAGTGGTGTTGTAATGATGTCATGTTTGTTTAACAAAATGATGATAGTAACTTGTGAGACCTAAGGAACTCCATAGATTCTTGAGGGTTTTAAGCACTTTTTGTTTGACCATGGCCTTGATCTTATGAGGTTCCACTCTATGCCTTCATGAAAAATGATGTGTCCCAAGTAGTCACCCCCATGATCCAAAACACACACTTGGAAGGCTTGGCATACAACTGATGTTGTGTTAAAATATTCAAAACTTGATTGACATGCTCTAGATGTTTTGCTTATATTTTTTTGTATATTAAGATGTTATTAAAAAAAACCAAAACAAATTATCACAAAAATGGTAAAAAAATATATTTCATCAAACTTTGAAATGTATATGATCTATTTGTGAGGTCAAATGGCATCACCAAAAAATCATATTGGTCCTCATTGGTTTTGAAAGTAGTATAAAATATATTTTCATCTTTGATTATGATTTAATGATACCTTGAACAAAGATAAAGTTTTGTAAAGTATACAACACCATGTAACTCATTTATAAAATCATTAATTATAAAAATTAGAAACCTATATTCGATTTTGTACTTGTTGAGTTCCTTATAGTCTAGACATGATTAGGTGTCGTCTTTCTTATGCACCATCTTTACTAGAGAGGATGATGAATCCATAGACTATCAAAGAAAAATATATATCAATAGGCATAATACTCATAATCTCATGAAACCGTAAAATTTATTGATTCACCTTGAATGAATAAAACCATAACATAAATTTATTTAAATAAACTCCAACTTGAAATTGGAGTTGACATGCAAAATAAAAATATATAAAAAAAACTAAAAACTACCTAGAGTTAACTTCCCCTGCTATAAATAGCAACTTTATTTTCTTAATAAAATTTTCATGCAAATTTAGATGAGCCTAAAATTTTATATATATCATCTAAATATTAAATTCATGATGTTGTATGAGTTTCAACTCAAGTTCATGTCCAGTTACAAAGTTATCTGATTTATGCTATTTTTTAGATGACTAAAAATATTAAAATAAAATTTCACACCCTTAGATGATCTTTTATGGATATCCAAACATATTATAATTAGCCCTAAATAGTGAAGTGAGTTATGGATGCATTATTATTTCCTTTATCTTTGTTTTTGTGTGAGCGAGAGATCAATTGGGTTAATGAGTCAAAAGTTATGGCTTCTAAAAGATAGATCTCTACATTAGAGGAATAAGCACTTTGACTATGCTAAATAATTTTTTCCTTGAGTATTTCCTATACCATATTCTCAATATCACTCTTTGATACATTTGGTTACGTATGATAAAATACATGGACACATCCTCCCACCTTTGGCTAGGAATAAATAATGTTTGTAAAAGGATCTAGGTCTTAATTATCTCACCCTTTTTTTTATTGACACACCATGCATTCTACCAAAAAAGTCTGGACTTTCCATTTAATTCCTTCCCAAAATAAATCATACTTGATTTTATGATAAGTATTCAAGAAGCCCAAGTGCCCACAAACTAGTGAACCATGTATCTTTGCAAGAACCTTTTGCTTAAGAGTTAAGTTCTTGCTAAAAAATAGTTGATCCCCATATCATATATTTCCCAATTTACATAATAATTTATTTAACACTCTCATATATTGTTAGAGCTTCTAAATAAGATTATGTGTATTTGTGTCAATATTTAATTCTAATTTTCCCTCCTCCACCCAATCTACCTATAATATTGATATGACACATACTAGTGATCCTATGGACTCATCCTTACTGCATCAACCACTACATTATCCTATGCATTCTTGTAGACAATCTCAAATTCATATCTCAACATATTTGTGACTGATTTATGTTTTTATTCTGATGATATATTATATTAAAATTTTTATATGAGACTAGCGTGATCTATCGTCACCTTAAAGTATGATCATGATAAAAATGTGATAATAAGCTATGAGACCTAAGAAGCCTCCTAGATGCTTGAGCATTTTATACATTTTTTATTCGACCAGGGACTTGTTCTCATGAGATTCCAATTTATGCCTTCATGGTAAATAATGTGATCCAAACACTCCACCCCTTGAGTCTGAAAGCACACTTGGAAGGTGTAATGTTCCCCTTTTTGAACTAGTCCTTAGATGAGACTATTAACTTGAGCATTCCCTAGGGCTAAGGATTTAAAGGTAAAAAGGGGGAACATTAGTAAACTTCAAGGTTATTTTGATAAAGTACTTTATTAACCACATTTGGGGCTTTTTAAAGGGCCATTCTAAAAGTAATTTTATAAGGAAGCTTGTTGTATATATTTTTATTAAAAAGAAAAGTAACCCTTCCTCCCTATTTTGGGTGCCACAATTGAAAGAATAATATATAAATAAAGAGATGCTCTTTAGAACAGGGCATGTTGAATATTGATTTTGAGAAATTGGATCAAGTATGTCAATGATTTAAAACTCAGAAGTTCTGGTTGGTAAATATTTCAAAAACACAAAAATAACACAGTAACAATGAATTCTCTAAGAAGAGATGTTTTATTACTCAAGATCGCAATACAACTATATGCTTATCTCTGGGAAGAGATGTCTGATTTTCCATTTTTGGTTACATCTTCATTTATACACATTTTGAAAGTAGGAGGAAGATGTGGAAGGTAAAAAATATTGAGGGAGATTAAGTGGTTTGACTTCCATAATTTAAAACAATATAGAATTTGAGGAATTACTATTTTTAGAAACTTACTATTTTTAGACTGCATTACTAAAATTGAAATTTGGGTCAATTTCATTGGATTTTTAGGGGTCAAAATTTATTTATTATATCTCCATGCCATCTCACCATTTTCTTCTTGTTCTTAGCTTTCTAATGGTTCAAATGGCGAGTCAATTGGAGCTACGGTGCAAAAATTATGGCTCCTAGAAGTTCCATCATCAAATGGGATGGAATTGTCACCCGAATTATCCCCTGAATTGTTGCCTTGATTAGTCAAGCTTGTTTTAGACCTATTGAGGATGAAAACCTTCAAGAAGTGTCATAGGTTTGAGGATGAAAACCTTCAAGAAGTGTCATAGGTTTGAAGATGAAAACCTCCATTCCTTCTACTTTTACAACTCTACTCAAGGGTTGTAAGTGAGCTTCAAATTACAATTTTTCATGTAAGTGGATCATTCAAAGGTGTTTTTAGACACCAAATCATTAAGGAAATATTTTTACTTCTATCAAAAATAGGTTTTTATTAATTTAATAGGTTTTGAAGAGGAGCGAATAATCTTGGAAGATTGTTCATGTTGCAGAATACCTCCCCAAGGGGTGGTGACTTGCCTAGTGAGCTAGGTGAACCACTTGGAGGGGTTTTTGGAGGCCAAAGGGAGTTTTTTGTGTTTTCATGGTATTTTCCATCTAGAGCAATTATTTTGGAGAGTGGACTTTGGCATTTTGAGAAGGATTTGGAGTGTTAGCAATGTATAAAATATTATTAATATTTTATACTATTTCTTTTGCTTGGGTGATGTGCCCTAAGAGACATTGGGAGGATATTAAGAAGGATTTTGGGTGAGTTGAATATTATAAAATTTATTCCCTAATTTTTTTAGTAAGACAAATCAGTTGGGAAGAAGAAACGAGCACATTGAAGGTTTTTTAGACTCCATTCAAAAAGGTACTTTTGGTTCTCTATTTTTTGGATTTTTGTGGTTAATTATCATAGGGTTTGGAAGGAAAAATATTGGGGTTTCATCATAAAAATTCTGTTATTATTTTATGAGTGGGGCGATTCACTTGAGGAGTATTTTTTGAGTTTTCCAAGGTGCTATTAGGCCCTAAAAGGTACACAAATAATATTATAATTATTTGGGTATTTTTAACATAATTTTCTAAGGTCTATTGACATCTTTTGTGAGTGAATTCAAAGGAGAAATCTCAATTATTTAACACAGTAATTTTATGCACTTGGATGAATTGTTGTGAAGGGTTTTTGGAGGTTTTGAGAGGGCTAAACTTAGAAATATTTGAATCTTAAATATTTATATATTTTATCACATTTTTGGTGATTTTTTATAAGGGTTTGAGGGCTGATCTTGAAAATAAAACACAGCTTCACTTTTGGGAGGAAAATCAGATTTTGGCAAAGGTATTCACCAAGGTACATGCATCCTTTCTCACACATACAAATGTATTTATCACATCAATAATTTGAGGGTTTATGCATGACTTATTTGAAGGTTTGAGGTGAAAAATTCAATGTTTATATACTTCATATGCTTTGGAATTAATTGTGCAAATATTAGCACCTAGGGTTTGTTATACATATGGTGTTTGAGCATATATATGTCAGCTAGAGTTTGCTGATTTTAATTTTCAGAATTCTGTGTGTTTGGAGTTGATAAAGGGTTTTGCTGGGAAACTCTCTTTTATCATCATTATCCCAATTTGAAGACATTGCAGAAGATTTGACATACAACTACTTTTGTGCCAGAATACCCAAAACTTTAATCACACACATACGATATTTTTCCCAAATTATTTTCTATATTAATATGTCATGAAAAAATATCTTGATACAAATTTTTATAGAAATGGCTATAAAATAGAGTTCATCAAACTTTGAAATGTAGATGGTGAATTTGTGACACTAAATGGCATAACCATAAATTCATAGTGGCCATCATTAGTTCTGAAATTAGCCTATGTATATTTTTATCTTTGATTATGATTTGATGACACACTAAGTGAAGATAAAGTTTTGTAAAGTATACAACAACATGTAACTTGTATAGCAAATAATCAATTAGAAGAATTGGATACTTATTTTTGATGGTGTACTTGTTGAGTTCCTTATAGTTTGGACACGTGCAAGGTGTCATTCTTATTATATACCATCATCACTAGAGAGGAGTAAGCACTCTAACTATCTAGATAATTATTACATCGAGTATTTATTGTATCGTCTTCTCAATCTTACTCTTTTGTATGTATAGTTACTTATAAAGTTAGATGTTGGGTGGTTTGATCCTTGGTACTAGTTTAATGTCATGATAATGATTCATTTTGGGTGGTAGTCCTTTCAATATATCTTAAAAAACTATCAAGTTCCACTATATAATTTCATGTAGATTTGGTAATATATGCACAAATTGATTGTGTGGTCATAATCATAAACATGAATGGTTATACTTGTGTACAAAGCCACTACTTATCCTTCATAACCATATAATTATTTTAATTAAAATCTTAGTTTGTAAACGTATTTTACAATAATTATTTATGAACATAAATTTACGATTAAAAAGAATTAATTAATCATTATTAGTTATTATTTATTATAATTTATCCATATTAGTGGAAGCATTTGTCTCACTTGACCGTTATTAATGTAATATGTAGTTAATTTGGGTGTGGTCTGAAACGCTCTAAACTTACAGCCTTAACAGTTCCCACCAACACCAACACACGGAAATATTTACCTTGGTCGCCTCCGAAGTTATTTACTGCTGAATTTGACACAAAACCATCTGTACTTTTTTTGGTTTTTAGATTATAAAAGAGAAATAGCTTTAAGAAGTTTTCCTAAGCGTGTCAAGATGGCCGAGTTGGTCTAAGGCGCCAGTTTCAGGTACTGGTCCGAAAGGGCATGGGTTCAAATCCCATTCTTGACATTGTATTTGTATTTTTTAACTGCGTCTCCATTGGGCATGCTCAATGTTGTATTTTTTAACTGCATCTCCATTGGGCATGGCTCCATTGAGCATGGGTTCAAATCTCATTCTGCCATGATTATTTGTTTAACTGCTTCTCCATATCTAACTGCTTCTCCATTTCTTTTCCATATATATATAATCTAACTGCTTCTCCATTAGGCATGGGTTCAAATCTCATTCTGCCATAATTATTTGTTTAACTGCTCCTCCATTTCTTTTCCATATAGATATATGTGAGTACTTTCATTGTTTTTTCACATGTTAATATAAGATTTTTATTCTTTTTTCACATGGTAATTCTAAATGATATAGTTCGATGGGTGAGGATGATGGTTGTTTATAAATTTGTCTATATATTTGACATAAAAAATTAAGTGGTTAAGGTTAGGATAGTTTTTTCGGCGATTTTGACGACATGAATATCTTTTACTCGTAGTTATTTATCCAAAAGAATTTATTGATTTAGATGTGTGTTTACTCAACGTTATGAATCTAGTATATATTTATAGATACAGAGAATCAAATAGTTAAAACTATAATCATGCCTCCGGTGATTTTAAGAACACGGATCCTCCTGACTCGCAATTACTTAATCAAAGGAGCTCACTGATTTAAAAATGTATGCTTACTCAACATTGTAAATCTATTATATATTTATTTATAAAATATACATAAAAGATATCAACATTCTATATAATTCAGTGATTTTATATAATACCTTTAAAAATATTAAAAATATAACTTTATAATATAAAAATTCTTTTTTATTAATTTTTTCATATAAAAATTATAAGTTGATCCCATGATTATATAGAGCTCTTACATATTCAAAATATCATAACAAAGATTATCCTTGATCTGGTTATCTCGAATTTTCTTTTCTTGAGATGGAGAATGAGATTCGTTGTAAATTACTATTTGGAAAGTGCGTGGGCACCTTCCTTTCAAGAGTTGAGCTTTCTTCTCGGGCTTCAAATGTTTGGAGCTCCATTACAACACTCTCTTTCTCTCTACTTTATTCCAAATTTTTCCTTGTCAAATTTCAGAGCCCTTCCTACAGAGACTTTGTTTGGAATTTCGGTCCTTGTTTTGTCAAAAACCATGGGTTCTTTTTCTGCCCCAAGTCTTGTTTCTTTCCCTAGTTAAGAAGCAAATATTAGCTGCTCAATTGTGCTTAAGATTATACAACCTTCCACCAGTTTTAAGAAATGATAAGAATATCAAGATGTTGGTGAACAGAGTTTGTTATTTTGTGAAAATCTACGACTCTTCTTGGGATCTCAAATTTGTTCGACCTTGTGCTATTGTTAATCTCTCCAAACCGCTCTTCCATTTGGTAAAACTACTTTCCTCACATGGCTCATGGACTTAGTTTCTCAATTACGAAGGTTTCCCTTTCCAATGTTTTCATTGTAATCTTCTTGGACATCGGATTATTGGGTTCCCTTTTAAGTCTTGTGGGTTTTCTCGATGGCACAATCATGGAAAATTCTGTTATTCTCCTTTTTTGGTTTCTCATGCTTGTGAGGCTCATGTGGAGGATCACCTAAATGAGGCACCATAACCTACTCTCTATCTGAATCTAAGTTAATTGCAACAATATCCTCCCCTCCTAGACCTAAGGCTATAAAAAAATTGTAGATGTGGGAGCTACATCAAAATAGAAAGATTGTAGATCTCATGTTGAGTTATTGAGAGCGAAAACGGAGACTATGGTAAGTGATGGAGTTCAATGGTCATTGGAGGATTTTCTTTCTCGTTGAGGGAGAAGAGTGGTTGTTGCCTATGAATAGTTCTTCACC
Organism: Torreya grandis; assembly: GCA_037957365.1. Lineage (NCBI taxonomy): Eukaryota > Viridiplantae > Streptophyta > Pinopsida > Cupressales > Taxaceae > Torreya > Torreya grandis. The sequence goes on from JARHVA010000102.1 coordinate 1,000,744, forward strand.
CATTGTTTGAGTTCTCTTGTTTTTTGGTGTGGATTTTTACCCTTTTCCGTCTTTTTAGCCCTTTATGTGTTGTTTATTTTCAACTATTATATTGTTTCTTTATTGTGTGTTGAATGTTTTTGTATTTTGATTCTCTCTTCTTGAGAATTCTCTTGACTTATTTAGGGTTTTATCTAATACTAATTAGTTGACTCATTATTATTTATTTTCAACTTGTTAGTTGATCTTTGTGACGTTATTAACAATTTTTAGACTCCTTTACTTTTACTTAATCTTGTTTATTATTACTGGATAAGACTCCAATCAAAACCCTACTTTTACCAATATTAAAAAAAATCTTGATCTTGTATTAAAAATAATACTAATATTGATCAAAGTAAAAAAAATATAACCAAGGTCGAACCCTATTAACATGCTCAATATTTCCATGGAGGTGTTCGATTAAATTATAAAAGTGTTCTAAACATTTTTGTAATTAAAATTATTGGACTCTTAGTGAAGGAAACTCAAAACAACATAATCCAATTATCTATTTAGAAAAACATGTGGGCCTATCAAAATCCAACTTGGATGAATATTTATCCTAGTTCAATGAGAAGTTACTTAGAAGTCGTAACGATATAAGATTGATTATGTTCTTCATGCATTTTGGAGAAAAATAAATCCTTTCCTTAAAGGGAGAGCATACCATAAACTTTATTGATATTGATAGGTTTCAATGGCCACCCACCCTATAGGGGCACACCCTTATGCCATACTCAAGTCTCTTGTATCTTATTCATAGCCTTTTACTCTTCCTCTCATTATTTATCCATTTTTGTTTTTTCTTTGCACTATTTTGTTGGAAATATATTGTATATTTTTTATATAAATTTTAATCATTTATATTGTACATGTAGAATGTAGGACCACTTTCTTGATAGAAGTCTTTATTCAAAGGTTTGGGGATAGGTGGCTTAAAGTCATTGAGGGAATTATATATGTATTTTTTGATGGTTTTAACCTATATTTTATATAGTTCATGGTTTTTGTACCTATTATATTGTAATATCACTTAATTTTTTTTTTATTAATGTGCCTAAAAACACTCACATATATATTAGGGTAAAACATAACTTTAAAGAATGTTATTGTATTGTAAATATTTGAGTTAATGTAACAAGGAAGATGTGATGAAATTATTGATATATAGAGAAAATTCGCAACAATAGATGAAAATATAAATATCAAAAAATAGATATAATAATATAATAAGATAACACATATCCACACCAAAGATTAATAGTAGAGTAAAATACTGAAAATATATGACTAAGCAACTTCAAAGGGGGAAACATCCAAAATCTTGCAATAAACATAAAATTTGTAATATAGTCGTATAATATTAACCACTACATCCTATTTATACTATATTAAGGCTATGGATACTCCATAGGTTGGCATGACTATCAACATGAAGATATAAACATTATTCTATGACTAAGTACAAGGTTATGTTATCCACAAGTCAACTGCACATATGTAAATACACACTAGTGGTTAATGACATAGTATGTCTTTGCCCTTAAAATCAACATCATCTTCAATGTTTTATGATCATTGGATACTTCTGTAGAAAGATTCATCCTCATATGTCACATCCTCATTGTCTAGATTCTTCTATAAATATCAAAAACTAGATATAATAATATAATAAGATAACACATATCCACACCAAAGATTAATAGTAGAGTAAAATACTGAAAATATATGACTAAGCAACTTCAAAGGGGGAAACATCCAAAATCTTGCAATAAACATAAAATTTGTAATATAGTAGTATAATATTAACCACTACATCCTATTTATACTATATTAAGGCTATGGATACTCCATAGGTTGGCATGACTATCAACATGAAGATATAAACATTATTCTATGACTAAGTACAAGGTTATGCTATCCACAAGTCAACTGCACATATGTAAATACACACTAGTGGTTAATGACATAGTATGTCTTTGCCCTTAAAATCAACATCATCTTCAATGTTTTATGATCATTGGATACTTCTGTAGAAAGATTCATCCTCATATGTCACATCCTCATTGTCTAGATTCTTCCACTATATCAGATACCCTACAATCACCCTCATCTACAACCACTTTGTGTATGTCTAGAAGATTTGTTTAGGTTATAAAATGATTCTCCCCTCCTCATAAATCTTTGGTAACTCTATCTAGGTTGAAATTATTTTTCCAACAACTTTATTTAAGCAAACAACATGACATAATATATGTATTTTCAATGATTGAGTAAACTCTAGTTTGTATGCTACACTACCTATGTTCAGTAAGACCTGGTATGGCCCAAAATGTTTCGGTGAAATATTGTTATCATTCTGATACTATCTCATGAAAATTTTATAGTATAACTATAATCAATCAAAAATCCAATATCCTACTTCATAATATTGTTTTGTACGGTGTTGGTCATTTTGTTGCTTCATTCAGTTATGTGCCATTACAAAATTCTCTTTAATACTAGAGAGTACCACCTAATGGTGTTGAATGTAGTCTTCAACTACTCAAAATTTAGTTGAACCCTTGAGTTTGAAGTGATGGATGGTGGTTGGTAACCATACATGACCAAAAATAGAGACATTTTTGATGAAGTATGGAAAGAAGTGTTATACCTCCATTTTTCTAGTGGTATCCATCAAACCCATTTTTCATGTTTATCTGAAGAAAAACATTGGAGATAACCCTCAAATAACTTTTTGATCACCTCATTTTGGCCATTATATTAGGAATGAAATGATGAGTTATGAGCCAATCATGTACCTAAATAAAAAATAATGTAGTTCATTTTTTTTTTGTAAATATAGGATCACGATCACTTATAATAATCTTTGAGTCCCATGTAGCTTTTGAATTGTATCCATAAAATATAATGTTATTGTACTTTCTAAAAAATGATGTGATAAGGCACAAGAATATGCATATTTGATGAGTCTATCCACAATAACCATGATGACATTTTACTCGATAGACTTGGGCAAGCCTATAATGAAATCCATGGATACCCCATCCTAACTCTGGCTAGGAATAAACAATGGTCGTAGAAGACTTAGGGTCTTAATTTTCTCACCCTTATTTTGTCAACACGACATACATTATGCCACAATTTTATATACTTTCCCTTTGAGTCCTTCCTAAAAAAATCCTACTTGATTTTATGATAAGTCTTCAAGAAGCTTGAGTGCACAAAAATTGGTGAAGCATGTAGCTCCGCAGGAACATTTTGTTTAAGGGTTGAGTTATTACATAGAGATAGCCAATCCTTGTACCATAGAGTTACCCATTTACATAAAAATTTATTTGAAATGCTTGAATCCTATTGGAGTTTCTAAATGAGAGATTATATATATATATATATATATATATATATATATATATATATATATATATATATATATATATATATATATATAATCTCTCATTTAGAAACACCAAGAGGATTCAAGCATTTCAAATATATATCATTTTCCCCAATTTTTCCTCCTCCACCTAGTCAACGTATAATATTGATATGACACACAATAGTGCTTCTATGGACTAATCTTTCTTGGATAATGCATCAACCACTACATTTTCCTTTCCTTTCTTGTATATGATCTCAAATTCATATCCGAGCATATTCATGACTAATGATTTTTTCTCTTCTAATGATAATCTTTGTTCTAAAAATTATTTGAGACTATCATGATTTATCTTCAACTTAAAGTGTTGTCCCATCAAATAAGGTCTCCATTATTTGAATGCTTGAAGGATATCCATCATTCCTTCTCATAAATGGGCTTTAAAAAAATATTTCCTTCAAATTGAAAACTCTTAAAATAAATAAATCATTCTTTTTGCATGAGTATTTACCCCATGCAATACCCCAAAGCATCACACTCATCAATGAAAGTTTAAAAAAAAATAGAGTAGCTAGAACTAGAGTGGTGCACATGGCCTCCTTCAAATTCTTAAATGCATTGTTGGATTTCTCATTCCAAATTTGAAGGATTCATTCTTTAATAAATTTTTTTGAGTGGTGTTGTAAGGATGTCATTTTTTTAAACAAAATGACGATAGTAACTTGTGAGACCTAAGGAGCTCCATAGATTCTTGAGGTTTTTAAGCACTTTTTATTTGACCATTCCCTTGATCTTATGAGGTTCCACTTTATGCCTTCATGAGAAATGACGTGTCCAAATTAATTCACCCCTTGTGATCCAAAAAACACACTTGGAAGGCTTGGCATACAACTGATGTTGTGTTAAAACATCTAAAACTTGATTGGCATACTCTAGATGTTTTGCTTATATTTTTTTATATTAAGATATTATTAAAAAAACCAAAACAAATTATCACAAAAATGGAAAAAAATTAATTTCATCAAACTTTGAAATGTATATGGTTCATTTGTGAGGCCAAATGGCATCACCAAAAAATCATATTGGCCCTCATTGGGTTTGAAAGTAGTATAACATATATTTTCATCTTTGATTGTGATTTAATGATACCTTGAACAATGATAAAGTTTTGTAAAGTATACAACACCATGTAACTCATCTATAAAATCATCAATTATAAAAATTAGAAACCTATATTTTATTCTATACTTGTTGAGTTCCTTATAGTCTGGACATGATTAGGTGTCATCTTTCTTATGCACCATCATTACTAGAGACGATGATGAATCCATAGACTATCAAAGAAAAATATATATCAATAGGCATAATACTCATAATTTCATGAAACCAGAAAATTTATTGATTCACATTAAATGAATAAAATCATAACATAAATATATTTAAATAATCTCCAACTTGAAATTGGAGTTGACATGAAAAATAAAAAAATTTAAAAAAAACTCAAAACTACCTAGAGTTAACTTCCCTTGCTATAAATAACAACTTTATTTTATTAATTATTTTTTCATGCAAGTTCAGATGGGCTGAAAATTTTAAATATATCATCTAAATATTAAATTCATGATGTTGTATGAGTTTTAACTCAAGTTCATGTCCAGTTACAAAGTTATCTGATTTGTGTTATTTTTTGCATGACAAAATATTAAAATAAAATTTCACACCCTTAGATGATCTTTTATGGATATCCAAACATATTATTATTATCCATAAATAGTGAAGTGAGTTATGGATACATTATTATTTCCTTTATCTTTGTTTTGGCGTGAGTGAGAGATCAATTGGCCTAATGAGTCAAAAGTTATGACCTCTAGAAGATAGGTCTCTACATTAAAGGAATAAGCACTTTGACTATGCTAAATAATTTTTTCCTCGAGTATTTCCTATACCATATTCTCAATATTACTCTTTGATACATGTGGTTACATATGATAAAATACATGGACACATCCTCCCACCTTTGGCTAGGAATAAAAAATGTTTGTAGAAGGATCCAGGTCTTAATTATCTCACTCTTTTTTTTCTTGACACACCATGCATTCTGCCAAAAAACTCTAGACTTTCCATTTAATTCCTTCCCAAAATAAATCATACTTAGATTTATGATAATTATTCAAGAAGCCCAAGTACCCACAAACTAGTGAACCATGTATCTTTGCAAGAAACTTTTGGTTAAGAGTTAAGTTCTTGCTAAAAAATAGTTGATCCCTGAATCATAGATTTCCCAATTTACATGATAATTTATTTAACATTCTCATATACTATTAGAGCTTCTAAATGAGATTATGCGTATCTATGTCAATTTTTAATTCTAATTTTCCCTCTTCCACCCAATCTACCTATAATATTGATATGACACATACTAGTGATTCTATGGACTCATCCTTGCTGCATCAACCACTACATTATCCTATGCGTTCTTGTAGACAATATCAAAGTCATATCTCAACATATTTGTGACTGATTTATGTTGTTTTTTTGATGATATATTATCTTAAACAATTTATATGAGACTATCATGATTTATCTTCACCTTAAAGTATTGTCCCATCAAATAAGGTATCTATTGTTTGACTACATGAAGGGTAACTATCATTTCCTTCTCATAAATGGAATTCAAAAAATTATTTCCCTTGAATTGACCAATCTAAAAATAAATAGATTGTCATTCTAGCCAGAGTGGTACCACCATGCCATAGCCTAAAGCATCACACTCAATAATGAAAGTTTTGGAGAAAACTAGAGTAACTAGAACTAAAATAGTGCACATGGCTTCCTTCAACTTCTTAAATGCCTTGATGGCTACTCATTCTATTCAAATGATTCCTCCTTCCATAATTTTTTTGAGTGTTGTTATGTTACCATAAATTTTGATAAAAATGTGATAGTAAGATATGAGACCTAAGAAGCCTCCTAGATGCTTGAGCATTTTATGCATTTTTTATTTGACCAGGGACTTATTCTCATGAGATTCCAATTTATGCCTTCACAATAAATAATATGATCCAAACACTCCACCCCTTGAGTCTAAAAGCACACTTGGAAGGTGTAATGTCTCCCTTTTTGAGCTAGTCCTTGGATGAGACCATTAACTTGAACATTCCTTATGGCTAAGGATTTAAAGGCAAAAAGGAGGAACATTAGTAAACTTCAAGGTTATTTTGATAAAGTAATTTATTAACCAAATTTGGGGCATTTTTAAGGGCCATTCTAAAATTAATTTTATAATGAATCTTGTTGTATATCTTTTTATTAAGAAGAAAAGTAACCCTTCCTCTATATTTTGGGTGCCACAATTGAAAGAATAATATATAAATAAAGAGATGCTCTTTGGAAAAGGGCATGTTGAATATTGATTTTGAGAAATTAGATCAAGTATGTCAACCTTGTTTTCCACCTCTTGATGATGAAAATCTTCAAGAAGTGTCATATGTTTGGGGATGAAAACCTACTTTCCTTCTACTTGTGCAACTCTACTCAAGGGTTGTAAGTGAGCTTCAAATTACATTTTTTCATGTAAGTGGATCATTCAAAGGTGTTTTTAGACACCAACTCATTAAGGAAATATTGATACTTCTATCAAAAATAAGTTTTTATTAATTTTATAGGTTTTGAAGAGGAGTGAATAACCTTGGAAGATTGATCATGTTGCAGAATACCTCCCCAAGGGGTGGCGACTTGCCTAGTGAGCTAGGCGAACCACTTGGAGGGGTTTTTGGAGGCCAAAGGGAGTTGTTTGTGTTTTCATGGTATTTTCCATCTAGAAAAATTGGTTCAGAGAGTGGATTTTGGGATTTTGAGAAGGATTTGGAGTGATAGCAATGTATAAAATATTACTAATATTCCCTAATTTTTTGAGTAGGATAAATCAGTTAGGAAGAAGAAATGAGCACATTGGAGGTTTTTTAGATGCCATTTAGAAACGTACTTTTGGTTCTCTATTTTTTGGATTTTTGTGACAAATTATCATAGGGTTTGGAAGGAAAAATATTAGAGTTTCATCATAAAAATTCTAATATTATTTTATGAGTGGGGTGATTCACTTGAGGAGTATTTTTTGAGTTTTCCAAGGTGCTATTAGGCCCTAAAAGGTACACAAATAATATTATAATTATTTGGGTATTTTTAACATAATTTTCGAAGGTCCATTGACATCTTTTGTGAGTGAATTCAAAGGAGAAATCTCAATTATTTAACACAATAATTTTATGCACTTAGATGAATTATTGTGAAGGGTTTTTGAAGGTTTTGAGAGGGCTAAACTTAGAAATATTTCCATCTTAAATATTTATATATTTTATCACATTTTTGGTGAGTTTTTATAAGGGTTTGAGGGCTGATCTTGTAAATATTTCACTTTTAGGAAGAAAATCAGATTTTTGGCAAAGGTATTCACCAAGGTACATGCATCCTTTCTCACACATACAAAGGTATTTATCACATTAGTAATTTGAGGGTTTATGCATGACTTATTTGAAGGTTTGAGGTGAAAAATTTAATGTTTATATACTTTCTATGCTTTGGAATTAATTGTGCAAATATTAGCACCTAGGGTCTGATTTAATTTTTAGAATTCTATGTGTTTGGAGGCAATTAAGGATTTTGTTGGGAAACTCTCTTTTATCATCATTATCCCAATTTGAAGACATTACAAAAGGTTTGGCATACAACTACTTTTGTGCTAGAATACCCAAAACTTTATTCACACACATAAGATATTTTTCCCAAATTATTTTCTATATTAACATGTCATGAAAAAATATCTTGATACACATTTTTATACAAATGGCTATAAAATAGAGTTCATCAAACTTTGAAATATAGATGGTGAATTTGTGAGACTAAATGGCATAACCATAAATTCATAGTGGTCATCATTGGTTATAAAATTAGTCTATGTATATTTTTATCTTTGATTATTATTTGATGATATACTACATGAAGATAAAGTTTTGAAAAGTATACAAAACCATGTAAATTTTATAGAAAATAATCAATTAGAAGAATTAGAAACTTATTTTTGATGGTGTACTTGTTGAGTTCCCTATAGTTTGGACACATGTGCAAGGTGTCATTCTTATTACATACCATCATCACTAGAGAGGATTAAGCACTCTAAATATTTAGATAATTATTTCATTGAGTATTTATTGTATCGTCTTCTCAATATTACTCTTTTGTATGTGTAGTTAACTATAAGATTAGATGTTGGGTGGTTTGATCCTTGGTACTAGTTTAATGCCATGATAATGATTTATTTTGGGTGGTAGTCCTTTCAACATATCTTTAAAAACTATCAAGTTCCACTATACAATTTCATGTATATTTGGTAGTATATGCACCTTTTTTGGTAGTTCTTATAATGAAAAAATTACACCATAAAACTATGGACTCCCATTTTAAGAGTATTTTACATCTGGTGAGAACTACCCAACTTTGGTGAATTTGCACATAGCCCAACAAATCAAATTTCCTTCCTTTTGATTAAATACACATGAACAACTCCTAAAAATTCAAGTTAATCATTCCCAAAATAGTGAGGCATTAGATTCCCATCACAATGTCTATAACACCCATGGGAATTGCGAACATAAGGAAGTATAGTAGGTAGTCTCCCATCACTACAACATTTAAACCATTTACAGTCACCTTAAATTCACCTAGGATATTATTTTTTGAATTTAGATCCCTTATGTTATATTTAAAGTCCCATGTGGGAGTGTCTATAGAGAGTGACATTAGGGTGTCTTTAAAACACATGAATTTATCAGGTGATGTTAGGGTGTCTTTACCAGGATACATTTGGGTGTATTTGGGGGTGATACTAGGGTGAATTTAAAGGTGACATTAGAGATATTTCATAGGTGATGTTAGGGTTACTTGAGTGATGACTTTGGGTTGACATTATTTTTTACTTTAGGGGTTGACATTAGGGTGATTTAATTGATGACTTTGAGTTAAATTTATTTGTAACTTTATGTCCATCCTTAGGGGTTGACATTGGGATGTTCATAAAAGAGAAATTTTTTCCATCCTTAACATGAGTTTAATCTTCGAATTAAGGATTTTTTTTTACAAAACTCACATATTAAGTTAGAGGCAATGATAAATTATTGTAATTGGCTATAAAAGTTCCATTGGGAAAATAAGTGCATCATTTTTTAAAGAATTTAGAAGAGGGCATGAATATTATGTTGAAGTGACAAAGAAGGCATGCGTATTGTGTTGAATTTAGAAAGATGGCATGAAGAATCTATTGAATTGAGAAAGATGGCAAGCATATTATGTTGAATTTAGAAAACTAGGGCATGAATATTGTGTTCAATTGAGAAAAATAACATACCTATTGTGATGAATTTAGAAAGAGGGCATACATATTGTGTTGAATTTAGAATGAGGGCATACGTATTGTGTTGAATTTATAAATAGGTCATACATATTATGTTAAATTTATAAAACCATGGAATACATATTTTGTTCAATTGAAAAAATCAATGAATAGATGTTTTCTATGTACATTATTTAAAATAAATTGAGGATGAATTGAAGTCTTATTGCAATAAACTAATGGTGAATTGGATTCTTCTTGTATTAAGTAGAGAGCATACATATTTTTTAGGTACATATTTCAATCTCACTAATTTCATTACATATTTTTAATCACTTATTGTTGAATTGAATAAAAAACTATGCATTTTATTTTAGACCCATGCATTCAAGGGCTCAAGATGGGAATCTAAAATTATTGATACTTGAAATTAATTTAAAATTTTAATATATACTACCTTTGACCCTTACCTAACCCTTTTTATTTTTTAAATATTCTTGAGAGATTATCTTTGGTATGGGAAAACCATCATTTTTACTTGATATTATCCAATTTTTATTTTTGCTTGCACCTTATAGCTAAGTTTTATGAGGTGAAACCCTATTTTGAGGACCTGAGTAATTGTCATGGTGTAGGGAAGACATATAATGAATTTGAAATTTAATATGGGATGTTTAATGATGTTATTCAATACCCTAACACTTTCCATATAAGGCCTAAACATTTAGGTTCTAATAAGTGCTTGGTGAACTCCTCATCCCAATTCAACCCCTTAGGTCTCATAGGAAGCCTAAATAAATGCATTCATATTGAAACATAAATTTGTATGATTATGCACATCGATAAAATTTGGTAACACTTTTGAAATAGATATGGTAACTTATTTTGATGATAATGTACATTTTGTGTAACCTCTACAGAATTATGACTTAGTTTCTCCTCTAGATCGTCACTCAAGTTCATGTGTAAATAGCCTTATACAACTCCTAACGATAGTGACTCTTTATCCCATCATGTATGTTTTGTTTTAAAAATCATGCAATATATTTTAGTTTATGTATTTATATATGTTTTTTTTTTAATTCTTATTTTAAAAATAATTATCATTTTCATGGAGATGAGGTTGATCCACTTCATCTACCACTATGAAGGAGATATAAAGATGAAGGAGGAGGAATGGGAAGGGGATGTTATTTTTGTGAGAGCACTTTAGTTTATAAGGTAAATCCCAATAAGGATACTACTTATGAATCTTCATATGTACATAATATCCTAAGTTATAGTTCTTTAGTTAATGCACTTGATAAATCATTGTGTCCTTATAATTAAAAAACCTATGATAAAGAAGAAGAGTTGTAAAGTACTTGAACAAATAGTTATTTTTAAATTATGATGAATACATTGACCAAAAACAAAGGGTAAGTACCATATAAATATTATGAGGAGGAGTATTTTTGGCCCATCAATTTTGACCAAGTATTTGTTTCAAGTTTGGCAAGAAACATAGAGGGACTATTATCTATTTTCATGTAAGAACTAGCATAGTGTGGGAGAACCATGGCATGGGATGGTGCGGGAGGATAATGGCATGAGACTAACAATGTGAGACTTGAAGGATGTATAAGGATAATGGAATGAAAGACCTAGTGTGAGAAGACTCAATTAAGATAATATGGCATGAGGAACAAAAGAATATAGGATCTGGAATAAGAAGCGGAAGACTAGGGGAGTGTGAGGGAAGTGAAGCATGAGGAATGCAATAATAGTTTAAAGAATAAATCAACTAGGACACTTCAACCCCACCAATCAAAGGCCTTGTATAGCCTGTGAGGAATAGAATACTTGGAAACAAATGTATAACATAAAGTAGGCATCTAAGGGTACAAAGGCTTGATTTTATAGGAACAATTAATTGTAAGAGCCATGACACTCAACCTGTTGAGAGTCCATGTTCCATGTGTCCATTTTAGGCTGGGAACTTGACACTTGGATAGGGAAAAATAAGTATAAAAACCCCTATTGTAAACATTCATGGTAGGGATTTTGAGGGGTGAACTTTGGAAGGAATATAGAGCACTCTATCTTGTAATTCATAAACACTTAATAGGAATTCAATGTTATCATATAGTACTTTGAGCAATGGACTGTGTTAACTATTGAAATGTGTTAAGTAAATAAAGTCATGAGTTCCTTTCTTATTTTATATTTAGATAGTAATGGTAGGATAATCTATTAAGAAATAATAGTAGGATATTTTTTTGAGAAGAAATAAGTAAACACACGTCATGTTTCAAAGTCTTTGGGAAATGGTATTTCACTATGTGCTTCAAGTGAGCACCTGAGACTCATCCCTTGCATGATAGGGCTAGCATGCTGGCCTATTGGGAAGAGACTTCAACATTGATGTAAAGAGAACCCAACATTTGGTTCCATTGCTAGGACACAAAGTAATTAGAGCATGATTATGGGAAATGTTTTGGTGCATTACATTAGAGAATATTGAAGAATGATCCTGAAACCTTGGATGAAGACAATCATGGACACTAGAATGGTAAAGTAGTTTATCATGACTAAAAGTTTCCTAGACATGATTGGTTGATTACTGGTGGAAAGGTGTTCAAAATAGTTACATCTTAGAATATGTTGTGACCACATAATCATGTCATGAGGAAGCAAAGTTCAAATTTCTACAAGAACTAAGGGGATGATATCTTTCATTATTTCCTTTCAATATTAAAAATCTAATTACTAATCTTGAGTTGGAAACACTACCCATGGAAGGCTAAAATCTCTTGTGCATGAGCTACACATTTAGAGGGGAGACTATTGGCTAGTTCAAGATTGTGGGTTCAACATGGTAACATGCCAATGAGCGCTAAAAAAATGGAAGTAAGATAAAGCTTGATCAAGGATCATGGGAGTTAGTGGCATAGAAAGATATTGGGAGCACTTGAGTAGAACTATGAAGATTCGTAGGGAGCCAGATGCACATGAGGAATCCATCACTTATGGGACAGAACCTTTGCCACTTTTATCTTATAGGGAAATGAGCCAGATTACCAAATATGAACCCAGTATGAGTCAACCAGGCTCTCCCACCATAGTGCATGCTCATGCCTTTGAGTTGGATGGAGTAAATATATAGAATTAGGATATAGATAGTACAAATTTAGAAGCTAAATGGATAAGGTAAACTGAGACCAAGCCATTAGATAATAACTTTGAATCTATATCTCTCTTTTTTCAAGAAAAGTCCATAGCACAACTTGGAATGCCTAGAGGATATGGCCCTCAAGGCCAAAATATAGGCCCCAATATAAGAAATCAACCCCCCACCACACCTTTTCCCATGGGCACTGCTACTAGAGGTGTTGGAGGAGGATTAGGAGGAGGTATTGGAGGAAGCAGGCCCCCTCTAAGAGTAGGAACTGAATCTTCTCAGTAATCATTTGTTCGACCACTTATGGTTTATTATGAATTGACATTGCACTTACCTGAGTAATTTGGGGTGAAAAATGTAGTCGAGCATGTTCATAAGTGTGAACTAATTTGGAGGGCATATGGCATCATGTCCTCTGAGCAAAAAGCAACACAATTCACAACCACCCTCTTAGAATGCACACACAAATGGTATCACAAATTCAACCCTCAACAAGAAGTGGTCAATTAAGACCAAGTCAAAGTAGTGTCTTTACATGAATTTGATATTTTTGAGTTTGAAATACATAGTATAGTAGCACTGAAAGACATAAATCAAGGACTTATAGAAAGAGTAAGTGAATATGATGCATGGTTCAAGACCTTGCTTTCTAAGTTGTCCTTTTAAATCAATCCTAATCAACATACACAATGGTTTGTAGGGGGACTATTGTTACCTTTTCAATGAACCTTGTCACAAAGAACTTTCACCAATGCAAGAGAGGATCTAGATGTTGTCCTGCGTACTGAAGCGGTTAGAAGTATGGATATTGGGATTAGTCCCTTTATGAAGGCTTAAATAGCATCCATGGCTTCTCAGCTTGAAAAATTATTGGTAAACAATGCACATGAGACATGTAGTGGTGTTTGGTGTAATGACTATGAAATCAAAGGACACATAAGAAACAATTGCCTATGCAAGAACATCCACATAGTCCTAAAGCAAACATCTAAGATTTGTCATGATGACTATGATGTTCACTCATATCTACTCTTCCAATGGGACATGAACACTAAAGTATCTATGTATTGTAATATTTGTGATGCTTATACTCATGACACCAATGATTGCTATCTAATTATTGATATTCATGAAGCTTGAGCACATGATACGTGCCAAGCCTCAGTCACTATTTCCCAAGATAATGGTGGATATCATGGTCATGAAAAAGGATGAGGACAATGTAGTGGTTAGTTTCCACTAAGGAATTTCTACAAGTGTGGTTCTCCAGACTACTATCATAGGGATTTTTCTAGAATACCTAACCTATGCTTACTGTAGAAAGGACCACTGACTAGAAGAGTGTCCAAATTTATATGCAATCATCACAAAGGATCACAATGAAAAAGGCACCAGTATGATCCATATAGACAAAACACAATGGTGTTCTCGACTAATTATCCCTATTGTATAACAAGTAAATAATACTACTCATAATGGGGGCTAGCCACAATCTACACCTAACCTGGTTGAAAGGGTACATTAAAAAAAAATGATAGGTTAGGAAGCACCCTGATGCACTTCAATAAAAAGGATGTCCTTTAGGATACAATAGCACTTGTGTGTGAGATCCAAAGTAAGATTCAATACCTTAAGGATAGGGATGTTACATAATGTACCATAATGCAAAGGGAAACTGAACCTCCAATAATGTGGGATAGTTTTTAGGAACTAGGCAAATGCATGCTTGATGAAGACATTGTTCCCTAGCTTAGTGCCTAGTTTAAAGGTGAAGCCCATATAACAAATGAATCCCACACTTAACTAAATTGGTAAATTGAAGATTGATATTTAAACCATGCTCAATATCAAGAAAGTCCTAGTTCCACTTCCCCAGAAGATGGAGAAATATTCATTAGTATTGCTATCAATGGATAGGTAATTTGAGATATTTTAGTATATACGGGTGCTAAAGTAAATATTCTCACTAAAGATGCCTAGTGGAAAATGTCTAGTCCAACCTTGTAACCTTCACCTCATGTCTTGTTCGTGGAAAACAAGACTCATGTGCACCCTATCATAGGTCCTTAAAAACACCACTATTTAAATACTTGGGGTTCCTTTCAAAGCAAATTTTAAGGTTTTGGAGTTGGCAGAGGCTGGTGATTACCTAGCCTTATTAGGAAAGCCCTAATGCTATGAAAATCATGCAAATTTAATCTTTAAAAAATGATACATTAGATTTGAGAATACTAATCAACACATGATAATACCATTAGACCAAGCACAAGGACCACCCTATATCAATCCCATAAGCACTAATGAAGACATCAACAATTTGTATAATGTGACTGCTCAACATGATGAAAAATATGATCCAATGCAAGATGTTATTATTCACTAGATAGATAAGCAATCTATCTTAGATACAATAAGCAATGCTTGTAAATATTGGGCCCATGGTGATTATGACCTCATTGGAAGATTGTGTAGCACCATCAATAGAGAAGAAAACATTCCATACTAGCTTTTTAAGCATCACAAATTTATGTGCCTCATGGGTTTAACAATATGAGGACCATTGGAGGGACCATCATTGGAGAGAATTAATGAAGCTCCATGGTTTTAAGGATAAATGGAGGTACATGATTTTGTCCATCACCTCAAAGAGTTATATGGTACTAAAAATGAATGAATGAGGTCATTATACCACATTTTTGATAATATCACTGCTAGGTGGTGGTGTACGCATAAAGACCACCTTTTGTATTGGGATCAAGTGTGAGCTAATCTACATCATAGATTTCAACATGACAATAAGATCAAAGGTGCACTCTATTATAGTGGCATAGAAGCACTTGAACCTCACTTTGAGGCATGTGAAATAATATGGCAAGTTGAGATTTTTTTTTACTAGAATACCTATGGGTCCATACATTCTACGGAGCATTATGCACTTGGGCATAGGCTTGGTATATACATGAATAAAGGAACACGGGAATTATAGCATCTACAAAAGGAAAACATGATTTCGGTGCTTTCTTACTCTTCACCAAGGATGGACCTGCACTTTACTCTTCAAACCATACGTGAAGCAATTATTGGAGATTCAAATTTGGTGGGAGACCACTTGCATCATATTCATCGAGAACCAAAGGAACACTTGAGTTTATTCAATGATCCTCCCAAATAATCAACTCTTACACCACCAATAGTCTCTAGTGAAGAGCATCATGAAGAAATCCACTTGGGAAAGTAAAAGCTCATCTTTCAAGTAGATGAAGGAGAATGATCCACTCCATTTGATCCATTGAGTAACAACCTACATGTTCCTAAAAGTACTAACTCATGAACTATTTAGGACACCAACTCCCCTATAGATAACCCTTATCATGGGCCCATTCAAATTGTTTAAATTAATATTGGCATAGAGTAAGAACCTAAGGTAATGAACATTAGAAATTATTGGACTAAGAAATTTCAAAAATCTTTGAGTTGATGAAAGAGTATCAAGATGTGTTTCCAAGGAACTACAATGAATTGAAATGGGTCCACCCTTCTCTTGGGAAAATGCATATAAATTTTATTGATGGAGTTCATCCCATGAAAAATGCCCAAACTAGATGAACCCTAACCTCTAAGCATGTATGAAAGAAGATATCGATAACATGCTCCACACTAGAGTAATGACTCTTATTGATGAATCTAAATGGGTGAGTCCTATGTGAATCAGTATCAATAAGGATGGGTGTATTCGTATCTACATATATTATCATGTTTTGAATGCATTATATGTCATTGATCCTCTCCCAGCACCTTTCACAGAGGAAATCCTAGAAGGTGTTGTCAGTTGTGAGATATACTCCTTTACTGATGGGTTCTCAGGGTCACCAAGTATATATCGCTGAGGAAGATCACTCTAAGACCACATTTGCTGTGGAATGGGGCTCTTTTTCCTATACTATCATGCCTTTTGGGTTGAATAATACCCCAACATTATTCTCACAGGTAGTAGTGGAGGCCTTCAAATATTTTATCCATAAGTTTCTCCAAGTCTACTTAGATGATCAGATGGTATATGGGATGATCAAGGACCACTGTGTCAATCTAAGGCTCATGCTTGAGCATTGTTGAGTGTTAAAATTTTCTCTAAATTTTAAGAAATGTTAGTTTATAACACATTTTGGGGTACTCCTTGGGCATATCATTTTTAAAGAGGGAATCTTGGTAGATCCAGCCAAGGTTTCTATCATTCTCCATCTACTAGTGCCAAAAACTCAGTGTGAGGTACATGCATTTTTAGGATACATAGGTTACTATAGGAAGTTCATTTGAGGTTATGCCAAGATTGTAGTGCCCCTAGAAGAACTATTAAAGTATAATGAACAATTTATATGGACTAATTCCTAGAAAGCAACTTTTGAAACTCTAAAGAAAAGATTAGTTACCACTCTGATCTTGTAATTTTTGGATTGGACAAAACCTTTTCATATACATGTTGATGCATCTGGCCTAATAGTTTTCATAATACTTGCACAACCAAGAAAGGGAAATTTGGACCATCCCATGTACTTCACCAATAAGAAACTCACTTCGACTGAAAGGAACTATACCACCATTGAATGCGAAGCCTTGTCTATGGTTGATGTTCTACAAAAATTTAGATAATACCTACTAAATACACCATTTGTATTCTATACTAACCATGAGGATTTAAAGTATCTTGTCAACAAGCCAGTTCCCCATGGAAGAATTTTTCATTGGATAGTTCTCTTCTAAGAATTATAACTTTTTGTAGTATTAAAACTTGGGAAAACCAATTATGGACCTGATCATCTTTACCAAATTGAAAACAAAGAACCTCCACATGCTATAGAAGATGACCTTCCTAATTTACAACTCTTTTAAGTCATTAGAGTACTTGAAGAACTGGAGGATATTGCATCATTCCTCAATACTGGTTGTGCACCTGATTCTCTCACTTTACAAGAAAAGAAACAAATTGTGGTCCGCATCCCACCTTATCAACTCATAGTAGGAGATCTGTATAAGATGGACCATGATGAGGTACTACACCATTATGTAATGCAATATGAATACATTGAGGTATTATGAAAATTCCATGAAGGTATTGTTAGAGGACATTATGCTGGGGAGGTTACTACATATAAGGTGTTTCTTGCTAGACTCTAGTGGCCAACTTTATTTAAAGATGCAAAGGCATATTGAAAGTAATGTGATATTTGCCAGCATGTGGGAAGACCCAATAGAAGAGATGCCATGACATTGTGACCAATTTATTTGTAAGAACCATTTTAGAAGTGGCCTATTGAATTTTTGGGACCCATCACTCTAGTAGGATGAAGAATAGGCTTCTAGTACATAAATGTGGTAACTAACTACTTAACACACTGGGCTAAGGTAGTGCCAACCAAATAATGTATGACAGTGATTGTCATGTGGTTCATCTGGGAAAACATTATAACATGATTTGGATGTCCTCTAATCTTCACCAGTGATCAAGGAACCCACTTCTTGAATTAGAAAATTTGAATCATGTTGGCTGAATTTATGATTATGCATCACAAGACAACACCATACCACCCACAAGCCAATGGAATAATAAAATCATTCAACAAGATCCTCAATATCACTTTGACAAAAATCTATAATATTGGTAGAACTGATTAGGATGATAGGGTATCTATATTACTTTGGGCATACTAGACCACATACAAATGCCTCAACAAAAATACACCATTTTAACCTGGTATATGGAAAGGAATCAATCATGCTAGTCAAGTTCTTAGTTCCATCTCTTTAGATATCACGTATAGGAAACCTTGATGATGATGCATCTTTGAAAGCTTAGCTCGATAAACTCATGACACTAGATGAGGCTCAGTTCCTTGTCCACTGGAATCAAGATGTTGAGAAATGAAAATATAAAGCATGGCATGATCACCATCTAAAGAACAAAATCTTCACCTCATGTATGAAAGTTTTACTTTATTACTCTAATTTTTTGCACCACCCTAGAAAGCTATGCATTCATTGGGTTGGACCATTCATCATTCATAGTATTCAACCTACCAAAGCATGCCAAATAAAGTGAATAAATGGTCAATTCCTCTCAAGACATTATAATGGGAGTCAGCTTCAGCCATATTGTGATTTTATTTAAGTTTGTGTTATTTTTCAATAAGGCTTAAGGCCATTAGATTGGGATTTTCTATTTTCAATAAAAAGCATTGCTCTTGTGATGTGCAACTTGATTTTTAATTCTTAGTCCTTTAGTTGTTTTCATGGAAGACCATGAACCCTTTTAGTGTGGGGTAAAATATGCATATGAATACAATACATAACATGTCATCTCATAAGTTTCAAAGGTGTAAGAATCATACATGGCATACAAGTGATTAACGACACATGAGTCATTTAATAAAATAGATTCCCACTATTTGTGTGAAAGATGGTTTCTATTACTCTAAAAAAATGGGACAGTTGTTACCCATTTCCAAGAGAGGTGAGGGAAGGAATGAACCTTTAATGCAATAAGGGTAGTCATGACAAAAAGCATGTGAGTGGAATGATGGGACAAGTTTTTTAGAACACTAAAGGCTCGATGCAAGATTTTAAGTATGAAAACCATTAGAAGATGCACATTTATGGCTATAAATGACAAGGAGAGGAAATATATTAATGAGGTAGATTGGCTAGAGGACCTATAAATAACTAAGTTGAAGCCATTCTACACTTTACCTCACTATAATATTCAAGTGCTTAATGAATCAGAGAACCAGAGATGAATTCAATCTCATTATGGAATAGAGTGATTGAGAAATAAACAAAGACGCAAAAAGGATTTCCAAGTGGAGGAAGATTGTTAAGAGAAAATGCATGTAGAAGTGGGTTGAGGTCATTCTTTGTAAAAATTGTAGGTTACATGTTCTGCCATGTTGAAGTGTGAAGATCGAGAGCTGAGATAAGTTTGAACGCCACCACATATTCATTTGGGAATGTGGGATGGTTGAGAGTTAACCTTCGAGCACCATGGAGGGTAATGTGACCAAAAAAGAAGGCAAAAAGATTTGAAAAACTATCAACTATACCAGAAGAGAGAGAGGTGACGGAAGAATCATGGTTCCCTATAAGAGAGGAGCCTTTGGAAAACCTAGAATAAACACTAAGACAATATCAATGAATAGAAGTGTAGAGCAAGAGCATGAAAGAAGCTAAAATGGTGAAAAAGGGAAAATAAGCGCAAGCATCCTCATCATAGACCACCCCACCATCTCACCCTCAAACCATTTACATAGAAGAGATGTAATACCCCAAGTCAGTCTTATACATGGAAAAATAGGTTTCTAAGGTAGAAACTACAACCGTATTTGACTACAACCACCACCAATCAGGAAATGAGGTGCAGTTTCAAAATGATTATCAAGTCTAAACCACCAACACATAAAACTAAGTGTTTTATGACCTGACTATCAAGAACTAATTAGATAAATCTATCATTTTCCAACTCTTTAAACTAATATATTTTGGAAAGCCTACTGAGGTAGTTTAGTTCTTCCTCTCACACATTCATGAGGATTACATCCACTTTTCAGGGTGCAACATGAAGATTAGTGTAGAGAGTGTAGGTAAGGTCACAAGAATCCAATGCTTAAGGTTTAATGTATTGGATGACTTGGTAGATACAAAGTAAATCTAGTAGACTACCACTGTGTTTATACATCAAAATCAGGCACATGCAATGCACATTACAAACCTATAGGATCCCATCCTAAGAGTCACAGTGTGGATCATTTCCACCAAGGTAAGAGGGACTGATCAATGGAAAGAGGTGGATATGGCCCACCTTCACATAGAAAACCATGTAATGTAAGGAATATAGTACAACTAAGCATTTTAGTTTGCCTAAAATATAACCAAAGATGCAGAGAAGGTGCATATAATGCCTAAGTTTTGGTTTTTATGGGGATAAATCTTATTATTTTTGGTTTTTGATGAAATTAGCATGCCTGGCTATAGTTTAGGATCTTTGAAGTGGGTGTATCCCCCCACTCATAAGTCCATCACCAAATGCTACAAATCTTTCACCTACCCTCAACACATCACTCTAACATATAATTTATGTTATACAAATGGGGTTACTAGAAAAGGGAATACCAAGCCTAAAAAACAGAATGAATATGGATGAAATGATGGATGGGATGACAAAAGGATGAGGGTGATACTTAAAAGGGGATGAAGACCAAGGAATAATGGGTTAAGGATTTTTAATGAACACATCATGAAAGAATAAGATATTTAGTTGCTTGAGTGTCCATTGGAGGATATGCTAATATGATTATAGAACACCTCTCAAGACCTCTTTTATGTTCTTACAAATGTCAAGATGGGAAGGAAGGATGGATATAATAGGATGCATGATATGATAGTGGATGATGGGTAAGATTAATGGATCAAGGGATAAGATAGACAAGGGATATTATGTGGATGGGTTTTCCCCCAAGTGTTTAGGTACAATGTGTTGGGTGAATATTTTGTCACCAATTGACTGATGACAAAATGGTTACATCAACCACATCATAAGGAGATTTATATGGAAAAATGGGTGTGGTGACCACATCCAGAATAAGATAAATCTCTCCTCTCAGCAAGGGGAGGTTCCCTATAATTTATAGTGTATATATATATATATATATATATATATATATATATATATATATATATATATATATATATATATATATAAGATGAAAATACACACAGGGGTGAAATCATACCATCCATCTCTCTTTTTTCAGAGATGATGCTCACAAAATAGAGGAGAATTCCTAGGTAATTACTGAAGGCATTTCTCTTCTTTCAAAAATGATGTTTAGAAAACCAGATGAAGACTTCCTAGGTAGTAACTGTAACCACAAGAAACCCATGAAAGCACAAAGTCTTTCATTGCTTCTCTCACTAATTTAGGACAAGGAAACCATAGAATGAAGTGTAGCCCAAAGTCTCCACCACATACTACAACAGAGTGAAAGATTATGAAGGATAAAGAGAGCTCAAAGTCTCTCTTGTATCCTTTAAACAAAATACAAAATGAAGACAATTATGGTAGCACAATGTCTCCCATAGTCAGCTTCAAGACATCTTCTAGCTTATTTCCACTTGTTCTGCTTGTTTGATTAAATGGACAAGACTGTATTTAGGAAAAAGACATAAGAACAATTTTCTAAATGACACAAGCTATTTCCACATTCACTTAACAAAATATGATTAATAGTCTGAGCTCAAAGTCTTAAGAATGCCTTTCAATTTTGATAGAGTTTTTCTTCTAATAATAGAGAGATATTTATTATACAAAATGGGAGATTACAATATATAGCATCACAAGAAAGACTTGGGCGCTTGTTTTCATGAAAATAGTCCATGTTGAATTAAATGCATTGAATATTTGTGAAAGGGCCATGCTAAAATAGGTCATCAGCCTTGACTTTGGCATTCTAAATCATCTCAAATGTCTCATCCTCAGCATGGGTTGTCTGGTCTTCTTTATGACTCTTACACGGCTGTCCATTCACCTTTACTTAATGTAAAAAAATAGGCTGCACCTTTGAATGTTTATGTTCTTTGATGTCCACTTGGTGGATTCACCTACTACAAATAACTCTCCTACAAATATTTCTAGATTTTCTGTAGTTGTTTTCTCTTTCTTTCCCACATTTTGTCTCTTCCTAGTGATCTGAGCTCTCGAGGCTATCTTCTTGATTTTTGGTGGCTCCTTTCTGGGCTAGTTGCTGAGCTTATTCATAGGTCTTTTGAAAACCAATGGTTATTTCATCACCTTAAATTTGACATCCATGTGGATGTCACCAATTGCTTGAACCTCTTTGAACCTTGAACCTTGAACTCTTTTGGTTCAAAGGTTCAATGGTTCAAAGGTTCGACGATTGAATATTTTGTAAAGGGCCGCGTTCACTCTCTTTTTCTTCTTCGATTGAACCATTTGGTTGAACTTATTTCTAAAATATTCTGCTTCTTTCATTTGCTCAAATCTTCCTTTTGAACTTTGAACTCTTTAAACCCTTTGAACCTTTGAACCATTTTGGTTCAAGGTTCAACAATTCAATCTCTTTCTTTGAATCCTTTGAAGCTTCAAACTCTCTAGATACTTTCCTTTTCTAAGTTCGTCAAACTCTTTGAACTTGTTGAACCTTTAAACATTTGAACTCTTTGAAGTTCAAGGTTCAACAGTTCAACAATTCAATCTTAACTCTTTGAATCCTTCTTTAATTTAAGTCCATCAAAGTCATTTGAACCTTTGAACTCATTGAACCTTTAAACCTTGCGGAGGCAGGGTTCAATGGTTCAATAGTTCAAAGTGGTTCATTCTAATTGTTTGAATCCAATTGTTAATTCTTTTGATTGAACCTTTGCATTAAACCATTCTCAAAACACTAAGGAAAAGCCTTAAGTGTTTTGAACTTCCTTTAAAGAAAGCCCTCCTGTTAAACCTGTGACTTCCTTAGCTGAAAAAGCTTGAATATTTGAAAAACTTAACTACTCAGAACATTTTGTAAGAAAGAAAGAGACCATTTTGGCCTGCAAGACCAAAATGAATGGCATGTTGTCACAAAAACAAGTGACATATTTTGGGAACAACAACTAGCTCCAGTTGGAGAACTTCCATCGATTGAAAACTGAAGCAATCAAAGGGAGTAGAATCCAAAATCTCAGTGCCTTCATTTATGCCATTAGGCTATAGAGTCATGCTTACCCAAAAGAAAGAGGCCAAAAAATAAACGATGCCAAAAACACAAAATAAAAAAAGACTATACATATATACAAATGGACTTATTTGATACTTCAAGGATTGAAGTGCTTCAGATGCTACCCATTGTGAGATAGAGTAAATGGCATTCCATCTTGATATCTCAGCAAGAAACTATTTTCACCATTTAAATGATGAATGGCAAATGGGCCTCTCCATAAGGAATCCAATTTTCCATGCATTCCTTTTGGTTCTCTCCTCTTGTCCCACAACAAGACTTGATCTCTGATCTAAAAATCATGGATCCTTACTTTCTGGTCGAAGAGTCTCTTTACCAGACTTTGATGCACAACAATTCAGTCCACCACCATAGTTCATTGCTCATTTAGTTCAGTCAAGTACATGATCCTTTTGTCGATGGAGATTTCAAAAGTTGAATCTTCTATTGCTTTTGCTAATTTTAATGCTAGTAATTCTAGGGTGATTGGTATCTCTGCATTCAGCTCATATAGAAGTTGGAATGGGGACATACCAATTACCCTCTTGGGTGTAATTCTGTCTACCCATAAAGCATCAATCAATGCTTTATGCTAAGTTTTCTGATTGTCATCTATCAGTGTCTTGATAATGGTCACCAAGTTCTTGTTGCTTGATTCTGTTTGACCATTTCCTTGTAGATAATAGTCAGAAGAGTGGGAGAGGATAATCCCATAATAGTAGTAGAACTAGGTAATCTCATGAGAAGAGAAACAAACTGCATTATCTATTAAAATCTTAGTTGGGACCCCAAACTTGGAAATGATATTTTCCTTGAGGAAATTACATACTACTTCTGAAGCAGCATGCATGACTGGAATGGCTTCCACCCACTTGGTAAAGTAGTCTGTGGCTGTAAGGACATAATCATATTTAGCACTCAAAGACATTTATAGTGCCAATAAAATCAATTCCCTATTGCTAAAATGACTCTTCTATTACCACAGGCTTGAGAGGTAATGTAACCAACTTGGGTTTGCCAATGAACTATTGACATAGCTCTTATCTACGCACTCAAGTGTATAAATCTAAAAATAGAGTAGGCCAATAATATCTGGCTCATAGAATATTATGGGCAGTCACAGGCACAAAAAATGTCCTCCACAAGCTAAATTGTGAAAAGACTCCAAAAGTTTGTTCTGCTTCACTTTATCCAGGAAGCAAAGGAATACCCCATCAAGGTTCCTCTTATATAGACCATTTTCCCATAAGACAAAATTGGTAGCTTTCAACTTAACAGTCCTCTTTTCTTTACGAGATAGGTAAGCAGGACACTCGCCATAGGTAAGGAAATGAGCAATATTTGAATACCACTCATTCGTAGTGGTGACGAAGAGAACTGTTGGTGTGTCTTCAACTTCTATTTTTTCATAACCTATTTCTCTTAGTATGTTATCAGAAATTAATTGGTAGAGGCCCCTTCCCCACACAAGATTCATAGGTTTGATAACAAGATCAAACTCCTAGATTTTGGCAATCCAATTGCCCCTTTTGGTTCCAAACTCCTGCTAAGTTAGTATAGACTTGACTATTGTATCAGGGACTAAAGAAATGATGTGTGAGTTTAAGATGTAAAAATGGAAGTGCTTTACCACCTTTACCACAACATAAGCATGCTTCTCCATGTTTGAATACTTCAGCTCATGAGCTTTGAGAGGAAAACTCATGAAAGATATGGGAGATTCCACACTTTCTTTGTTCTATTGAACTAAAATGGCTAAAAGCGTGTGTTCAAGAGCATAGATGTACATCATGAAGTCTTTAGTGTAATCATAACAAACTAAGATTGGGGCATGGGTGATAGCTTCTTTGATGTCTTGAAATGTTGACTTGCCTTCTTTAGTCCAGCTGAAAGTGGCTTTGCCCTTCATTATATTGACAATGTGGTGAGTCTTCTCTATGAATTTAGGAATGAACCTTCATAAAAAGTTCACCTTTCCAAAGAAAGAGTGAATTTCATTGTTACTAGTAGGAAGAAAAATCTCTTGAATGGATTTGACCATTTATGGGTCAATCTTTATGCCTTTTTAAGACACAGTGTGACTGAGAAGTTTCCCTTTAGTAACCCTAAAAATTAATTTTTTGGGATTAAGAGAAATACCATTCTACCTACGTCATTTTAGCACTTATTGTAGATGATGCACATGATCAGGATGATACTTAGAAAAGACTGTCAAATCATCAAGGTATACCATAATGAACTTACCTATTTCATTTATAAAAGCAAGATCCATCACTCTTTGAAATTTGGTGTCAGCATTGATCAAACTAAAAGGCATTCTGTGATATGAAAAAGTGCCCCAAGGTGTTGTGAAAGTGGTCTTATGTTGGTCTACTTCACCAACTTGCACTTGATTATATCCCAAAAAACCATCTAGCATTGATAACATCTCAGCACCAGTCACTGTCTGCAGCAACTGATCCATGATGGACAGGGGATAGTTGTCTTTTAAAGATGACTGATTTAGATTTTTGAAATCAACATAGGCAAATTTCTCCATTCTTATTTCTCATAGGGACTATGTTCACAATTCAGATGGAATGATGGATTGGGAAAATAATTCTTGTATTTAGTATTTTCTATATTTTAGATAAAATTATGCCTAATATCTTGGGATTGTACTGCCTTTGTTTCTGCTTATGAGGCAATGACCCAATCTTAAGAGGAATTTCATGTTGTATTTCTTTAAGTCTGAGTGATTTTAGATCATCATAAGATTATGCCAAAATATCAATATAATGGCAAAGCAAAGTGATAAATTTGAGTTTTTCATCAGGGGTACAACAATTTCCAATGTTGACCATTTTTGGATTGTCTTCTGTACTCAAATTTAATTGATCAAAATCCTTAGAGGATTTTAAATCCATTTGCTATTTCTTGACAAACCTATCATACTTGTCAAAAAATTTCTCAAGAGAAACTAATCCTTTGGGAATTTTATTCTCTTTGAGATGAAGGAACTCTTCATCAGCTTTTGAATTTGTTTCAGGAGCTGATTCCCATGGTGGAGATTCACTATCTTCAAATTGAAGCTTCTCAAAGTTATCTATATATTCCAAAAAAGTAGTGATTTAATTGTTGCCATTAAACGTCTACCAATGGTCAGCATTATTAGGTACACTTGGTCAAAAGACCAACTTGATAGTGTACCTATCTTCTTTGAAATCTTAGTGAGAGACCAAGAGAGTTACAGAGACGGCTAATGCATCTGCATGACTATTGAATTCTCTAGGCACGGTAGAAATATTGAAAGCATCAAAACTTTTAATGCAGTTCCACACCAAATTATGATAATATCATAATCTCTCATTCTTGGTTTGATATAGGTTTCTCACCTGACAAACCACTATCTCAGCATCTCCTTTGGCATGAAGGAGCTTAATACCTTTACCTTGAACATCCTTTAATATGAGTAGCAGTGATTCATACTCAGCAGTGTTGTTAGTGTTGCTGAACTACAACTTATATGCATAGAGGAAAATATCTCCTTGAGGAGATATCAAAACAACTCTAACTCCAAAACCAGTAGAAGAATTGTTGCCATCAAATTTTAGAATCCAGACATCATTAGAATCTGGTCTTCTTTCATATTTTTTTTCATTAGGGAGAGAAGATCATTTTTCATCTGTACTATGCCCTACCAATTATTCTAATGTATTATTTGAATATTTTAGATTGTCGCCTATAGAAATTTTATCTACTGAAACAAGAATGTCTTCAGTAGACAAAAAGTAATTATCCATGCCTGAAGACTCAAATAAAATTTGAGCTTTAGGGGCTGATGTTTGAGTGACAATGTACTTCAATTCCTTCTTAGGAAGTAGATTTTGCATGATGCCCTTGACAGGGATCCTCACCTCAAATAGGTTCATGCTCAATTCTCCACTAACATTCTTGCAAAAATTTTGCCCAAGAAGAATGCCATAGGAGGCTGGGACGTCAGCCACCAGAACTATCATTTTAATTCTTTTATCTGGGAAGGCCGCAAATGCAAATTAGGCATCATTGATTTGTCCCAGTAGAGGCACTTATTTGTTTTCCATGGAGAAACATCTCTTAAAGGTCTTACTTAGCATGAGACCAAGAGATTCTGCCACCTTGGTGGGCATGACATTGTCAAAAGCTCCTGAGTCTATAATGCAATTGTTCAGCTGATGATTGTTTATCAACAGGGAGACATAAAATGGTTATATCTTTTCAAGGGTAGCTGGAGGAGTAATCACATGATTATTTTGGGTAGGTGTGTTCTTTAGGGGAACTGGAGTTACTTTCAAAAAAATTTGTCCTGCAAGGATGGTTTTATTCTTGATGCATTGAACTAACCTATCTAATTGCTTAGGGTTGGATTGCAAGAATTCAAACTCAGACATTTGAATTTTGGTCTTTTTAACATGGTCAATTATATCAAATGACTAAAAAAATTAGAAATAGAGGAAAGCAGTCCATTAATCTAGGTTTTACTGGGTGTAGGACTGGTCTACGAATTTGAAGTAGAAGGTGAAGGAAAATTTGAGATACTTTTTTAGTGATCACTAGGTCCTTTGATTGGAAAGGTAGAGAAGCCTCTCATTTAGTAATTGAAATCATTGGTCGAGATTATTTCCCTAATTTTCTTTTATCTACTTGTTGAGATGACTAGTTCTGGGACCTTATAAATACTATGTATGATCTATCAAATGCTTCTCTTTTACTTCTGGGTTCATCCTAGTAATTCAATAAACCAATGTTAGAGTCACCAACTGATTCTTCTTGGCCTTACACAAAGAGTTCAGCATCATCTTCTTGATTCAACTCAAGTTGGAAAGAAAAATTAGATTCAGTTTCAAGATAACCAACTTCTGAGTTAGCTGGTGCTGCTTCAATGGCAAGCTTCCCTAGTGGGGGAAGAAGGCGATTTGGCTACCCTTGATTTCTAGTAGCATTACCCTGATATGATTGGTTGGAAAATTTTCTCCTTAGTATATCCTAATAAAAAGGAAGAGTAGACATCCCTTGCACCATTTACTTTTTTAGAGCTAACAATTCATTTGCTAGCTTTTGCACCATAAGATCAGTGGTGCTTGTAGAAGAATATTCAGAAGATGAAGAAGATTTACTTATGTTAAGATCTCTTCTTATCTTTTCTACCAAGATAAGATCATCTTCAACCTTAGTGGCCAAAATCTAAGCTGCAACAAGATCTATGTGGCCAACGCACCTCAACTGGAAACTCACTTTAGGAAGTTGAGAATTGATGAAGAAGCATTTAAGATTTTTAGGTGTCGGCTGAGCAATGGTAGGAATCCTATTCCTCAGCTTTTCAAATTTAGCAATGAAGTCTCATATGGGTTCATGAAGCTCCTTCATTTGTGTAAGCTAAGCTAATAAGGCATGTGTATCTTCTACAGGTTTGAATCTAGCCTCGAACTTAGCCTTGAGAGTGTTTCAGTCAGTCACTATTTGTGCTTACAAATGATAAAACCAGTCTGCGATAGTGCCTTATAATGTTTCCATAAATAGTCTGACTGCTATGTCTTTATATTTAATGCCTATCACACCATGGGCTATGTAAAAGATTTCAATATGTTTATCAGGATGAAATCTCCCATCACCATAGAACTTGGGATAAATTCTTTCTTGAACTACGGGGTAGTTCATGTAAAGGTGGGGTTAGATTTAGAGGACCAAAAGTATTACCCCAAGGGCCTTGAGCTACCATGATATGATTGTTGAAGGGAGGGATAGTAAATCTCTATGGGATATGTATAGACAAATCTCTCCTAGTAGAGGAAAGAGCATCTTTACCTGGTATTAGGGACCTGACGTTTATAGGAGGAAAACTTCTAGTTCGCTACAGGTGAGATGGTGGAGGAAAAAGATTAAAATTACTTAGCTACACCAACTCAAATACAGAGTCAATAATACTTTGAGCTCTCTGGCTTCACGTGTATGGTGGATTTTCTAGATTGTAAAATGAAAATGGAAAAGAACTGAAACTACTTCAATTTGAAGCTTAAGGCTTCAAGCTGCATGTTCTTCCCTAGCGAAGTCACCAAAAAGTGTTAGCGTGGAGCTGTTTGTGTTCTAACCTCAGCAGATATGAAATGTTAATGGAAAAGAATTGAATATTCCATTCTTTCCCAGTAGAGTCATAAAAAATTATTGGGTGAATATTTTGTCACCAGCTGATTGACTATAAAATGGTTACATCAACCACAACATAATGAGATTTATGTGGCAAAATACGTGTGGTGACCACAGCTAGAATGAGATAAATCTCTTGTCTCAACAAGGGGAGGTTCCCTATAATTTATAGGATATATACACACAGGGGTGAAATCATACCATCCATCTCTCTTTTTTTAGAGATGATGATCACAAAATAGAGGAGAATTCCTAGGTAATTGCTGAAGGCATTTCTTTTCTTTCAGAAATGATGTTTAGAAAACTAGAGAAAGACTTCCTAGGTAGTAACTATAACCACAAGAAACCCATGAAAGCATAAAGGATTTCGTTGCTTTTCTCATTAATTTAGGACAAGAAAACTGTAGAATGAAGTGTAGCCCAAAGTCTCCACTGCATACTATAACAGAGTGAAAGATTACGAAGGATAAAGAGAGCTCAAAGTCTCTCTAGTATCCTTTACATAAAACATAAACTGAAGAAAATTATGGTAGCACAAAGTCTCCCACATTCAGCTTCAGGACATCTTTTAGCTTATTTCCACTTGTTCTGCTTGTTTGATTAAATGGACAAGACTGTATTTAGGAAAAAGACATAAAAACAATTTTCTAAATGACAAAAGCTATTTCAACACAAAGTTTGAAAGGTCACTTCCTTTCTCATTCACTTAAAAAAAATATGATTAACAGTCTGAGCTCAAAGTCTCAAGAATGCCTTTCAATTTAGGCAGAGCTTCACTTTTGATAATAGAGAGATCTCTATTATATAAAATGAGAGATTACAATATATAGCATCACAAGAAAGACTTGGGCACTTATTTTCATGAAAATGACCCATACCATTGAATATCTATGAAAAGGCCATGTTGGAACAGGTCATCAGCCTTGACTTTCGCATTCTGAATCATCTCAAATGTCTCTTCTTAATTATGGGTTATCTGGTCTTCTTTATGATGCTTACACGGTTGTCCATTCACCTTTACTTAATATAAAAAAATAGGCCACACCTTTAAATGTTTATGTTCTCTGATGTCCACCTAGTGGACTATTCCACCTACTATAAATAACTCTCCTACAGATATGTCTAGATTTCTTGTAGTTGTTTTCTCTTTTCTTGCCACATTTTGTCTCTTCCTGGTGATCTGAGCTCTTGGGGCTATCTTCTCACTTTCTGTTGGCTCCTTCAACTCCTTTCTAGGCTGGTCACTGAGCTTGTTCTCAAGGCTTTTGAAAACCAACGGTTATTCCATCACCCTAAAATTTATGTCTACGAGGATGTCACTGGTCGCTTGAACCTTTTTGAACCTTGAACTCTTTTGGTTCAAAGGTTCAATGGTTCAAAGGTTCAACAGTTCAACGATTAAATGTTTTGTAAAGGGCCACATTCATTCTCTTTTTCTTCTTTGGTTGAACCATTTCTTTGAACCATTTTGTTGAAATTCTTTCTGGAATCTTCTGCTTCTTTCATTCACTCAAAGATTCCTTTCAAAATTTAAACTCTTTGAACCCTTTGAACCTTTGAACCATTTTGGTTCAAGGTTCAATGATTCATTCTCATTCTTCGAATATTTTGAAGCTTTGAACTCTCTGGATCCTTTCCTTTTCTAAGTCCGTTGAACTCTTTGAAAATTTTGAACCTTTGAAATCTTGAACTATTTTCACCATTTAAATGAATGGCAAATGGGCCTCTCCATAAGGAATCCAATTTTCCATGCATTCTTTTTGGTTCTCTCCTCTTGTCCCACAACAAGACTGGATCTCCAATCTGAAATTCATAGATCCTTACTTTCTGGTCGAAGAGTCTCTTTACCAAACTTTGATGTGCAATAATTTAGTCCACCACTATAGTTTGTTGCTCATTTAGTTCAGTTAAGCACATGATCCTTTTGTCAATGGAGCTTTCAAAAGTTGAGTCTTCTACTACTTTTGCTAATTTTAATACTAGTAATTTTAGGGTGATTGGTATCTCTATATTCAGATCATACAAAAGTTGGAATGGGGACATACCAATTTCCCTCTTAGGTGTAATTCTGTCTATCCATAAAGTTTCAAGCAATGCTTTATGCCAGGTTCTCTGATTGTCTTCTACCAACTTCTTGATAATAATCAATAGATTCTTGTTGCTTGATTCTACTTAACCATTTCCTTGTGAATAATAGTCAGAAGAGTGGGAGAGGATAATCCCATAATAGTAGTAGAACTGGGTAATCTCATGAGAAGAAAAACATGATGCATTGTCTGTTACAATCTTGGTTGGGACCCCAAAGCTGGAAATGATGTTTTCCTTGAGGAAATTACACATTACTTCTAAAGTAACATGCTTGACTGGAATGGATTCCACCCACTTGGTAAAGTAGTATGTGGCTATAAGGACATAATCATGTCCAACACTCGAAGACAAATTTATAGTGCCAATGAAATCAATTTCCCAATGCTGAAATAGCTCTTCTATTACCACAAGCTTGAGAGGTAACGCAGCCAACTTGGGTTTGCCAATAAACTATTGACATAGCTCACATCTACGCACCCAAGTGTATGAATCTAAAAATAGAGTAGGCCAATAGTACCTAGCTCACAAAATCTTATGGGCAGTCACAGGCGCATAAAAATGTCCTCCACAAGGTAAATTGTGGAAAGACTCCAAAAGTTTGTTCTGCTACACTTTATCCATGTAGCGAAGGAATACCCCATCAAGGTTCCTCTTATACAAACCATTGTCCCATAGGACAAAGTTGGCAGCTTTCAACTTAACAGTCCTCTTTTCTTTATGATACAGGTGAGCAGGACACTCACCATAGGTAAGGAAATGAGAAATATTTGAATACCGCTCATTCATAGTGGTGACAAAGAGAATTGTTGGCATGTCTTCAACTTCCATTTCTTCATGCCCTATTTCTCTTAGTATGTTATTAGCAATTAATTGGCATAGGATCCTTCCCCACATAAGCTTTGTAGGTTTGATAACAAGATCAAACTTCTAGATTTTGGAAATCTAATTTCTCTTTTTGGTTCCAAACTCCTGCTGAGTTAGTATGGACTTGACTATTGTATCAGGGACTAGAGCAACAATGTGTGAGTTCAAGATGTAAAAATGGAAGTGCTTTACCGCCTTTACCATAGCATAAGCATGCTTCTCCATGTTTGAATACTTTAGCTCATGAGATTTGAGAGGACAACTCATGAAATATATGGGAGATTCCACACTTTCTTTGTTTTACTGAACTAAAATGGCTAAAAGCGTGTGTTTAGAAGCATAGCTGTACATCATGAAGTCTTTAGTGTAATCAGGACAAAACAAGATTGGGGCATGAGAGATAGCTTCCTTGATGTCTTGAAATGCCGACTTGCCTTCTTTAGTCCAGTTGAAAGTGGCTTTGCCTTTCATCATATTGATAATGTGGCGAGTCTTCTCTATGAATTCAGGAATGAACCTTCATAAAAAGTTCACTTTTTGAAAGAAAGAATGAATTGCAATCTTCTTGGTAGGAAGAAAAATCTCTTAAATGGATTTGACCATTTCTAGGTTGATCTTTATGCCTTCTCAGGATACAGTGTGATCAAGAAGTTTCCCTTCAATAACCCCAAAAATCAATTTTTCTAGATTAAGAGAAATACCATTCTGCCTACATCGCTCCAACACTTGTTGTAGATGATGCACATGATCAGGATGATGCTTAGAAAAGACTATCAAATCATCAAGGTATATCATAATGAACTTATCCATTTTATTTCTGAAAGCAAGATCCATCGCTCTTTAGAAGGTTGTGCTAGCATTGATCAAATTGAAAGGCATTCCTGAGACTTTTAGCTCAGACCATTAATCATATTTTGTTAAGTGAATAAGAAAGCAAGTGACTTTTCAAACTTTGTGTTGAAATAGCTTGTGTCATTTAAGAAATTGTTCTTATGTATTTTTCCTAAATACAGTCTTGTCCATTTAATCAAACAATCAGAACAAGTGGAAATAAGTTGGAAGATGTCCTAAAGCCGACTGTGGGAGACCTTGTGCTATCATAATTGTCTTCAGTCCGTGTTTTGTGTAAAGGATACTAGAGAGACTTTGATCTCTCTTTATCCTTCGTAATCTTTCAATCTATTGTAGTATGCAGTGGAGACTTTGGGCTACACTTCATTCTACAGTTTATTTGTCCTAAATCAGTAAAAGAAGCAATGAAAGACTTTGTGCTTTCATGGGTTTCTTGTGGTTACCATTACTACCTAGGAAGTTTTCCTCTAGTTTTGTGAACATAATTTCTGAAAGAAGAGAAATGCTTTCAGCAATTACCTAAGAATTCTCCTCTATTTTGTGAACATCATCTCTAAAAAAAGAGAGATGGATGGTATGATTTCACTCCTGTGTGTATTTTTAGCTTATATATATATATTATAGGGAACCTCCCCTTGCTGAGAGGAGAAATTTATCTCATTCTGGCTATGGTCACCACACCCATTTTACCGCATAAATATCCTTATGTTGTGGTTGATGTAACCATTTTGTCGTCAGTCAGCTGGTGAAAAAATATTCACCCAATAATTTTGGGTGACTCCACTAGGGATGAATGAGTAATTTTGATATTTTTCTAGCAGTTCCACGCCAACAATTTTTGGCAACTCCACTAGGGATCGATGAGTAATTTTGATCTTTTTCCAGTAGCTCCACACCAACACAATGTGAGTAATATATTATTCTACCATGATGCTTGAAAGTAGTTTTGATGATGGTACTTTCCCAAGGCACTTTTAAACTAGTTTTCACCATTGGATGAATGATTTTTATTTCATTTTATTTTTATTTTTTTGACTTTTTTGAATTTTTATATGGAATCTCAATTTATTGGATATGGTTATGAGATGAAATAATATAGCCAACACCAATTCTAGAGACATTTGGTGTTAGGATCATGTATTTATTATCTTTGTTGATTCTTGATTGAGACCCCTCTAGATATTTTGACTAGGTGTCTTCATCACCCCTATGAGGGGTAATGTTGCCTAGGAAGGTGGTGTGAGGTATGGATTAGATTAGATCTTGATGTTGATGGAGGTGTATTGGACTTGAATGGATGGTAAGATCATGATAAATAGGTGTGATGTGTGATTAAGAGATCAGACTATCTATCACACACATCATTGGAGATATTGGATATTTTATATTTGATCGGTGCCATATGACAAAATACTTTAAGAGATCCAAGACACTTTGACTTTATAGTTCATCTTTGATCTGATTATTTGAAGGATGATCAGCCACATAATTGTTGTCCCCCAAAATTATCACTCATTTTTGGGACAACATTTGAACTATTTTGGTCCTACAGACCAAAATTGTCTCTTCCCTTTTTGAAATTTGTCTTAGGCATTCAAATTCCTCATTTTTCAAGCTTCTTAGAAATCTATAGACTCTGCAGGCTTGAATCTATGGACTTTCCAGGCTTGAATCTATGGACTCAGTAGAAGATAAATCTATGGACTCAGTAGGAACAGAAATCTATGAACTCTGCAAGAAAAGAAAATCTACAGACTCTGCAGGCCAAGTTTAATGGACTTCATAGGTTGATTTCTACGGACTCTGCAGGAATGAAGCAATCGGTTTAATAACCAGGTTCAACCAAAAGAGTTCATCGGTAATATTCTAAGCAAGGATTGAACCATTGAACCTTGAACCATTTTGGTCCCATGGGCTCAACAGGTTCAAAGGTTCAACATCAGCAACAAGAGTTCAACTGCTTCTAGGTTTAAAGGCTTCTATAGTTAGGTTCAATCAAAGGAATTTTCGAGGGTTGAACCATTGAACCATTGAACCACTTTGGTTTAAAGGTTCAACGGGTTCAAGGTTCAATAGGTTCAATGCATTTGGTTCAACAAGGATCAAAAGGACTTAGCCAAATCAAAGGAAATGAACCATTGAACCATTGAACCAAAGTTGGTTCAATGATCAATTAATCAAACAGTTTAATGGCTTTTGGTTCAATCAAAGGGTTCATCAGCTTGAACCATTTTGGTTCAAAGCTTGGTTCAACAGTTGGTTCAAAGGAGTGGTTCAATGCAAAAATTCAAGAGATCCTCCTAAAGGGACAAGTGCCCTTGCAAAGGGCACTTGGTCGACAAAAACACCCTTTAGAAGGGTCATTTTCAAGGAAGCTGCAAAGGTATATTCTTTTGAAATTTTGTTTAAGGCAACTGAAAGACAAAAATATTTCCTTCGATAAAAATACTAAGGCATATTTCCTTCAGACTTTTTGTCCAAAGGAATTCCTTTAGATAAAAAGTCTGAAAGAATCAAAAAGGTTGCGGGAAGAAAGCCTGAAGGAGTTTCTCAAAGCCAAAGAACAAAGCAATAATTCCATAGACTTTTTGTCTACGAGAAATTGTCCACAGACTTTTTGTCCGCAGGAAAGTGTCTGCAGAAAAATCCCACGGGAAAGTGTCCGCAAAAAAAGCCCATGGGAAGGTGTCCGAAGAACTCTGAAGACAAAAGGCCACCAAAGGACCCCAAAAGATAGGTGGCCTTATGGGGGACTCTCGACTGCTAACTTAAAGGACACTCCCCCAAAGCTGAAGGGTCACCTTCCCTTTGGGAGGATGCAAAGAAAAGGACTTAGCGACCCACCAGAATAAAGAACTTAGCCTAAAGGATATCTGAAGACCACTCAAAGGGTAGATACCCTTGCGGGGGCTCTTCTTGACCCAAAGCAGATCATTTCTTAAGGCTTAAAAGGCAGGTCCCCTCTGAGAAAGCTCAAATGACAAAATGGAAGGAATTGCCGAGGAAAGTGACGTGCTCACAGATGTCAAAGTTACGACAATGAAATAGCCTTTGATCC
This sequence comes from Torreya grandis, assembly GCA_037957365.1. Taxonomy (NCBI): domain Eukaryota; kingdom Viridiplantae; phylum Streptophyta; class Pinopsida; order Cupressales; family Taxaceae; genus Torreya; species Torreya grandis. Next base: position 1,037,473 of record JARHVA010000102.1, read on the forward strand.
TTGTAGTTTTAAATCTACAGACCTGAATGCATTCAAAGGCTTTGAGGTCAAGATCAGTAGGAAGAAATTAAGGAATAAAACATCAAATTAAATCCAGGACCTGATTCAATTAACCAAAAAATGAGGAACGATGAGGAAGGACCAGAAACATTTACACATCAGATATGTTTCTAGAAGTAGACTGCCAGGTGGACATTGAAAGATGCAAACTTTCAATAGCATGACTTGTTTCTCTGCATTGAGAAAAGCAAATGGGTAGATGCCTCTAAATTCTAGCCTATCTTCTTAACAAAGTTTAATGCAATTTGATGTGTTAATATTCCCAAGTCTGTCTTAAAGAGGCTATATAAGGGACTCTCTTGTTAGTGTAAAAATATCTCTCTCTGACAATCAGAAATGAAACTTTGCCCAAATTGAAAGGCATTATTGAGACTTTGAGCTTAGATTTTTGATCATATTTTGTTATTAGAATAAGAAAGCAAGTGACTTTTCAGACTTTGTGCTATGATATCTTTGTTGTTGGGGAAACCGTTCTTATGTCTTTTTCCTTAATATATTTTCTATTCCTTTAATTCAATAAGTAGAATTAGTGAAAGTAGTCAGGAAGGTGTCTTGAAGTCAACTGTGGAGAGACTTTGTGCTCCCATAATTGCCTTTAGTGTGTTTTCTTTTTATTTCTATGTAAAGGACCTTGGGATGACTTTGTGCCCTCATTGTCCTTTGTATCTCACTCTTGGGCAATTTAGGTGGAGACTTTGTGCTACATCTCAATTTGCTAGTTACTACATCCTTGGTTACATTTTGATTTTACCACCAGGAGTATTCTTGTGGTTTGTTGAATAGTACTTTTGAAAGAAGAAGAGTGCTTTATGTCATTTCCCTTGAGATTTCTCCTTTGATCTGCACGCATCATCTCTGAAAAAAGAGAGATGGATGGTTTATCCTACCCTCGAGTATTATTTTATATTTATATATATATAGGGAACCTCCCCTTGATGAGAGGAGAGATTAGTCCCCTTTTGATGTGGTAAACCTACACATTTGGATGACCAATATTCCTACTTTGACTGATCAGACCTATTTTGTTTATAAATACACTGATCGACAAAATATTCAACCAATAGTTTTTGGTTACTCCGCTGGGGATTATAACCCATTATCATTATACCCTATCCATTACAGACTCTAGTGACTTTGTTACTTGTCTTACCCATTATCCATTTATAACCTTACCATCTTCCTCCACCTCCATTATTTTATCTGGTCTGCAAAACTAGAGCTGCTAAGAAAGAGTGTGTAGTTTAAAGCCTCAAGCTTCAAATTGAAGCAAGGTCAATTCATTTCCATTTTTATTTCACAATCTAGTAGATTCAAGGTATAAACGAAGCCAAAGGGCTAAAGGGATTATTGACCCTATATTCGAGTTGGTACAACAAAGTAATTTTGAGTTGTTTCCTTCACCATCTCGCCTCCAACGAACCAAGAGCTTTCCTCTTACTAAAGTCAGATCTCCATTTCCAAACAAAGTATCCACTTCTATTGTTGATAAAGCTTTGCCAATAATTACCCCTCTAAGATTTGTTATTCCTCCTTTTCATAATCCTATAATGATAGCTCAAGGCCCTTGGGGTAATGATTTTGGTCCTCTCAATCTTACTCCACCTCTACATGAGCTTCCACACAGTTCAAGGAAGAATTTATTCAAATTCTATGGTGATGGAAAAGTTCATCCTGATGAACACATTACAACCTTCAGCATAGACTGTGGAGTAATTGGAGTAAAATTTAAAATTGTAGCAGTTAGGCTATTTGTAGAAACATTATAAGGTGCTACTGTAGATTAGTTTTATCATCCACAGGCTTGGTCAGTAACTAATTAGAATACCCTCAAAGATAAGTTTGAATCCAGATTCAAACCTATAGAAGATGCACATGCACTTCTGGCTCAACTTACACAGATGAAGAAAGAGCCTCATGAACCAATGAGAGACTTTATAGCCAAATTTGACAAACTAAGGAACACAATTCTTGTAATTGCTTGACCTACAATTGAGAATCTCAAATGCTTCTTCATTAATTCTCAGTTACCTGAAGTAAGTCTTATTTTGAGATGTGCTGGTCAAATAGATCTTGTTGCAGCTCAACTTTTGGCTATTGAAGTAGAAGATGACCTTATCTTGGCAGGAAAGATAAGGAGAGACCCAAACAGAGGCAAACCCTCTTCATCTTATGAATATTCACCCACATTCACCACTGATCCAATGGTGCAAAAGCTAAAAAATGAAATGCTAGCCTTGAAAAGACAAATGGCACAAGGAATGTCTTCTACTCCTTCATATAGAGATATACCAAGAAGGACATTTCTAAATTAGTCATATCAAGGCAATGCTACCAAGAATCAAGGGCAGCCAGATCGTCTTCCTCCCCCACAAGGGAAACTTACCCTTGAAGCTCCTCCAACCAACTCAGCAGTTGGATATTTGGAAATAGAACATGTTTTCTCTTTCCAACCTGAGTTTGAGCGAGAAAATGATGCTAATCTCTTCACAGAAGATCAAGAAGAATCAGCTAGTGACTCCCACATTGGTTTCCTAAACTACCAGGATGAACCTAGAAGCAAAGGAGAAGATATTGATGGATCATATGCATTGTTTACTAGGTCCAAGAACCAATCAGTCTAGCAAGCTGATAAATGGAAGATAGAGGAGCAAACTCAACCAATAATTACAATTGTTAAGCATGGAACCACTCTACCTTTTTAGTCAAAGGATTCGGTGATCACCCAAAAGGTAAGTACATCAATTTCACCTTCACCTTCTACTTCAATTCTGCAAACCAGCCCTCCTCCCATCCCTCCTAAAACCCAAAATGTTGAATAGCTTTCCTTTGTTCTTAGTCTAATTCAGCCATTTGACATAATTAATCATGTCAAAAAGACCAAAATTCAAATGTCTGAATTTGAATATTTGTAGTCTAATCCTGATTAATTGGATAGGTTGGTCCAATGTGTCAAGAACCAAACCGTCCCTGCAAAACAAGAGGTTAAGAAAATAATTCCTAATTCCCCAAAGAATATGCCCATTCAAAATAATCTTTTCATTACTCCTCCATCTACCCCTAGGAAAATAGAACCTTTCTATGTTTCCTTATTGATAAATGGTTATCAACTCAACAATTGCATCATTGATTTTGAGGCATCTGACAATGTCATGCTTGCTAAAGTAGCTAAATCTCTGGGTCTCACACTGACCAAGACATTTTGGAGATGTTGCTCCATAGAGAACAAACAAGTACCACTACTGGGACAAATTAAAGATGCCCAATTTGCATTTTTAGCCTTTTTAGACAAGAGAATCAAGATGACTGTCTTGGTGGCTGATGTCCCAACATCCTATGGCATTTTACCTGTATAAATTTTTTGCAAGGACATGGGAGGAAAACTAAGCATGGACCTATCTGAAGCAAGGATCCCTATCCAAGGTGTAATTAAGAGATTACTCCCTAAAAAAAGAGGCAAAATACGTGGTCACCCAAATGTCGACCCCTGAAGCACAAATTTTGTTTGAGTCTTCAGGTAGGGGTAATTATTTCTTGACCACAAAGGATGTTCATGTTTCTATAGATGAAAGTCCTATAGCTGACAATTCAGGTTTTGATCCAAACAAAACTTCAAGAGAATTGGTAGGGCATAGTACAAATAAGGAAGGATATTCCATCTCTAATGAAGAGAAATCTGATAAGAGATCAGCTTCTGATGATGCCTAGATCCTGAAATCCAATGGCAAAAATTCTTCCACCAATGATGGAGTTAGGACTGTGTTGATAACTCCTCAAGGAGATATTCTTTCTTCATGCAATTTTCAAGTTAGCAACACCAACAACACAGTTGGATGTGAATCTCTGTTGCTTGAATTGAAGATTGTTCAAGATGAAGAGATCAAACTCCTCCACATCAAAGGAGATGCTAAGTTGATAGTTTGTCAAGTGTTTGATGTGGACAATCTAGTCATGTGCTGGACTGAACCAGATGAAAAACCAATTACGGTAATGGACCATGCTCCTGCAAATCAAAATCAGGCAAAGGAACCCTTCACCAAGAAAGCAAGGAGTTATGGCTTTCAAATTGAGGATCACATCCTGCCATGTGACAAGAAGAAGAAAAAGCCAAGAGGAAGACATAGAAAATTGGTTTCCTGGTGGAAATTTACATTCACCCATCACTATTCTTGGGGACAAAATGTCTTCTTACTGGTTTATCAAGTTAGAGCACTATTTTCACTACCTCACAATGGGTAGCATCTGAAACACTTCAACTCTTGAAGTATCAGATCATTGCATCTGTATATATGTATATTTGTATAGTTTTTAATTCTATTTTGTTTTGTTTGTTTTTATTTTTGATGCCTTTCATTTTTGGGTAACATGACTCCGTAGCCCAATGGCATACTTCAAGGCACTGGAGATTCTGGATTCCACTCCCTTCAATTCTTTTGACAATTGATAAAAGTTCCCCAACTAGAGCCAGCTGTTGTCCCCCAAAAATATCACTCATTTTTGGAACAAAATTTGAACTATTTTGGTCCTACAGACCAAAATTGTCTCTTCCCTTTTCAAAATTTGTCTTGGGCATTCAAATTCCTCATTTTTCAAGCTTCTTAGAAATCTACGGACTTTGCAGGCTTGAATCTATGGACTCTACAGTCTTGAATCTATAGACTCAACAAGAAGAGAAATCTATAGACTCAGTAGGAAGAGAAATCTACGGACTCTGTAGGAAAAGAAAATCTACAGACTTTGCAGGCCAAGTTTAATGGACTTCACAGGTTGATTTCTATGGACTCTACAGGAAAGAAGCAGTCAATTCAATAACCAAGTTCAGCCAAAAGAGTTCATTGGTAAGCTTCTAAGTAAGGATTGAACTGTTGAACCTTGAACCATTTTGGTTCAATGGGATCAATAGGTTCAAAGGTTCAACATTAGTAGCAAGAGTTCAACCGCTTCTAGGTTCAAAGTCTTCTACAGTCAAGTTTAATCGAAGGAATTTTTGAGGCTTGAACCATTGAACCGTTGAACCATTGAACCACTTTGGTTCAAAGGTTCAACGGGTTCAAGGTTCAACAGGTTCAATGCATTTGGTTCAACGAGGATCAAAAGGACTTAGCAAAATCAAAGGGAATGAACCATTAAACCGTTGAACCAAAGTTGGTTCAATGGTCAATTCATCAAATGGTTCAATGGCTTTTGGTTCAATCAAAGGGTTCATCGGCTTGAACCATTTTGGTTCAAAGCTTTGTTTAAAGGAGCGGTTCAACGCAAAAATTCAAGAGAGCCTCCTGAAGGGACAAGTGCCCTTGCAGAGGGCACTTGGTCGACAAAAACACTCTTCAGAAGGGTCATTTTCAAGGAAGCCGCAAAGGTAAATTTTTTCAAAATTTTGTTTAAGCCAATCGAAAGACAAAAGGATTTCCTTCGGAAAAAAGACTAAGGCATAAAAGAATTCGGAAAGGCTACGGGAAGAAATCCTGAAGGAGTTTCTCAAAGTCAAATAACAAAGCAATTATTCCATGGAATTTTTGTCCATGGGAAATTATCTACAGACTTTTTGTCCATGGGAAAGTGTTTGCAAAAAAAGCCCGTGGGAAAGTGGCCACGGAAAAAGCCCATGGGAAAGTGTCCATAGAACTTTGAAGACAAAAGGCCACTAAAGGACCCTGAAAGGTAGGTTCCCTTATGGGGGACTCTCGACTGCCAACTTAAAGGACACTCCCCCAAAGCTGAAGGGTCACCTTCCCTTTGGGAGGATGTAAAACAAAGGACTTAGCAACCTGTCGGAATAAAGAACTTAGCCCAAAGGCTATCTGAAGACTGCCCGAAGGGAAGATACCCTTGTGAGGGCTCTTCTCGACCCAAAGTGGATCATTTATTAAGGCTCAAAAGGTAGGTCCCCTCTGGGAAAGCTCAAATGATCAAATAGAAGTTATTGCCGAGGATAGTGACATGCCCGCAGATGTCAAAGTTATGACAATGAAATAGCCGTTGATCCTTGTAGTTTTAAATCTATGGACCCGAATGCATTCAAAGGATTTGAGGCCAAGATCAGTAGGAAGTGATTAAGGAATAGAACATCAAATTAAATCCAGGACCTGATTCAATTAACCAAAAAAGGAGGAACGATGAGGAAAGACTAGAAACATTTGCACATTAGATATGTTTCTAGAAGTAGACCACCAGGTGGACATTGAAAGATGCAAACTTTCAATAGCATGACTTATTTCTCTGCATCGAGAAAAGTAAATGGGTAGATGCCCTTAAATTCTAGCCTATCTTCTTAACAAATTTCAATGCAATTTGATGTGTTACTATTCCCAAGTCTGTCTTGAAGAGGCTATATAAGGGACTCTCTTGTTAGTGTAAAAATATCTCTCTAACAATCAGAAATGAAACTCTACCCAAATTGAAAGGCATTACTGAGACTTTGAGCTTAGATTGTTGATCATATTTTGTTATTGGAATAAGAAATCAAGTGACTTTTTAGACTTTGTGCTGTGATATCTTTGTTGTTGGGGAAACTGTTCTTATGTCTTTTTCCTTAATATATTTTTTGTTCCTATAATTCAACAATCAGAATTAGTGAAAGTAATTAGGAAGGTGTCCTAAAGTCAACTATGGAGAGACTTTGTGCCCCCATAATTGCCTTTAGTGTGTTTTCTTTTTATTTCTATGTAAAGGACCTTGGGATGACTTTGTGCCCTCATTGTCCTTTGTATCTCACTCTTGGGCAATTTAGGTGGAGACTTTGTGCTACATCTCAATTTGATAGTTACTACGTCCTTGGTTACATTTTGCTTTTACTACTAGGAGTATTATTGTGGTTTGCTGAATAGTACTTCTGAAAGAAGAGGAGTGCTTTCTGTCATTTCCCTTGAGATTTCTCCTTTGATCCGCACGCATCATCTCTAAAAAAAGAGAGATGGATGGTTTGTCCTACCCTTGAGTATTATTTTATGTTTATATATATATAGGGAACCTCCCCTTGATGAGAGGAGAGATTAGTCCCCTTTTGATGTGGTAAACTTACACATTTGGATGACCAATATTCCTACTTTGGCTGATCAGACCTATTTTGTTTATCAGTATGTTGATTGACAAAATATTCAACCAACAATAATGTTTGACATTATTTTGATTTTTAGACTTAAATATATCTTGGCTGCCCCTTAGTGCTTGACATTCAGATTCATTAGAGGAGATTGATATTTAACTTGATAATTGAATATTATTTTGACTTTGGCAGTCCTCTAGTGCCTGATTGTGGGCTTCACCATAGGAAGACACTTTTGGATTAGGTTGATGATTTGAATTTTCTTTATTTTGACTTATTAGATCAAAGGTGATTTGATCATGATTTATGACTTTTAGAATATGGTATTAGACCTTTGTATTTTGGCATTTATTATGTTGCTTGAGTAGGGGTCCAATGATGTATGTTCCTATTTGTCCTTATGAATGGAGGTGATTAAATGATCGTTAACAAGAAAAAAAAGATATATGATGGAGGAAGGTAGTGGAGATGGTATGATGAGGTTGATGAGTGGTGGTGGGCAAACATAGTCCTCATAGGGGTTCCTAAGAAACCCATTTTTTACATCAAAAAATATCTCCTAAAGATCAATAAAAATATCACTAAGACTAGCTATAGTATATACATCCAAATTCAGATCAGATTTAGTCTAACTATCTTCGACATATAAATATTGTAAAAACTCTTTGATGACTTCATCTTGATTAGAATCAAAATATATGCCTTATGATTTGTTGATGTATAGGTTATAGGTATCCTCAAAATGATAGGCATAGTCATCATCTGCTATAATATCTATGAGGAATGATGTTTTTAACAAGGAATCTAATTCAAAAATTAGTGTAGAACATGATCTCAATGTAGATAACACTTATATTGACTCTAATGTTAATTCTTAATTTGATGTACATGACTTGATGATGCTAATAGAATATGTATTTTCCATAATTGACCTCTCAACATGGGGTCTTTAAAATGATGGGTGAGATGAAGATGATGGAGAGATAATGGATTCACCAAGGATATGCCCATGGAAGGACTCATGAGGACTAGGTTCATAGGGAATAGAATTTTGAACAATATCACAATAGGCTAAAAAACTTTAGCAGATATGGATGGGTCTCATGCAAAGGCAAGTTCACATGTGGGTAATGCCTACATGTACATGGTAGTATGTGAATAGGCTAAAAAAATTTAGCAGATAGATACTATCTAAAACTCTCAAACACTTGTCAATAATAATTTAAAGGCGTGCAAAGTTCATTGAGCAAAACATGTGAGTCATTAAGAAAAACATGTGTGTCATTGAGAAAAACACGTGTGTCATACCAATCAAACATTTATGTATAGACTAGAAGGCATATAAATTTGGGGAAGGCATATAAGGTTGGTGATACCAAAATCGATGGTTGCATGGGCCCCATTTTCACCATGTAGTTTTTTTTATCAATGTTTATAAACACTTTTCACTCCCCTTCAACATTTGAAAAGAACTATAAAAAACTAGACACATTTGTTATATAATTTATATTGTAAATCATATATGCCCATTGGGTGGTGTACATTAAAGTGAACTAACTTAAGTAGAACTACTATGATGTCTTTGCATTCAGTAGTAGAGAAGATAATGAAATGTTAAATGTCAAGGTTGCTATGGCAGAGGTACATATTATAAGGCACTTTTGAATTGAATCACTTTAATGGGATGCCAAATTATTTCAAATCAATTCTTTTTATCAACTTGGCCTTCTCTAGTGGATTGCTTTGAATAGTCCTTACATCATCGACAACAAAAAAAACACTAGAAAATCATGTAAACATAACCATATGAAGGAAAACATAAAAACCAAATACTTGTACATACTTTAGGAAGAGGCATCTTCTAAACAACTTTGGTAAGGATATGTGAATAATACTAATGCACAACCTATCAAATAAAAAAATTACAGTATTATATCCTCATGCACAACTTTTACATAATATAGTAATATATCCTAAAGCACACTGTCAAACAAAAAATTAGAAAGATGCATCCCAAAGTAGCATTTTTGGTTAAGAATGAAATTAGAAGGTTATTAGAAACATGAATTATTTAAGATATTGATTGTCTTAAAGGGGTATCTAACATAATACCTATTGCAAAACCTAACAAATAATTTTGATGTTTTGTAGATTATCAGGATTTAAATAAAGCTTGTTCAAAGTATGACTTCCCTTTACCAAATATTGACATGATTGTGGATTATAAAACTAGATATGAGATGTTATCATTCATAGATAGATTTTTTAGATATAATCAAATCAAAATTAATCTTGAATATCAAGAAAAAACTTCATTTATTACATCTTGGGGAACATTTTTTTATATAATCATGTCTTTTGGATTAAAAACTGTTGGAGCTACTTATCAATGTGCTGTGGAACATTTTATAATACTACATACATAAGATAGTGGTAGATTATGTATATGAATTATTTGCTAAATCTAAACAAAGAGAAAACCATGGCATAATTTTATGACAAATTTTTGAGTGCCTATGAAAATATAATGTACGCTTAAATATAAAGAAATGTGTCTTCAATGTCACTTATGAGAAATTATTAGGGTACAATATATCATAACTATGCATTGAAGTGGATCCCAAAAAGGTAAAATCCATTTTAGACTTGCCTCCACCAAAAGGGTTAAAGCAATTACAATCTTTACAAGGGAAAAATTAGGCAATTAGACATTTTATGGCTCAACTTGCAGATAAAACATAACCTTTTACACAATTGTTAAAGAAAGACACAATATGATGATGATCACAAGGAACATGTATATTATATTAGTCGCACTTTGGTTGATTATAAAAATAATTATATTATTATGGAAAAACTATCGTGCAGTGGTTTTTGTGCACAAAAGTTACGAAATGACATGTTAAATAATGAGACACAAGTTATCATAAAATTAAATCCACTCAAATTTCTTATGTCCAAATCACATATATCAAGGTGTATTACTAAATGGGTCATGTTACTCATGGAATTTAATCTAAATTTATTTCTTATAAATCATTAAAGTGACAAGTTATTGCAAACCAACTACTGATAACTCCATTGACATATATGATACCAATTAATGATGATTTTTTAGATGACTTCACTTCATATCACATTGATGATGACATTTGTACCATGTATTTTAATGGATATAAATGTGCCACATGTGTTTGTGTTGGTATTTTTTCATTACACCTCAAAGTCATCATATTCCATTTACATATTGTTTGGGGGTTTTGTATACAAATAACATAGAATAATATGAAGCATTCATATTAGGTTTATATATAACACACACATTGCTGATAAAATTGATACAAGTATATGGATATTCTCAACTAGTTATCAATCAAGTATTAGACACAACCCAAAGAAAATAAGAAAATCTAGATCCATATAAAGTAGTAGTACAATAATTAATGGCACATTTTGAATAATTTCTCTTAGAAAACATTGTTAGAAGCATAACCACTAAGAAGGGGGAGGCAGCGGGTGAATCAGTGAGATCTTAAAAATTTATCCTAACTCTTTACTTCATTAGTAAAGCATCAATACATAATCCATAGAGCAATCAAAACACAACAAAGAACATAAAGACATAACACATGATATAGGTGAGAAACCCTTAAAGGAAAAAAACCCATAGTGATCACTGCATGGACTACTTATCCTAAATTGGATATGCAATGAGTCAACAAGATTTTTGAGCACCCAATCAGCTTGAGGCACCAAACCCAAATAATTAAGAACCAACTTGACAAAAATATTCAACAATCACCCACTTTCTAGGAAGCACCAACTCCTTGATTTGTAGATACCAATCTATAAGAGGCTTTAACCCCCTTTGCCAAGCACCAACTCAACTACTTAAAATCATCCACCTTTCTCAGTTGTTTTTATAAAAAAATGATGGTAAAATTCTTCTCTCTCACTGGTTATCAACCTCACATTTACTCTACTACTTTATCAATCAAATAGACACAATAGGCTCTCTTCTTCTTTGATCTTTATTTTCCAAAGACTTTGTCTTCTCTTCCTTATTCGCTCATCTATTTTAGTAGATTTTGTATGAATCATTCGATGATTTCATGCTCATGCCTCTCTAGCCATCTGTTCCTTAATAGACCTCTACTCCACTCCTTAGCAAATTAATTATTCTCTATTTTTCACTCTTTCAAAAGGAAATTTGATCTTGCATATATATAAGACAATACTCAATAATATCTTAAAGGTTAACCAAATAAAACTCTATAGTCACCTACATAATTATTTATTCTATTTTGCAAACATGATTCCCATTAGCTTGTATAAAAGCTCACTCACATAGGTCAGCCTGATTGAAATGAATTTGGGATATACCTAAAAATCATTAAAATATATTTAGTGTCGATTTGATGAAGTTTTTAGTGGTCTTGAAATAATTTGTAACAACTCTAATGCAATCCACAACATCCTTGATGTAGTCCATAACAATCCTAATGCAATCCATAACAACCCTGATGCAATCTATAGCCTACTTGATACAGTCTATAACAAACCTGATGTAATCCATAATAACCCTGATGTAATCTATAGCAAGCTTGATGTAATCTTTGTAAGCCTGATGTAAATATAGTAATAATATAATTCATAACAAGCCTGATGTAGTCCATAGCATGTCTGATTTAATCCATAGCAAGCATGATGTAATCCATAAAAAACTTGATATAGTCTGTAGCAGATCTGATGCAGTCCATAATTTCTCACACAAATTATTTGACATCAATGACCATATTCTTTACTAAATAACAAATCCTTTGACATCAATGACAACATATCAACAAACTCCCCCTTTATCATTGATGGTAAACCTTTACAAGCTGATATCCTGAGCATATTTTATCATTCAATGAACATACCTTTACACCAAAATATGTCCTCAATTTACTCTATCATCTATCTTTATTGTTGCACTATTTCTCCCTAAAAATAGTCAGCTTGCTAATTCTCCCCCTAGCTTGAAAATTCTCCCCATTTGATATCAATGGCAAAGGGTTGCACAACTTGAAGTTTATTTGATCCCAAACAAAGGGTTGCTTCTTTAGAATTGATAATATCCATCTTCATTTTCTTGATGAGATTTCCATAAACTTCTCCTTAAAAAATAACAAAATACTGATCACTTCTACTTGAACATCTTTTGAATGTCATAGACTCTTGACTTTTGATCCTTGGAGCTAAAAGATACCCAAAATATAGCTCCCCCTCAGTCCATGCCTTTCTTAGTGACTGACAGAAGAAGGAATTACTCCTAGTTCATTCCTTAATAACTCAAATGTTTCCCTTGGAAGAGGTTTTGTAAAAATGTCTACAACTTGTTCTTTTGTGGTTACATACTCTAGTTTAACAATCTAATCAACTACCTGCTCCCTTAGAAAATGATAATCGATTGGAATATGCTTAGTCTTGGAATGCATGACTAGATTTTTAGAGATGTTAATGGCTCTGGTATTGTCAAAAAATATAGAAATTAAACTATCATTCTTAATCTTAAAGTCATTCAAGATCTATTTCATCCATAAAACCTATGTGAACATGATGTTACTGATATGTACTCAATTTCAGCTATGGATAAGGAAACTGATGGTTGTTTCTTGCTCAACCATGATACAAGACTCTTTCTAAGAAATAATGCACCACCACTTGTTCTCTTTTTATCATCAATGATACTTACCCAATCTGCATTTGTATATGTTGTTAAATTGAAATCCTTACCTTTTGAATACCACAAACCAAAATCCATAGTAACTTTAAGATATCTAAATATCCTCTTGACTGCTTGTAAGTGTGTCTCTTTTAGTTTTTCCTAAAATATGGAAACTAGACCTACTACCTGCATGATATGAACTCTTGATGTCGTAGTATATAATAGACTTCCAATCATAGATTTGTATAAGGTTTGATTGACTTTTGATGACTCATCTTCTTAACTCAAATTTAAACTTATTATCATTGGAGTACTTACTGATTTACAATTTTCCATATTAAACTTATTTAACATTTTCTTAATGTACTTACCTTGAGAGATGAAGATTCCTTTATCTAACTGAACTACTTGCAATCCATAAAAAATGATAGTTCCCCTAACATAGACATCTCAAATTCTTTATGCATTATTTATGAAAACTCCTTAGACATCTTGTCATAGTCAATACCAAAGATAATATCATCAACATACACAACTATGATTAATTGATGCTCACCTTTTATTTTGATGTAAAGGTTACTATCAACAACACCTCTCTTGAAACCTTGATCAAGCAAGTATCTATCAAGTATTGCATACCATGATCTAAGAGCTTGTTTTAGCCCATATAATGCTTTCTTTAGTATACAAACATAGCCCTTATTTCCTAAAAAGGAGAAACCTTTAGGTTTTTATATATACACTTCTTTTGCTAAATTTCCATTGAGAAATTTAGACTTTACATCCATATGATATATCTTGAAATTCTTGAAATTAACATATACCAAAAATAGTCTTATGGCTTCCAATTTTGCTATAGGTGCAAAAATTTCTTAAAAATTGACACCTTCTACTTGAGCATAACCTATACATACTAGCCTTACTTTTTTTCTCGTGACCTGACCATATTCATTCAATTTTTTCCTAAAAACCCATTTGGGTCCAATGACATTCTTGTCTTTAGATCTGGGAATAAGTTCCCAAGTTTCATTTTTCTCAGTCTAATTGAGCTCTTTCTACATAACATTCACCCAATGCTTATCACTTCTTGCTTATAAAAACATTTTTGGTTTTATCTTTGAAAATAGTTAGAAGTTTACATTTTCTAATGTACTCATAAACCTTTTCCTAGTTTGCACTCCAGCATTAATATCACCAATGATTTGACTTTATGCATGATTTTTCTAAACAAATTTAGAAGGTGACCTTGTGTCTTTCCATTCTTCTTCTTGAATTTATTCTCCTACTTCTTCTGATGTTCTTTCTTCTTCCTTGAGGTCAAGATCCTCTGCATAAACTCTTGGTTGTGTGCTCACCTTCTTAGATTTGGTTTCATCTACTCTCACATGTGTACTCTCCATAATCTTCTATAGTCTCTTGTTGTCGCATCTATATACATAACTAACTGAAAAATATCCAAGGAAGATGCCTTCATCAGCCCTTAAATAAAATCTTCTAGATCCTCTTCATCTCTCTTGATGAAACACATGCTTACAAACACATTAAAGTGTTCCACTAAAGTTGGTCTATATTTTCACAATTCATAGGGGGTCTTATTATTGTTTATTCTTTCACCTAGATCCTCTTCATCTCTCTTGATGAAACACATGCTTACAAACACTCTAATGTGTTCCATTGAAGTTGGTCTATCTTTTTGTAGTTCATAGGGGTCTTATATTGTTTATTCTAATTTTACCTTTGTTTATAATGTTCACTATTGTGTTTACATCCTCTCTCTAAAATATATTAGATAATTTGGACTCATTTAACATTGTCCTAGTCATTTCTTGAATAGTCTTGTTCTTCCTTTTTACCACACCATTCTAATATGGTGTTCTTGGAGCTAAAAATTATCTCTTAATTCCATGATTTGGGCCCCTTTTTGAGATAATTAGTAGACCCATGCCAACTCAGTGAATACCTAGGTGTGAGGCAATCATGGCAGATGATTTTTGTTTTGTCTTCTAGTGGCACCAACTAGATGGTAGTTAACAACTCCAATTAGCATCGAGAAGTGAGCACATAGGACAATGACTAGCCATTAAAGACAAGCAACTCCTTTTGAATCAAGAATCATTGGGAAGTGAGTGCATGGGACAATGAATATGCATTAAAGATAAAGCATAGTGGAGATAGTGGGATGTATACCTCTAAAAATAGCTCAGTAGTTAGTGTGCTCCATTCCCCATGATCCTAGGACAATCTAAAGCCATATAAAAGGAAGCCAAGTTTATTTGGAGGGGAGATATGAATTAGAGTAGTGAAGCTCTAGCAAATTACTATTGGAAAGTTTCCATTAACATTATAACTTAGTTCAAGATGATTTTTGATGCTCCCCTTTGTAACACCTACATTAACATATGAGCCTTTGGGCCTATAAAAGTTTATGTCAAGCTTATGCTCAGTTCTATTAATGTTATTTGTATTTATGTTTAATGTATTTAATGAAGAATGTTTTGTGCAAATGTCTAATGGATTAAATGCTTTAAGTATTTAGAATGTATATTGAGTTATTTCATGAGTTTCTAACCTGACTCATTTATGGTAGGCTTATAACTAGTAATGAACCCTATACTTATGATAGGAAATGTGTTAAGTATGGTTTAAACCCTGTGCCCTAAAATGATACCCATTCCTAATTTCAAGTCTATTCTTAAGTCCCTTAACTAGATGCCAAGTTGGCCCACAAGCACCTGAATGCCATTGAGCCCATGAAACCCAAGGCTTACACCCATAATTTTACAACCATCATTGTACTAACCCAAAACCTTAAAGAATAGAGTTGTGCCATGGCACAAATAACCTAACATAGACCTTGATCCCTTCTCCATTGCACTTTGGGTGAGAACATAAATCTTTTGCCTTATGTGTATTGATGCCAACATAGTCAAGTGATAAATGTTGAGTTCCATAGGATTAGTCAAGGTCTATACCCCGTTGGGACAAGCCTAAATCTAACTTGGATAGCTAGGTAAGAACATGACTAGGCCCATGATTGAAATGCCTAAATTTTTACAACATTTTGGTTCTATTATCGAGACTTGTTGCATTTTATTACTATAATGGTGCACTAGGATAATGCTCTGACTCTCCCTCGATAACATAGAGTGTTGAATAGAATGAATGAAAGACAAATTTGCACCGAGGAATCCAAATTTTAGAGGATAGAACCCAAGGAAGTGGGTCTAGAATGACTTTTATGATTCCCTATATAAGGTTTTATTTTGTGAACTACCAAAGCAAGTGTACCACTGGTTGGTTTCTTATGCAACCCATATAAGACAAAACTGTGGACAACACCTTGAGTGGATAAAAGAGTGCCTAAAGAGGCTTGATAACTTAGATGCCACTTCCACTAGAGCTGTAAAATAATGGTGTCAAGGGGTGATAAATAGATATAGGCTTGAGTTCATGGTATCAATACTCCTACCCTTAAGAAGAAAAATATCAATTCTTGCATAAGTTTAGAGGCAAATTTATGAAATAACTTGACATCAAACTCTAGAAGTTGATGGTGGATTAAAGCTTCAAAATAGTGAGGATGGAAGGCCAAAGTCCTCCTTCATATGAGTGGCATAATGGAGAAGAAGGGGATGTGTAGGTGAGGCACAATGGAAGGAGATGAGAAAATTGACAATCAAAAGATCAAGAGATAGGCTTATAATAAGAAGAGGCATATATTGATAGAAGATATGGAACCTATAAGTGTTGAGAGGACCCATAGCAAGAGGGAAGGGCATGGGGAAGGATCTCTTCAATAGTGGTCGCACCTAGAGGAAAGAGCCCTCAAAGCCTTGGAATAAGCTCCAGAGTTGATGGGTCAATGCTCAGGGTCCCTTTAGAACTTAACCATTGGAGACACATCATATGCACCTACCCCATTTAAACTTTTATCACAAGTTCATGCACTAGATCCCCCATAAGAAGATATAAGATTGATAACTGACTTCATTATTGACTTAGACTTTGATCACTTTGTAAATTTGAACCAAAACTTTATAATTGAATGAGTTATCCTATATAAGGAGGTAAGTGAAGATACCTATAGACTTCAATGTGTTATCTTGACTAGACAAAATGTGAATTCAATCACCCTAGTTTAGTTAATGTTAGCTAAATATCCTAGGAAAATACCCATAGGAAGTGGCCTTGCACCACTAGTTAGTAGTATGATTCCATCATCTTCTACAGTGCTAATTTTAACCACTAGACCAACACCTAGTCTAGTGGATGGAAGTCTTGGATCAATTCCAAGATAAGTACCAAGAAGACAAGTGCCCTAGGCACCAACTACTCCCTAGCCCTAGATCTATTATGATATGGCCATGCATTTTATTGAGTATTGAGGTGTGGAGAATGTTATAGATTATGTGCTCAAGTGTGAATTATAATGGCATGCTCAAGGAATAACCTAGTCTGAGTGTAAGGTAACCCAATTTGTAACAACCTTACTTGATCACTCCCATACTTGGTATAGTAAGTTTGATCCTAACCAAGCTATGGTTGATTATGACACCCTAAATGGAGCCTTCTTGAAGGAGTTTGATATACCTGAGTTTGAGTAGTAGAGTGCACTTATATGATGCTATATTCAAGACCCTCTATACCAATATCCCTTATGACATCTACCCCTCCCAACATTCATAATGGTTCATTGGAGGATTGTTGGTGCCTTTCTAAAGTGCATTATCCATGAAAACATTCACAGAACCTTGGGAAGTGCTTGAAGCCATGCTCTGAGCCAAGGTGTTTGGGAGAAATGATACATGTATTAGCCAATTCATGGAGGTGCATATTACATCTATGGCTTGCCAAACATATAAGCTAACGTATATCTCATTAGAAGATGCTCAAAGTGGATTGTGGTGTACTGAGTGTGAGATAGAGGGGAATAATAGAAACAACTACCCTCAAAGGAATGTGTGCACATTGCATCTCAACTATGAATTTTTTCATGAGGTACATGATGTACATAAATATCCCTTGTTGCAACATGATGGTTAGGTTAGCACAACCATTTATTCTAAGTTGTGTAACACCTATACTCACAACATAGCTGACTACCAAGTAATTGATGAGATACACCTGAACATGGAGAGAGGTAAATGATAATAAATACAATAACCAAAGGGTAGAGGAATCAAGGAAATGAGGGTTATGACCAATATAATGCTGGCTATGGGAACCAAAGAGGCACTAAGAGGTGAGGTGGAGAACATGGTGGCAAAAGATTCCCATCATGATCATGTTATAAGTGTGAGTTAATTGATCACTATCATCATAACTTCATGATGCATCTAACATGCTGATATTATCGAGGACCACATGTGGTCAAGGAGTATCCTGACTTATACAAAAAATTAACCCAAGGAAAATTGGTTGTTGACAAGGGTATAGGGATGATCAAGTGAAAGCTTAAAGATATGAAATAGGATCCAAAGGTGTAACCAACATGCACAGATTCAATCAACGTGCAAGAAACCAATGGAGTGGGTTCACCACTTAGCCACCAACTATGTCAACATAAGATCTACACATAGAATATGTCGTACTAATCCACACTAAGAACATAACATGACCTAATCCAAAGGTTGTGCCCTAACCTAACCCTGTGCATCAAAAGGATGTCCTATAACAAGCTATAAGTGTAATACAAAATTTGTAGGGAGAACTCTAGCTAACCAAATATCTAGAAGTGTTGGCTACCACCTCTCACAAAAATCAAGATAGCCAACAGGTTGAAGTAGAGGAGATAACAAAGATCCTGAACCTCCTACAAATGAATGGGATGCTTCCCTTGCTAAAGAATTTGCTCTTAGAGCACATAGAGAGAAAGCCAAGTGAATTTGTTGCGCCCCATGAAATTGAAGTTACTATGCCACATATGGAGTGGGTGCATGAATTAATGCATAATAAAAATGTAGAGTATACCCAAGAGCTACTAGTAAATGTCACTATTGATGGATGGTCCATTTACAAGGTGTTGATCAACACTGATGCAGAAGTTAATAGCCTAACCAAGAATACATGGGAGAAGATTATAAGGCCAGCCTTAAGACCTTCTCCTCATGTAATTTTCATGGCCAATAATACCTAAGTGAAACCAATCATAATTTTGTAGTGAACCATTATATATATTATGGGTACTAAATTCCATGCTTACTTTGAGGTTATCGAGTTGGATGAATAAGATAACTACCCAATGCTTTTAGGAAGGCCTCAGTGTTATGCTAACAATGCAAATATGTGCTTCAAGAAGTGATATATGACCTTCAATAATGGTAATGAAAGGTAGTGATCCTCTTTTCAAGTGACCAAGGACCCCCTATGTGGAGAGCATTGATCTAGAGGATGAGATCAACCATATATATAACATCATGGTGTAAGGTGTCAAGAATATCCATCCTTCTAATCAAGGAGTGTTCTCTTGATAGGATGGGTAGTTAGCTTTAGACACCATTGATGTCACTTAAAATTGATGGGTTGAAGAGGCTTATGAGGTCACTAGTTGTAGATGTCATTTAGTGTGTGCAAAAGTACCAAAGCTTGTGAGGATGGTTTGGGTCCATATTGGTCACATTATAAAACAATGGGTCCCATGCCACAAGGAAAAAGGAAAGAGGATATTATACCTAAGTAAAGGCAATATTGAAGTACTCCCAAAATTTGAAAGGAGAAACCTAGTGGAAAAGTATGCCAATGACCTTGAAACATGCATCCCCAAAGAGACAGATATAATGAGTGCACTAGTGTGTACCCTGATCAACACTATCGCACATTAGTGGGTAGTGTAAAGGTCTAACTTACCAACCTAGATATAGGTTAAAGTGGCCATTTATACTTTATTAATAATAAGTAACATTAACCTAGATATCTCTACATACTCTTGTGAATTTGACCCCATGGCACATGTGTGCCTATGCAAAGAGACATGGACTGACTACAACATGACTACCCCAAAGAACTCATGGATCCATGCTCTTTATATGACTCTGAAGACATGGGTATAAGCATGGTATGTGGTCAATGAGACATGATAAGAGATAATCAACTGGGAGGCCCTTAAGGAGAAGTTTATGCATGCCTTATCCTTTTCCTCAAAAAACTTGGAGTTAGTTGAGCCAATACAATTAATTTGAAGGGTAGTGTTTGAAGATACTACAATCCTTAAATATCACTTGAAAGACATGTTCAAGGAAAAAGAGGTGGCACTCTTGAATTTATTTGAAGAAAAAAATTCTCAATAGAAACTCAAGTGAAGAAGATGATAAAACTTAGAAGGAACACTATTGGAAAATGTTGACCACCAAAACAAAAGATCATGAACCAAATAGATGATAGCACCCCCAGTGAAGAGGACCCCACTCATATTCATGTAGAGACAATAGAGGTAACTTGGAAATTCAAGGAATCACACCAGTAGAAGAATGACCATACCATGCACCACTGAAGACCATCAAAGTGGACATCAACATAGAAAGAGATCCAAAGATGGAAACTCTAGGTATCTATTAATATGATGTAGAGCTGGCATGCATCATAGACCTCTTGAAAGAGTTCTAATATTTGTTCCCAAGGACTTATTAGGATATGCAAGGCACACACCCATGCCTTAGTAAAATGAGCATAAAGTATCGATAGTGAAATTTTGGTCAAAAATTTTCCCTACAGAATGAATCCCAACCTCCACACCAAGGTCAAAGTAGAAATCAATGCAATGTTGGCCACATGGGTCATTTACCCTATGTAATAATTTAAGTCAGTGATCCCAATGGTAATAAACATCAAGAAGGATGGGCACATTCAAATTTTCATGATTATATAATGTTAAATGTCACTTATGTAAATGACCCCTTCCCAAATCTATTTACTAATGAAGTCTTGGAGGGTGTCGTAGGCTATGAGATCTACACCTTCACTAATGGGTTCTATAGTTATCACTAAGTCTAGATTGAGGAAGAGGATAAGCCTAAAATAACATTTGCAAGTAAATGGGGTTGTTTTTATTATTAACATGATGCCCTTTGGACTCAATAATGCATCAACCATGTTATTTAGAGTGGTGATCACTGCATTCAAATATTTCATCCACATGTTACTCCAAGTCTATCTAGATGATTGGATAGTGTATGGCTTCATCAAGGACCATTATGACAATCTAAAAATAATGTTTGAGAGGTGCAAGTAGATTTTGATATCTTTAAACCTAAAGAAGTACATATTCACAACACCATTTAGAACCTTGTTCAAGCACATCATCTGTAAGGATGGGTTACTCATTAATCCAATGAAGATCACCATTATCATTCATCTCTAGACTCCTTCCACACAGAAAGCTGTTCATGCCTTTCTTGGCCACTATGGGTATTAAAAAAAATTATAAGGATTTATACAAATATTTCAGTGCCATTATAAGAGCTTTTTCACAAGGATGGACCATTCTACTAGGGTGAAGTACAAGAGGATGCTTTTGAGACCCTATAGCTTAGAATAGCTAGCATGCCTATCTTACAATTTCTTGACTGGATAACACCTTTTCATGTCCATGTCAATGCTTATGGATTTACAATTAGCACCATTTTAGTATAACCTAGTGAAGGTAAGATGGATCATCCCATCTCTTTTTCCATTAAAAAGTTGACCTTAATGGAGAAAATTTACATGATGATAGAGTGTGAGGCACTCGCCATGGTCTATGCCTTGTAAAAATTTAGACAATATTTATTGGCAACCCCATTCATCATTTTCACTAATCATGAAGTGCTAAATTACCTCATGAACAAGCCTATTTACATGGGTGCATATGCATATGGATAATGCTATTCTAAGAGTTCTAGTTCTTTATAATTGTTAAGCCTAAAAAGTAGACCTTAGGTCTAGACCATTTGTCCCATATCAATTTGGGTGATACGAAAACACCTATTGAGGATGAAATGTTAGATGCAAAACTACATAGAATCTAATGCATCCTCAAAGATTTGGTGGAGATCACCACCTTTCTAACATCTAGAGTTGCACCCTAGACTATGATTAATAAGGTGAAGAAATAATTAGTAGTTTATGATGTCCCCTTTTATCTCATTAGCAGAGAACTATATAAACTAAATAGAGATTAATTATTATGCTAATGTGTCATGGATCATGAAATGGACTCCATCATTCATGAGGCATATGAGGGGATAATAGGAGGCCATTACATTGGAGATGTAATGACATGAAAAGTGCTAAAATCAGGCTTATAGTGGCCAAGCATATTCCAAGATGTAAATAACTATGCCAAGGCATATGATTTATGATAGTGCATAGAGAAGCCTAACCATTAAGATGAGATTCCCCTCATGCCCATTATTTCCTAGGCACCATTCAATAAATGTGCCATTGACTTTTTAGGGTTGATCACTCCTGTAGTATGATGCATAGGTTAAAGTATATTCTGATATCTACAAATTATTTCACCAAGTGGGCTGAGGCCATATTGATAAAATATTTCATGACTACCATATTCATGCATTTCATCTAAGAACATATAATAAGTTGATACATATGCTTGCTCAGTCTGACTAGCCATAGGGGCACTCATTTTATAAATGAAATAATGTGCATCCTATTGATCGAGTATATGGTGGCACACCATAAAATGACCCCTTATCATCGATAAGGAAATGGCACAGCTGAGGCATTCAACAAGATCATAGGGATGTACCTCACATAGATATACAACATATGTCATAAGGATTGGGATGATCGAGTGTCAATAGTGTTGTGGGTATATCACATAACCTATAATCACTTGAATAAGGCTACACCATTTCAATTTTTGTTTGACATTGAGGTCATCCTACTAATGGAGTTCTTAGTACCATCATTATGCATCATGTGCATTGGTTGGTTAGATGACCAAGAGTCACTGAACACAAGGTTGGAGGACTTGGAGTGATTAAATGAGACATGCACCCAAGCAAAGTGGAGCTAGCAAATAGAAAAATTCACTAGAAGCTTTGGTATGACAAACATATAAAGAATAATGTGCTAATAAAAGGAGCATCTATTTTTCTTTATGACTCCAAGTATATTAAGCACCCATGAAAAATATAGATAAGGTGGAATGGGCCCTTATATCATCCACCACATATTGGAGATAGGTACATGCAAGTTGCACAGGTTGATTGGTGAAATGCTCCCTGGGCATTTCAATGGAAACATGGTAAAGCCATATCAACAATAAGATGGTTCTTACACCATGAGAACACTAAATTATTCGTCATTAGTTAGTTTGAGTTGATATGACCAAAATAACATTTGGCACAAGATAAATAGTTTGTTTTTTTCTTTAGGTAGTAGTATAAAAAGTGAAGCAACACTTTGCATCTCACTGGTAAAATCTGCTAACACTTCACTCATAATTCAAGCTAGGTGAGTTGACCACTTACACTTCCTAAGTGCCCAAGGATAGACACCTAAGTTTATGGGTGAGTGAGGATTGCCATCATCAAATAAAGAAAATGCACTAGACCACCATGCACTGGATCCTAGATGTAGGGAACTTTCAAGCCCCTAGGTAGATGTTCATCTAGCCTTTCACACATATTCCAATCTGGTGAGTCAAGTCCTTGCATGTTCTAAAGTGCCTGAGGCTAGACATATAAGTGGTGGGAGTGTGAAAATTGACAGACTCAAGTGAAGATGCATAACATGATCATACACAAGAGAGAAAGTGAAGATGCATAATATGATTGTGTGCAAGAGATCAAAAAGAGGAGAATCAATCACTAGAGGGCTAGCATAATGGATTTGTATGGGATAGGGTAGGCTAAGGCAAGATAAAGCATAATAAATTGACTAAGATAGATAAACATGCATGAAATATAAGCATGAAAATAAGATAAAATAGAATTGAGGAGGATAAATCATGTGAATGTGAAGGGTTGTACCTAGGTTTCCATAAGAAAGTCAAAGGTCATGCCAAGGGAACAAATCACATAAGGAAAATCATCAAAGATAGATGAATTCCACCTAGATTTGAGTGGGAAGTGATTTTTTAAACCACAAGTCACTTCATATAAATACCATTAGGAGCATTGAATGAGGTGATGATAAAGGCACCAAAATCCACATTAAATGCTTTGGTGGTAGAGGGTTTTTGTAGATTTCAGAGAAGTTTGTGTTGTTCAATAAATCTAGACATTGCCATGCCTTAAAGCACCTATATTAAAGATAGTAGATGGAAATAGGGTATAAAGCAACAAGTAATAGTTTGTTTTTAATTTCAAACTTTGTGTGAACTTGAGATGTTGAGAAAACCAAATCAAAATAGGAAAACTAGAGAGCTAAAGCACAAAACCCCTACTAGAGTGAGAAGTTGAGCACCTACATGCACCAAAAGTGAATGATTGTGAAGCAGGGGAAATTGTGTTCACTTTTAAATTGGTGTAAATAGGTGTGGGGAAATATTTCTATAGGAACCAATCAACATAAAAGAGAAGTTGATTCCTGGTTGTCATTAACAACTCATGAAGCTCAAAGGCTGAAGGTATAGTCACAGATCTTCCAATTGTGAAGCACCATTAACCATTCGAGGCTTTGGTAAACCTAACCTACCACACTTCAATACTAGAAAATGTAGGATGGGAAATACTTTGAAGGGATTGAGTCCACAAAAAAAATCCAAAGTAGGCATGCATAATAGTAGAATCATCTACTTCAAGAATAATAACACCACTAGTAAAAAGAGTCAACATTGCATAAGTCGATACTAAGGCATTGACAAAGATGTCCTAATAGGTGATACAATTTCCCATAGAATTATTATTAGGGAAACATTGGAAGTCTTTTATGCACACCTGCCAGTTGGAGTATAAACACCATAGCTCGAGCCATGCACAAGACCTAGCATTGGATTGGATGGTTGATATAGGGAACAAGATCGAATAGGGCACAAATTTGTTTGATGTCTCAATCTGAGATAGATTGATGGCCTCCATCACAACCTAGTTATATGAGTTATCATGATTTAGAAATTTAGAGGAACTCATGTAGTTCTTTATTTTGTGAGTCCATAGGGACTGCATATATTTTACTGAAAGGTTCATGAGGATTTTACCATGCCTAATAGGAAGAATAACTAGGATCCTAGATGCTAGAAAGGATATTCATGAGATGATGAAGTGGTGGAACATGTTATGAATATCCTACATTATTACAAGGGGGGATTCACATTCCCTATAAAATATTGTAAAGACCCCAGTATGAAGATAGTGACATGCCTCATATGTTAAAAACTTTGTCATGATGGTTAGTGGATTAGCATCATAAAATCCTACCTCTACATCACTTATCATATGCCACATGGTGTAAAGTTTAATATTACCAAATGTATTGTGGAGGAGTTTTTAAAGAATGCATTAGATTGGCACACAACAAAGGGGACCTTTAGGTGGGCGTACATTCTAATCTTGATAGTCATGAAGGAGATCAGGGTACTAAATGGGGACAAGGGCAATCTCTAGATTTTCCTAGAACATAATGAATCCTCAACACAGAAGTAAAAATATTTCACTTTCTCAAATTCCTTTAATATAAAGTATAAAAATTAAGTGATGAGATGGTTGAATAAGTATATAGAGGCATTTGAGCTAGAGCGGTGCATCCCGTAGAAGCTCCCCAAGAGTATGTATGGAATGATAACCTTTGCCATTATGAAACACTTCTACATAGTATGTTTGGCACAGGTTGATGGTAACAAGTCCAGTTGGTTAAAGCTACCATATGCCTTCTTAGATAAATATTTTAGGGGTGCACTCAAAAGGATCCCCAATACATAATAATTGGATATTTTAGTGAGGGAAATAGACATGGAAAGGAACAAATTGCAGGGCTAGTTTGTGCATCCAAATCTAAAAGTGACCAAGGATGAAGAGAATGATTTGAATCACACTAACATCTACCCCCTTCAAGAAGTAACCATACTCAGGTACATCTTTAGGTTATTCTATGATATGAATCCAAGAAATAAGGGCCCCAATGTTGAGTAGATTGATGAACTCCCCATTAGGATCGGTGATGAAGGATCGTTGGCATCAACTAATAAGAATAAGTATCCCAAGAAGAAAGGGGAGACACTTAAGGAGATAGAGTACATTAGGTTTAATATCACCTCTGATTATGAAGCCTTTCCATCAACCCCTTAAAATAGGTGTGTGAAGTTCACACCAAGGACTTCTCCTATCTTAGTAGAGAAGAAAAAGAAGCCAAAATTCCCTTCTGTGATGCCCACCATCACCCAAGCGAACATAGAGGCACAAAAGGAATAATAAGAGGAGGAGGTAGGAGGTGGGAAATGCATTTATATTATGCTTGAATAAGATTCCTTATCTAGCGAGAACACTCCCCCATGACCTCAAAGTGAAGAGGAAAGGTAGGAAAAAGTATGGAGGAAGCTTGGCCTCAATGATGTGAATATTAAGAATGTGCAGGAGCTAGAGAAGAGAAGGGAAGAAATGAGGAAGGTTAGCATGACCAAAGAAGGGATTGAGAGGGTCAAGGCTAAAGATTTCAAGGAAAAAGAAGAAAAGTGCAAGGCACAAGCTAAGAAGAGAAAAGTGGAAAAGAAGGCATCCCAGGAGGAACGGGATAAAAAAGGGAAAGAGATAAAGGTTCCCACTAGTGTAGAACCTATACAATAAAAATCATCAGAAGAAGCACCTAGTACCCATATCATCCTAGTAGAGGAAGTTAAAAAATAGTTTCATCCTAGTAATGAAGGGGCACTTAGAGACATATAAGGTGATTCTAGCACCTTAAAGGAATAAATATAGTGTGTAAGGATATAATTAGGCTGGTGATGAGAAGGAATCGAAGGAGGTTCATGCTGAAGAGATATAGAAAGGAGAAACAAACAAAGGGGACAAGTTTAAAAAAGAAAACCTATAACAACAAGAAATATAAGATAGAACTAAGTAGGAGGAAGAAGCAGATGAAGGAGAAAAGTTCAAAGAAGAAGAACAACTACAATAAGAAAAATAAGAAAAAGGCACTGAAGAAGGTAGCAACACCAATGGAGAGGAGTCAGAGAAGATGAAACTAGTCATCTAAAAAGAATAATTTGAGGAAATTTATAGGGAGAATGCACATAAGGGGTACACCTAGGATGAGGATTTTAAAATATTAGAGTACATGCCTTCCAAAGATGCAACAATGTTAATACACCACTAAGTTTCCTTTACACTTGATTGCTACATGGATGAACCTCACTTTAAGGTGTTGATGAAAGTAATCTAAATCACTAAAAAAACTAGAAAAGGGACATAACTACCAACTTATCAATCATTGGGATATGTATCTAGTAAGGTCAGCTAATACCCTCCTTAAAATGGCCTCTGAAATAGTGTGTAAGAAATTTTTTAATGATGTTCACACCATAAAATGGAAAAATATAGTACTGAAGGTAGAGAAATAAATTTAGGCCATGAAGCTCAAGCTCAAGCAACTAGATAAGCACTTTGAAGAAGTAAAACCATCAATTTTGGATGGTATTGACACTTCTAAACTTTTAAAAGTTGATAAGGTATGCACACTAGTAGAATAGATGCTCCCACATATGAATTTGACACTAGAAGAGCAAGAAGACCCTTACGAATCCATTAAGAAAGAGATCAACAAGAAGCTATATGAGGTAGAGGGCCTCTTTATAAGGCTAGAAGAGAGCATAAAATATGTTGATGTTATCTTTTGTAACTTTTCCACCCAGGCATCAATCATTGATGCATACCTTCAAAAGGTCAAAGGGGAAAAGGATGCATTGATGAAGCAATAATTCACTATTAATAAGGACAAGTGCACATAGATCATGGTGTAGGTCAACACTTCGAGGACCCAACTAAAAACCCAAGACCTAGAATAACTCTTCCACACCTTTCAAATAAAGGTGAGAGAGCAAGGAGCCATCCTATATGGTTGGGTTAGGAAAGTTAAGGAAAGGCTAGAGGCCTTCAAAAAATAAATGGAAAATATTGTCATGCTCCTACTCGAGGCTACCTCTATGGATATTGATGGTGTCATTGAATAAATCAAACTTTCAATTTAGGGCTACATGGAATTTAAGGTAGAACTATATTAGAGCGCACCTAAATTTTTGACAACTAAGGGACTAGAACTCTAGTCTGAGGATAGACTAATATTTTCATATGGGGTAATGTTGAACCCATTTTTGAGCTAAATAGTGGACCCATGCAAACTCATTGAACACCTAAGCATGAGGAAATCATGGTGGATGATTGCTATTTTATCTTTTAGTGGTACCATCTAGCTAGTGACTAACAACTCCAATCTACATCAGGGAGCAGGTGCTTGGGACAATGACTGACCATTAAATATAAGTGGCTCCTTTTAAATCAAGCAGCATTGGGAAATAGGCACATGGGATAAAAAATATTCATTAAAGACAAAGCATAGTGGATATGATGGGATGTGTACCTCCAAAACCAACTCAGCGGTTAACATGCTCCATTTTCCATGATCTTAAGATGCTCCAAATCCTTATAAAAGGAAGATGATTTTAGTTACAATGGAGAGATGAATTGGAGTAACAAAGCTTTGGTGAATTTATACTAAAATGTTAAAATTATCATTATAATTAGTTTTGGATGTTTTTTATGCTCCCCTTTGTAATGCCCAAGCTCACCTATGAGCCTCTAGGCTTGTAGAAGTTTAAGTCAAACTTATGCTCAGTTATATTAATGTTATTTGTATTGAGGTTTAATGTACTTAATGAAAATGATTTGTGTGAATGTCTAATGGAATAATTTTTTTGTCTTTATAATGTATATTGATTTCTTTCATGAAATTCTACCTTGACTTATTCATGGAGGGCCTGTAGCTAGTAATAAACCCTACAGCCATGATAGGAAATGTATTAAGTATGGTTAAGACCCTGCACCATGGAATGATACCCATGCCTAAGTTTAAGTCTATGCCTAAATCCATTAACTAGACACCTAGTTGGCCTACAAGTTCCTAAATGCCATTGAGCCCATGAAACCTAAGGCTTGTGCCCATAATTGCACAACCATCATTTTACTAACCCAAAACCTTAAAGAATAAAGTTACATCATGGCACAACTAGCCCAACATAGACCTTGATCCCTTTTCCATTTCACTTTAGGTGAGAACAAAAGGCTTTCACTTTATGTATAGTGATGTTAGTGTAGTCAAGTGATAAATTTTGATCACTATAGGATTAGTTAGGGCCTGTACCCCATCAGGTCAATCCTAAATTCAACCTAGATAGATAATGCCTACTTTTTTACAACAAAAAGTCATAAAAATCATTTGACCAAAAATCTCCTCCTCTATCAGATCTTAGACACTTGATTTTTAAGTCTATCTCATTCTCAACTAGAACCTTGAATGCTTTGAATTTATGTAGAGCCTCATATTTCTCCTTCAAAAATACAACCCAATTCATTCTAGTGTAATCATCAATAAGAAGAATGAAGTAACTTTCACCTTGAATACTTTGAGTTTAGTTAGACCACATAGATCTGTATGAATCATCTCTAAAGGTTTTGTAGTTGAATATTCTTTTGTCTTGTACCTTCTTATTTATTTTTCATGTTGGCATGCCTTACACAGGGTGTTTATAGGCTTAGTGATCTTAGGCATGTTCCTAACTAATTTCTTAGTACTTATCTTTACTAAGTTATCAAAGTTTATGTCCCATTCTTCTGTGCCATAACCATCTCTCATCCACTTAAATCATCAAACACCTATCCTTCTTGTTCTCATTTAAAACATATAAATTATTTATAGTCATGTTAACATCCACTACCAATCTTCCTAAACTTGCATTTCTTATTTCACATCCTTTAACATGAAAATTAAGACTATATCCTTGATTGCACATTTGACTAACACTCAAAAAATTATGCTTTAGTTATTTTACATATAACACATTGTCAGTTCTAGTTTTCCCATTGTCAAGACATAGTATTCCCTTGCCAACAATATTAGTTATTATATTATCTCCAAACTTGATTATTCCTTTAGTATTATTCTTCAAAGATATAAATTTATTCTTTTCACTTGTCATATGGTTTGAAAAACCATTGTCAATGTACCATTTCAATATCTCATCTTGAATGTGAAAAGTAGCTTGTGCTAACATGGATTCTTCTTCCTTAGGACCATCATTTTCTTGCTCTTTTTTCAATATTTTCAAAGGTTTTGACTTATCAATTTGAACATACATCTTCTTGTTTTGACTAGGGGGTTTTGCATAACCCAATCTACAAAATCTTGCAATATGTCCAATTCTATCACAATTGTAACAAATCATATTGTTTCTATTGATATTTAGCCATTGGATAAGTGAATTTTAGAATCTTTTTGAAAATCTATGACTATTCCTATCATCTCTTCATGCATGGTTATTTATAGCATTTGATCTACAATCTAAAGCTCTATATCCAAACTACTTACAAGAAAAATAGTAGCCATAGAAATAATTCATGTACCTTATTAGTGCCCAAAATTGTACTAAAGCAATTGGGCCCTTGTTAATAAAATGCCTAAGTTTGACTGGGTTGAATATCAATGTTTAAGTCATTATCCCTAGTCTTGTCCCTATGTTTTCCCTCAGAAAATCAAATTCATGATCATAATTTTCCAAGTCTATTGTCTTGGTTTTTTTTGGGTGAAAATGTTCCTTCCCTTTGACCTTTCAGGCCTTTTACACAAACACAATGCCTAAAAAAATAGGTCTTTGAGACTTTTGACTTAGAAAAAATCCATGAAGACTTATTTTCATCAAATATTTTGTCCAATTCAAAAGTTGTGAAAGAATTCCATCTCTCATCTTATTGATCTTAAATCCTATCAGGTTATTGGTTTTGAACTTTTTATTTGTGGCAAAAAATATGAAGGGAACTTGTCCTTCAGGCATTTTGCCCTTACATAGCTTTCGAAGGGTACTTTTTGAAAAAGGACATTTTAAATAATCCCAAAAGAATTATAAGGTCTGGTCAGAGGTTTCATGGTAGTATGATTCATAGTGAGAAGATAGAAATGTAGCCAAGCTTCTTTGTATGCATAGATTTGTCACCTTATTCTTGAAGAAGAAAGTTCTAGGGCCCTGGATGACATTTTCAAGTTGCACCTTCAACATGTTTTGGTGACTAAGGTGAGGAATTCCTTGATGAGCTAAATGAAGGATACATGGTTATTTTAGGGGATTCTTATGACTATTTTTGGGGTTTAGGAGAATCTTACACCTTTCCCCATATCAAGGAGGATGGTGCAAAGGTAAAAAGTGGCTGAGAGTATGATCTTACATTTAAGTTGGACATGTGGTGCTCCTCAAGGTTATTTAGGTTTTGGTCCCTTTTTGAAGTTTGCCTCATTTACTTCTTAGTAGACTAGGTTCAAAAGGTCCCTAAAAGCTTGAACGCTTAGGTTTGTAAGGATAAATGATGACATGTGGCATTATTACATCTCATGAAGAGCTTAGGGTATATTACACCACAACACCAAATAAAATAATGAGTGAAAAAGTGCAAAATTCCCTGAGGGCCCAAAAAGGTACCATAATGTATTTTCCACTTGTATGGGTCCATGTGTTGCAAGGAGAATCATCTGACATAAAAGAAACATTTGCACTTTCTCTCTCTTCTTTTTAAAGAAGCTCAAGTGATTAAAGAGGGTAGTTAACAAATAGCCATTATGCTTCAAAGCATTGATGACAACCCTAATTTCAAAATTCAAAGGATTATATCTAAGAAATTTGCCTTCATTTTCATTTACCTTTTTATTCAGAGCTTACATTTATGCCTTCAAGCTATTTATGTGCCCTAGCTATGTGTAGTGCAAAAGAGTGATTACAACAAACTCTTCATGGATTTTCAACTTCCATTGTGTGTAACCCTCTAGATTAGTAGTAAGTGTTCTTTTAGTTCCTTGTGTTTTGTTATTTAAGAGGAGTTTGAAGGTATTTTGAGGGTTGCTTGAGTAAAGGATTTGTTCAAATCCAAAGTATTGCACTAGAGACTTAGGGACAAATGGTGACATCTTCAACCTCTATGAAGAGCAACATCGTATCCATTTTGGATGGGATCAAAGATACATATGTCTAGGGGCTAGATTTTATGGCTTTATTAAATGCCTTTCAATATATAGACCCCCTTCCAATAGTTTCTAATGTTGGCATAAGTTAGATCACCCCTATGATAACATTCTCCTTGGCTGACCCATACCTAGAATTGGTTATTGCATGTGCTTGAGTATATTAACTAGAGACCACGATTATCATTGATGGTAGCCAGTCAGTTGTTTATTCTTTCAACCTTATGGCTCTTAGCACCAAAAATTCATCCCCATCCAAAAATTGTTACACTCTCCTTGGAGGAATGCCAAGAGTACATGGATAAAAATGACAAAGCAATTTAGGACATTGTTAACTCCTATTATCTAGCCAAGAGAAGGCAAAAGGTCTTTAAAATGTCAAAAAGTTTAAAACTAGTAAAATTTAATGAATTACCCTAGTAAATCATCACGATGGCCACACAGATTTATGGGTTGTCTAATAAAGATAAATTTGAGCCCTAGATGTTCCTAATCCTAAACTGTGTGTTGGAGAGACAAAAGAAGCTGGACTAGGCCACCATTTTGAGTGACAATCTACATAGGTAGATGATGTAGTTCTAGGTTATAATTATTCAAAAGAGTCATTCATAAGTAAATTTTATATGTCCTCTTACTTAATGTACAACTAGTTCGTAATAGGACATTTTAGGGTCTCACTAGGAACCCCAATGGGATAAGAATTTATGAGATATATCCAAAAATCACTATGGATGGCTTTAAGAAGAATTTTTATAGGGTTTATAATTGATTTTTTAACACTATGATGAGTGTTTTATTTCCTTTGAGAAGCATCAACATAATTTCCAAGGTGTACAAGGAAATAATTGAGAGGTATGGTGCCTCTTATATTCAATTCAAGACATTCACCTATATTAGGATAATCAGTTACTTGGGGTGTCTACATAAATTACCAAAATACCTAGATGATAAGTTAGCAGTAATGGAGCTAAGCTGATAGATGGTGCCCTGACATGAGATGATAAAATAAAAAAGATAAATAATCCCTTCAAGTTTCTAGTTGTGATTGGACATCATTCATGTCCTTTTGTTACCAAAGTGAAGGGATTGGATCAAGAAATGGGCTAGTAAGTGATTGATAAGATGCTACTCAGGCCTAGCTATGATATTAGATGGTTAGTGAACATGGTGACCAATGTGATTCTACATCAATCACATTTTGAAGATATCTAGTCTAACTACACCACCAAGTAGGACATTAAAAAATTAAACTACATGAGGTTGACAATAGAGGAGGTTCTTGTTTACAATATCACTCCCATCCCTACAGACATGGTAGATGATAAGAAGACATTATCTTTAATGTATAATGAAACCAATATTGAAGCCCAGTCTATCTTATAGGTAGACATCACTATTAAAGAAAATGATTTCATCCCTTGGAGAGCCTTTGCAATCATGAGAAGAACCTTCAGGTGGTTGAAGGAACATGGGGTTGATCTTGGTGCTTATGATACCCCCACCCTCTAAGAGTACATACAAGTTTGAGATCCAAGAGGTTTCCTCCTAGAGTATAGTGGTGAGTCTTCTACTCCACCACCATTAGTAAAGGAAAAAGGGAAGCACAATCTTGGTGATGTTGATTTCACCAAGCCAATTTATGTGGAGTCAATAACAACATCACAATTTAAGGCTAGATTATCCTAAAAGATAACAATTACATCTTAAAATTGGGATAATATTATTACTGGTGAGGTTACATTGGCTAGTACCACCCCCATATCCATTTATATAGATGGATCCCCAACAATGCCAGCCATTCCATCAACCATCCCAATGGCCAATCCTACTACTTCTCTACCTGCTCCACCAGCACAACAACCAAAAATTGAACTCCCATAAATATATATTCAAGGAAGAGAGGAGGTGAGGATAAAGGAGAGTATCCCAAGAAAAATATAATTGAAAGGGATCTACAACCTCCAAGTGGATTTCCTACAAATAATAAGGAGGTTGTGTTTAAGGACCCACCTTCCAGGGAACTCCCTGTAAAGAAGAAAGAGGATCAGTCTTCATATGACCAAAATTTAAGGGATATGAGTAATGATGAAGACTCAAATGAAGGTATGCCCATTGCCAAGGTGATGAAGAAGTAGCATGCATTCACTCCTTCACAAGTAAAAATTGGGAAAATAACTCTAAGGGAGAGGACCCAGACCCCAGTGAAGGCCCCAATAGTGGGATTATGTGTAGAAGAGGGTCCCTCATTAGTAAAAATTAAAGGTAATGAGGAAGACATTCTAACCTTGAATGATCCTTTATCTTTTGATGATGTTGTATAAGTTAGAGTAGAGGTGGCCATGCAAGCTCAGTCCCCTTAAGAAATAGAAATGATCTCATCAAACATAGAGAAATTTGTTGATAATGTCATCACCCAACCAATAGGACAAGGTGATCATGGTGGAGCTAAAGAATTGAACAAATATGATGAAAGAGCCTAGGCAAAGTTGGATCAAGATGTTTAAGTTACTAGTGATTCAGAGGTGGTGGTTGAGCAAGAAGGATCATAGGCAACTCTGAAGGTACCATAAGATGTCCTTTCCCCTCTAAAGGTGTCAATATTATAACTATATGAGAAGGTTAGTGTGGAGGAAGGTGGGGGGAAAACCTATAAATGGGTACCCCCACCCATACACAAACAATAAAGAATCAAATAACTTGAATAAAGGTGTTGAGGAAGGTACTTTTAGAAGTGTTTCTTCAATTGGAGTACCATGAGGTCTCCTTCCTCACATCAAGGTCCATGACCCAACCCAAAATAAAGGTCCTAATACCATGATTGGTGAAGAGTTACTTGAAGATAGCAAGGAAATCACCATAGCCTCATCCATACCTAAGGCCCAAGCAAATAAAGAAGGTGAAGCCACTATGTAGCCTTTTGGTCAATCAAAAAAGTAGGGGAGTTTAATTGAAAATTTATTCAAGGAGCCTCATTAGCTCGAGTTAGAGTTTGGAGTTTTGGAGTAGATAGAGCCAAACCTAAAAAGGGAACATGGAGCAGACAAAGGTGGTGAGGTGTAAAAGAGTGATGGATAAATTGATCAGTTTGTGTTAATCCCACATCCCACTCCTATGGAACTACCTACATTGAGCACTCCAATGACACCACCTTTTACTATCTTGAGGCTAGCATCAATTTCCACCACATCAATGGGATTCTAGACTAGAACCCTTCTTTAGGATAAAGAATAGGTCAAGTAGAAAAGGGAAATTATGAGCAAAATCAAAGAGATCAACATAATGAAGATCACTCAGGCCCATAATGCTAAGCCCCCTAAAAAGGCTATAACACATTCTAGAACCACCTTCACCACTGTAGGAGAAAGGAATGTGGAGATAGCCATCCCTCCACCATATGGTTTGAAGAAGGATTCTCCCCTTGAGAGTTACATTGTCTATCACTACAATCTAGGGGAGCCATCAAGGAATGATTTGAAACATAACTCATACATTTTGGCTAACATAGTGGCCCAAAAAATGGATAAAGACAAAGTCACCATGGAGGAACTAAAGGTGAAAAACTAGGCTGTGATCTAATACTTACAACAGTTACTAAGTGAGCCTAAGGAAGTAACTCCAACAACCAACATGTCTCTAGGTTCTCTCTATATTTCATTTTCATCATTTGAATCTGGTTGGATTGATGATTTGAAGACTAGAGGATGAGCAAAAAAATAATAGCAAGAAGTCTTAGGCACTAGGGTAGAAGAAATAATCCACTCAACATTTAAATTCTTGAATGACATAGAGGACAATAAAAGGGAGTGTGATACTCAGATGTTCATTTATGAAGCAAATATTAAGAAGTGGGAAGAAACCCAATAGAAGATAGATGAAGTCTGTAAGATGAGCATAGACACTTTGATTGTATAAAATATCATTGCTCCAAATGATCACAAAAGGATCAAATAATGGAAACTGGAAATCAAGCATCATCTGATGATGCTCAAAGATGGCATCTTTGATTTAAAAGGAGAAAAGTAGTCTCTCAAGATTGTAACAAAGGAAACAGATTTCATGATAAGAAAGATGGTAATCCTTGATAGTGCAAATGATTTGGGGGAGGAGATCGTATGTGATACTCTGAAGAACCTCATTATTACACCATAAGAGTCCTTTGATGTTAATAAGATAAATCAATTGGTGTCACTTGAGAAATCTTGTGACCAACTCAAAGAACTCATTGGATGGAAGAAAACCATGCTTCAGAAGATTTCCACCTAGCTTGAGGATTATAGAGTCAAATTCAAATACCAAGTAGGCCTAGACCAAGGGAGTCTCTTCCACATGCTCAAAGAATATACTAGGTACAAGAACAAGTTGGTGAAGGATTTTGTTATTCAGATCAACTCTGGGACATAATCAAATATTTTATTTCTTCTAAGCTAGTGCCACTTCTCTCTTCTCTTCTCTCCCTTTTTATTTTCTCATTCACCATTAGGAAACCATTATACTTTTCTTGATAGTGGCACATCCCTTTTGAGGTAGTTTTTGTGTAATCATGTGCATAGGAAAGGGATGTTTTTGTTTTTTATGCAAGAGGACAAAGGTTTATTTTGTCCCTTGCAGGATCATGTTCCACATGGATAACTATAAATATTCTTCCTTATTGGAGGATTAAGCTTGCCATCATCATAAGACCATGAGCATAATCCAAAGAATTATGTTTGTTGCAAGATCTAATAGACACTAGGACCATGAATAAATCTTCAGCTGGAGCATCTTTAGGAATATGATAGGCTTAGCTCAATTATATAAGTAAAGGGGGTATGTTACTTTACAAAGGTTGGTTAAATTTTTGAGTCAATATCTATAGCCTCAAAAAATTCTCACTATGTAATAATTATGATGTCAAATTGATTTTTGATGTAAAATCATTGCCAAGATTTGATAGCATTATACATGTCTCCCTTATCACAGGATTTTATTTCATGGTGTTAATCTATTATATTGTTCAATCCACATTGTACTCATTTCCAATTCAATTAATAAATGAAATTTACTTGTGGTTTTACTTCTCTTTTTGTTGTTGAAGTAAAATTCCATGTTTTACATGCTTAGTTTATTGGTGATCTGATGTATTCATCTTTATGGTGGTAATTTAGAGTGTATATCTAGATTATAAAATCCTTTTTGCTTTGAGATTTAGGAATAGGGTGTTAATATCCTTTTTAAGGGTAGCCGTAGGCTTAAAAATTCAATTAGAAGGGGTTCTTGAAGAATATCATTTGTGCATGTTTTTAGTTTCATTTATTTTAGATCTATGGTACATTTACTAGTAAAGGTGACATAGTAATTTATTTGAACTTATTTGTGCTCATCTATTAACCCTTCACTTTAATATATATTAAATGATGTTTTTGTCCTACCCTATCTTACCCTACATATAACATGTCCTCTACATATCTGAAGTGTTACTTGCCTATGATAACATAAATATTTTATACTTGGCATGTGTTTGTATTTTATGTGTTAAAGATCAACATTGCAATCTCTTATTCAACTATCTATTGTTGAAGATTATTTAGAATGAAAGTTGTACATATATCCATATCTATCTTTAGTATCTTTTGTCTAGCCTAGAACATTTGCTCACTCTTTATGACAACCCTTGCTAGGTGGATTGAGTAAGCTTGGTTGTGTTCCAGTCAGATTTATATTCCTTTGTGCCAATAATCCCCATGAGGATTGAATCACAAAATCCCTTCATGTGAGTGAAG
The DNA here is from genome assembly GCA_037957365.1 of Torreya grandis. Taxonomy (NCBI): domain Eukaryota; kingdom Viridiplantae; phylum Streptophyta; class Pinopsida; order Cupressales; family Taxaceae; genus Torreya; species Torreya grandis. The sequence goes on from JARHVA010000102.1 coordinate 1,075,196, forward strand.
TTACCCCTTAGGTCCTCTCACCTTGGTTCAAGTAGAGCTAGAAGTAGTAGGGAACTGAACACACTCTTTGTAGGTGCCTCTCAATCATTTTCTATGTTTGGTCCAGTCATGATGTCAAACCCTTCCCTGACTACAATGATATATTAAGTGCATTTTCCATCTTTTCTTGCCATCTATCTCATGTGTGTAAGGCCAAATGATAAAGTTGTACAATTGGGAACCAATATACCTTATCAATTTTATTTGTCTAATAGGAAATGATCTTTGAATATTTTTGAAAGGCATATTGTCTCTTGTGTTATCTCTAAAAGGAGCAATAATATTCTTGACCTATCCTGACCTTTGACTATCATTCATAATCTAATATTTCTTGAGAGCATCAACATATGTCTTTAACTTACTGATATTCTAATCTTACTTACTATTCTTCTAGTCATCTATGTAACCAAGGCCTATTTTGATGATTGGTGACCTATTCCATTATTCTTTTCAAACTTTTAATAATTTTTCAATTTGATTGTGAACTATTCCAAATCTGACTTCAATGAACCTATCTCAAATTTTTATTTATTTCGCTCTTCTTATTTGGACTTTAGACTTGCATTTGCTTATTATAAATGAGTCTTGATATTTTTTATGGCTTCCTTATCTTCTTTGACATTCTTAGTTATATTAGTTTACAAGATACATATATGTTCTTCATGAATTTTGACTAGAGACTTCAACTTTTGGTTTTTATTTCTTTGACTCTTCAATTCATTCAAAGAACTGATAAGTTCTGCCTGAAGATCAACCTCAACTTCTTCTTCATCCACTTATTCATCATCCATGAAGACTTGTTCTTTTGAACTATTCTCATATTCAACTTCAATGACCATGGACAAATCTTCATCACTTCTATGGTCTAAATTGTAGTCATCATTGTTTGAGATATCTTTATCACTAACTCCAGAAGAGTTGTATTATTTAGATTATAGACTATTTTTGTTATTGAATAGATTTTTCTTATATTCCCCTTTCTTGAAACTTTTATTGCTCTTATCAAACATGTCAAACTTCTTACTCTATTCATCATGTTCTTCATAAAGATCATGTTTTTCATTTTGAGGACACTTAGCATCAAAATGACCAATCTTGACACAATTAAAACATTTGAATGGTATCTTGCCTTTGTACCTACCTAATCCTTTACTTAGTTTCCTCACAAATAAGTCTTAGACTTTGTCTTCATCAATATCAATGCCACCATCAATTTCAACCTTTTTTATTTGTGTTTTCTTTGTAACTTTGAATGTTGTTTCCATTTTGGAATATCTTCCATTATCAGTCCTCATCTCATAGGCAATAAGTATTCTATGGAGCTCATCCATTTTTTATTTATCTAAATCTTTTAATTCTTCAATTGTTGACACCTTTGAGTCAGATCTTTGGGTCAAATATTTTAGAACCTTTTGAACAATAGTTGACTCATTCACCTTTTATCCAAGACCTCTAATTATGTTGACTACTTCATTAACTCTAAGAAGATATGTTGTGATATTCTCTTCTTCCTTCATATTTAGACCATCAAACTATCTCCTATATGTCTAAAGATTTGACAATCTTATCTTGGTGTCACATTCATAGATAAGATGTAACTTGTCCTGAATTACCTTAGTTGACTCATATTGCATCACCTAGACAAACTTGGATTCTGCCATTCCACACAATATAACATTCATAGCCTTAAAATTGTTCTCACTTGCTTTCTTTCCTACAACATCAGTTGGAGGAGTTTTAGGGATAACATACCCATTAACAACTAACTACCAAAAATCAAACATGAGATCCATCAAATAGGTATTCATCTTAATGTTCCAAAAGGCATAATTGGTTCTAGTGAACAAAAGGGCATTTTTTTTTGAAAACCCTTCTTTTACTTGATGACTAGACATTATGCTTCTTAGGATCTACCTTCTAGATGTTAGGCCGAACCTTGAAGTACCTGCTCTGATTCCAATTTTTGGAAGCATAACCACTAAGAGGGGAGGGGGTGAATCAATGAGCCCTTAAAACTTTCTCCTAATGTATAGAATACATAGAGAAATCAAACCACATTAAAGAACATAAAGACATAACACATGATATAGGTAGGAAACCCTTAAAGGAAAGAACACCCATATGAATCACTACATGGGCTACTTGTCCTAAATTATATATACAATGAGTCAAAAATACTGTTGATCACCCACTCAGCTTGAGGCACCAACCCTAAATAGTCAAGCACTAACTTGTTAGGAAGCACCAACTCCCTGATTTGTAGATACCACTCTACAACAGGCTTTAACCCCTTTTTCCAAGCACCAAAATAGCTACTTCAAATCATCCACCTTTTTTAGTTACTTTTATTAATAAATTATGGTATAATTATGCTCTCTCACTACTTATCAACCTCACATTTACTTTGTTTCTTTTCTAGTTTATCAATCAAATAGACACATTAGGCTCTCTACCTCTCTACTCTTTATTTTATAAAGACCCTGTCCTCTATTCCTTAATTTCTCATCTCTTTTATTAGATTTTGTATGAATCATTCAATTATTTTATACTCACACCTCTTTGGTCATCCATTCCTCAACAGACCTCTGCTCTGATCCTTAGCAAATTAATTATTCTCTATTTTACATTCTTTCAAAAGGACAATTTGATCTTGCCTATATACAATATAGTACCCAAAAATCTCTTGAAGGTTGGCTAGACAAAACTCTATATCTAGCTACATAATGATTTATTCTCTTTTTTAAACCTAATTCCCATTAGCTTATATAAAATATGGCTCACATAGGTCATCCTGATTGAAATGAAGCTAGGATAGACCTATAAATCATTAGAATAAATTTAGTTTTAGCCTAATGAAGTTTGTAGTGATATTAAAATAATTCTTAACAGCTTTGATGCAATTTGTAACACCCCTAATTCAGTCCGTAGCAAGCTTGATGCAATCCATAACATACCTAATATAGTCCATAGCAAACCTAATGTAATCTATAGAAAAATTGATGTAATCTATAGTAAATCTAATGTAATCCATAGCAAGTTTGATGTAATCCATAGGAAGCCTAATTTAATATGTAGCAAGCCTGATGTAATCTATATCAAACCTGATGTAGTCCATAGCATGCATGATATAATTGGTAGCAAGCCTGATATAATCTATAACAAGCTTGATGAAGTTTGTAAGAGACCTAATGTAATCCATAACTGCTCACAAAAATTCTTTGACATTAATGACCATATTCTTTACTGAATATCAAACCCTTTGAAATCAATGACAACATCTCAAAAAACATCCCTAAAAAATGCACTCAACATGTAGATGCGATGGATAGAGTTGCTTCATTAATCTCTATTGATATTAATGATGATCATGTCATTTTTGCTATTAGTAGTTACAATAGTCATTTGTATCTACAACATGGGTAGAAGCTCTAGAAGTACTAGAAGTTAATAGTAGTACAATAAATTTAGAATGGTACAATGATATATATAAATTTTTATACAAGGTGAAAATACCATAGAATGTTACACATAACGAAAAATATAAATTAAAATGTGAGGCTACATGTTATGTTTTTATTGGAGGATATTTATTTAAAATATCATTCAATGGGAAACTACTCTGATGCTTAAATCTTGAAGAAGCTAAAATTTAAACACTAGAAATATATGCTAGTGCATGTGGTGGTCACTTAAGTGGTAAATCTATGCTTAAAAAATTATTTTGGTAAGGATACTATTGGCCTACAATGGAGTAGGAATGTTATGAACATGAAAAATTATGTCCACAATGTTAAAATCATAACAAATTGAATCACGCTCCATCATATGAATTATAACCCATTATTTCATCTTAATCATTTTACCTCTAGGGATTTGGTCTGATAAAAAAGATAAATCTAGAATCATTCGATTTCCAAAAGTTCATCATTTTTACTACATAATATTTCAAAAAATGGGTTAAGACCATACCTTTATAGTCTACTACATGGGAATATATATGCCAATTATTAATCACACATTATTTCAAGGTTTAGAATGCCATCAATTATTGTTACAAATAATGGATCATCCTTAAAAAAACATTTAAAATATTTTTTTCAAACTATAAAATTTGTTGCACATTTGTTGCACCATATTATCCATAAGGCAATGGTCAAGAAGAAGCAAAAAATAAAACTCCTGTAAATATTTTAAGTAAATTAATTACAAAGCATGGCACAAATTGACACAATCAATTTATTTATGCACTCTAGGCATATCACAAAAGTGTGTGTACACCAATAAAGGCTACCCCATATTCTATTATTTATAACATAAAAGTAGTAATACCATTTGAGTTGGATATTCCTTCTTAACGAGTCTCTCCCAAAGACAACCAAATATAATTAATATCAAGAAAAACAATTACATGAATTATAATGCTTGATAAAAAGAATATTCAAACTATTAAACACCTCAAACTCTATTAGGATCTCATCAAATGCGCATATTGTAAAAAAGAATGTAACCAAGAGTTTTAAGTGGGGGATCTAGTATTAAAGGAAAATCAAAAGAATATAAATGTAAATAAGGAAAATAAAGGTAAATTATAACCCAATTGATTGAGTCCATTTGTGATTGCATAAAAAGAGGGTACATGACTTATCAATTAGCTACACATGACTGAAAATATTTGAAAAACCCTATGAACATCATGAACTTACACATATGATATACTTACCTTCATAATTAAATAAAAAACTAAACTATACATAGCTTCTTAATTTCTTCATCATGTTATTCTTCCACTTTTTACACATGTGATCGATTCAATCAATCTTATAACCCTTGGATTTTTGTGTCATTTTGGCCTCTTGGCTCTTATTTTTCACTTTATCTAATTAAACTATCCAAAATAGTGACCTAATATTTCCATTATATGTCATTTAACATATTATTTTCACATTCTAAAAAAAATGAACTTTATTTTTCCATCACATATAATATCGACTAGAGACAATCAGCATCGATTATCACTACTATCATAAACTAGTCTAATTATTCTATAGATTTTACATAGAAAAAAATGGAGCAAACAGAGCCTTAATTCATCTAATTTTTAAGTACCATACTTAGTTTTAATTTACACAATATTATCATTCATGTAAACTATTTCCTTTGCATTCTATATTTCTCATATGTACATGTTATATATCTTGAAAAGTGTACATTTGATGAGACAAGGGTATACAATCCTTCATCTACATAACTATTTTATTTCTCACATATCTTTTAGACACAATTAAAAATATAGTTGGGACATATTTCTCATACATGGCCATGTCATCATATTCAGTGTATATTTTACCTCAACACATATTTTGGATTGTTCATATCCCCTGCATTTCTTCTAATTTTGAAACTATGTGTTCTCTCATAGTTTATATGCTTCTTGTTTCAATATTCTATAAATGCAACAAAATTCAAAAAATAAAAATAAATAAATAATAATAAATAATCAAAATAGTTCAAAATTTCAAAATCAGGACTTGAACATGATTAGATATCTATTTTACATCATAGGCATATGTTATTTATCTCATTATTAGAAGATAGCATAATTTTTTTTCTATTACACATGAATTTCATTGGTTTCCATGAGTGTAATACAAGATGTACAAATCTTAAATGGAATTATATGTTGGACTTCTATTTACCTAGTGGTCATGCCATGCTTGGGGCATCTTATCCAAATGTTACAATATGTAAAAGTGTTACCATTTTATAAATCCTATATTACATTGAGTTATATAATCTTTACATATGTATTTATAACATCTATACTGTGGATTACATACATTGGTATGTTATTTGTTAAAATATGATCTCATTACATATACATGTTGTAGACTATATTTCTAATTCTACAATCTGATGGTTCTATTACTTATACATAGTACATTAGACTTTGTTTGTATATTATGTATGGCCCTTGGCCCTTGTTTTTAAATTTATTGAACATCTCTATGATATCTTTGTTTGGTATGTGTGGAATTTGAACATGTCCATTTCTTGTGGCCCTTGGCCTTGTGTGAGAGATTTTTTCCCATGAAACATTTGAACATGTATATTTCATATGGCCCTTGGCCCTATTTTTGTGTGAATTTTAAACATGTCCCTTGTTTGAAAAATAATTTATGTCCTTGACATGTTGGACCTTGTCATTATGAATGAAACAACACTTTTTATGTTTGTGTGCTTGTTGATAAGTGCCATGATCTATATCATGCACTAACTATTGTGTACGATTTTTCTATCACAATGATTACTATGAATTTCATTGATACATGTATATACTTTCAACACTTTAGACTTTCATTGTATGTTACATACATGCTTTGAATGATACACATCTTAATATAATGACATATAGTTTAATGAAGGAGCATCCCTAATGAATCAATAATATTGCATAGCCCAAAAATATAGTCAATCAATCATTGAATAAAGATCAACTTTACTGGTGCATAATTGTGTGGTGAAACATCTTGGAAGGCTTATAAATAACAAAAGAGTCCTCTTTTATGATGATGGATGGTTATGTTAAAAATAATGTTGTAGAATAAAAGGTTAGAAATATTAGAACACTAAGGCAACACATGTGGGGGATGAACAAAACTAGAGATCAGTGCACAAAAAGACTTGCACAAAAACACACAAAGCTAGACCCTTAAGATACACAAAAGGGAGTCTGATAAAGACATGTTACATAAATAAGCTAAGTCCACATTTGTGAAATAAAATCACAAATCAAAAAAATAATGCTTAGAATAGTTGAGGAGTGCACAATGATGCAAAGAACATGACAAAGTGAGGGAGAAACTAAGGCATGGAAGCAAAAAAAAATTGTGAAAAACATTGGACCTAAGGTAGAGGGAGACAATTGGATGACCTATTGTTTGAAAAGAGAAACACATGGCCATTGGTAGGATAGGACAACATTGTAGCTAATGTGATGGAAGAAAAGGATAGTGAGATTTACTAATAGTGATATGATGTGACAATTGTAAAAAACACAAGGCTCAAGATATGCTAAAGTCAAAACTACCCCTAAGGTAGGCTTGTAGGTTCATGCCAAACCTACTAATTATATTTATCCATTTCTTAGAAAACATGATAGAAAATAACTATAAAAGGGGGAGTTGTGTCAACACTTAAAATAACTTGGAAGGCTGAAGACCTTCAAATCATTTGAGACCAAAAGGTGAGACTTTGTCAAAGTGAAAATTTAGAGGGGGAGAGAAATATCTGATCGATAGAATGCCTATAGCCTTATTGTAGTTGGAGATATTAGGACTCCATGGTTGTGTAAAGGTGTTTAGTGCTCCATTATTAAAGTAGGAATCTAAGAACATCTTGTAACATTTGATATATTAATACATTCATTTAGTTATTCATTGTGTGACTATGATGGCTATGTGGTCAAAGGTGTCCCTCTATTAAGAACCATGAAATCATCTACATTAGTTTAGTATTATAAAAAGGTTAAGAACCTTGATGAGATTTAGGGTAGAATAAATTTCAAGTGGGATACTTTGAGAGACTAGCATACCTTCGAATGAGATGAAACTGGTAAAGTCTTATGGGAGGAATATTGGTAAAATTTTGAATGTGAGGCAATTAGCAGAGAGTATTATTTTCCACCACTAGTAGGTGGGTTGAGAAAGAACAAATGGAATATTAGAACCATCAAAGAGAATGAAATGATATTAACCAGCTTACAAGTGTACCAAACAATACAATGGAAAGCCTATTATATAGGCACAAAAGAGACACCCAAAAAATAAGGAGGTGGGTAGAACCAAAAGCAACAGGTAGCATAAAATAGATAAGACTATGAAACCTACTTTGCTAAGTGGTTAAAACCACTATAACAAAAATATACCTTAGAAAATAGCCTAAGGTAATATTAATATGCTAATACCCTCCCTTAATGACAAAACTATAAATAAGACCAAGTTTATCACTGAATTTTATGATAGTTAGGCTTGACCACTAACAGTTAGGTTCTCACCACCTAAATAGTCAACTTTAGTCAAACTCTAGATTATTTTTTTATATTTAGCTTATCTAATTTATGTGCAATCCAATGCATGTGAAAGATAAATTTAAACTACTTATTGAACCTCTTGATAACCTATTATTTTACATATCCTTTCTTCTTATAAAAGGAGAGGAGAAGGAGGTGAAAAGGTATGTATAATCAAGAAATCTAGCATTGGTTGATCACATTCTGTATCTAGAGCCAGAGCCTCTTGCATCAACACTTCTCGTTACAGGTATTATTCCAACAAACTAGCAAATGTGATAGAGATCTAAAGCATTTCCATCTATAGCCAACAACCAAGTATCATTACTCTACTAAAATTTACCAAAGCTTTACCAATAGATCCCTCGATCTTTCTTTAGATTAGTAACCAACATGCTAAGTATCTATTTTCACTAATTAGTTACTTTGTTTCTATTTCACAACCAACCCAACCCAAACTCACTTTCTAGAAACCTCATTAACTAATGTTCTTAACCCAATCCAAAACCCAAAGTAACTGCTAATGGTCACCTTGAACGTTGATGGTCTATCTATAACCATCAATGGTTTCTAATCATTGATGGTCACCCTAACCATCAAGGGTCACTATGTGACAAACAAACAACAAGCTATTTTCACTCACCAAACCTCAACCAAATTCTAGTTTTAGATCACCTGCTTGATCATAGAGCCTCACCCTATTTTATGGACCACATGTGATTCATTTAGCATTAATATCAATCTGTTTATTATTATAATTAGTAAAATTCATCTTTTCATTTAACAAGCACTTCTTGTATTTGATTTTAGTACCTTAAATGATTTATACAAGTAATTTATCTTTCACTTTCAGAACTTGCTTGTCTAAAAAGTGTGGATTGATAGCCTCCAAGAAAGCTCATGCTTCTTGGATATATCTTGCTAGGTAATCTACCCTACTATCTAAATAATCAACTATTTTTTAGTGTTTTCTTATCTGTAAGTCATTCCTCCCAAGCTAAAGAGAAGTATTTACAACCATCTGAATCAACACATGCACAACATACCAGGTTCTACTAACCATACCCTTCTCAAGTTTCTTTTCTCTTTCTTCCAAATAATATAAGAAAAATTTATATGAAACATTCTAACATGCCTAGTGGGACCCTTGAGTCATTTATTGGGTTCATAGTTACATCTAGGTGCTTCCTCTTCTTGTCTTTATGCTCATATATTGAAATCAAAATTTCATTTTGGGCTTAAAATTGATTGCATCCATTGTTTGCTTGTTTATTTTTGCTCTCATAGCTTAATTAATCAAGTGAATCAATCATACTTTCACTTTTATCACACACACAAGACCAAACCACTCACACTTAATCAAGCATAAAAACATTAACATAAGGTCCAACTAGGATTTCATTATATAGTGGTCGCCTTTCTCGACCATCCTAATTGGATTTCATCACCAAAAGGAGAACTGACTCAGCTCTTTGGTTGAGTATAATCTCTAGCAATCAATATATCTTGGCTAAGCACCCAATTCCCTTATCACTATGGTGTGTGAAGTGAGGGGGTATGACCCAATATCAAGCCACATAACAATTTCAACATACATCCCTTTGAAATCCTAAACACAACTTGAAACCAACCATAGACTTCTTTTCTAGACCTACTCTACAAGCCAATTTCAGTCACACAATTCTTAAAAATCAAGGCATAAGCCACAAGAGAGACTAAAAATAATCTTAGGATTTAACATGATTTATTTTGTGTTTCATTTCCCTGACTTTTTCTTGTCTTCTCTTCATTTGAGTTGTGAGATTTCTTGTATCTTTCTCCTTTCCTCATTTGCATGGTTTTAACTAGGCAATAACTAAAAAACCAAGCAAATCAGGACAGACCTCCTAATCACCCATCTTCCTCTTCTCCCCCATCCATGGAGTATGTCTTAGATGTAGAGAGTGCTCCTCATCATTATGGGAGTCCTACCATACCTTAAATGATTGTCCAAGGTGATGTAGATTTCACCACCTTTATAGATAACAACCCCATAGCCATCCAACATTATCTTAACACCATATCCCACTATATCCCTACTTTAGTTCCACTAATTAACCAACCCTATAGCATGCCACACCACCTTATGGGTGACACTTATGTTGCCACTATCTCCACCCAGCCTTTAGTCACCTAGGCATCATCCTCTACCAATAACCTTACCGATACCACCATCCAAAACTAACCCACACAATCAAGTAACACCCAAGCACCTTCTTCCCCAATTAACAACCCTCCTAGTATAGGATCAACCCAACCTTTGGGATCCAACACTTTCCTTAACATAGATTACCCTCTACTAGTATCACCACCATTCCTCTCATTTCCAACCTACCTACCTCCACTCTATTTTAGAGCTTGGTGGTTCCCATACCTTCCACCCATTAATACTAAAGTTACCACTACCCTTTATCTACTAACCCAACCATACATCTTACCCAACCTACATTAATCTCTCAATATGTTCCCATTGCACCAAACCTGAGCTACATCCTTAACCCACAAGGGGATGTACCTCTACCTTCCACCCAAACACCTATCTCCACATATTCATATGTGGCATCATCCCAACCACCCATATCCACATAACAATATGCGGTAGCCTCTCAATCCCCACCAACTATACATATGTTACACCTACTCAAACCCAACATAGCCTACCTTATAACTATGGGGTGTACAACTACAAACTGACCTTGTCAAAAATGTTAATGTATAAAATGACTACTTTGGACTCATCCATTTTTTGAGATCATAATATTTTGTCATATGACTAAGTCTATAATAAACCAATTCACCCATCCATCCCCATTGACCATATCCTCTTCAATGGGAACTTTTGAAGTTCTCAAATTTTTAGAGTAATGAGGACCTTCAACAACACCTAAGAGCATTTAGGCATCCATGCTATATGATATTCTATGATGATGCTCTCCTTATTCATACTTTCCCCAGGTCTCTATTAGGGCTAACACTAGATTGGTACAATGCTATTATAAAGCACTCCCTCTTTTCTTTCTCCCAACTAGCTCAAATTTTCTTAGACCACTTTTCCATAAACATCTCTAAGAAAGTATCCATCACTGATCTTTACTCCATTTGGCAATTTTGTGATGAATCCATTACTGAATTTGTAGCCCATTGAAGAAGTTTGATAAACCAACTCTCTTTCTCTCTAGCCCAACTTGAGTTAATTAAATTTTTTACTTGAGCATGTGCCAAACACATCTCCTCTACTTTACTGGTCTAGAGCTTCAGGACCTTTGATGAGGCTTTTACCATGGCACAAAAACTAGATAGTAGATCCATTGATAAGGGGAACTTAAAATTGAGAAACAAGAACTCTACCTTCAAATCAAATGAGGATTCTTCCACCAAATCTAGCAATCAAACCAACTCTAACACAAAAAATAAGGGAACCAAAAATGGGGTTGTCCTTAAGACTACCCCTCTACCCATTTTCAACCAATCTAACTCTTCCAATTCCTCTAATAAAAACACCAAGAACCCAAATTGCAACGCCCAAAAGTAATTTACTCTATTTAGAGAGTCATATTCTTTGGTCTTGAGTAAATGTTAAAATCTAATCTCATACAACTCCTTTCAATCGAACCTTCACAACAATTCGATTCTTGTCATCATGTACCTAGTTGGTACAAGGAGAAAAAATTGTGTGCATTCCATCGAGTCATTGGACATGACATTAGTAGGTGTAATACCTTCAAGAACATTGTCCAAACTCTCATTGACAAGGGGGAACTTATGTTGGATAACCTTAATGTACCTTTGAACCAATTACTTGACATCTTCAGATAAACATTTCTAAACCACACTCCTACCAATAACAAAAATAAAGCAAAATATTCTCATGCTCATGAGGCCCATACTATCAATATGGCTCTTAGTGAACTTACTGATGAGAATGCCATCAACCAATTCACCTCTTCCCATACTCTAATTATTAAGGTAGTGGAGTCACCAACCTATCCTTTGATATGCACATTAGAGGAAGAAACCATTCCCACTTTATAATTTTCCTCAGTCATACAACAATCCATTCTTCCTTTAGTGATCACTCCTAAATAAGAAACCACTTTGCCTATACCTCCCACTGAGGAGTTACCTTCTCAGATATTGGAGCCTAGTAATCAGGAAAAGGATGAGGTAATCAATCCTCCTTCTCAACCCCTAGGCCTATCCTTTGTATCCATTACCTAAGGATTTAGACCCATCTATAAACCTTTCTCTAAATTGGTTAAAAACTCAAAATTCATATTCAATCATAACCTGGATCAGGTCACCTTTTGTTAATAGCTTGGGCTTCCTTATAAAACCAAGAAAGAACCTTATTTATTAGCACAACCTAACCTTTCCACAATAAAATCCACTATCACCATAACCCAACCATCAAACACCTCTACATATTAAACTATATCAGCACCATCAGAACCAAACTCATCCAAAGTTACCAAATCACCTTCTACCATTCTAACCAAACCCACCAAGAACCTTGGCATATTTCCTACACATAACATTACTCAATTATTGGTAAAGTTGGATTTAAGCCCACTAAACATATCAAGCAAACCCTAAGCTAAGCCAACAATTAAGGTAAAACCCCCTAAAAGCCCAAAAACCAAAACTCTACTCCCCTCTACCTTAATTGAAAAACCAACCATCTCAATCAGAACCCAACCACCATTTTTGGTTACTCCATCAATCCTACTTTCATCCACACCTATTTTTAGTTTGAACCACCCATGAACATACCTCCTATCTCCCTACCATATATAAACAAAACTCTTACCTCTTAAACATTTACCCCAAAACCTTCTACACCCAGATTCTCAACTTCTCTACCAAAACCAAAATCATCTACCAAGAACACTCATTTACCCAAAGCCTCTACCACCAAGCTTACTTCTAAAAAATCTTCCACCTCAACTCCCAAAACCAAGACCCTTATACCTTTTCCACCATTGTCTGAATCTTACTCAAACATCCTATACATTCTACTACAAGCATCTTGCTTAACCTTGCCACCTATTAGACCATTTAACCCACACAGTCCTAAACCATCTTGGTATAATGAAAAATTAGTATGTTCATACCATAGGACACTTGAGCATGATATAGAGAACTAAAAAACTCTCCAAGTGATAACCCATTAGTTGTATCATGATGATGCCTTATTATTAGATGAACCTCTTATGAGCCTAACACTGATCCAAGAACGAAAAACCATTGAACAACATCTACATACTCCTCCACTATCACATTAGAGTGAAGAGGAACCAAAGCAATAATCTAGCCTAACTCCTCCCCCAATCCATACCATCCATGTGGTCACACAATCATAGACCCAACCAAAAGATAAGGGAAAGACAAAGTTGTTAATTCCATGGACATATCCCTCTTCCACCACCCAACCACTTGGCCAATGCCAAAGACCTTTATTTTCAAGCAAACCCAAAGTGTCTATCTTGGGACCCTCTCACTCCAATCCATCTAAATCAATCTAATGAGTAGTTATGAAATAGCTTCACCAAACACTAGTGAAGATTAATTTGTATTAACTAATCAATACCTCACCCCATCATCACCAAACAATGATAGAAGTGTTGTACTCTATAAGGCTTAGGTTGAAAGACCCATAACCTTTATCAATTTTTGTCAGATCTCTATAGTTTTCCAACCTTGTTACCTTTAAAGATTTGGAAATATCATCTAATCCATATAGATGATCTAGACCCTTCTCTCTTCATTACTACCTATATCAACTAGACCCACATCAAGAGGGTTATGATTAATAGAGGAGATATTATCACAATCATTTCCTCCCACACCTAAAACCAAATCAAATTACCTAATAACATCATGTCATAAACTTTAGTGGTAGTTTGATCATTCAATGATACCATGGCCATAACTTTAGGAACTATTACCCTTCAAATTCGCCTAGGACCCCACATGCTTCTTGAGCTCTTCTATGTAGTAGAAGGAGAGTTTCATTACAACATCCTATTGGTATGCCCTTGGATTCATTCCATGGGTTGTGTTCTATCTACCCTACACTAGTGCATTAAATTTGAGCATAAAGGTCAAGTTGTTACTATATAAGCTAACCTGAGTCCTTTTACATCATGAAACATGATGTACCAACCCAATGACATTATCCTTCATTCAATAAGCCTTCATTGATAAAATATAAAGCTTCATCTCCCTATACCATCAAGGCCTCCACTAGTTCATTCATTCCTTCCACCCAAATCCCCATAATAGACCCTTTGGAATTAACCTTCCAATGTCTTTCATTGCAGAGTATCATCTTCTGGACTTTGATGTGTTTCCTACTCCCTAAGAGTATGGGAAACTTAACCACCAACCTGATTATAACCCCAACATCAAAACCATTATTCATTTCAAACCCTCAACTTATCAAACCAATTTTATTTATGAGGGACTTGATAAACCCCTTGACACTTCTACCACCTCTTTTTCACCTTGACCATTCACCTCCAATTTTTCCTATCTAGATAAACTAAAATTTGCCCAAACATACCTTTATAGGTGTGCTTATAAAGGAATTGGTCTAGGTTGGTACAAACTCAAGTTGCATGAATTATTTCTAATCAAAACCCAAAAACCTCATGAAAAACATGGCCTTGGTTTCACACTACCTAAACAACAAACCAACCCACCTCCCATTACCATCATTGATGAGGAAATCCCATCCTCACCGCTCACTCTACCATCAATAACTAAGTATTATGACATCATCCCCCCTATAAATTTTTCATCAACATAATCAACCTTAGACCCCTAACTTATCAAAAATATGGGGTGACTATAACCATTCCTTTGACCCACCTTGAGATGAAAAGAGATGACTTTCCTACCATTAATGCCATTTGGTGTTAGGATGATGATTTCATTCTCACATATCTTGGCCTAGAATATTCCTCTATCCACAAATTTCTTCCTCTTAAGACTTTAACCATGTTGAATGAATCTACCATGGATAGTAACTTGGGCACTCTTGACAACTTGTGCATTGTCAAAATTAGACAATCACTAAATTTTGAGGAGCTTTGGGACTTCCAATACTTCCTACAAGACTATAACATATCATTTTATTGGTCTTACAATGACATGCTAAGAATTAACCCCTCTATACCTACTCACAACATAGTCACCAACTATGATGCCAAGCCTGTTAGGAAAAATATTTGGTGAATGTACCCTCACATAGCCCTTCTCATCAAAGAAGAGCTTCAACATCTCTTATTAATCAATTTCATTCAACCCATTAACAATCCCCAATGGGTCTCAAACATCATATGTATCACCAAATCCATAGGGAGATTGCATTTGTGTAGACTTTCATGACCTTAACTTTACCTTCCCAAAGGATGACTTTGCTTTACTAAGCATTGACCAGCTAGTTGATCTTACAACTGGCCATGAGATGTTATCTCTTATGGATAGATTCTTAAGTTTATGATTAGATCCTAATTCTCCCTAAAGATCAACAAAAAACTACCTTCATCACCTTATGGGGGAATTTCTACTATAGGTTCATGCCTTTTATATTAAAGAACAATGGTGCAACCTACCAACATGTTATGACCTACATCTTCCATGACCTTATCCACAAAATTGTCAAAGACTATGTTGATGACCTTTTAGGAAAATCCAAATAGTGTAAAGACCATTTAGCTATTCTTAAGATTATCTTTGAGTGACTCATCCATTACCATGTCCACCTTAATCCCAAGAAGTGTATTTTATATGTCTTGTCAGGAAAGCTCTTTGGCTTTATCATTTCCCTTCAGGGAATTTAAGTCAATTTGGACAAAATCAAAGCGATCCTTGAAATGACTCCTACCCACCTTAAGCAACTCCACATCTTGCAAGGGAATATCCAATCCATTCATCACTTTATCTCTTAGATCTCAAACTGATGCCAATCCTTCCATCACATTCTAAATAAGGATGTATCTTTTAAGTGGAATAATGACTATCAAAAGGCCTTTGATTCACTTAAAGAGTACCTTTTATCTCCACTTATCTTCATTCCTCCTAAGGAAGATCAACCATTTTAGCTTTATATCTCCACTACCAACCACTCCTTAGGGGCAATTCTTTCTCATCAGGATGAACAACATAAAGATAAATCCATCTACTACATTATCCACATGCTTATAGAGTATGAGACTTAGTACACCCATTTCAAGAAAATTTCCCTGGCTTTAGTCTTCATGACCACCAAACTTCACCATTAGCTTCTCAACCACAAGACCTATGTCATAACCAATAATAACCCACTCAAGTATATCCACTCTAAACCATACCAAAATGAATGTATGGCTAAGTGAATCATACTTATGGCTTAGTTTGACCTTGAGATCCTTTACCAAAAGTGTTAACCTTTAAGCCAAGCACTGATCTAGGGAACAATGTCTTTATCAATGCATAGTTCCTAAAAATTAACCACATCATAAGAGGTTTGGCTTCTTTTTACACTAAGGCATGCTATGTGATATCCTTGTCCTTGAGGTATTGAATCTCACCTTGGATCTCTCACACAAGCGTTATTGTATCTTGAAGGACATCCTTTTACTTTTGTGCATTAGGGTACTTCCTTTCCCATAGTTCTTCATGATGTACCTTCTTGACTGGGTTTGTTATGGATTGAGCTTGACCTCCACTATGAGTTGTGATATTTACTTGTTATACTATGGGGATGGTTAGTTGTATGCACCATTGTGTTTTGTTTATGAAAATCATGTAAACACTCTTCATTTTAGTCCTTAGTGATGGCTGCATATAGATTAGGGCACTCTTCCAGTCGATAATATTTTTTGCAAAATACATTGGTTGGGTAATCTAGGCAATATCTTTGGTAGTGGTATGGTGAACCACATTTGTAACAAGTTCTTGGTGGAAATTGAACACTACCTCATCTTCATCCTCTCCCTCATCGATGGTATCCACCATTGTCTTGAGTATTGGCAACTGAGGTTTGGCACATGTTGTATGCTTGAGCTTCATGGATATCAACAATCAATTAGAAATCATTGGTATCATGTGTGTAGGCATCAAAAATCTTACAATACTCAGATACCTTAGTGTTTTTAACCCATTGAAAAAGTGGACAAGAATGGACATCATGTTCTTCATGATAAATCTCACATGTTTGTTTTAGTATTACATGGGTGTTCTTATGTAGGAAGTTCCTTATATTCCCTTTAGTCTCATAGTTAGTACACAAGACACCATAATGTGTCTCATGTGCATTTTTTACCATCAACATTTAGAGCTGAGATGCCATGGACACTATTTGTGCCTCTATAAAGGGACTAATCCTAGTATCCATGCTTTTGATCACTTCAACATAGAGGGTAGCTTCCAATGCCTCACGCGTGCTTGTAAAGGTTCTTTGTGACAAGGTCTATTGAAAAGGTAGTAATAATCCTCCCATAAACCCTTGTGCAAGTTGAGTAGGATTGATTTCAAATGACAACTTATAAAGTAAGGGTTTGTATCTTGCATCATATTCACATACGCTCTCTATAAGTCCTTGTTTTATGTCTTTTAGTGTCACTATACTTTACTGATCAAACTCAAAAATGTCAAATTCCTATAAGAAGGCTACTTTGAGCTAGTCATTATTGACCATTGATTGCTAATGGTCAAATTTGTGATACCATTTATGTACGTGCTCTAAAGGTGTGGTTGAAAATTATGTTGCCTTTCGTTCAAAAGAAGTGATGCCACTCTCAAAATTAATTCACACTCTACCCCATGTTATTTAGGTAAATGCAATTTAATCTCATAGTAGATCATAGTGGGTTGTGGTTGAGTAGGTGGTTGATGGGAAGATCTAGCTCTAGTTTTAGGAGAGGGTCTGCTTCCTCTAGTGCCTCTTCCTAATCATCTTCTAGTGCCTCTAGTAGCAGTGCCCATGGGAAGAGGCATGGTAGAGGGTTGATTTCCTAGGTTTGGGCCTATATTCTAGCCTTGAAGGCTAGATCCACCAAGAATCCCAAGATTTTCCATAAAATTCCCTTGAAGAGGGAAAGATGTAGATTCGATATTATCACCTAATGACCTAATTTTAGTCTCCCTTACCCATTCAGTTTTTGAGTCTATAATATTTGTATCCCAATTCTATATATGTATTATATTTGACTTAAAGGCATGAGCATGAAATATGATGGGGGAGCTTGGTTGACTTGTACTTGGTTCTTCATCTCCTATAGTCTAGTTTGTTTTTCCTTCAAAGGATAAAAGTGGAAAATGATGTGGCTTAAAAGTGATGTGTTCATCATGTTTATCTTCCTCCCTATGACTCTTCACAACACTCATCGAGGTTTCTCAATCTCTCCCCATACCACTAACTCCCATGATCCTTTTCCAAGGTTCATCATACTTTTGTTTTCATAATGCTCATTGGCTTGCTATCATGTTGAACCCACAATCCTCAATCAACCATTAGTCTCCCCTTCCAACTGTGCGGCTCATGCGTAGGATATTTTAGCCTTCCATGGGTAGAGATTCCAATCCAAGGTCAAAAATTATATTTTTAATTATTAAATCAAATTAAAATAGGTAGTGTCCCCTTAACTCTCATAAAAATCAGAAATTTGCCTCCTTAGGACATGAATAGGTGGTCACCATTTACTCCAAAATGTAGCTATTTTGAACACCTCTCCACCAATAGTTAATTGCTCATGCCTAGGGAACTCCAAGTTGTGCTAAAATCCTCTACCATTCAAGTGTATATGATTGCCTTCATCAAAGATTTTGAGATAGTCCTTGAGCATACACTAAGATCTAAGAATACAAGAGAACTAGGACCTCAAAAAAGAAAGTCTCATACAAAGAGCTGTAGAGATTTTGCTTTACCCACTATCATGTAGAAATTATTGGTTCAAGATACAAAACTAAAAATTTGTTTTTGATTTTGGTAACCCATTCTTTAATATTCTCTAATGTAATACACTCAAACATTTCCCATGATTATGATTCAATTTATTTGGCTCCTGGTAATAGAAACAAAATGTTGAGTTCATTTAGTTAGTTCTACTATGGCACTGAAGCTTCTCCTCAACATGCCAGTGTGTTGGCCCTATAACACGAGAGGTAAGTCTCATGTGCTCACCCAAAGTGCATAGCGAAAGACCAATTCCCAAAGGCTTTGAAGCATAATGTTATATGTTTATTCATCTCTTGTAACACAAACCTTAAGTTATTCAATACCATAAATATACCACTATTATCCTTATTGTCCCAGACTTAGCTACTATGATAACTAGGACCACCATTACTATTCTATAGTAGCAATAGAAAAGGAAAAGATACCCATGATTTATAAATAAAACATATTCATTATTCAATACCTATAATGTTCATGAACTATCACATGTTATGGCAAATAATAACTATTCATTGATTGCTTAACAAATTACAAGACAAAATGTTGTATCTATTCTCTAAAGGCTCACATAGGCAAATGATTAAAATAGGGATTTTTATACTTGTTTTGCCCTGACTAACTATTAATATTCTACCTATCATGGACAAATGGCACATAGACTCCCAATAGGCTGAGAGTTATGACTCTTATGACTAATTATTCCTATAGAATTGGGCCTTTACGCCCCTAGATGCTTGCTCTATGTTATGTTTTAAAAGCCAAGTATTCATCCATCACAAGCTGGTATATAACCTCTAATTAGTGGGGTCAAAGTGTCTTAATTGAGTTACTCTTCTAATTACTCCCATGTTCCTCATGCTCTACTTCCCTCATGCTCCCCTAGTCTTCCACTTCTTGTTCTAAGTCCTCTATTCTCGAGTCCCTTATAACATGTTCTTCCTTGATTAGGTCCTTTCACACTTGGTCTCTTATGCTATTGTACTTCCATGCTTGGCAAGTTCCATGCCATAATACTCTTGCACACCATGGTCTTCCCGCACCATGGTCCTCCCTTACTATGTCAGTACTTATGTCAAAATGGACAATGGTCCCTACACACTACATGTCAAAAGTGGAACAATACTTGTACAAAATTTAGGGGTCAGTAAGAAGTCAATTAAAAGGCAAGTCATTACTAGGAAATTGTCTAAAGCACCCTTAGCAAATGATCAACCTCCTCCTCTTTTATTTCTCGATGAATCCATCATGACCCTATCTCAGGTAGACTTCACCTATCAAGTGACCATGTTCTTCGATGGATCAAAGTGTCACCATGGTGACAAAGTCAAGATCATCCTCATTCCCCTTCATAGTGAACCTCTTCCTTTATCCTTCAATGTAGATTTCAAATGTACCAATAATATGTCCAAGTATGAGGCTCTAGTGATAGGTTTCCAAATGGCATTAGCCTTGGGAGTCAAAATGATCAACATTTTTGGTGAATCTTAACTTGTGGTTAATCAAATAAATGGATCTTACTAGTATAATAATGATGTTTTACAATAGTATAAATAATTAACTGATACACTCTTAACATCATTTAAACACTATCATATCCAAATTACTTCATGATCCATGAATTTTTTTTGACATGATGGCTTCCCTCACTTCTCAGATTCCATTTTCACCCTCTGAATCTAAATTATCTATCATTATCCACCAACTTACCTATCCTTCTTATGTCAAATTAGACTCTTCCACTATATTTGATATAGAGACCCAACCTGAACTTTGGTACCAGTAGAACTTTGACTATCTCAACCTTACCATCACTCCTTCCATTCTTTATAGAAATGCTTGGTGAGATTTTATCTAGAGTACCTCACATTATACCATACTAGGGGGAATTATTGATAAACATGACTTTGATGGTCTTCTCATTTGTTGCCTATGTAGTCATGAAGCCTCTCATGCTATTAGGGAAACACATGATGGGATCTATGGGAGACACTTTAGTGGCCTAGCCATCGCTAAACACATCATTTATCTTCGCTATTATTGGCCCAAACTTAACCAAGATTATTATGATTATGTGAAAATTTTTGTTAAGTGCCAACAACATTCCAATTTATATGATGTACCTAGCCATAGTCTTTGTACATCCAAATATTTATTTCCCTTCTCATAATGGGGTCTAGACCTTATTGGTGAAATTAACCCCCATTCTTCACAATGACATCATTCTATCATCACTGTAACCAAATATTTTACCAAATGGTTAAAGTTTATTCTTCTTGTCTCAATAAAATCTGAAAAAAATATCGACTTTATCAACCATCATATCATCTATCATTTTGGTGTCCCTCATTAAATTATCACTGATAATGGAAAATATTTCAAAAATAAACAAGTTTAAGGTCTTTGTAATGCATTCGATATCAAGTTAAGTTTTTCATCACCCTATCATCCTCAAGAAAATTGATAGGTAGAAGCCTCTAACAAAACTCTCAATAACATTCTAACTAAAATGGTTAATGCAATTGGTCAGGATTGGCATTTACACATCTCCTTCACCTTATGAGCATATCATACTAGCATTCAAACCCCTATGAGTGCTACCCCTTTCTCTCTATTTTTTGGAGCAGAGGTTATCTTGCCTCTTGAAGTCCAAATTCCCTCTCTTTGTATATCCTTGCATGATCTCATCTCTAAGAAGGATTATCATCAAGAATGTTTAGCCTAACTCAAGCTACTTGATGAACATTTTTAAGAAGCACTCACTCAGCTTCATGTCTATCAATAATTTAGTAAACATAATTATAAAAAACAAGTTAAAGTATGAAAATTCAATATTGAATACCTCATTTAAAAATAAAATCAACATGTCATGAAAATAAAGTGAGGCAAGTTTTATTTTAATTAGCTTGGACCTTATATCATAACACACAAGTATGGATCATGAGCTTAATGATTATCCTCTCATGAAGGAAACCTAGAACCTGAGCCCCTCAATGCTTTGCATTTGTATCCTTTCTTTTGTTAAAATAGGATCAAACTCACCTTTTATCCTACTTAAGCTCATCTTTTGTTATTTAAATTGCATTCATCTCCTTATTTTAGGGACAACTAATTAAAATTGAATCATGTGATTATCTGTCATAATCATAGAATTATTTCAAACAATACGTACCACAACTCTACCCATGGCATGATTCTCATGGTACTTCTACCCCTTTTCTAAGATGTATTCCCATGATCATTGTTACCTAAATCCCTTTCACACCTACTCAACCTCCTTGTGCTTTTAGTTTTGCCTTCATAAAAGGAGAAATTTTAAGCCTATATAATAAAGTCTATGTCAAGCAAACATCAAAATAAGAAAACAAAATCATAATCCAAAATAATCATGGGTCATTCCTAGTATTCATAGACTACTCTCTTGAATGACAACTACCAAAAACCTATCAAAATTGCTCAATATAAAGTAGATTGCTCCCTTGAAGGACAAATATAAATAAGATTTGTAAAAAAGCACACAAAACTTAGACCACTCCCTTGAAGGATGGCTGAGTCAACCATTTGTCAAAGCATATCAACTTCTTGGAAGATTCCCACATCGATCAACTTCTACAACCCTCCTAAACAATAAACAACAACATGGTAAAAGACCCATTATCAAACATTGGAAATAACAAAGTAATTTTGAAAGTTGTAAGTGGATCTCATAAGTATACTTATTTAATCAATCAATCTACACCTTATATGACATAGACTTGTTTATACTAACTCTTTGGTAACCTACAAAAGAGGCAAGCTAGTCTCCCAAAAAGGTTTCATTTTCATCTCTCTCCCCTTTACACACTCTATAAACAAGGGATTTTGAGCTCACTAAACATTATGTGATCAAGGCACCTTTTTTAACCCACTAACTCACACTAATGCAGAGCATTCAAAGAGCTTATGTTCCTTAAGCTAAATCCAACTTCAATTTGTTTTAGTCCTGACCAAAGAAGAAACATCATGCCTTCTTATTCTTTCATACTAGTTGATATAGTCACTTAAACATTGGTCTCTGGTTTGTCTTCTCTTTCTTACATTTGGTTTTGTTATTTAGTCTACCTTATGTAATTTACCTTAATCTAACAAAAAAATGACCATAATCATAACCACATCACATAAATCATCATCACATCATAAACATAAATATACATCATTAGCATAATCACCACATTTATAAAAAAATCAACTATCACCATCGCAAAGTCATAATCACTTACACCATATCCACCACATGTTTAAATCTAAATGAGGAAGCATATACTAATTAATATTAAGTATGAACATAATCATCACTATCATCCTAGTCATCTATAAACCATACCAATAATCACATCATAACCTTGTCCACCTAAGCATAACCAATAGCCATAACCATGATCATATCAATATCCTAAACATAATCATCTCAAAAATTAAATGCTCACATCCATAAAATAAGATACCATGATCTTAAAATCATAACCATCATCCTAATCATCCAAAACCTTACATTAGCATCACCTAATCATATTAGGATCATTATAGTCATCCATAACCATCACATCATAATCACATCAATAACATCAATCGATATTAAACATCATCATGAACATGAATTAAAGAGACATATCATCACATAACTACTAGGTGAGTCAACATCAACATCATCATGAGCATAACCATAATCAATATGACATCATAAATAATCAACATGAACATCACAACCATGAACCACAAAACATAAACAAAGGATCACATTTGTATCTCATAAATAATCATCATAATGTGTATACAAAATATACATGTCTCTAAAAAAATATAATATACATCTCATTGCATCAGTTCACAAGCCAATATCAAAAATATCATGTCTCATAAGAAATATATGATCTTGGGGTAGCACTACCTCCTGAACCCAACCCCCTATACTTGCCTATCTACTTGTAGATGTGGCCCACTGACCTGGTGTCACTATAATAGCACCACTTTCAATCCTTGCCTTATATTCACCCCATTAGGGTTCATCTAGTAGGCACCTAAAGACCAAGGTCTCATAATACTATAACTCCTCCACATTCACTACACATCTCTACATCGAGACAGTCCCTGCTAGTCTTGTAACTATTATTACTCCACCTCCTACCTACCAAAGAGAATATCTCTCTTGCATCACCAAGGATGATTGATACCTATCATAATCTCTCTCCCCTATCAAAGTTGCCACCTGACCTTATGCTTTTTCTAGGGATGCTTGTGCTACCACTAAGCATGTGTATGTTGTGGCTAGTGGCACTCGTGTTTGTTCCCTCTCAATGGTCATCTCCTAAATATCTAGGGCAACCCCCAACATTTAAACCTATTGACTATCTCCTCCTGCATCACCATCCATATCCAACTAACCCCCATCCTCAAGAACAATATTAGCTACAACATAATGTGCCTGATACCATGTAGGGTATCCATCCATTACACTTGCATCATCTATCTCTATCCTTATAATCAACTCCTTATGATCAATAAAATCATACACTAGCTATGGAATGGGTAGTGAAAACTCTGCATCCTCCCTCCTGTATCTCAAGAATGCCCTAGGTATGTCCTACATAAGGCTAAACTACCTATGTACCCTATCAAATGGGATCAACTCTATCTCTTGATCTCACTGGCCATATATCCATTTGTAGCTCTAAAGAGATGAAGTATGCCTCCTATAATGTGCCCTACTTAGAAACCTCACATATGATCTCTAGATCATGTCACCCATGACTAAGGCATCTAGTTGGCCCCTGTACCAGTCAATGTCATGTGATCCTCCTCCTAGTTTTGAGAGGGAATAGTCACCTCTCGACCTGATATATCTAACCTTGTAATCCATCTATGAAAATCCATCTTATGGCAGGCCCATAGGTCTCATCACCTTGATGTGCTCATACGCCTAGTAATAAAGAACAAAACTGATAGATCCCATATCTCATATGGTTTCAAAATCCTTAAATCTCTCATTAAATCTGAATAAGTAGCATAGGGCCCACATAAAAATTATACAACCCAACCACATCTCCTTGAGCATCCCCATAAATATAAGAATGGGAACTTCTCACTACTAATATTTAGTAATGCATAACACATCACTGTTATTATCATCATCATGAATGATTGCCTCACATTCTTATCCCTCTGGTATAGTGGTGTGTAATGGAAGTCACCTAAGTATCACCTCATAAAATTGAGGTCATCTATATACATGAGCTCCATCTATATATCCCACTCATCACTCTCAATGTGATAAATTGGCTCACCCTGTATAGGTAGCTACACTATCCTATGGATGTCCTCAAAAAATATTTTTAGCTCACCTATAAGAAGCAAGAAGGTTTTAGTGTTAGGATCCCATCTCTCGATGAGTGCCACTAACATTGAAACATCTTGAGGTACATGCTAGTAGTACCTCATACCTCCAAGGCTCATGTCCTCCATATGCTCTCAGTCTCCATCAATCATCCCATTCTAGATCTCATCTAGAATATAAGGAACTCTATCCCTCATTTTTATTCACTCCCATGCCTATAAGGTTTGATATTAAAAAAACTTAGTTCACTAACATATTTTTCCTATGAACTCTATCTATTACCCCTAACTCCTAATCACCTTATAACTTTGCCTCATCTGACCCATAACCATTACTCACAATGAAATCCACCTATTCTAACTTGTCACATCTACATCACTCTCCTTAACCTATCTTATCTTCACCTATCTAATCTTAACCATTACCTATACCCTTATACCTTTAGCCAAACACAATCATCTTTTGTGAACCCCTAAGCTATACTCACACCCTTCACCCTACAATATTAAAACAAACATAACTTCTACCCTTAATTCCTAATATTAACCATTACTTATCAACTAACAACATTACCCTTGACCTTAATTATTTACAACATTAACTTTAACCTTAAATATTTACCAAGAGTTTAACCATATCCCTCAACTGATGATAGTCAACTATTCTTATAGTTGACCACCAATGGTTAGGACACCAACCATCGATGGTCACCTCATAGTGACCTATCGATGGTCTCTTTTGAACTTCCAATGGTTGCTCATAACCAATGATGGTCACAAATGACCACCTATGATCACTATGTAGTGACCATCAATGATCATATAAAGCCCTACTCCCCAAAAACAACACATCCCACACCATAAACAAACTACAAATTCATACCTATACCTACCTCTACCCTCCGCATATCTACCCTACCCTTCCAATTTAACTCTAACTTACCAAATTTAACCACATAACTATCAAACCCTAAAACTAGGTCAAATAAACCCACAACTAACTACAACAATAAATTAAATTCCAACTAACATTCAATTGCCTAAATTTAAACTACACTAATAATTGTAAAATAATGCCTACCTTATTCCTCAACCATCATTGAAGAGGAACTCTGAGGACCACTACCTATCCCCATGCTCTCCCTCATCCATGCTACATCCTCATCAAGTAACCCCTCCAATTCTCAATCAAATCAATCCACCTCACTCACAAAATCAATTGCTAGAAAACCATCACTATTTTCTCACAAAACACCAAGAAGAAAGTCATCATGCGTCAATATACTCAAATGAGAAAATAGAACCCCTGGTGGTCTTTTGTATTTGCCCTTTTAGGGCTGACATGTGACTATTGATAGCTAGGTTAATGACTGATGGTTGACCCTGAGGGTCACCCATGACCATCAATGATCCATATTTTTTGGGTATTTTCCTTCACCCACCACTTTTTACACATAACACACAATCTACTACCAACCAATAGAGATTACCTTCTCTGATAAACATAACTAAATAACATCAACCTTACCACTAGCCATTTTGGCCCAACTTCTACATGTTTTTCAATGACCTTGCCTTGGTCCTTTTTACTACACTAACTAAATTACCATATTGAATAATTTTGAACTTGTACTACCTTGTGTACACCTAACTAATTTATGTCTTCATGAGAGTACTTTCTACCTCGGATACCCATGAAAACACTAACCTTGTCTAGGAAACTTGTGTTTATAAGTGTTTCTCAATTGTCACATATGATCATATGGTCCACATGTCACTTATCCTTCTTCTTTTGACCTTATTTTTATCAACCATGATAACCTAGTCATTGCACAATCTTGGCTATCATAATTAGTCACACCTTGTGTATGTGTTTGCAATCCATTACCCAACCTATCACCCACTTCATTACCAAATTACCCACTTATCAAACTTGTACCTAATTCTATTTTACCTCATCAATTCCTGATTTGAGGGGGAACACCGACCTCTTATGCTTAAGGAAACCAAACCTTCGGCCTACAATCTATTTTTGTTTTATAGCTTGCTGATACAAACTACACAACAAAAACGGGGCAATGTAAAAATTATAAAAATACACATGATGGTTCTAGATGTTGAACTAACCCATAAACCACCTCAAGACCCCCTAGGGACTCTTACTCAACCTTTTGACTATAAAACCTAGATCAAGTTAGTTGATTAGGTAAGCTAACTAATTAACCCACCCTTGACCAAACTTAAACTTTGACCCTTGACTGTTGATGGTCACCCTAAATGTTGATGGTTAGGCTTGATAATTGATGGTTAGGTTCCCACCACTTGAAAAATCAACTCTATTCAAACTCTAGATTGATTTTTTATATTTATCTTATCTAATTCGTGTGTGAGCCAATGCATGTGAAAGCTAAATTTAAATTGCTTGTTGAACTTTTTGATAACATATTATTTCACCTCTCCTTCCTTCCTATAAAAATATAGGAGAAAGAGGTGAAAAGGCATCAAGAATCAAGTAATCCATCATCAGTCAATCACCATCCACATCTAGAGCCAAAGCTTCTTGCATCAGTATTTCCTTTAGTAGGTATTCTTTTAGTGAACCAGTAAGTGTGACAGACATCTGAAGCACTACCATCCATTGACCAACAACCAAATATAGTTACTCTACCAAAATTACCCCAAGCTTTACCAATAGATCCTTCGACCCTTGTTCAAATAATCAATCAACAAGCTAAGCATCTATTTTCACTAAACTTTGTTTCTATTTTACAACCAACCCAACCCAAACCCACTTTCCAAAAACCTCATTAACCAATTTTACCAACCCAATCTAGAACCCATAATAACCATTGATGGTCACCTTGACTGTCGATGGTCACTATTTGACAAACAAAGAACAAGTTATTTTCACCTAATGGACCTCAACCAAATCCTAATTTTAGATCCCTTGCCTGATCATAGAGCCTCACACTATTTTTTAGACTAGACCTGATTTATTTAGTATTGATATCAATCTACTTATTTATATAATTAGTTAAATTCACCTGTTCATTTACCAATCACTTCTTGTATTTCATTTTAGTACTTTCTATGATATATGCAAGTACTTTATCTTTCATTTTTAGAACTTTATTGTATAAAAAATGTGGATTGACAACCTCTAAAGAAGCTCGTGCTTCTTGGATCTCACTTGCTAGGCAATTCACCATACTATCAAACTAATCAACCTTTTCTTTAGTGATTTCTTATCTATAAGTCATTCCTCCTAATCCAAATAGGAGTATCTACAACCATCTAGATCATTTTCACACAACATACCAGTTTTTACTAACCATACCCTTCTCAAGTTTCTTTTCTCTTTCTTCCAAAGAACATAAGAAAAAAATATCTAAAACACTTTAATGTGTTTGGTCCTGACATGGAATACTGGATTCTTCACCATCTTTAGAACAGTTTGGTTATCACAAAAAATTAGAGTAGGCTTTTATGACTCAAACTGAAGATCCTCCAAGATTTTATTTAACCACATAGTTTCACAACCTACATTGACCACATCTTTATACTCTGCTTATATTGAATATAATGCCACTTTATTTTGTAGTTCTCTCTACCATGAGAAAAATCTTGAATCGAGAGTGAAAACGTAGCCTGTTGTAGATTTTCTTAAATCTACTAATCTTGCCCAATCAGATTTAAAATACCCTAAAAGATCAAAATATACAGACTTCTTATACATTATGTCAGAGTGAAGAGTACCTTTGACATATCTTAATATCCATTTTATAGCTATACATTATGTCCAAGTGAAGAGTACCTTTGACATATCTTAATATCCATTTTACAGCTAACCAATGTACTTCCTATGGTTTAGACATGAAGTGAGACAAAAATCTCACTACAAAACAAATATTTGATCTAGTGGTAGTGAGGTAAATGAGACTACCCACTAGCTGTTGATACACTATTTCATTGATCAGAGGTGAAGCAATGTCAGTTGAAATTTTAGATCCAACTTTCATATGTGTGTGATTTGGATTACAATCCAATTTATAAACCTTTCCAGTAATGATTTGACATACTTATTCTATGACATGAATACAACACAATCACCTTGCCAAAACTCAACACATAAATAGTATATCATTAGTCCTAAGTTTGTCATGTCAAAAGTACAATAAATATCAACTATCATTTGCTAAATGAGACTAACACTACTCCTAGTGATGGCTATATCATCAACATATACAATGAGAATCAAGATATCATCACTAGACACCTTTACATAGAGAGTTGGTTCAAAATTACACATTTTGAAGGTAGACTCCTAAGACATGAATATATTTCCATATACCAGGCTTGAAGAGCCTACTTAAGACCATACAAGGACTTAATCAACTTGCAAACAAAATATTCTTGGATACCAAGAACTTGAAAACCCTATGGTTGAACCATGTAGACTTCCTCCTCCATATCTCCATTCAATAAAGAACTCTCGACATCCATTTGGTGCACCTACCATCCAAACTGAGTAGTAATAACAATAATTAAACAAAAAGTTACCATAGTTATAGTAGGAGCAAAAGTATCTTGATAATTAACCCCTTCCTCTTATGTATAACCTTTTGCAACAAGCCTAGCTTTGTGTTTGTCCAAAGAACCATCTACTTTGCATTTTACCTTGTAAATCCATTTACAACCAATGGATTTATTTCCTAGTGGTAGGTTTATGAGCTCCCAAGTCTTATTTCATCAAGAATCATATTCCAATTGCATGGCTGATTCCCACTCATGCTTCCCTTTGGCCTCTAAAAATTAATTAATTTCAAATGCATGTGAAACAATAGTTATTATATAAAAATTGTCATGCTCACCTCTATTACCAAACTAATTTCCTGATCTCAATCTTCTTCCTTCCACACCTGGCAAGTATCCCTCCTTTAGTGATTTTATTATGGAAAAATACCACTTTGGCTTATTTAGTTATTCTACTAGAACCTCACAATGACTTGCAATACTTCCCTTCCTAGAATGTGATTCCACTGATGAACTAGAATCCTTTTCAACTTTCACATCACAACTCATAATATAATAATTAGAATAAAATAATGACTTAATATCTAAAACTATATAAGTTACTATGAAGTATGGTACCTATTCATTTACTATGACATCTCTATTTACCATAACTTTGTTATTAGAAACACCAAGTAATTTATAGGCCTTTGATTGCTCACTGTACCCAACATGTATGCTTTGCTTTTCATATCCAAGTTACTTCTCTTTTGACTAGGAATAACTACGAAAGCTACACAACCAAAAAATCTAAAAACACTTACATCTAGAGTTTGACTAACCAAGCCTCCTCTGGAATCATATTATCTAATGATTTTATAGGACTTCTATTGAGGATATACACCACTATAATCACTGCTTCTACCTAATATCTATATGGGACATTTTTTATTTGAACCATACAATGAGCCATGTCCATCACTATTCTATTTTGCCTTTCCACAACTCCATTTTACTATGGAATGTAAGGGGTGGTGTACAACCTGTGTATGCCTTTAGTGGCACAAAACTCCTTAAACTATTTTGAGACGAACTCACCCCCATTATCCACTCTAAAAGATTTCACTAACTATCCTACCTATTTTTTAACCATAGCTTTTCAAGTAAGGATGTTAGAAAAATAATCAAATTTATTCACTAAAAAGTATACCCACTTTTTCCTAGAGAAATCATCGACTAACAATAAAAAATAATAGGTTCCAAAAGGGGTAGGTGTCTACATTAGACCATATAAATCCATGTGTACCAAATATAATACTCCCTTATTTCTCAAAACTTTACCAACATCAAATGAATGTCTAACTTACTTTCGCAACTGACATCTAGTACATACATGATGACTATCTTGAATAGGAGGAATCCCCTTAACCATCTTAATTTTGCTTAATGTATTCAAATATTGGAAATTTAAATGCCCACACCTTTCATGCCATAGTGAACTTGTGATATCAACCACTGCAAGTGCACTTTCCTTTGCCCTTTGTGGATATGCAAGCTTATACAAGCCTTTCTCACCAATCCCAACAACAATAATCTTGTTATTTTTGGTAGTGACTAAACATTATTGTTTTTGAAATTTTAAAACAAAATTAGATTTTAAAGTGATCTCACTAATTGAAAGAAAAAATTTATTCCTATTAGGCACATACCTAACATTCTTAAATATATACCAAACTACACCATTAAAAATAATTTGAATATTACCATATCCCTTCACAAATTGAGTTTTACCATCTCCCAAAGATATAGATTCATTACTACTATCATTTTTAACAAAATCCACACACCAGTCCTTATGGCATGTACAATGGTGAGATGCCCTTGAAGCAAAGTAACAAGATCGATCCATCATAGAATTACCACTAGAAGCCATGAAATCAAAATCAAGAGAAGTTTCTTCACCTTCACCTTCATCTATATTTTCATGATGAGCTTTCTTTCTCAGGTTAGCCATATCTTGTTATCTTTTCCTATAATCTCTCTTAAGATGACCATGTTAATTATAGTAAAAAAATTTACACTTAGATCTCTTATTGGAACCACTTACTTGTGAAGATTCTATAAGATAAATAGTAGTTTTACCAAACTACTTACCCTTTCCCTTGATGAATAATGCATTCTATATAGAAGTAGATGTATAAAACACTATTTTCTCCTACCATCTCTCCTTTTATAATAATAATGTGGACAACTTTTAAAAATCCAAAGTCTTATTCTCAACAATCATGTGCAAGGACTGCACAACTGACTCAAATGAAGGTGGAAGATTCTGTATAACCAGAGCAATCAAATCTTGCATATCAACAAGCTTCTACATAGCCTTCAACTGATCATTGATGTCTTTGATCTACAATAAAAACTCAAAAATAGAGCCACCTTCTTGCATCTTAGTGGAAAACAACAAATTATTCAAATATAACACCTTATTATCTTCAAAATCTTGATATTTATAAGTAAGATTAGTCCACAAAGTTAATGCACTAATCACATTTCTATCCTCTGAGATTAAATTATCTACTACTGATAGTTTTAACAATATAAGAGCCTCGTGATGATGTTTATCATAATCATCAGTACTCATAGTAGGCCTTTGCTTTTTATCGAGCACTATTTGATCAAGATTCCAATATTCACATATTTTTAAAACCTTGTGACTCCACATACTAAGATTTTTGCCTATCAAATTTTGTGATTCTAGAAAGAAGAGGTGTTGTAAACTAGCCATTTTAACCTTATTTTTCCAAAAAATGAAAATACTAGAAAAAATATAACTAATTTACACAAAATTTATCCTACCCATTGATTCAAATCACAAAATGGTCAATACCTCCATTTTTCAACAATAAACTCAACACTGTTTGGGAAATTTTAAACCTTTTGTCTTTAAAAATACCAAAAAATGAACAAAAATAATTAAAATGGCAGATATACAACTCTAATTTCAAAAAATTCTTCTCTATCAATATCCAAATAAAAAACCCCCCAAAAATATGAAAGTTTAAACCAATTTGGCTTTATAGTTATCTCCCAACATAATTAAATGTGTTCCTCTAGGCAAAACTTTTGGTAAAAATCAATTTCTAAAGTTTGAACAAATAAATTATTTTTTTTCAATTTAATTTAGACAAAAAATTCAGTGAATTTTTGATTGGTGGATTAAAATTTTAGTACAAAAAAATTTAACCAATAAAAAATGACTAGTGCAAATGGCGAACCTATAAATCTTCAAAGACTGATTCTATAGCCACTTCTCATCAGAATTCAATTCCGTCAGATCCTACTAGCTTCTCTTGGCCAAGAAATTTTTTTAGAGCCACTAAACAAAAAAATAGGCCCTAGATGAATTTATGGCTTCCATCTAAGAATCATATGGTCTCGTATAACATACGACCTATATGGGAGAGTAAAAAACAAAGTGGGCTTGTTAGCCTCTCCTGCATCCTCCTTTCTATCTATCACAGAGTTTATGGACCTTCTCTACCTTTCTCTACTAGTCTGGATTTCCCACTAATCATAGGGGGAAAAATATTTTTCTCTCTCTCACAACACTCCATTGGGTACTTCACGCTTCTCCTTGATGAGTCTATCCTCTCTTGCTTCACAAGCTTCCACCCAAGATTCCTAAACCACAAGCTCTAATTACCATAATAGAATTAGAAAAGAGAATGAAATGATATTAACTAGCTTACAAGTGTAGAAAACAATACAATAGAAAGCCTATTATATAGGCATAAAATAGACACCTTAAACATAAGGAGATGGGTGGAAGCAAAAGCAATGGGTAGCATAAAATAGCTAGGCCCATGAAACCTACTTTCTTAAGTGGTTAAAACCACTATAAAAATAATATACCTTAGCAAATATCCTAAGGTGATACTAAAATACTAATATGGAAGGGATAAGAAAAAAAAATGAGCTATGTAGGATCTTGAAATAGATTGTGGTAGTGGTTCATGAGTCCAAAGGAACCTACATGAGATTATTCTAGAGAGAGTAAAAATAGGTGCTATGAGATATTATGAGGTTTCAAGCAATGTGTAGGAGTTAAGTGCTGAAAAATGTCAACCATGAGGAAGTCATTAGAGTATCAAGGTTAATAGGGCATCCACTAATCTCTAAATGAGAGGTAGTTGATGTGTTGAGAGTGTGAGGCATAGACAAAACCGCTAATAAGAGGTAATCCAAGCATAGATGAGGAAGGGTAGAGCACCAACTAATAGATGAAAGTGAGGTAGTTAAGTGAAAAAGGGGAGTAACATTGGATGTATCACTGAAAGGAGGTATCTAAGCTCATAAAAGAGAGTAAGGCACCCCAAATATTGAAAATGAAGTAATCAAGCAAAATATAATAAAAGAAGTGGATCATAGGTAGAATCACCAATAAGAGGTAACTAATGCATGGAAGTAACTTGAGGAATAACACTAAAAAAATCAATGATATGATGTAGATGAGTGCAATAAAGAAAATAGATTAGAATAATGATAAAATATATGAAAAGATGTAGTTGAGTATAGGAGAGAAGTGGATGCATGGTCATAATCACCAATAGTAGGTAGCTAGTGTGCATAAGTGACTTAATGAGGGGTACCGATAAATCACTATATGTGAGGAAGTTAAGGCATATAAGCATATTCTAATCAAATTATTGGGTAGGATGTACCAAGAGACCTATTATATATAAAGAATATATGGGTAGATAAAAAGGAACATAAGCAGTGACTTAGCAAGAAGTTAGGATAAGACATGACTCAAAGTTGTACATATCAAATAAAATGGAAGAAATAGCCTTCATTATGTGGGTACTAGAGTCACAAAATTGCAAACAAAAATAAGATATGATGGAAGGATATATTCTATAAAAAATAAAGATAGACACATGAGGGAGAATCCTTGAAGAATTAGAGGCAAGTGGGGAATTAGTCGTGAGCTGATGCATGAAAGTTATCAAGTGGACAAGGCCCAAAGGAAGTTTTGGAATGGTTCATTAATTTCAAGTTTAGTTTTGTGATAAATAATATATGGGATTCTATGTGAGTGGCGTGTGCACATAAAAGGTTATGTGGAAACATAAAAATGGAATTTTGAAGATAAAAAGAGATGGAAAGGCAAGGAGAGTGTGTGCATATGGAAATAAATGATTTACACACTACTATACCAAGTAGTGCAATTGGAAGGACACCTAAAATGGAAGGGAAGTCTCTAGAGCCACATGAGGGACCTAAATAACCCAACCACTAGTGACAATTGTGATAAGAGGTGACACGTAGGAGTAAATGACATGGGAGCAACACAGAAGCTAATAACAACCCCCTAAAATGATGAAAGAACCCAATGAAGGAATGGTGGATATCATTACACTAGACCAACATAAGCACAAGAAAATGTGCAAGATATAAGAGTAACATGTATAGGAGATAAGTATGCAAGGAGGAAAACCCTAAGAATAACACTAGTGTTATTGTGCATAGAGTGGAGAATGTTGTGGATGAGGAAAGGAGAAACAATTTTTTTTATTGTGTAGTATTGAGGATGCACCAAATGGAAGAGTTTATAAGAGTTGACAAGCAAAATAAGATCCTAGGTGAGGTAGATACACCAAAGGATGCAAAGTTAGAGCTAATACCGATAGAGGAAAGGTACCCATCAAGAAGTAAAAGGGTAGAAAATAAAAATGGGGCACAAGTTGAGCCACACAAGGAACTTTATTGAAGTAAAATGGAAGGAAGGTAAATATATTAACCTCCAGCTAAACATATGTTTTCTTAGAGGCAATAAAATATCGCATAGGGAAGTAGGGTGTGGAAGGAGAAAGGAAGAAAAGATGGAAGAAGCCAGTCAGAATGCACAAAAAAAGGAAAGCATAAAGATGGATAACAGATAAAAAATAATTAGGTTGTAAATAACGAGGGTAAAAATTGTTTTCATAAGTAAAGAGGATCTACTAAAGAGAGTTTTCCAATATCAACTCAAATCTAATATGGAGGGTGCACTCTTTAGTGCACAAGATTTTGAGAGGCTACCCGAAGAAGAGGCATCAACCCAAAGCTAATCTAGGAGGTAAAATTCATATTATGCATAAGAGGAAGGGTCACTATCAACCAATGGAAGGACCAAAGTGATCCTAGAGTCAAAAAGTAAAGGGAGACTAGAGTAGATGATAGTCCAAGTATGTGTGGAATAAAGGGTGTAAAAGTAGGAAGAAAAGATAAAATGGGAATCTATGGATCACATGAAGAATTGAATGCTATGAGTGGCATCAAGCAGGATAAGAAAATAAAAAGGGAAGTGGAATTAACTTTAAAACATAGCCGTGATAATAATATGGAATATAGATGTGCAAGCTTACTTGTTGTGAAGAATTAAAGGACATGCACTTAGTATGAAAGAAAGTGTAGATAGAGGAAGTAACTAGAGATGTTATAGAATAAAATAATAAAAGAGAAGAGTTGCCATGTGTGAAAATAGAAGTTGGTATATCATCACACATGAGGTAGCTAGAAGAGGTGTAAATGTCTAAAAATGAGTCAAAGGAGGGAGATCTAGAGTGAGTGACAACTGAAAGTGAAAGTGATACACAAGAGCATTACATAATGAAAAATAACAAAGCAAAAGAAACATGCCTATTAGGAGGCATAGAGGTGAAGAATAAAGGGATGAGCATAAGTTTATTTATGTGAGGCATAAGTTTGAGTCTCAAGAGAGAAGGATGAAGAGAAGTCATTATCCCATAATTCAACCTACGTTTTTTTAAGGAAAATAGAGTACCACGTCAAGAAATAAAAGAAACACACAAAGAAGAGGAAAAAAGAACAATGATTGAAAATATCAGCTTGAGTGCATAGAGGTAAGTTATTTAATAGAATAAGGAGATGCACAAGAAGATGGGATCAACATGCTATAATAGAATTTTTTTGGAAAAGAGGATAAAAATTAAGTTGATAAAGGATGGAAAATGAGAACTCTAAATTCCCATGAAGTAAAAAATTATTGTGCCAAGGCAATATTGAGAGATAATCGAGTAGACTTCCACTTGTAACAATGTACAAGTAAAGTGAGAGATAATAAGGTGAGTCATCTACCATAAAGGAAAAGGATGGAAACACACATGAAAGAGTGTAAGATGTAGGAGTTTCTTATATAAGTGTTGAGGAATAATGTATAAACATTGTTTTATTGAGCATAATGGATACACAAGAGAAGGAAGAGGGTGAAACAATAAATCAAATATAAGCTAATGAGAGCATAATATTCATTGTGAAATACATGGATAAGTTTCTAGAATAAATAAGCAAAGTGTCTAGCAATTAATTGAAAGCTGATAAAAGAGATAAAGAAAGGAGGAGTGGATAATTTTAACATGGGTCTAGGTGCTCAAAGTTGAGCATGCAATAATGAAGAAGTATATAAAGAAACTAGGAGGAATGGGTGTCAATGGACCCCATATAATTTTATATGCCAATAAAGGCATCAAGGAGAGTGAGGGAAAAATGAGTACCACACTGACACAATCAAGTGAGTATATGAATAAAAATGAAGAGAGTCTGCATAGGGG
Organism: Torreya grandis; assembly: GCA_037957365.1. Taxonomy (NCBI): domain Eukaryota; kingdom Viridiplantae; phylum Streptophyta; class Pinopsida; order Cupressales; family Taxaceae; genus Torreya; species Torreya grandis. Next base: position 1,112,775 of record JARHVA010000102.1, read on the forward strand.
AAGGATGGATGGAAGTCTACCAAAGGGGTCTTGAAAACCCTTGATAGAGGTGTATGGAAAAAGGTGGGCATAAAACCATAAGATATAATAAAATATAAGATAAAGAGAAAGTTCACAAAGGAGCTTTGTATGGTGCATAAGAATAGAAGTTTTATGAACACTAGGTGGAGGTCAACAGTCATAAGTAGGCATAGATCCATAAAAAGGATAAGGTTAAAATGAAAGAGGAAGAAGTAAATAATGAAGATAAGGATAAAAATAAGATGTATCATAGCTATGTGGAGGAGGATAATTCATGACCTAAAGAGGGTCTAGAGAAGGAATCATAAAGTAAGCATGCTTAGGTGATGCCCCAAGTGGAAGGGAACATTGTGGCCTTGATAGTTGGCCTAAAGAGTGATTACATCATTCAACCTTAATTGTAAGTGGGAGATTACACTTTAATTACATGGGGACTCTGAGGCAATAACATCCCAAGTAAATTAACAATATTGCATTGGCTAAAAACAAAATCAATCGGCATCTAAATAAAGACCAACTTTGCTAATGTACAGTTATGCAACATAACATTTTAGAATGATTATAGATGACACAAGAGTCCACTTGCATGTATGATGGATGGTTGGGTTATACAAAAGGTTAGATAATAAAGGGGTAAGAATATTGGAGCACTAAGGCAATGTGTATGGGGATGAATGGAACCAAAGAGTAGTAGAAAAAGGAATTTCAAAACATCATGTAGAGTTAGACCCTCAAGAGGTACAAAAGGGAGTTCATTGAAGGCATGTTGTGTAGATGAGATAATTCCATATTTGTGTGGCCAAATTAAAAAAATAAAGGTAATGTGTAGAAGATTTGGGGAGTGTATGATGATAAAAATACTAGGACAAAGTACAAGAGCACCTAATGCATGGAATCATATAAGTTTTATGTTGAGTACATGATCAAAGGTATAGGGATGCACTAGGAAATTTGTAAGCCAGGACTACACTATAGTTGGCATAATGGTAGAAAGGGATAATGAGATATACCAACAAAGATATGATGTAACAACTATCATGAACACAAGGCTTGAGTCTTGCTAAATCCAAAGATACCCCTAGGGTAGGCCTATAGATTCATGCTAAGATTACCAGTTAAAAATGTCAATTTATTGGTATACATGAAAACAAACAACCATAAAATGGGGATTCAGGGCAACACTTAAAAAAAATTTGGAAGGCTGAAGACCTTTAGAATGGCTGAGACAAGAAGGGGAGAATTTGTCAAAATGTAGAGTTAGAGAGGGGAAGAGAGTCAAGGGATCGAAGGCCTATACCCTTAGTGTAGATCAAGCTATGAGGACCCCATGGTTGTGTAAAGTGCATGTGAGCTCTATTATGAAAGTTGAGAAGCTACAAATATCCTATAACTTCTGAAATATTAATGAAATTAATTTAATTATCCATTGCATGAATTTGATGGATATGTGGTCAAATGTGTACCTTCATTAAGGACCATAGTTGTATCTACAACAAATTTTCACATATGCTACAATATTCAATGATTACATATTGATATGTATGACATAGTTAACATCCCTCACCTCAAAGGGGGGTATTTCAATGGGTTTGTTCATATATGAGGTAAACCTCTATATGCAAAAAAAATAGTTTTGGGTACATGATATTGTTTCAAAGAATTCAAAATGGTTCAATTATTAGTTATTAGTATATATTATGGTGGAATACACCTTTCTTATACATTCACATTAAAAAAATATATTACAAATTCATAATTTTATATGTATATGCATGGTCATATGCACACTAGCTTCAAACAAAAATCACAAAATTTACATCTACATTCAGTTACATATTTTACATTTATCACAAAAGGACATGATACATATTCATGCACACTATATTATTTTTAAACTTTTGATAGAATGATACTAATTCATGTACACATAGTGATTATCTTCGCCCATCATCTTGAATTTAACTAGCATTAGTATAGAACGAATGGATGGTTTTAGGTCGTTATGGTTCTTTAAGACTCAATGTTACATTGAATCAAATGAGCCTAGACTTGCAAAGAGAATATGGAAATCATCATTTTAGGATTGGAATGATTAGTCATGTCCTTTACACATCTATGAACATTATATATATAAATCATCATAGACATATTCAAGGTAATATTCACCCTTGAATGGTTCCAAGATGTTATCCCAAGTTGGTTTAGACTCATATTTGGTCTCTTATTTCTCCCAAACATAATGTGATTTCCACCAATTCTTGATGGGTGTAGAGACTTTTAAAAGTGAAATATTAATATTTTTTTATCATAAGATTCATTCATGGAGAAATAATATTCTAAGTGATTTAACTAGTTATCCATTGCATCTACATTAATCTTTCCCTTAAACATAGGTACATCTAGGTTTAATTGAAACCTAGGGGAATCAAATAATAAAAGATTTACCTATTGATGAAGTCAATTGAACCACCATTCAAGTAATTATACAAATTGGTTGACCATAAATTTACATTGATCTATGAGTGCTTATGCGATCTCAAATTTTATCATTGTGGGAATATCCTCTTGCATTTGTTTAGACATTTTTCAAAATGAATTGATCAATATTTTGATTGATCATGAGGTTTAATTTTGAGGCTTATATAATTTCATCATGTTAGATATGTCATACAAGAATGTGATGAACCACTCTAATAGTAGTGATTTGGGGTCTGAGAGGTGACCCGATGGACAAATCTCTAAATGATGATTATATAAACTTATGTGCATGTGAAGAAGCTTTGTAAGAAAGATAGTGAAAAGAGAGAGAAATATTTAAAAATGAAATAGTAAATGTATATGATTTATTTCTTCATCCTATACATGACATGCTTTTGAAAAATATGTATGATTGACATATTTTAGTCTAATTGCTACTATCTACCTATTTACTAAGATAATGCTATAGATATGTGTACATAAATTACTGGAAGTTAAATTATTTCCATGTGTGAGCCATCATCTCCTAAAAATTATGTCATGATGTCACCAAATATAGTTATTGGTGAGCTATGGTCTATAGTGGTAACACTACAGGGGTTATGTAGTAATGTATAAGTGGACTTGGATCTTATAGTTTGTCACATAGGTGTTCAAAATAATGAATAGGCTACTATTGTTAACATAAATCAAGATGATAAACAAAGGTAAAATAAAATAGGATATAGTGACTCAAATCCTTCTAGTGTGGTGTATACCAGAGAAGTGTTTCTATAGTTACTATAGACCATGAGAATGGTATAGATGTTATTGTGGGATCCACTATTCGTATGTCTACCTAGATCAATCACCATGTTCAAGTTTAAGAGATTATGAAGCATTCCAATCTTTTATTTGACATATTTCTCTTTAATATCTTTACAAGAACACACCTTGTACAAATGACAATATAAAAATAAATAAATAAAATTCAAATGACCATGTTGTGTTGAGTTAGTTGTTAAAGAGAGAGATAGTTCAAGTGGACAAACTGCTCATGCCACAATTTACTTGAGTTATCTGTGTGAGCAAGTAATACATTTGAAGGGAAATTGAGTAAAAAATGAGATAAAGAATAAAAGTGTGCATGGTGATCCCTATTTACAACTACAATTACCTAATAAGGATCATAGTTCTCACAAATAATGGATGAATCAAGAAAAAATTCAAATATCTTATATGGTTGAGTGATTTGGTAAATTGAAACAAGGTTTGTTTTGATATAAGGTACATGAAATACATTGGTTAAAGTGCCATCGTGCATAAAATAGGCCATCTTACTTGAATATATAAAGAGGAATATCCACACACAAATATTTGTTATGTAGTATAAGAATTAAAAGATGTGTAGACCCATAAATTAACATTTACTTATAAAATAATACACTTATGACCACTCATTATACACACACAACTCATGTCTAATTCCATGGTCCTTAACTGTATTACTTCATTTTGATGTGGATGACCTATTCCTAAAAGTAATAAATGATCACTAAAGGTCCCTATTTTTCATTCTAAATAAATCAAGTTTACCCTCTAACTAATCCACACTTTTATCTAAGCTAGCTTTGATCCTCATACAAGGCCACTCTTTTAGTAAAATTTCACCCATCGATAGTGTATGAATTTTCTAGCCATGTCCTCCTACCAAATAATGGATATTTTCTCAAATTAAAATTCACTCAATAGGTCATCTTGTATGTTTCACAAGTATCATATGAAGGAATACCAAAATTATCAATACAAAGCCATATTTTCAAGCCATTTTTCACTGGAGGTTCATGTGATTAAAAATCACCATAATATCTAATTGCACATTAAGATTAAAACACATATTTTTCCTAATTTAAAGTCTACACAATCCTATTATCCATGAGCTAAGTATGAATACATCTCTAAGGTTACATGTCATTGTTAAAGTAATTAATCACACCAGGATTGCACCAAAATTTAGCATAACACCAATCTTTAACACACCATCATATCATGGGAGAAATACATGGATTTTGATCCCTCTTCAGAGTATAGGTATGTAGGCAACACTCAACACAAGGAATGTTGAGGTCAAGCATAACCATAACCATTAACCCCTTTTCACATTTATTATCTTTTCTTTCATGACCTATTGATCAAGGTTTTTAAGTGAATAAGAATGAATACAATGGATTTTATAAAGAATCACATATATCTGATCATACACACAAAGTCAATAGGGGAAGACACACAGGTCCAAATTTTCATGGATTTTAAAAACTCTATTGGATGTTGGCATGCACTAGGACATCAACATAGGCCACCTTTGTTTTGTTCTATTGGCCTTGTCCTAGATTCAAGAAAATCCTTATTCCTATTTCACATTATCATCATACAATCATATAGTCAGTTTCACAATTACATTTACATCCCTACACATTCAATTTCTAGCTAAGTTGTACTTCTTTGGCACTATTCCCTTTTAATATATTTCTAAATTTATCAAATTACAAATAAAATTAAATAATTTATGGCATATCTATAGCATTCTTATTTTATGCAATGATTTGTCTAATTAGGATTAAAACTCACTTAATTCACAAATTTCACAAAACATATTGGTGAACTCATCTATTTATTGAATATTGTAAAACCCTAATTATTCATGCTGCTATGGTTTCTTTCCTTTTATTATTTCCAATTGATTTTTTAAGGTTTCAAGATTTTTTAAATTATTTGATAGTAGGAATATTCCAAGTTACTATTTCATATTTTATGAAATATAAGAAAATTGTTTCTTCCAATGTTAGAAGATGTATTAGATTAAGAGATCCTCAAGTTGATCAAGTATAAATATTATTGCATAACAACATAATGTCCCAAGCCCATAATAGATTTGATGACATAGATAAACAATGATTAAAATGGTTTATTTCAAAAAATGAAGGTATGCAAGATGTGTTTATAAATATTATTATAGAATAAATCCCAAAAAAATAAAATAAAATTTAACTATTATGGGTTCCTTACCTTCCTCTAATATTTGATACAAATTTTATACTACCATATACAATGGGGGAAACCCATGGGTTTCCAAAAACTAATGTGTCCATCCTACTCAGTCATTTATGACACCACCTTTGATTATCACACATTCTAATCCTGATGTACACTCCCTTCTGTAAGAGGTTCAAGCTTTGAGAAAAAGGTGATTAGAAACCTAATCAATAACTTAATTCATATACTTTATTTTACACTCCATTGGCTCAAAATAATACAATATATATTTTAACAACTACTTTTGTGTCACCTAAGCTTACATTGTATGATGGAAAAGGTGACCATGAGCAACATTTAAGAGCATTTCACACATCTTATTTGGACTACGTGTCCAATGATATGTTGTTGACCAAGTTTTTTGATACAATATTAAAATAAAACACACTTAGATGGTTTTATAATTTACCACATCAATCGGTTCATGAACTAAATTATTTATTAGATTTGTTCTTTGCACATTTATCAATCAATATCAGTGAAAATATTTCATGTGCTCAAATTTCTCAGCACAAACAAGAATCCAATGAGCCTATCAAATAATATGTCTTAAAGTATAATACCATGCTATCCAAGATTATGAATCATATGGTATATAAATAATTATAAAACATATTAAAAAAGAGTTTACTTCCAGCTCTACTTGATTCTATTATGTTTAAGAAGTTTTTATCATTCATGGATTTGTGTCATACAATTAAGGAAAGAGAGGTTAAGTTATTGGGAATGAACAAGATTAAGTATGTAATGAATCTATTTTATACTTCTCATGCTAATAATCCAAGTAATACACCATACCAGTGGTACCAACTCAATTTAATGCAATTTCATAACCTACTCAGCATACTGTATTATCATCTCCTCCAAAGATATAATTTACCAACTTACCAGAAGCTCCCTACAAGGTACTAAAAAATTTATTAGAATGTAACATCATATTTATCCCTCCCATTAAAGATGTTGATATGACTAAACCTCTTCCAGAGGGATTTGATCAAAATTATTTTTATGACTATCATAGAACACCAAGGCATACTACCAACATATGCATTAGTTTGTGACATAAGATTTAGGATTTGATAGATGAGAACATATTTGATGTGAGTTTACCTAATTAAATTACAAAACCATAACCAAATTAAATTATAATAATGAATATATTAAATGATTCTTTCCCTAAGCATACAACTCAAGAAATAACAAAAAAATTAGAAAGTGAATTACACATATAATACACATCTTCCACTAGCTTCTTATCATCCTCATATCAAGGCACAAGATCATTTGAATGGAATCATTGGTACATATCATAATTTAGTGTCATCTAGACCACTTATCAAATTTTTAGAGCATGAGATAGTTGATGATGATTTTGACTTGCACTCTTTCTTTATTTGAGTTTACATTGATCATCAACCTATAAAAAGTGTCATGGTTAATAATTGTTCAAGTGTGAATATTGTACTATCACACTTCTCTCTCATCTTAGATTCATAGATCAAGATATGCTTCCTATAAAAATATCAATCAGGGGATTCAATGGTCATATTCAGATCACTATTGGTAAAATCACATTACTACTATAGGTTAGTTTGATAAATGTGGCCACCAAGTTTACAGTAGTACCTAGTGCAAGGGTTTTTATATTTTATTTGGATGTATTTGGATCAAGAAGCTTCACACACTTCATTCTATAGTAAAAATATGTTTGAAATATAATTTTTCTAATGAGGTTATCACATGTCATGGTATTCCATATGAATACACCCTCCAACCAAAGATTATTATCCTTACATAGTAGATTGTAATTGAGTAACCTAAAAAGGTTTAACCTAATTAAAAAAATAAGATTCAAGTGGCCCATTTTCTAAGGATACCTATCCTTGAAAATCCACTCAATCAAATATTTGTCATAGATTCTAGAGAGCCACATTCTAGTCCAACACATCCTAGATTAGTACTACAAAACACTATGAGTTCTCCAAAAAGGTCACTGACACAAAGTTCATACACTCCACGATGGGTCCCAAAGATTCCTAGAGTTCATCATGATAAAAAACATACACAAGATACTAAAAAGTATTATCATGATAATGGTAATCATGTTTCAGATTTAGATTATTTTTCATCTTTTGAGTTACGATAAGCTCTTTCATAGTGGCATAATACTTTCCTTTCACACGAGGTCATCCTTCTTATGCTCTATATAGGACTTATTTATTGTGAGGTTATTTCAGGATTTATTGGTTAGTATATTCATTTTTTAGTTTCATACATGAAAAAAACACTAAAAAATTAGAATGATCCAAAAACATCTAAAAACCAAGACCTATGCATACTTTGTTTAGTTAATTTAAATTAGTTTATTTCTACTTAGTATATAAAATAATTCTATGTATCTAGTTTTATATCAAATATTCTTCACAAGTATACTTGAGTTAAGTTGTTGAATATGCATGTGGTATTTTTTAGATGCAATTAAAGGTGGTAATATTGTCTTAGGCCCATAAATTTTACTTGGACAAAAATTCTCTATCCTAGACAATAACAAAATGTGGTCTTGTCAGATTCTAGTAGACTTGTCTCAATGAACATTAGTTCTACTTTTCCAAACTCAAACCAGTCACAGGATCTATTAAACTTGTATATATCATATCAAGTTCACTAGGGCATCCTATTACACAATTTTTATTGTTCCTATGACTATCCCTATTTTTTATACTTCAATACATTCCAATGTGTGATTTATTTGCTCACTTACTTTCACATTGATAGATTATTGAATACCTGAATTACTGAATATACAAATTTTACAAGTGCCCTATGTAGATCAAATTCACTTATTCATGCATGATTTTCATGTTTGATTTATTTCTTAATATCTTGTGTGTATTCAAATTATTTGTATTGTGGACATTTAAACATTTGTGGAGGGGATCTAGGTACCAAATCGATGTTGTGTTTTATTGTACAGTGTGTTGGAAAGCCTTTAGGCTCTATGAAGACTTTGCCATCTTGCTTGTTTTAAATTTTTAGGGCTTATAGAGTTTAATCCCTAGGTTGTTAAAGGACTTGAGTATAGTAAATTAGGGTATAAATATGAAATAAATATAGCCACTAATTTTTAATAGATTTGACCTAGTTTGACCTTTCTAAAAATAACAATAAATGATGTAAATAAGTACTTAACTAGAGATTAACTAAGACTGAAGATCTGAAGGTTAAAAACTAAGTTAGGAGTTGATCTAAATGTTTTAGATAGGATCAAAGTGTCAAAACCCTTCCTATATAGTATTTCCCTAATTGGCAAATAGAGCCAATGACACTAGTTTAATCCTTTTGGCACTAGTGTCCTCTATGCATAACTATTAGCTTTTAGGTACACTTGTTTTTGAGTTTACCAAGCCTATTCCTATGTGCATGAGTTATGATTCATTATTAGTCACCTTTTATTGATTAATTTTGTATGTAAACCCTATACCTCCATATTTTTAAGGCATCTAATTGGCAAAAGTAAAAAAGTGTGATGTTAGTGGGGTAGGCTAGACTTCCTCAACATCTCACTATGATGAGAGTTGCCTACATACCAATACTCTAAGGAGGGATAAATCCCAATGGAGTTATCCCCACCTAAGTGTTGGTGCAAGTAAAATTAAAAATAGTATGAATGTCAGCTTGAGTGATTTTGAGTGTGCTTGAGATTGGAAATATGAGTAATCTAAGGTTAAGAATGTTGTAGATGGATATATGTAGAAGTAGGGTAGAATAAGGATTTATAACCTTGATTGTGCACAACCTGTTTTGATTTAATTTGTGTTATTGCATCTCATTTCCATCTAGTGAATAATGGGCTAAAATTCATGTGTGTGTGTGTGTGTGTGTGTATTGTTATAGTGCTTGTGTGGATCTTAAAAGAGTTCTAGGCCAAATCTAGGTAGTTGTTGATTTGAAAAGATATCCATTTATGGCCAAAGGAGGGAAAATGATAATAATAATGCCCAAATTGGGACACTAGTGCTATTGACACTACTGTAAAAATTATGGTTCTAGTATCAAAGTGGCATAACCTAAAGCATTAGGGGCCAAGATGCTAAAGTGAGGGTCTGGGACTATTTTAGGGATGTTTAAGGATGTGTGTGGCCCAGACGAAGGGTGGATAAGTGTCTAAATAGGCCCTAAGATAGGTCTAGGGATAATATAGGGATGGGTTGTCTCAAATAACACTCTTAACACTCAAGTATCATTTTTAGATGATTAAATTTGACCCCCCATTTATTCAAAGAGAAATGACTAGGATAAAGGAAAAAGAAGCATAATTAAACTTACCTAAGAGGCAAAGCCCATGAATATGGATCTAAGTATGTGAAGCATGCTCCATTGTCTATCCTAAAAATGAAACTTGCATAAATCAATCCTTACTTAAGAGATATCAAAAGTAAAAGACAAAAATGAGTAAATAGATAAGAAAGAGGAAATGAACAAATACACCTCATTGGGTATGTGAACCAATGCATAAACTTGGTAAAAAACTATGTGTATGTGCATGTAGATAGTGATCGATTGATGAATAACTTGGAATGATTTAATGGCTTGCTCAATCCCCATGTGTGGGTGGCTCAAAAACTCAATCCAATTTTGACTCCATAATTGCCCACCCCTGCTTGGTGGATCATGACCTATGAATAACTTGAATTATACTGATGGTGTGTCTAAAAATCTCATGTAGTTGGCTAAAAAACTCAAGTAAACTATGAATCCATCATTACATACCCATGTGTATTAGATGCATCTAAAACTAAAAGTGCATGATGTAATTAAACTATATAAGATGGCTTTAGGTCACTTAGAAACTATGAAATGTAAAAAAACTCTAAGCCACTCGAGAATGCTAACCATTGTAGATGGAGTAAGGCATAAATATGGTGTGTAACTTGGAACACAATTTTTGGTGTGTACAACATAGAAAATGACATAGAGTTTATCATTCCATCTGATAAATAGGTGCATAAATGAGTATATATAAACAATGTGTTGCTTATATGCCCCTAAATCTAATATCTAAGTATATGGATTTTGGATTGAGTTGTAATACTATATATCAGAATATCTAAAATTGAAATGAGAATGATGATACCATGCATGATTCTCCTAATTTGAGCAAACTAGTATGAATCTATACTAAACTAAGCAAAAACTAGTAATCTGTAACTAAATATGTGCAAAATTGGACTATACCTAATGTACTTTTCTATCCAATCTATAATTTCCTAAAATTGAGGCTAATGGATAGTATTGTCATAAATTAGATAGTAGCATTGGTGACACTAGTGTTCCACTTTAGACACTAATGTCCAACTGCACTAATTTATGTGCAACTGAAATTGGTGTTTATGTGACTATTTCCCACTCTGTTTTCTTGAAATTGATTTTTATATTTTTTGTCTATTTGCTGAAAACTATACTCTAAGTGTATTCAGATAGCCTGATCTCTATGAAAAACCTCTATGAATGCCTCCTCTTTTTAAGGGAGTTGTTGAACCTGTGTAAGAACTATCCTAAAAATAAAAATCTCTTCAAAATGTGTGTTAGCTAGAGCATATATGATATATGCATAATAAATTAATATAATGTGTATACATAACATCAGAATGTAAGATAATGTAAGCATAAGTTTTTAATGTATGATTTATGTTAGATATAACATTAACAAGGCTATCAAGATAGATATAATAATTTATATGCATAACAAATATGAGTAATAAATTGAGTAGCTACCTAAGGGGATAGGGCATGATGTCAATTAAGGCACCCAAGGAGGAAGGGGAGATGAATGAGGTACCTCAAGGCATCTAAAAATGGAGTGTGTGAAAATAAAGAGATAAGTATCATAGCCATGATGCATACATTTAACATACATTCAATACAAATGAGGCATGAAAAGTAGGCCAAAGGAACACAATACAAGGTACATGGGAACATGTCAATAAATATGATAAAGTAAGATATATAAATACATGATAAAATATCCATATATGTAGATAGGAATCAAGTTGGTTCAGAGCCACATGGAAGGACATGTTCAAATGTCAACATACATAATCAAGAAGGCACGCACAATGACATGGGCACATGTCCAAAGCATACATACAATTAAAGGAAGTGGTGTACAACCATAAATCAATGGAAAATTCAAATTCCCTCAAATAGATATAGAAGTATAGAGATAAAATAAAGTCTCAACTAGGAAAGATAGAAATGAAAGTATGCATGAACATGTGGTACAAATATTGTATAAGATCAAAGATGTGCATAAACTGAGTCTAGAGAAGTAGTAGTCAATAATGAATTTGAGTAGTGCAGGATGATCAATATCAAGATATAATAATATGAAATATATGATATAGAGTATAGAAATGTGTAACTTTCCAATCAAAACTATGTATAGTATGCCCCTAAATGGGTGAATGTATCCATGCTAAATCAATGTATCTGTGTATATGCCCCTAGTGGGTAAATAGTAGTAAATCTAGATTTATGTGGTGGACTTGAGTCCTGTAAAAATATGTAAACAATCAAAAATAATAAGTGAAGCATGTAAATGTGATAAACTGACTACACTAAGATAGTTAACATATGTAGTACCTATAAAGTATAATAAGTGTGAACATGGTATTGCATACACTCTATAATTTGTATTTTATGATAAAATATTTGAATGTTTTTGTGTTTTGACATATTACATTATTTTTGTATTTTATGTATATAAGTTAAGTACAAGTAAATACTAAAAATAAATGAGATAATGTACAACTAAAGTGTAATGTCTCTATAGACCCAAGATCTCATCCATAGGATGTAGATAATCAAATGGTAGATTTGGTGGGAGATAAGCCAATGTTAGATAATGGATATATCCTAGCTTGAATAAGTCCTCATCATCATGATCATCATGCCATGTTTTATGTACCAGTGTAGATTTATCCTTGGCATTATTTTAGATTATGTGCATTTGAATAGTGTGTTTCTCTACTGTGTAAGATGCCTTCTGTGCGGTCCCAAGGTAAACCACACTATATTGAGAGTATTTATATGAAACATATGGTTCTCATTTGTGCCATCATGTATAATTCAAACCATGTGTCCATCATGACTAAATTTCAAACATCTATCTGATTGATCAACTATGGAATCCATCACTTGTAACCATGTACTGCCAAGTGTAACCTATATATGAGTGCCTATTCTCATGACAAAGAATAATAAGTTGGTCACCTTGTGGCCACATGAAATTGGTAGTGTGATATTTCATATGAAATAATAGTAATGTATGGCATGATTTAGCTCATTATCTTGATGTCTTATGTGTTGTAAAAATTCCATAGTGTAAGTATTAGGATCAAAATCTATGAAACACACACTTATACCAAGAGGGGGGGTGAATTAGTATAAGTTCATATCTTAATTAATAAAAATTAATAACCATAATAACACCATTCACACAAGATAAAATAATTAAGAGACAAGATTTATGTGGAAAGCCTTTATGAGAATAAAATCACAATATAAAATTCTCTTACAAAATTTGTAGGCACCAACCTACTGGAGACAACAATCCCCACTATACAAAGATTTTTTAGGCACCAACCTAATAGAGACACCAATCCCCACCACTAAGCACCAACCTAACAAGAGTCACTAGTCTCTTTTATATGAGGCACCAACCACCAAAATAAAGAAAGTATTTCACCTTGTTGAATTTACTCGTTCAATGAATGATACTCATGTAAACTTCTTCACAAAATCTACCCTTGATAAAATATCAATTTTTTTCTTATTCTCACATATATATCTCCTTGAATGCTCTTCTTAAATTTTCATTTTCTCCACTTGATTCCACATTTATTATCTATCATTGATCACCTTCTTCTCTTTGAATGTTCTCTATATATATTCTATTCACTTCATTGCTCTACACTTATATCTCCTTCATAAAATTTGCTTGCAAAATTTTCACATATATTTTTGTTTTAAATTTAGTCTAGATCTTCTCTAGATCTACTCTAATTCAAATGATTTCATTGCATTTATTATTTTTTTAGCACCCACCTTATCTCTTTTTAGACCACTTCAAATGCCTCTTCATTGAGGGGGTACATTTTCTCCCAAGGGAGATGTCTCCTTAGAAAAAATGGTGCTCATTATTGGTCATCCATAAATAATATTTATTTTCATTAAGAATAAAATATATAATAAATGAATTCTCTCTTATAACTTTCTCAATGTTTGGCCACCTTTCAATTATGTAATTTGAATTTAATAATTTTTTAAATAATCCCTTTATAGTCGGCCAACCCTTTCTAATTCATTGTGATAGTAATTTTGATTATGACATTAATTATTTTAATCATGATTGGCCAACACATTTATTCTCCTTTGTATTCAATAAATATATCATGATGATAGAGCTCATTTGACATAAATGAAAATATTTATAACAATCTCCCCCTTTGTCATTGATGGCAACCCTATAAAATAATATGTTAATGCAACATGAACATAATTATCCCCCTTACTATAATTATTACCCTTTATGTAACTCTCCCCCTTTAAAATAAATGGAAAAGGGATGTTCATTACTTCCATCTACAAATAGATTATGGGAAACATTCATGTCATCTTATTCAATACACACACACACACATTTATTGTTGTATCTTCTCATACAAACATCATGGAAACCCATAGGCATCTCTTCTAATGATAAATACTCACATACAATTCAATATATATTTTTTGATATATGCTTGGGTGACATGATTACTTTATAGTTATCCAAAAATAATTTGGATTATCTTCTTAAATTTAACAAATAAGGAACTTGTTTTGTTATCCATCATTTTCTATGCATCTTATAAGATGTAGAATGCCTTTAACTCTTTCTTCTATATCCAAGGCTAATAAATGAATAAGGTCATCCTTTTGATCTCTTTATGAGATTCTTCTCACCTTGTTTATGAATTATTTTGCTCTCGCTTTCTTTTTCAAACTTTTGTAGATTTCCCTTTATGTTTACTAATGGCATCCATTTTCTTGTTCTGTTTGGGAGATTCCATAAAACCACTTATATAAAAATGTGTTATGTGACCATATTTATTTCACTTATAACATATAATATAATTCTCATTTTAGTTTGAAAAAGGAGCAAATTATTTGTATTTTCTATTTGAAAATCCATAAGTACTTATATTTTTGTTCCATACATAGTTAATCCTTACACGTACCTTAGAATTTATTGATTTATGGCCAAAGTGATTGCTTAAAAAGAAATAACCATAAAAGGAATTTTGTAACTTTTTATTATGAGTTTGTCTTGTAGGGAAAGATATTTTTAATATATTTTTTCTTGATGGGGATATTATTACCTTTGTTGTCTTTGTGAGCAAGCTAGTTTTCTAAGGAATATTATTCTCTTTCGTAATCTTTTGGTTTCCTTTATAGCCAAGACTAGTATTGATGAATGGTGACCTCTAGACATTGATGATGTCATCTAAGATTTCATTACTTTTATCAAACTTGAGGCTTTTATTCAACTTAATGGTTATTTTCTTTAGTTCCTTCTTCAATGAAACAATTTCAAACTCTAGCCTCTCACAAATTAGTTATTTTGTTTTCAATTGGAATCTCACCTCTTCTTATATCTTTTTCACCTCCTATAGTTAAATATTTAGGCTAATGACAATCTTTTTTTTTCCTCAAGGCTTTATGATAATTTAGCTCTTGAACCAAAATCCTCCTTTTCATAGTTCTCAAGTTTCAACTTTTGTTTCAAATTCTTTTTCTTAAGCTTCTTGATCTTACTTAAGGAAAAAATAAGTTCTTCAAGATCCACTTATCCTTCATTTTTAATAGATTATTCTTCTTTTAAATCTAACTTATCTTTTCCTTCTCTTACATAGTTGTCTTCACCTTCGAAAATATCACTCTTTGTTTCTATTTCCATGAAGAGGGTTTCTTCTATATTACTATCTAAAATACTTTAATTTCTCTCTTCAGATGAGATACTATCCTTTTTGGAATAGAGGATTTTATTGTGCTTATGGAAGTTCTTCTTTCCATTTCTACCTTATTTGTAGCTCTTTTTGTATTGATGATGTTTGTATCCTTTATTTATGTTATGATCTTATTCATCATCATTATTATCCTTATGTGGACACTTAGTATAAAATGTCCTATTTTACCAAAATTAAAACATTGAAAGGTAGCTTACCTTTCTATTTGTCGGATCCTTTCTTAAGCTTTCTAACAAAATGAGCTTTCCTTGCATCTGATTCATGACCAGTTCTATAGTTTGATTCAAGATATTCATTTTCACCTTATTTTAAGCTTTGAAGGTTGCTTCTTGTTTTGATGTCTTCTCATTTTTAGTCCTCATTTCATATGCCATTAGGATCCCATGTAATTCATCCATAGTTAGTTTATCCAAGTCCTTCATTTCCTCAATGGATGAAAATTTTGCATCAAATATTAAAGGAAGTGACCTTAGCACCTTTTGCATTATCATTGGCTCTTTAAATTTTTCACCAAGTCTTTTGATGGTATTTAAAATTTCATCCATACGAAGGAGATAAGATGCAATATTTTCTTTGTCTTTCTTTTCAAGTCCTCGAATTGAATTCTATGTGTTTGAAGCTTAGCCTTCTAAACTTTTTCATCTACTTCATATATGTTCTTAAGTTTATCCTTTATTTATTTCACTAATTTATAGTGCATCACCTTGACAAACTTTGATTCTGATATACCACACAATATTGCATTCATATTTTTTGTATTGTTCTCATTGACCTTCTTTCTATCTTGATCTATTGGTGGAGATGATGGAGCAATATAACCACTCACTACTAATTGACAAATGTCAAATACAAGAGGTAATATATAATTTCTCATCCTTCTTCTCCAAAATACATAGTTTGTTCTATCAAATAGTGGATCTCTATTTGTGGTGAAACCTTCTTGTACATGATGACTAGTGATGTTGCTCCTAAGATCTAACTTCTAGTGGTTATACTATTTTTGAAGGAATCACTTTGATACCAATTTTTAAGCACACACATATAATGAGAGCAGAGGAGGTGAATTGGTATAAATTAATAAAACTTAATAACCATAATAACACCATTCACATAAGATAACACAATTAAGAGACAAGATTTACGTGGAAATACTTTTTAGGATTAAAAAAAAATATAAAATTATCTTAAAAAATTTGTAGGCACCAACCTAATCAAGACACCAATCCCCACTGTACAAATATTTTGTAGGCAACAACCTAATAGAGTTACTAATCCCCACTATACAAAGATTTGTAGGCACCAACCTACTAGAGACACCAATCCCCACCACTAAGCACCAAATTAGTAAGAGACACCAAAATCTTTGATATGAGGCACCAAACTATAAACTAAACAAAGTATTTCAGCTTCTTGAATTTACTCCTTCAATGAATGATACTCATGTAAACTTATTCTCAAAATCTGCCCTTGATAAAATATCAATTTTTTTCTTCTCACATACATATCTCCTTGAGTGACCTTATTACATTTTCATTTTCTCTACTTGATTCCACATTTATTATCTCTCATTGATCACCTTCCTCTGTTTAAATATTCTCTTTATATATATTCTATTCACTTCATTACTCCACACCTATAAATCCTTCATAAAATTTTCTTGCAAATCTTTCACATATATTTTTATTCTAAATTTTCTCTAGATCTGATCTAATTCAAATGATTTTTCATTTCATTTATTGTTATTTTAACTCCCACCTTATCTCCTTTTATACCACTATAAATGCCTCTTCATTATGGGGGTACAATTTATCCCAAGGGAGATGACTTCTCCAAGAGAGACAACTTTGCTAAGGGAGATGTCTCCTTAAAAAAAATGGTGCTCATTATGGGTCAACAATAAATAATGTTTATTTATATTAAGAATAAAACATATAATAAATAACCTGATGATGTTAGATTAGCGATGAGTGAGATGATTATTAGAGGTGGGAGGTCTTAAGGTCCATTCCCTAGGATGACCACTCTCTAGCATCATTCTCACACTAAGCTATGGTAGGTTATTCATGAAAAGTATCCACAATGTAGTGGCCTACTGATTCAGTGTTCAATGTGATGGGGGTCAACATGTGGCTTGCAACCTATGTTCAATGTAGTGAGGCAAGTCCATAGTCCATGGCTAGGGATGATATTCACCACAAGTTTGGGCGTTCTAGTTATAAAAATGCTTATGGTTCTAGGTTTGTTTCAAAAATCTTGTTACCCAAAATTTTAACTTGGGGATGATAACCTAGTAGTGAGTGTGTTGAGTGTTAGAGGTGGGAGGTCTCAGGGTCCATTCCTTAGGATGACCACTCTCTAGTGTCATTCCCACACTAAACTATCATGGGTTATTCATGAAAAGTATCCATAATGCAATAGGCTATCGACTCAGTGTTTAATGCAATGGGGGTTGGCATGTGGCTTGAAACCTATGTTCAACATGATGAGGCAAGTCCACAATACATGACTAAGGATACTATTCATCATTGGTTTGGGAATTATGGTTACAAAAATACCTATGGTTTTCGGTCCATTTCAAAAATCAAGTTACCCATTTTTTAATTCATAAATAAGAAGTCAAATGTCGACTATTGCATATTATGTCATAGCTAGGGATTTATGCCCAGGAGATGCTATGCTTGGTCAGTAGGGTAAAATATCCTTTTTCCCTCCTATAAAACTACCATTTTCATTGGAAGATGAGGAGTACTATGGAAATAAAGATCACTTAACAATGTTGGCAAGTGGGAGGGAAGCCTTGGTCGATGGTGGGGAGAGAAGGGAGAAAAGGAAGGAAACTATGATGGTTGATGAAAGAGCTCTATGAATTTCATCTTCTCATTCTTAGGCAACACTATAAATAGTTAGTTAATCATTTGGCCAAAAAAATTATCATAATAATTAGTTTTGAACCCTAGGCATTGCAAAATCCTCACCAGTTATCATTTTTTAGAAAGAATTTCTAGAGAAAGTTCTTGAAAATGTGGTTGGTTTTTCAAAAAGGGGTTTAGTTTGTAGGTTCAATAGGTTTTGGCCTTTCCTTACTAGCCTACATTGATGGATTTCTAAATCATGGTAGCCAATGTTGGAAGATAGTCTAGAATTTTATCCCTATGCTAAAGGATTATTTATAGTGGTTTTTGAATCTATTACTGATTTAAACAAGATATTTTAGTCCAAATTTTGGATCTTTGATCATAATCTTCTTTTGCTAAAAACCTAGTCCTCAGATTTTAACCCTCTATAAAAAATCTCACTTTTAGATCCATTTGGGTGTAGCTTCCATATCTTCCTCTCCATTTTTGGTCAGAATTTGGTTTAACGGTTATTAGTAACTCCTTAGGGAATTTATTAGAAATTGATGCTTCTTCTTTGAATTTTTCCCAAACAACCTTTGCTAGGATTCTTGTTTACTTGGATGTTTTCCAAGCCCTACCTAATAAGATTGATTTTAAGAGTTAAAGATAGATTCTAGTCCCAAACCCTTGATTATGAGGGTCTTCCCTTTAGGTGTATAAATTATTTCAAAGTTAGTCATTTGGATGAATCTTGTCTAAACACCAAGCGTAAAGTGGCATATTCTTGGTGGTAGGAGGCAAGTGAAGAATTTTTCACAATGTTTTTGGTAAATGATCCTATTTTGTCCTCAATAACTATTATAAAAGCCCTAATGAAGGAGGAATTTGAAGTAGGGTTGACTAATTTGGTGCCTACACCTTAATAGTCAAAGGTTATTGGATCAATTATAAAGAGTAATAGGGATTCAATTAGTAGAAATATGGTTGGCAGAAGCTTTTCTGAGGAAAGGTATATCTCTCCAAGTTTGAATTCAATACATTTGAGTAATTTATAAGAATGGACAATAGTTATAAATAAGAAAAGAGAACATTTTATACCTAATCCTACTTCTAGGATTATTTGCTCTCATAACAAAGTAAAAAATGGTGAAATGTAGTAATTTTAGTTTATTATTTGATTAAATTTTGTTCTTTTTGGATAAGTTGAAGTGTTTTTTAATACTTTGGGTAATTGGGTTTGATTATTTTTTGTTGACTAGATGCTTGATGATTTTTTCCATTAAGCCAAGTTGATTTGGTTCTTTAAGTAAATTTATTATCAATTAAGGGCTCATAATCCATGATATCAATATATATATATATATATATATATATATATATATATATATATATATATATATATATATATATATCTGTGTGTGTGTGTGTGTGTGTGTGTGTGTGTGTGTATGTGTGTGTGTGTGTGTGTGTGTGTGTGTGTGTGTGTGTGTGTGTGTGTGTGTGTGTGTGTGTGTGTGTGTGTGTGTGTGTGTGTGTGTGTGTGTGTGTGTGTGTGTGTGTGTGTGTGTGTGTGTGTCTATATATATATATATGTATGTATGTATGTATACACACACACACACACACATATATATATGGTCTTTTATAACTTTCTCATGGGTTGACCACATTTCAAATATACAAATTAGAATATAATAAATCTTTTAAATAATCCTTTCATAGTTGGCCAACCCTTTTTAATTCATTGTGACAGTAATTTTGCTTATGACATTAATTTTTCTAATCATGATCAACTAACCCATTTATTATCCTTTGTCTTCAATAAAGATATTATGATGATAGACCTCATTTGATATATATATATATATATATATATATATATATATATATATATGAATTATATTTTATAACTTTCTCATGGGTTGACCACATTTCAAATATACAAATTAGAATATAATAAATGTTTTAAATAATCCTTTCATAGTTAGCCAACCCTTTTTAATTCATTGTGATAGTAATTTTGCTTATGACATTAATTTTTCTAATCATGATCAACTAACCCATTTATTATCCTTTGTCTTCAATAAAGATATTATGATGATAGACCTCATTTGATATCAATGAAAATATTTCTAACATAATCCTCATCTATAACAACATGGGGGATGTATCTATCCTCAACAAAAATTTGGATAGTCAATGGATCATTTCATGAGTATCTATGTTGATGACAAATCTATCATAGTGCCTATACCAATGGAGGTGAGGGCTGTGTAATCTAAATAATACCATAAGCCTTAAACTATTTAAATTATGATGCAATTTTGAGTATGTATATGCATCATGTCCTACAATTCTATGAAAAGGACAAAAGGGTTGACTTTATTGCTATGATAATCTACTGATGGATTTGTGATGAACTGTGGGTAATGTCATCAATCTTATATCAAGTAATATCTATATAATATGGTGTGGTATATCATGTGAGCTAACTTCCTAAATTTATATAACTAGGTTGATATCCAAAGATGTAACCATATCTACTGAGTAAATGGAGGGATCTGCCTCTAAATATAACTAGTAAGTGGGCCCATAGATGTAGGACTATGAACTAGTGGTGTTACTAGTGTAAAAAAAGGCATGAGTGCCTTAGAATCATATTTGTACTTTCTAAGGCCCAATAGTGTGAATCTCAATCCACATAAGTAATCATAAATGTCAATGAGTGTTGGATCATCCTCTGTGGTGACCTGAGAATCTGTATCAGAGTTGTGCATGTATACTTCCTCTAAATTCACAATTAATGGTAATTTTTATGTGATAATCCCATCATCCATAGTGGGTGGGTATAATTTTACTATAAGAGGCTCCTTCTCCATCATGGGTGAAGGTAATTACGTTGTAGGAGGATCTAGAATTGGTGTAGAAATAGTGTTGTTGGATTCCCCAACCTGATATATATGCATCTTCTCAATCATAATATTGTGAGGTAGGGACTCTATAAGAACACAAGGTGTCCCATCTTAAGATGTACTTGGGGTGGTAGGCATGGTGACTATATAATATATGAATGGTTGATTATCTATTGGATAAGTGTATTAGTATCCATCATGTAAAAACTTGATGCATCTATGCAAGGTAGAGGGTATGACCTCCATATCATGTATCCAAGGTCTCCCAAGAAATAATTTATAGTGCAAATGATTGGGTATCACTTGTAACTATGTAGGTAAGGATTTTAGCCCAAATGTAATAGAACCCAATGTTTGTCTAGGAATGTCATCAAAACCTATGATATTATTATATGTCTTCTAAATGGATGCTATATCAACCCCCATAGTCTATAGAAATTTGAAGTTTCATATTTTAAGTCCTAAACCAATATCAATTAGAAATTGTTTAATAATAGTGGTATTGATTTGTGCCTAAATGAAGAGTGGTAGATTCTGATCAATAACTAACCATGAGGGAAAATACTCATTGGAAAAAGATATAACATCCTCAATATCCTTGATAGTGTTCATGATAATTGTAAAGTAAGTTGGATTTGTGTCATGAGGCAAAGATGTATGAATGAGTGTTTGAAAAAGAATAACTTTAAAAATAGTTACATGTTGAATTAATTATATTATGGAGATTTTAGATAATGTGTTTCTAAAATGATACATAATATTAAATTCTCTATGTTGATCCCTAAGTCTTGTTTTAGTGTTTTGGGGATGAGGAAGGATGGTGGGTTACATTATTCCTATATAGGTTGAGGAAGCATTTTATTCTATCTAGTAATAACTCAAACCACATGATCTACTCTTTACCAAGGGTGAGTAGTAGAGGTGGGATGTGAGTGAAGGTAATCAACTGGTCTAGGTGGAGGTGGAAAAAAAGAAGTCCTCTAAGCTCTTTGTCATCGAGTATTAATAAGAGGTAACTCAAAGTGATCCATATAATAATGATCCTCATAGAGGGGGGACTCAAGAGAGGGTGGACCAATGATTAAAATAAGTTGACTTCTAACATGGTCCATAAGAGGATTGACATACATGTGCATATTTATACAAACTGTGGGTAATAGGCATTCAAGACAAACCACAAGACTTTGTACTAAAAAGTAGAAAAAAACATCTATCATTATAATCATGATGATAGGCTACAAACTAAAAACTAGGTATATTCTATAAATAAGAAGGGAAACCCTAATGGTGTACCAGGGTTTGAAATAATGTGCTTAAATTAAGTCGAGTTCACCAAATGATTTAACTTTTTATGGTTTATGTAGTTTAAGCCCTAGGTTGTTAAAGGGTTTAAGTATAATAAATTAATGTAGAAATATTCAATAAAAACAAACACTTATTTTTAACAAAATTGATCTAGTTTGACCTTTCTAAAAATATCAATAAATGATGTAAATAAGTATTTAGATGGTAATTGATTGAGATAGAAGATATTGAGGCTACAAACTGGGACAAACAATAATCCAAGTGTCATGGATAGGATCCAAGTATCAAAACCCTTCCTAGAAAATAGTTCCATAATTAGATAGAAGTGAAAATGGCACTAGTATATTCCTTTTGGTGCTAGTTTCCTTTGTGCAGAACTATTTTGAGCTTTTGGATGCACCTATTTATAAGTCTATCAACCTTGTTCCTATGCACATGAGTTCTCATTCCTTATTGGTGACCTATTTTTAATGATTTTGTATGTAAACCCTAACCCTTCATATGGTTAGCACATTTGATTGGCATAAGTAGGAAAGTGTGATGTTGGGGGGATAGGTTGGACATCCCTAACACCCATTGTGATGCGAGTTACCTACATACTAATACTCAAAGGAGGGATTAAACTCGATGTAGTTCTCCCCACCTAAGTTCTAGTATAAGTGTAAGTGAAGCTAGTATGAATGCTTGTTTGAGTGTGCTTGAGACTATAAATCTGAGTAATACGAGCTTAGGAATTTTGTAGATGGTTATATGCAAAAATAGGGTAGAATAGGGATTTATAACCTTGATTGTCCATAACTTATTTTGAGTTAATTTGTGTTATTGCATCTCATTTCCATATAGTGAATAATGGGCTAAAATTCATGTATATATCCTATTCTAATGTTGTATGGGTCTTAAAATAGGTATAGGCTAGCCTTAGGTGGTTATTTATTTGAAAAGATATTTTTTGGTGGCTAAAGCAGGGAAAGGACAATATCACCCAAATTGGGACATTAGTGCCATTGGTGTTACTATATAAATTATGGTGCTAGTGTCAAGGTGGTAGAACCTGAAGCACTAGGGGATAGGATGCTAAAGTGAGGGTTTATGACTAAGTTAGGGATGTTTAAGGATGTGTGTAACCCACACAAAGGCTGGATAAGTGTCTAAAGAGGCCCTAAGATAGGTTTGGGGCTAAGCTAGGTATGGGTGGTCTCAAGTAACACTCTTAGCACTCAAGTGTCATTTTAGATGATTACATTACTTTAGTAACTTATCAATCTATTATTGTTACATTTTGAAAGTGGTGCATGCTATTAAAGTGTGTTTTATATTCTATAGAGGTGTATCAGGGAGAACCATGAATAACATGAAATTCTAATATTCTAATGTTGTGGCTTGGATTTATATGTACTTTTATAATCTTACAAATATAGTCTTCCTACCTAGGTATGACATCATAATTGACATTGTCCTCCATAAGATTGAATATGTACTTGAAAGTGCGTAGTCACTAGACATGTATATCCTTTCCATGCTAAAGTCACCCTAGAGAATATGGTTTGGATGTGTAGTGGTGGTAAGCTCAAGATGTGTTGTGTATTTCACATTGATGTTCTTCTAGCTGCCACTATCAATGATGTCATGAAGAGGCTGGACCTTCACCCAAAACTTGGTTTGGAAAATACTTTCATGCTTCTCAATATGTCAATCACATTAGTTATGGTGATTATATAAGAGGAATTTGTATTAGTTTTTTACATTAAAGAGGGTATTTATGTAAACTATGCAAGTCATGTTTGTTGCACATGAATTTTAGAGTCATTATGAATGGATGAGGAATGACAATGACACCACTTATCACTAGACTTCTTTTTGCCTTTGTTTGAGATATGAGACTCTGAGGTATGTTTAGTCTTTTGAGGCTATTCACCTTTACATTTTTTTTGCTTATATGCATAAGGCTACAATGTGGAGTTGTGTGAGCGGTGGCCCTTTTGCACTATGTTATATAAATAGGTAGAGTGTTGCTTCATATTTTCCTAGGCCTCAATATTGGTAACATTGTGATGTGCTTGCTCTAAAGTCTTAGAGTTCAATAAATCCATAGTCACACAAATATAAGGTGAGAATCCATTGATGTACTTAAATGACTTATGTTTTTCACTTAAGTTATCTCTTAGTCACGTAGAGTAGTCATGGAATGTGTTGGTGTAGTCTTCCACTAACTAATACATACATTGGCACAATTGTTAGAACTTGATTTATTAATCTTCAAAGTGATGGAGAGGGTATTATTTCTCCTTTAGTGCATTGATAAAGGTCTTAAAAGACTCGACTAAAACACAATCTTATGTATGTTGCACACTGAAGGTCTCCTAATAGTGGACCAATAGAATGGATTTATTCAATATGACAAAGATGATATTCTCAAAATTTGTGAAGTGATTGATTGAGAATTATATGTTGAGTTGTCAAATTTAGGCATCCAAAGTTGTGGCATCAATCTTATCATGTCACATCCTAATTTCTCTCTAAGATTAATAACCTATTGATTCATGGATTATTGTGGTTATTCTTTGATTAACTACTATTTTATTAAAATTGATTTCATATGTTGATTATGGGATAGTTAAATATGTTACTTAACATGATTGATTAGCTATAGGGTTAGATATACTTTTATATTGTGTATATTATGATTATGTTTGTTAGTTTATAAAATAATATTTTGTGGATTATATACATGTTTCAGGATAAATACCTTCATTTTTGTGAGGTGGATGCATGATAGATCTATCCCTCAGAGTGTGATAGAGGGAGGGCATCGTCAAAGAGGGTGCTATAGATGGAGGTGTTAGGGGATGACATATGGAAAATATATAAACCGGTACACACACCATGATAGTTTAGCATACTTTATGTTCATTTCTTGATTTAAATAGCTATAGTATGTCTTTTATGATATATGCATTTAAATGATTATTAATATACTTCAACTATGATCTTGATTTTTGTTTGATGATCATGTTGATTTAGTTATATGATTGCATTAATTTGGTTATCATATTTAGATTTACCCGTATGATGTTGCTTGATTAAATAAGTGAATATATACACATCTTAATGTGCCTTACCATTGTGTTGGACACAACTTAGTGAATTATAAACAGTGTTTTATTCTGGATTCATTGTTATAGTAATATACAAATTCTATTGCTTAGATTGATCTGTGGGTTTAAGGTGATAATAAATATCATAAGAAGTTTATTATTATTATTATTATTATTATTATTATTATTATTATTATTATTATTATTATTGTTGTTATAATAATTAAAATAACCTAGTGTTAAGCCATCAAAGAAAATGAGTTTCCTTGTTAATGATTATGATGACATTAGTTGCGTTGTATAATGAATTTGGAAGTTTTATTGTTGGTGAATATCATTGTTTTGATTAATTATAATTGGATATAAAAGATAGTTGAGGGCATTAGAAATAACCCTATGCTAAGGCAATGCTAGCAATAACATTATTATTGATAAAATCATGGTGTTTGATTCAAGTTATAATGTTTTCTAGTGGATGACTTTTTGTTAAGTTTATGGCATGGTTAGGGCTTTACAATATGTAATTCCTATGTTTGGTTAAAGGGGTTGAGATGTCTAAATTTGTGAAATAAATATGCAATAATTAATTACTAATTTATAAATGAATTTAACCTTGATTGCCTTTATAATTATAGTAATAAACAGGGATAAATATAGACTTACCTGAAAAAGATTGTCATAAATGATCTGGGTTTTGAAATTGGAGATCTAATCAACTTTGAGTGTCGTAAATAGGTTTTTGATATTCATTTATTCACTAGACAATAATTCCCAGTTTGGACAGTAACACCATTTATGTGAAGTGTCCAAGATAGGGCACTAATGACTTTTTTCTAGGACTATTCCTAGTTTTAGGGAGTACCTACACCTATGTTTGTGTGTTTTGTATCCTTAAGACCAAAACTTGCAGCTGTGTTTGTACCTAGAAAACTTGATTTCATGTGCAAACCCTAGTTCTATTTACAAGTGTGATATGAGAAATATTATAGTGTGTTAGTAGGATGGAGTGGACATCCTTAACATCCTATTATGTAGACAGTTACCTATATACCAATACTTTGAAGAGGGATCAATTCTGATGTAGTTCTCCCACCTAGTGTTTGATATATGTGCAAGTGAATGCTAGAACGAGAGTGGCCTTGGATTCCTTGAATGTGCTTGAGCCTTTAAATGCTTAAAAATTGAACTTAGGTTTGTTGTAGATGGTAGTATGTAAAAATTAGGGCAAAATAGGGATAATTCCTTGATTTTACTTGACTTTTTCTTAGGTTTAAATATCTTTTGCATCTATTTTCCATCTAGTGAATAGAGGTGGATAAAACTTATATATAAATGGTTATGTTGCTTGTATAGATAAGAAAATGAGTTTAGGTCGACCTTAGGAGGGGTACACATTTGAAAAAGTAAATTTTGGGAAGAGTTAGGGATAAAGATAGTAGGACCTTGTTTGGGACACTAGCACCATGTGGATGTAGTGTCCCAAAAGTGGCGCTAATGTCCTCTTGGAAAAATTCTAGAAAAATTGGATTGGGGTTAGAGGTGATAGTTTAGGGACTGTGTCTTGACTAGTTACAAGTGAACAAGGTATGTTGAATAACTAGAAATTCAAGTCTAAGGCTCTGGAATAGGTTTATGAAAAGCTTAGGGATAGGGTGAGTCAAGAGACACTCTTAGCATCTAATTACCACTTTTAGGTGATTACAGGATGACTTTTATTACGTTGATGGCATGGTTATTGAACAAAATCATTTTTTGTCCATGCATGGTTTAAAGGGATGTTATAGTTATTATTTTATTTGTTAATGATGTAAATTTTGAGATGATCAATGTTAATTTGGCATTGACTTAGTGTTAAAACATACCAACTTGAGAAAGGAATAGTTATATTTGGTTTGCATGGAGAAACACTGAGCTTTATGGAAGTTCACTCTGAGTTAGTCATGATGAAATGATTGGAGAGTTATGTGGCATGGAATTATCTTGAAGATGGATAAAATTTAATAAGGGGAGCCCATGTAGAACACTGATCAATGATAGTGGAAAGAAGAGGAAGAGGTTTGGAGGAATTTTGGCAGAAAGATTGTAGGAGTATCCATTAAGGCTTCTTAACCAGTTGGTTTTGTATTAGAATTTCATATCTATGTTTATGAAGTTTTGGTAAAGTTTGGTAAATATTTTCCAAAGGTTTTAGCTAGTTTCATTTTATGGAATTAATATAAGGTTAAAAGTTTGTTCATATGGATGGATCAGCCATCCACATAACCAAAATTATAACCTAGAAACCCTGAGTCTAAATGGCTTTGAATGTGATAATCCTTTATCCTAAAATATAAATCTCTAATTTTGAATAAATATAGTTTTGTGTGTTTATCTTAAATAGAAAATCCTAAGATAAAAGAAGGATTTGTTGATTTTCTGCACTAGGGTTTGAAAGTGAGAATTTTAGGTTTTTAAACTAAAATTTTGATACCTAGCAATAACTATTCTTACTAAGTATATATATGGGTTTGTGAAGGAACACTAGTTTGTTTAAATATTTTTGGGTCCATGTTTAGTAGACCCCAAACAAGGGTTGGTTGTGCGTAATGTCAATATGCAAAAAAGAATGAAATTTGGTTATAATGCATGTATATGTTAATATCTAAAAGATATATATACATATACAAAGATATGTATATACATCCTACAAGACTTATTTAACCTTGGATATATATAAGTCTAGGATTGTGGCATTGGATATATGCGTCTATGGAATAATTTTGAAATTGAACATTTATAAAGGAGTATTTTGGGTATTTACTTAAGGGAGAAAATTGTGATTTGTGGAAAAACTATTAGGTATGATTACATACCATTTGGAAGTTAGTTGAAATTCATTTTAATGACTGATAATCGATAAAATAAGTACTTAGTTAATATAGAAGATCCATTAAATTATGAAGGGTTTCATTCATGAGAAATGGGGAAAAATATATATATATCTACTATTAGGCAAAACCTATAGCATGCCTTTAAACTTGCAATGAATTTGGTTTATTTCTTGCTAAACCATAATTGTTTAAGGCATATAGTATGTTAATGATGTCTATAGCTTGTCTTAATAAAAATATGAATGAGTTAGTGTATGCTTATATTTGGTTGTGTATTCAAATTTAATATATAAGTTTATATAAGGTTCTTATAATCATTGCCATAATATTAAACCTAACTATATATATATATAGCAACAAAATATATAATCAATTTGATGCAAAGTATGTAAAATAGAGGATTGAGTTTAAATAGTTGACTATGTAATATTACTTTGTCAATATCATGAGATCTATATATATTATCATGAATAAACTAATATTAGTTTTTATTGTGAATGAGAGTTTAAGACATTGAATAGATTTATAGATTGATAGAATAATGTCTTATAAATATAGAATTGATAAAGCATAGTATCTTGAATTTGAATGGATTATCATTTATATTTTATCATACAAATCATTAAATTTTGAGTATACTAGTCAAAGAACTATAGTTTGATATTGTTTAGTTTTATGATGAAATATTATAGTTTGAATGTATACTTTTTGTATACATGATACTCTAAGATCATGGATGATTAAAGTCTACTTAGAGTATACCGTATGCATTTTCAGACTATCGATTGAATGGGATATTATTTATAAAATTGTGTATCCTAAATGTATGTATAAATATATGGTATAAACAATGTGATATATTGACAGGATATTAAATCTAGAATGGTTATACCATATATAAATGTATATAACATGTTCAATACACGTGACCATTACTTACATATCAATGATATATGGGTGCTTTTGCTATGTGTAATTAGGTTATAATAACTTTTAAACATATGATGTTAAGTTTAATACTTGTCATTTTAATGTTGTGTAGTTAAACAAGCTTATTAATGTATTATTAGTATGTTGTTATTAAGCTATGATTTAATTTTATTATATGGATGAAATAACATTTATAGTTACATTTGTACTTATGTAACTAGATGCCTTGACATGTTTCTTACCTAGATGGCATGTTACTTATGTG
Source organism: Torreya grandis (assembly GCA_037957365.1). Taxonomy (NCBI): domain Eukaryota; kingdom Viridiplantae; phylum Streptophyta; class Pinopsida; order Cupressales; family Taxaceae; genus Torreya; species Torreya grandis. Next base: position 1,142,630 of record JARHVA010000102.1, read on the forward strand.
GGTTGTTAATGTATCTCTTTATTATTCTTCAATAAATTAGATGATTTATGATTCATTACATTACATTTGATGGACTAAATGTATGTATGTGATATTTCTGTACTTAGCATATTTAATATTTTCTAATAATAAATATTATGTTTGAATCTATTGATTTTTATATTATTATATAAATAACCAAATCTCACATTAATTACCCTAAATAATCAGTGAGACAGATCCCATACACTTAATTAGCACCATTAATGCAAGATGAGGTGTAATCTGATTGAGTGGTGTGTATGAAATAAATTGATCCTTGAGATCAATAACTATATGAAAACTTTAGCCAAAGTAATGTTTATAGTTAAACATTTTCATTTCATGTGTTTGATAAAGTTTACATGTTTTTACGATATCATGTTAGAAAGAATTTATTTATAGTATACATCATGTATTAGTTATCTTACAACACATGAGTTCTAGATTGTCACTCTAGATTCCCACATTGTCATTATCTACCCATCCATGAAGGGAGGTCCATTCCTTTGATGGGAAATAGTGTGGGGGATCGATGGTCCATGGTTGGTATGGAAAAGCACTCACATGATGCTCTCCCTCCCCACAACATTACTACACTAGAGGCTACACTTGAGATTATCAATGGATACTTGAGTTTGTTGAGACTCATACTCTATGGAGATTTGTATCATTGTATTATTATTATTGCTAAAATTGTAATATTTATTCATTTATACATTTACAATAGTGGTTGTAATGTTGTATCAGCTATGGATGAAATTGAAATATTATTTCTATGAAATAAATGCAGTCTTTATTATTTATTCAACATTGCTCATGTTTTGATATATCATTATCATGGTGATCATTATCTAAATGGATTAGATATAGACCTTTTAAAGGTTAACTAAAAATATTACATTTAGTTAAAGATCACTTAGTTAGGTTTCATAATGGTGAAATCTGTTAGATGAATGTGTGTAATTAATCTTAAAAAAAAAATTACTCTATTCTAGTAAAACCTAGTGGGGTTGTTACAAAAAGAGGGACGTCGAGATTGACTTGTACTTTGAAAAATTATTATTATTTAAAAAATTATTGAGCATAATGTGCATGTGAAGTGGAAGGTGTTAGGTTGATATCCATCATCAAATAATGAAATTAGCCAAAACATTCAATGCATTGTACCTCTAGTGCATCAACAATAAGCCTTTGAACTTCTGGGGTTACCTCAAGTTACTTATGGGAATTAACTATCTTGTTTTTCCATGGTGTTCTTCCATATATTCTAAAATGAAATCGAGTGATAGACTTTATCTCTCTAGTTTCACTTACGTGTTTATAGGCATAAAAAGGTAGGTCTAGACCATACCAATGATCTATGCTAGGGGGCCTAAGACTAGGCACATAGGGGATTACTTTAAGTTAGAGATAACACACAATTATGAGAGTGAATTCATACATTGTATTCTTAAAGAAAAAACAACAAACATTTAATAGAGCAGAAGTCTTATGCTTACAGGAAATGCAAATTATATTCAATAGGAAATATTAGGGAGACTAGTATAATGTGATACAATGTGGTGTTATAGAGTAGATGCATAGATCATGTTATCTATGTTATGATCATGTATGGAATTGACCCTTGGCCAAATGCATATGTTATATATTTATAAAAGAATTATACATGATTAGTTACAACTATTATCAATTAAAAACAACTCATTTCATCTTCCTTGTTGGGTGATAGATGAACGTCTAGGTTGGTAGTGATTAACGGTCCAATTGACATATTCCTAGCCATAAAGTACCTCCTAATAATCCAAATGTTTAGATAAATTTGACACATAGATGTTCTGGAGAGAATACATGTATATGCACATGAGTCTATGAGTTGCTACCAATGAGGCACATAGGACTACGAGCTAAGGAGTGTGTAGTGGAGTGGACAGACTATGATCAAGGATGATCTGGGTGTAAAAGTCTATGAATAAGTGCATTACTTATGTGCATGAGTGTGAGTAATATTTGTGTACAAGAGTGCTTATGATTGAAAAAGAGGTGTGAGTTATGTGTAGGAAAACAAGAAAGAAGCATAATTTTATACATAAAATATATGCACATATCATATGACATGTTCAATAGGGTAGTCGAGTGCCATCTAATGATAATTCATAGGTCTCTATCTTTGGGTGTGAATTTTATATTGCTTTAATTAATAAGGGAACTCAAGATTTTTTTTATAGAGATTATTTATAGACTTGAATCAAGTTGGGCACTACAAACTCCCGTGTGGCTTTATAAAATTCACAATGGAATCCATCAATGCCTATATCTTTGTCATTTCTCATGCAATGAAGTGTATGAGAGAGATCATGAAGATATAAAGGTTCATCACATAACTTTTGGTTATAAATCTTGAATTTGTGAGGAACCATGTTGAGGCATTCTTACAAATCCTAAGCCCACTCAAGTGTTTCCCCTTGGGCATGAAACACTAAATTATCGTGGTCCAAAAAATTACATGCGATGTTAGGGAGAGTAGTGAGTCTCAATTGGGTTGACTTAACGCCCTTGATCTAGTCTTGAGCTTATTTGGATCTAAGATATTTTTAAAATCCCTTGGAAGTTTTATTTCTAATTTTGATCCAATGAAGGTGAGCATAATGTTGTGCCCCTCAGTTGCATGATTGTCTACCACTTTGATTTGGTATTTGAAAGACGTGGCCTAGGCTTGAATATATAAGCAAAAAGGGTTGAACCCAAGGATATAAGAGATCCTATGGTATTATTTAATAACAACCCCATCACCCCAATTTTGAACGTGAATAAAATACTTGCCATGGGGGCAAAAATGGTATAAAGGATGGCTTCATTTGACCACTCTGTCCAACTGATAACATAGGGTGGTCTAGGAACAATATTTCAAACTCAAGCAATGAGATTGATGGTGCCCTCATGGCTTAGAATGCATGTGTTTATGATGAATTGATTGCATGGCACTTTAAAATGGGTATTTTTCCACTCCAATTTACAAGTGATGTGATTGTGGTATGATAGAATGTATTTAAAGTGTAGGATGATAGGCTATCCATTGGTATTAGTGAAAGAAAAAACATTTTTATTTAAATCATATAATAGTCTAATCTATTGAGGACCCTATCAAAGTTGGCATGGTAGTTAGACCACATAAACCAACTATTAGAAGCCATTATGCATCATAAAAAGAGAGGGTCTACCAGGTCCCACCAAAATTTTAATTAATAACAAGAATCACATTCTATCGTATACCATCTCATCTCAATAGGGCACCAACCTTGTCCTTGGGACTCTCCACCATATTAAAATCCCCACACACAAGACATATGGGGAGGGGTACATTTTCAAATAAATGTTTCCATAAAGCAACTCTATCAGGACCATCAATGGGGGTATAGATGTTAAGAATCCCTAATAAGTATCCATTAACATCAAAGAGAAGCCAAATACCCTATGTGATACATCACGACCCATGATAACAATCAAGGAATAAAATTTTAGGGAAACCAAGATACTGACACCACCACCCATCATCATGAGGGGTGGATAATTGAGTAGCATTAGACCAGATGCATTTTAGAGTAGTTTAAAAATGAAACCCTTAATTTTTTGCAGACAAACAAAATCTAAAGAACCCAATTGTTAACAAACAACTCATAAAAAGTCTTTATAAGAGGACTATGTAAGATCTTTGACATTCCAAGGTAAGATATTCATTAGGAAGTATCATCCATAAGGAGTTCCACCTACCCATATCAATATATTTAAGATCCATAAAACTATTGCATTGGTTTAGTAAAATAAAATCCCCAAGTGAAATAGAGTGGTGCTTAGCCCCATTGTCCTCTTGAATAGAGTCACCACCACCATGAGGTAGACTACATGATTTCCTAAAGAAAAATATTAGCTTGACCAATAAGGAAAAAAAGAGTAAAAAAATGAATCTTAGTGTCACAAATATGGTTAAAAAAAGTGTGCATCACTTTATTTATATAAAAATGGAAATGGGGCATTTATGCTTCCACAACCAAGTGGGGTTGCTAATTATTTATATGTGGGATTTACCCTAGAATTTTTTTAGTCAAACTTCACTAGGAGTTTTTAAAGTTCTCTTATGCTATTTGCTCCATGGTTTTGTGGATGAGGTGTTAGTATGATTTATATTTGAATAATGCTATATTTATTAGTTTTCAATCATGGTATTCGGAATGAAGATGGGGATAAGTGTAAACAGAGTGAAGTCTAGGATTTTAGGGTGTGTAATGAAAAAAACAAAAACAAAAATAAAAAGGGGCCCATGAAGTAGGCTTAAAATAAGAGTAAAGGCATTGGAAATAAAATTAGAAGGATGCTATCCATTTATATCTTGTCTATTAATTTTATTGATATAGTTTTGTTCATGCATAGATATTTATTCAACCTAGAATATAGTTTAGTTCAAATGTTTCCTATAATGAGGGCATTAAGATCTAGAGCTTGTATTTCAACTAATAATATTGAAAGTGATTATATAGGACTAAGAAACCATCAATATTTTAGAGATCTCTAATGCTCATATCTTTTCAATAGTTTTCTAAATTCACTTAATTCAATTTAATTTAAGAGATGGCATAAAATATTAAAACCCATTAGAAAGGAAGATGCCAACATAATCAATCACATTTATTTTAATATTTAATAATTTTTGGTATGATTTATGCATTTTGTAGAGACATTTGACCCCACCAATTTATATGTGTTGGTTATGCACAACAACATTCTAGTTCATTGAATTACTCACTACCAGTGGAAGACTCTAGCACCAGACCCCTTTTTGATTTTTTTAATCATAACCTTTACACACATGTACCTATTTTTAAAGTTCCTATGGAACCGTATAAGTATTTATCTTTGAATTAAATTAAATTTAATTTAATTGATATAAATACTCATTGTTTATGGTGGTTAGAGGGAATTGTTTAAAATCCTCATTCTTCACTTCAAATTGAATTTATCCTTTTATAAGTGAAATTAATACTTTTTTTCCTTTTTAGTATGAATTATCTCTACATATTATGAATTAACTAAGTAAAATATACTTCTCATACCATTGCATTCGTATAATAAATTGAATGCATCAATAGACATTAAAACTATGTATTTATTAGATGATTCATTTCAATGTTTTTGAAAACATAGGTGGATTCTCCCTTGAACATTTGAAATTCATTTATTCATACCAAATCACCTATAGAATCAAATTATGTTCTGCAAGATACCATATTAGCTATACACCCTCATATTTATGTTAAAGACATCGCTAGTGCTATGGGATTTGGCCTATGTATATATAAAATGATATGTATGGAGTATATTTTGCTAAGGTCCCTTGGCTTAAAGATCTCAAATGTATTTAGAAAATAAATATCCAGTATTTTAAATCTATTCAATAGATGATTTGGCCCAAGCTCAAAGTTAAATTTGAGTTCAATAATAAAGACTTTTAGTATCACTGAAATGTATATGGAACTTGTTATTGATGTTCTGTAAAGTTTGACCATAAAGCCATTTTTCAATCATGGAGGGACTAGAATTGGACTACAACTACTCCTCCACTATGGCACAAACCTAAATTAGGTTATCAATTACTTCCCCTAAGTTAGTATCCCATGAGATGCTCAACAAACATTATAATCTCACTTGATCCTCTTTCTCTTGGTTCAAGAAGTTTCTCACTATGTGGTCTACCATTGTTGAACTTTCAAAATTACAACTTTATTATTAGTTTTTATACTAAGGGCTCCTTGTGGGTGATATATTAGGGTGCATATGGTTATTCCAACACTTAGATGGCACCTATGTGATAAAATTAAGTGATGCTCAACAAACATTATAATCTCACTTGATCCTCTTTCTCTTGGTTCAAGAAGTTTCTCACTACGTGGTCTACCATTGTTGAACTTTCAAAATTACAACTTTATTATTAGTTTTTATACTAGGGGCTCCTTATGGGTGATATATTAGGGTGCATATGGTTATTCCAACACTTAGATGGAACCTATGTGATAAAATTAAGTATTTCAAGCACATATTTTAGTTTTTTGTGTGAGTTCAATAGGCTTTTAGATGACTTCAATCCTCTTTCAAGCCCTTTAGATTAAAACCCTTCACTTGGAAGATAGTTTTTTTTGGGTATTGTTTTTTGTTCCCTCTATTTTTTTGGGTATTATTTTTTGTTCCCTCTAAAATTCAATCAAATCATGTGTATACTTCACATTGAAATCCTCTTTTAGTTTTTAGAAGATGTAAATCATGCATTTTCAATTATGATCAGACATAAAAAGTTTATCTTGATACTTTAACATTTTATTTTATTTTATACAATGTTATGCTATAGAATCAAGTTGTAGAGTAGCCTTGTAGGTGGAGCACCTTTACACTCTAGTTATGAATTAGGGTAGTGCCCTTTGCACTATAAGTAGAGTACCTTGTTATTATCCATTTTTTCTAATTCTTTTATTTTGTATTAATTATTATTTATAAAATATTGGATGTGTATGCTTTGTAAATCATCCTATTAGCTTATTGTAATTATCCTGCATGTATGGCAAGTAGCAGTTGTCTTGAATAGATTAGTTTAAATATAGAGTGTGTGCAAGAGGAAATATATACATTTGATTTGGACAACAATTTAGATGAAAATTCGGGTGATGGGTCCACCCCATTTGATGCCGGAACTTCTGGGAGCCATAACTTTTGCACCGTAGCTCCAATTGACTCGCCGTTTGAACCGTTGGAAAGCTAATAATGAGGGGAACATCATGAGATGGCATTGAGCTCTACTTGATGAAGTTTGACCCCATAAAACCCAACGGAAGTGTCCCAAATTTTAATTTTAGTAGTCCAATCTAAAAATAGTAAGTTTCTAAAAATAGTAATTCCTCGAATTTTGTATTGTTGTAAATCATGGAAGTCAAACCAATTCATCTCCCTCGAGATTGGTGACCTTCCACATCCTCCCCACACCTTAAAAACATGTATAAATGAAGATGTAACTCGAAATGGAAATTAGACATCTCTTCTCAGAGATAAGCATATGTTTGGGTCTACAATTTTGATAAATAAAACATCTCTTTTCAGAGATAGCATTATTTGAAGTGTGTTATTCTTATTTATGAATTATCTTTCAACCAAAGCTTTCAAGTTTTGGATCAGTGGTATTAGAGCTAGGTCTCAAGGTCGAGTTCCACAGAAGCTGGTGGGCCTGATCCATGTCGATGCACGACACGTCTCCACACCTCCCAGTTACCGGACTACTTGCCACATGTTTCGACTGAGAATCACCTCAGGTGTCCTCAGACTATCCATATAGGGGTCTGGAAGAGGACCCAGATCACTCTAAAGCTTTTGGCGTGACGGCCAGTTCTTCTATTAAAAAATCAATGCATATTTTTTATTGAGCATTGCTCAAATGAGGTTACCCCTCAAAAAGGCTGAAACACATGTAATGTTATTTTTTTATTTCTATAAAATATTGTTATATTTATGTCAGTGGCAGTGAATATTACTTATATTTATATTACTAGATTAATCTATTTATATATAGGTTCTTAACTTCTAGTATCATAGCACTTTTAAGGTTGTGTTGTGTAAATATTTCAATATTTTAGGAATTTATACAACTATCTATCGTATGTTCTCACTTCACCCAATCAAGATCATGGAAATTAGAAAGTGGACATAGATGTGGTGGTACTAAGTCTTTTCCCCCAAATTTGCTAATTTTATTTTTTTGTGATTAGTTATTTTTTAATTATCTAAGCTATAAACCCTGTGATAGGATTTTTCAAACATCCATATAATATATATTTTTTGGATAATTATGCATGACCCATGTGTGGAGAGAGGTGGGGTTTGATCCATCATCACAAGCTATAAGACTAATTTCTTATGCATCCTTGAGCTTCCATGTACCCTTAGGTATATATGAAGACCCCATAATTTATTTTAAAACCTATCCCTAGATAGCATTCAACCATCTATATTTTTTGATGTACCAATAAAAGGTTAGCCCCAATAAGTTACCCACATCATACCTTGGAGATAGGATAGTGAACTATGATATGATTCAATCCTTTATAGTTAAATCGCTCAAATCTATGGATCACTATTTTTAATGGAGTAAGGATAATTGCAAGCTCATGGACTAGATAGTAAACCATATAATAACATTCATTGTGATAACCTTGGAATTATTCGAGGTAAGAGATATAACCACTAACTATTTTTTTGAAAATAATAATAACATAACATTATAAGGTCAAACAACATCATCTTGTATAAAAATAGTCACAACAAGAGCTTGAGGGGTTATAATATTTTAGAATAGATATTTATAAATAGTGCAAGGTATGAAAATTTTGAGTGAAATTGGGGCACCTGTGATCATCTTGTTGAGTTTTTTGTTTTGGCATATAAATCCAATGAGATTTTCAGCAAACTTCAAACACCTTTCTCCCCTAGGAGATGATGGTGGTGACCCGATCAAATGAAATTATGAAAGTTATAACAAGGATACATGCTTGAGGGATGACCTCCAAGGAAAAATGATGGGATCAATGCCTAACAATCACTGATGATGGACACTCTCATAAAACTAAATAACCATGAGTCATGGATGGGTTTAAACATTAGTTTTGAATATAGCTCCATTTCAAGGCAAAATCTATGTGGCCATAAATTAGATTTTATCAAATTTTATGGTAAAGATCCCACCAATTGGATATATAAAGCAAATTGGTATTTATATCTAAAATGACATCCCTTTCAAAGATCAGGTATCTATATCCTCATTCAATGTAAAGAAGGACATCATCCAATGTATCAATGGTATAAAAAATATCCTAGTACACTGACATGGATTTTTTTTGTGAAATACTATTGGTTCAATTTTTTTGGAATGTATATGAGGTTTTTAGGAGTATTAACCAAGATGCATCATATTGGTTCTATTTAGGAATATTAATCAAATTATGAAAAACTATTCAACAAAATGGAAGGGTTTATAGATGAATTCTTTAAAAATTATTTCATGGGTAGCTTTAAATAAGATATTGAAGCTAAAGTCAAAAAAATTAAACCAAATGACATGATGTCAACCATGTTAGGTTATCTAAGTTGTATGAAAGCAAGTTCATTTCTCAAGTTCAATTTTCCAAATAATACCTATTCAATATCTCCATGCCAATACAAGAAGTAACATACCCAAACTCTATAAAAACATTGATCAAATGCCTAATTGAGGTTAGGATGTGGGTTTATTATGAAGAAAGGGTTATGTTCCATCTATAATGATAAATTCACAGCAAGTCACTAATGTGTGGAATAGTAATTGTGCCTTCTAGGTGTTGAATCACATCCAAAGTTTGAAGAGTGGGAAGATACACTCAAAGCCCAAGTAGAATAAAAAGAATAATAACATGACATCAATGAGGACCCAATGCTCTAAAAACATTTATGTAGGAATTGAATAGCATCACCACTCTTCAAACAATGAAGGTCAAGGGTTGATTTAATAAACACCCTCTCCATTCTCATTGATTAACACACATAACTTCATCAACCCTAGGCTAGCCAAACAAGCCAATTATTATGAGTATTAATGTTAAAGTTTTGAAGTCATGATAATAAATGGAAGAAATTTACCTTGTAAGGGAAAATGAAATAATGTCTGAATTTTGGTGGGATATTTAATTTTGAAATCATAAATGTTTGTTCTACCTTTAAGAGTTTGTGATGTAATTTTAGGATTATAGTGGCTACAGAAACTAGGATTTTTTATTAGGGACTTTTCCAAAATATGGATGCAATTCATAGATAAGGGCTAATGACACACCTTAAAAGGACTAAATCTAAGATAAACAAGAATATTTAGATCTCATTGGATGGAAAAGTTGCTTTAAAATGGGTCTAATGGGATGTCACCAAACTTTTCACTATCTTGATCAATGCACTATCTGATACAAACCAATAACTAACCTTACAATAATTTTTTTCTTAGCATACAACCATCTTTGAGGAGCCTAAATGGTTACCTCAAAAAGAACTAAAATATCATCCAATTTAGCTAGTTTCAAGAAGCGTACCTCCAAACATTCAACTTTAGTGGTAGTCATTTATAAAGAAGTTTGAAATAGAAATAAATGGTGTAGAAATTGTTACATGCATGATCCATTTTACCAAAAAATTAAGTACTTAATCTTCCCCAATACCATTAGTAAGGGAAAAATATGGTTCCTTGTGACTCTATATTGAATATTGAGTACTAAATAAACTCAACATCAGATAAATGTTTCCCATTCTAGTGATTGATGAGCTCTTGAACTAAATACATCAAACCTGCTTATTTTCTAAGCTCAACCTAAGGTCAGGTTATCATTAAATCTACATAAAAGAAGAATATATTCCTAACATATCCTTCTAGACTCATGATGATCATTATAATTTTTAATCATATTATTTTACCTCACTAATGCTCCGTCAACATTCTAGGGCTTAATGAAAAAAATATTTAGGCCATTTCCTAGAAGATTCATCCTAGTCTTCTTTGATGACATCTGCATTTATATATAGACATGGGAGGAGTATCTGAGGCATGTGGAATAAATATTCCACATTATTTATGATAACCATTTATGTGCCTTGAACTCAATGATCTATTTTGGTCAAAACTATTTTTAGTATTTAGGGCACATCATCTATGTAGAAGGATTCAAAGTCGATCCAATAAAAATTGAGGCTATGAAAAATTGGCCTAAACTAAAAACACTTAAAATCCTTTGCATATTTTTGAGCTTCACATGATATTTTCAAAAGTTCATCAAGGACTATGGAAAAATTTTAGTTCTATTGATAGCCGTGTTGAAAAAAGATGCCTTCCTTTAGTTAAAGGTGGCATAAACAACCTTTGAACTTCTCAAGTAGGCCATGTGTATTAAGAACTAGTTCTTTCTAGGTTTGACTTCTCCAAACCCTTTTTCATTGAAAGTGATGCCTCAAGAAGTGGAATTTGAGGATTCTATAGAAATTATAATCCAAGAAGGAAGACCCATAGCATTCTCGATCAAGGCATATAAGAAAACAAATTTGATTCCTAAACATATGATAAGGAAATGCTAACCATCCTTCATGAAATAAACAAGTGGCACAATCCATACCTTGTAGGGAAACATTTTTGCATCAAAAAAAGATCAACATAATATTACGTACTTCTTGGAACAAAGAGTCTCTTCTCCCAAGAAATATAAGTGAGTAAAAAATTTGATTTGCTATGATCTGGTTTTACCTAAATAAAGGTAAGGACAATATTTTCTCAAATGTATTGTCTCATAAGTATGAAGAGAAAAAACAATTATGTGCATTGTCATTCTCCATTCAAGAGTGAGTGCATGAGGTCTAATAAGAATGGGTGCACAACAAGACACCCACATTTAACAACTCATCTAAGTGTCGACTAATCCTTTGTCTAAGTTGATTTAGACTTGGGATGGTCATTATTTGTAACATAAATGTTGTCTTCTACTAGTTCCTAAATAAAAAATTTGAGAGAAAATTCTGCTAATATTACATACATCATTGTTAGTCAATTTTTAAAATTATATTAAAGTTTATTTAGAAATTTATTTTAGGAGGGAACTAAACATGAAATCAAAGATTTTGTTGTAGAACATAAAAATTTTCAACACAAAAAAGATGAAATAACCTTGACTCTAGGAACACTCTAACCATTACTTGTTCCCATCAAGGTATGAATTGACATTTCCATGGACTTCATTAAAGGGATACCAAAGTTAGTAGGGAGATTAATTATTATGGTGATGGTGGATCACCTATGCAAATATGCCCACTTTTGTGCCCTTGATTGTCCTTTACATCCTCCACTAATGCCCAAGCCTTTCTTGATTAGGTCTTCCACTTTCATGGGATACCTACATCCAATTTTTGTGACTCTGATTCCATTCTTACTAGTAATGTGTAGAAAGATATTTCCCACCATTGTGGCACTCAACTTTAAATGAATACAACCTATCATTTAAAAACATATGGTCAAACAAAAATTGTTAAAAAATACTTTCAAACCTATCTATGTTGCATTGACTCAAATCAATAAAATCTTTGGATCAAATAATAATTATTTGTAGAATGGTAGTACAATTCTACATACTATAATACAACCAAGATGACACCATATGAAATCATATATAATCAACTATCACCATCTCTTTTGACATACTTTGCAAGAAGTTTCAAGGAACAAGTAATGAATTCCACACTTAATACACACGAATACGTCCTTTGAACTCTAAAAAATAATCTCCATAAAACACAAAATTGTGCATCTTTGAAATGGATTAACAGCAGCCTTAGTCCATGATCCACAAGTTTCTTCACCTGTATACAAAAGTGATGGAGAGAAAATTATCGACACTCCAATACGCCATGCTGCAACAGCCATGTGTGTTGGGGTGGGGACTTTCTCTGATCCCCTGGATGTGCAAGGCCTTGCACATTTGTTAGAGCATGTTTTGGATAGTGGAAGCCTTCAATATCTAGACCAAAATGAATGGCGTAAATACATTTCAACTCATGGAGGCTCTATAAATGCTGCTACTTACAATGATTATACATGTTATCATTTTTCTGTTAATGGCCCATTCTTAAAATCATCTTTGGATAGATTTTCCCGGTTCTACATTTCCTCGTTGCTAAAAGCTGAAGCTGTGCTGACAGAGATTGAGGCAGTACATTCGAAGTTTCATCTCTAGAAACAAGACCAGAGCCATCATCTTTTACATGTGCAATGCCACACTGCTGTAGCAGGGCATCCATTCAACAGGTTTATTTATGGTAACCAAGAAAGTTTCATGTCAGAAGGCATTGATTTTCTAACCAAACAACTCTCTGATTTCTTTTATGAGAACTATGTAGCTGGGAGTATGAAACTTGTGGTAATTGGTGGGGACCCACTCATTTTATTATATGTTGTAGAGTTATTTTGTGATGTCAGAAAAGGCATTCCCAGAAATATGGATTTTCACAATGCAAGAAAAATTTGGGAGGCAAGAAAGATATATTGACATGAGATTAACATGGCAAATGTCTTTCCTGAGTACAGAATATTTAGAGAAGTCATTGAAATATTTTTCTCATGTCTTCGGACATAAAGGTTGTGGCAGCCTATTTTGCCTTCTAAAAAGAAAAGGGTGGGCAACATCTTTGTTATCTTTTGAAATTATAAGATGCCCTACAGTGTTTATATTAAAAATAGAGCTTACTAATTCAAGATTAAAAAAATCTATGAGGTTATAGGAGTTGTGTATCAATACATCAACCTATTAGTCGATGTAGGTCCACAAGAATGGGTGTTTAATGAGCTTCAAGCTATTAATCATTTAAAATTCACATTCACAGAAGGACAGACTCAACATGGTGATGCATGTAATATTGCTAAAAATCTATTAATGTATAATGAAGAGTACATTCTTTATGGAGACTATGTATTTCAAACATGGAACCCAAACTTGATATCAGAGGGCTTAAGCTTTTTAAAGCCACAAAATATGAGAGTTGACATAATGACCAAATCATTGGATTGTGAAACTAAATCTTCAAATGTCTAACATGAGCCATGGTTTGATGTGCCTTATAGAGTTGAAGACATTCCATCATCTATTTTAGAGGACTGGAAAAATTCCTTGCTAAGAGACTTTAGTTTGCATTTCCCACTTAAAAATGATTATATTCCACATAATTTTTGCATGAAAATTTTGGATGGCTTGAATAAAAGCAAAAGGAACCTCCAAATTCCAAAATGTCTGGTAGATGATAAATTGATCAAAGTATGGCATAAGGAAGTTAATAATATTCCTAATGCATATGCCTACTTCATGATAAGTTTTAAGCATAGATCAGAGCTTTCGATGATAATGTCCAATGTACTGAGCAAAATGTATGCCTCAATTCTCTTGGATGCTCTTGGAGATATTTTGTATCAAGCAGAAGTGGCTCAATTAAATACCAGGATTTTTAGGATTGGAAACTGCAGGCTCAAATTTGAGATATATGGTTTGAGCGAAAAGCTATCACTTTTAGCATCAAACATCTTGAGCTTTGTGAAAACATTTCAACCCATAAAGGAAAGTTTTGAGATTGTCAGAGAGGACATGGAAAGGAGTTATAAAAATGCCAGCATGGAATCTAAAACCCAATTACTCATGAAACTGCCAGACATTGATAACAAGCTTTCCTGCCTTCTTTCATTGTCTCTTCCAGACATGACAACATTTATCTCAGATCTGTTTAGTTGCATCAATATTATAGGTCTTTGCCATGGTAAAATATCAAAGGAAAATGTCAATAAAATTGTAGAATCATTTAAACACACATTTTCATTAGCATTACCTTTTAAAGTTTAGTTAGGGTTTAAGAAGCTAACTCTTCCACATGGAGCCAGGGAAATAAAGAATGAAGATGTTAAGAATAAGTCAGATGTGAATTCTTCTATTTGGATTCATTTTCAATTAGGTACAATTTCCACCATAGAACAAGTTATGGTAGATCTCTTTTGGTATGTTTTTGACGAGCCATTTTACAATGAGCTGAGGACAAAAAAGTAGCTGGGATATTATGTTTGTTGTTGTCCTACGGTCGATCATAGTCAAGTGGGGTTTTCTTTCACTGTTAAATCTTCCAAGCATATTCCACCATATTTACAGGAAAGAATAGATGCATTCATTGATAAATTACCTCAAATCCTTGCCAAGATTAACGATAAAGAATTTCAAAACCACAAAAATACCTTATTACTACTGAAACGTTCCTTTTACTAGGAAACCCAGAGGTATTGGAATGAAATTCTGGAAGGAACCTTCTTATTTTGAAGGCATGAACTAGAAATAGAAGAGGTGAAAAAAATGAAAATTTTAGGTGTTATTGATTGGTATAATTCTGACCTAAACTCAAATTCACCCGACTGCACAAGAATGTGTATTCGTGTATGGGGTTACAATTTTAGGAAGAGGAAAGAGCCAAAATTTTGAAACCATATTTTTCTTGTTACAGTAATTGTAAAGGTCAAACCATTTTTTTTTAACACTCAGTGGTGAATGTCATTAACAGAGGAACATTCTCCCACTATGAACATAAATTGGAATTCTCAATCCTGCATGCACCAAACATTTTGGAATTATGCCAAATACAAATATATATAAATAGTTTGGCAGAAAATCAATACATTGGTAAAACATTAAATCTTTGGTTTTTATTTAAAATAATCAAAATTTTCACAAATGCCATTTATTCATACACTCAATCTCTTCCTACTAAAATACTTTGTAACAAAATTTGTACATAACATGTTAGAGATTAAAATAAAAAAATACTTGATTCTTATTGTTTATATTAAAAAAATAATTTAAAAATACCTTTTAAAAGATGTAGTGAAATAATTTATTGATGCAGGAGCATCTCAAGACCTTGATAATTAAGATTTAATTTAGTTTTCATTTTTTTATATTTGCATATCTTATGATTTGGCAATTTTAAAACCCCTTACCTTCCCCAACATTCAATGCACCTTGCCTTCAATTTAAAATTCAAATGCATACAAAAAATGGTTTACAAATATAGAGATTATCGAGCACATATTAAGGAAAAAGAAGGCGAGGCTACTCTTGCAAGGATAAAAGAGTTTCAAACTTGGAAGGTTGGGTGGATCCACTCAACCAAAAGGGCTATTTTGTTCTTATCATAGCATTCAAGGAGTGTAAACTGGGAAGGTTGAGTGGATCCACTTGAGAAAAAGGGCTATTTTGTCCTTATACAGAGCAGTCAGAGAGTGCACACAGATAAAATAGACGACTATTTTGGAGAGGACACTATATGTAGATCAGAAGGTTTTTCTTGGTTTTGAAGACTATCATGACCTTGGAAGCATTCCATTTCATAGAGATCATAGAGGAGAAACATTATTTAACATGGATAACTATAGCCTATAGGTATGTAAGAGAAGGATCTCATAGATAGGAGGCAAGGGAATTCTTTGAGAAGAATATAACGTATGCAAACCACTTGATTTAAGATTGTTATGTAGTCAAAATATGATATTATTGTGTCTTGATTTTGCATTTAAGTGATAGAAACAGGCTTCTCATTTACTATGAATAGTCTTTGGTTTTAAAGAACTATTATATGTTATATTTGGCCTTCTATAAGTATTTTCTTGCTTGTTGTGAGTGTGGGTTAGGAACTAGGCTATGTGCTTTAAAATATGATGTTATTTTGTCTTGATTCGACATTTAAGTGATAGAAATTGACTTACCATTTGTTGTGAATTTTTTTAATGTTTTTTAGGTAGTGTTGTATGTTATATTTGGCCTTATATATGTCTTCTATTTGTTTTTATGAGTGTGGATTAGGAACTAGGCTACTTAGGCAGACCTCTATTCACTTAAAACTTTGTGGAAGACTACACCAGTGTGGTATCAAAGCTTAAGTGCAAGATCTTAGAAAAGGATTAGAGAGTGTATGAGAGTTAGGCCTATAATAGTTGTGATAAATTTAGAGAGTTTGAAAATTGTTTACAAATTGTGTAAATACCAAAGAGCTTGTGAGAAGTTGAGAGGGACAAAACACGGGGTTGTGTGTCCTTAGGAAATCATAGGAATTATGTTTTCAGAGGAGAGTGAAGCTCAAGAGCTTCTATAGAAAATGGAGAACCTTCTAAGAGACTAAGAGTTGTGGTTATTCATAGTAAAGAGTGGATAAGTTGAGAATGGGTGTGAACAGTTATTAGGATTTGAAGTTGTCATGTTAATATTTTTGGTATTGTGTCAAGAAGGTTACAACTCCATGTCAAATTGTGAAGAATGAATTTGGGTTGGATTGAAGCTCAAACAAGTAATTTATCTCAAATTGGAGTGATAATAATGTTTAGTGTGTATGAACTAGTCTATTTATGTCTCTAATAGAGACTTTTCTATGTATTTATGTTTAATAGGAAAAGGAACCAATGATTAGTTGTCAAGAAGATAGAGAAGAATCCCAAGGAAAGTGACTAGAACATGGATGGCTAAAAGGAGGATTGCAGAGAATGTTGTAGTAGAGAGACTAGAAGTAGTCTAAAATGAAATGGAAACTATGCAAACTATAATATATGCATAGGAGGAGGATAGGATAAAAAGGTTTATTCCTATGAACATTGATAGTGATGGTAAAGAGATATATGGAGCACATGCTAGTATACCATGACTAGAATTGATGATAAATAATAAGGTGTAGACAATTTTCTAAAATAAACTTCCAAGATAGATGGGAGTAGACCAATGGAATGGGAATGTTACTTTGGTTCCTTAAACCTAGAGGAACTCATTGATTGGATGATTGATGTTGAATAATATTTTTAGTTTGAGGATTTTTTGACCTTAAGAGAGTAAAAATTTTCTAGATGAAGATAAAGGGGATATATACACTATTTTTAGATCGATAGGAATAAAAGGGGCAAGAAAAATGTCACAAGATGGAAAATAATGGCCTTAAAACTCAAAGGTAAGTTCATTTCATCGGAATACAACATTAGTCTATTGAAAAAGTTGCATAACCTTAGATGAAGAGATGAGTATGTAAAAAAATGTACAAATAAGAGTTTTACAGGTTAACCATTAGGCTTGTAGATGTTAATTCTGACCAAGAAAAGATTACAAGGTATATAAATGTTCTAAGGCCAAAAATACAAAATGAATTATGCAATGGTGAAGCTACATAGCATTGAATAAGTATATTAGTATCTTTTAAAAGTTGATATAAATAGTGAGGAAAGATAGATTTAGAAAGGGGGAGCTAGTGAGAGTATAAGAGATGGTAGAGGAATGTAAGAAGTTATCTTAAAGAGAAGATATATTTCATTGTATGGGTTATTAGATAATGTTTCATGTGAGCATGAAAATGAGACAATGCGCGATGGAAGTTACAATAGCTATAATAACTTCAATGGAAAAAGATAAAAATTATGGAAGGTTTGGACACATGTAATTTGAGTTTCCTCACACAAAAGCAAGCCCAAAGAGAGAAAGAAGTCACAGAGCTACAAATACTGCAATTTACCATTCAACAATGGACACATGAAAAGAAAGTGGAAAAAGTGAAAGTTTAGTCAAGAGATAAAAACTAAACTTGATGGCCATGAAGGAGAAAATTTTGAAGGAAACCAAGAGGTAAGTAGAGCCATGTGATAGGAGGAACACATTAATTAATAGAGGCCATGTGATTGATAATTTTTTTAGCGTCATTATTGATAGTGGCAGTTGTGATAATTTATTGTCTAGAGAAGCAGTAAGGAAACTTAATTTCAACTGCCAACCACACCCACAACCATACAAGGCTTATTAGAGGGACATTCTATCAATCTTTAGGAGTAATGCCAAATTGATTTGAATATTGGAAAGTATGATACCATAATTATGTGTGATTCCATCCCAATGTATGAATTCCATGTGGTATTGGGAGAACCATGGAAATTTAATAGAAAAATCATATATGTTGGATATAAAACTATTTTTATAGTGAGAAGAAGATAAAACAAGAGAATAATTATGATATTGTTAGTGGAATAAAATAAACCTTGAAGAAGAATGAGAGTGAGGAAAACATCATACATAATATGAATGAGAAAGAGGGAGAGAAGATGATATTTGTAGGTGGTGTCATGACATATTTTGTTGAAGGAGATTTAGTAGAGAGAGATGAAATCAAAAATTAAATTGACAAGTTAAAAGCTATGTTTACCTTGGTTATGAAAACCATGATATAAGAGGACATTGATGCATATTTTAAATAAATAATAAGATATGTGAGGAATTCATGTGATAAAAATGTAGAGGAAGTGGAGACATATAAGTGTCAAGAGATGGAAAATCAAGTTGTAGGAAGCAAAAAAGAATATTTTTAAGGGAAATATTATGTCCAAGAGCATGCTTTCAAAGTGAAAGATTCAAGAAGAGTATGCAAGGGCTAAAAATGTAAATTATATTAATCAAAGAATAAATTGAGATAACGAAGGAATTTATAGTTGATAAGACAACATCATTTTAAGTTAGAGGCATCTTTGACACAATAAAAGAGTATGAAGGGTGTGATCATGGAAGCATGCCATGGGTGCCTGATGTGAAGAAGTGAACCAAAGATAAGAATACAATTGAGGTTGAAATAAACTAATGTAACTCGATGGACATGGAAAATATGGAGAATATAATGTGTACCCAAGTAATTGAAGGATATTATGAGGAAGCCAATATAAAAGAAGAGTAGTTAAGACTCTTAGCTTAACAAGGGGTACTATAATATGCTATAGAGGAGGAGACAATGAGCATTATAACTCCATATTATGTTTTATTTTATTATTTATATGTAGGTATAGTTGAAAAGAATAATATTTTTAGGGTAGATTTAGGGTAATGGGGGATAAAAGTGGGGGTTTAAAGGTTCATTTTTTTTTAAATAAAAATACTTGAACTTCAAGAGACTTTTAGAGACACTTGGTCAAAGAACGTATAATAATGTATGAAGATGAATTGTGAAATTTTGAATGTAATTTATATATATTACAGTAACAATACTTATTGTGAAAAATAAGTATAGTGCATTTATGACAATGATAGTACTTTTTGTGAAAAAATAAGTAGATTACATGTGTATGGACACACTTTTTTAGAGTAAACAAACAAATTTTTTTATGAAACTGCATATATGGATAAAGGAAATGCCAAATATTGTTGAGAATATTTTTTCTTATTTTTTCTATGTGTGTGTGTCTGTGTCTGTGTGTTTTAAATAATTTTACAAGTCAATAAAACCAAGAAATTGAAACTACAAGTGTACAAAGACATTTTTCACCAAACTTTATCAATGGCAAAAAAATTATTAAGGTATGTAAAGTTGATATTGATAAATAGTTAAAAATAATGTTTCAAATTTTTATTTTTTATATATATTAAGAATATACATTCTCCTACCTACAAACTTACACACACACACACACACACACACACTCAAATGTGTTTGTGAAGACTGAAAAAACACATAAACTTAGCAAAAATCATGTTGGTTGATCTATGATAGATTTTTAGACTAGGTTAAAATCTCTCAAACTTAAAATCAAGGTAGTTTTTTAGGGAAACTATATTCTTCAAAAGGGTACATGCCCTTACGTAAAAGGTGCGCACCCTTTTTAAAGGGTGCAATCCTTTCTATAAAAGGTGTGTGCGTGTGTGTGTCTATATATATGATAAAAATATTTGAAATTGATACATATAGGACAATGACAGCACTTTTTTTGAAAAAATAAGTAGACTACATGCATTCAGACATTTTTTTAGAGTAAACAAATAAATTTTTATATGAAATTGCATATATGGATAAAGGAAATGTCAAATATTATGGAGAATACAAACACACACACATATATACAAAAACTAGGTTTTCTTGCCTATAAACTTATTTATTTATTTTAAATAAATAAATGTGCCCACTAAAATGTGTTTGAGAAGATCAAAAAATACATAAACTTAACAAAATTCATGTTGGTTGATCTATTATAATTTTTAAACTAGGTTTAGATCTGCTAAAACTAAAACCAAGCTAGTACTTGAGAAAAATTATATGCTTTAAAAAGGTGCACATACTTTATAAAAGGGAACACACAATTTTCAAAGTGTACGCACCCTTTCACAAAGTGCACACACACTTCTATAAATGGTGTTGATATATATGTATGTATGTATAAAATTGTAACATCCCCACTGAGATCTACTTAAAATAACATGTTTTTTATTAATTTAATCAACATATTTTTTATTAGATTTCATGACAAGAATCTAATTAATGATACAAATAAAATACTGTAATTATATTAATTGTAAAATAAGTATGTGACATCTATCTGTCACTAATCACTATCATCAAATAAAACATAATATAATCGAACATAGAAAGTAATTATAGATGTACAGCCACAGATGGTACAAATATATAGCCACTGCTATTGATGTAAAATAAGTAATAATTGCATCTCATCAGTTATAATGTTTCGATAATAATAAATATAATATAATATACAAGATACTTGGCTCCATGTAGTAAGAGTTCTCAAACTTTAGTATCTATGACAATCTTAAGTGTCATCTCTAAATAATTACTATTGTGGGGAGGGAGAGCATCATCTGAGTGCTTTTTCACACCAACTATAGACCATCGAATCCTCTATATAATCTCCCATCAGGGAATGACCTTCTCTTCACTGATGAGTAGATAGTGAGGGTGTGAGAATCTAGAGAGACAAACTAGTACCTATGAGCTTTATGATTTCTAATAACATGTAGTGTACCATAAAGAAATCCATTCTAACATGATATTGCACAAACATGTAAATCATACGTATAAAATGACAATGTCTAGCTAACATTATTTTGGCCAAAGTTTTCAATAGCTATTGATCTCTAGGATCGATCAAATTCATACACACCACTTGATCGGATTACCTAATTTGACATTGATGATGCTAGTAAGCTAATGAAGTTCATATCACTACTTAGTACCAACAATGCGATATTTGATTAACATAAATATAACTAATAGATTCATATAGATTGCTTCTTACTAGCAGACATAAAATATACTAAACATAGGAATAATCATAATGCATACATTTAGTCCATCAAATGTATGAATGAATCTCCACTATATTATTTACCACATAAATAATAATAATAAACATAATAAGAACAAATCATACCAACTGGGTATAATCTATATTTAGACTTCATACTTCTAATTTCCATAAGTAAATACATATGTAGTATATTCTATGCCAAGCACGAATATCATAGTTCACCATTCTATGTTCACACTACTCAATTTCAAACATCCAATCATAATAATTGTAGAAGATCAAACAAACTCATAAACCAAGTTATACCTTGCATAAACATAATTTAAATAACTTATTGCATTTCTAAGAGACTGTATTCATATAGTTATAGTTTCATGTCCCTCAGAATCCTATGACTTATGTTAATAATCCATTAACTATATATATAGGCATATGACCTAATACACCTATATATGTTGTAGATTTAAATGAATACTTAAATCTATATGTAGATATATTTCATATATATACATCCTTGTATATATTAATTATATTCATATTATGTATTCCATACAAGCACTCAAGAATATATAAAAATTTTAAATGTCAACATTCATATAAAATTCTAATTGATGACTTCATATGATTTCAAAAACCATTATAAATATAAATTCATGTTAATATACTGGTACTAAAATCAATAGACTATCTATATTCATATTTTGCTCTTCTCAATCTGAATCGACACCAGACACTCATATGGATATCTCATGATGACTTCGAATATATACAACCCCTCTATAAAACATCATACTAAATATAATTGAACATATACTTGATTATGGAAGTCATGATATTCAATATATGGGTATTATATATTCAAGTCAATCCATGGATATGAATTTTAATACTAAATTTCATATTACTATATTAATATCAAAATTAATGATGGACATTAAATACATAGTTCATTCTTCTATTACATAGTCCAAATTATATTACAAGAGTCAACATCTTATATTACTAAGCTATTTTAATAGTTTCATAGCTCACTATAATGGTCTCACAGTTCGCTACATGGACATTCGTAATGTCTTTGCAATAAATAACATGTATCATCCCAAATATTATACAAGTCATCCCATTCACTATGTGAAATCTTCCCACATAGTTTATTATGGTATGATGTGTTGATTAATATAAGTAGATGTGGGTATCAATATGTGGGGATAGTACTTATTATAAGCATACTTTATAACTATGGCTATGAACATGTCGCTATAGCTAATATGTTATGAAAATAGTTATATGTACCTCTCTCCATTGTTTTAGGACTAGTTCTATATTATATCCACATTTCCATCAGAGTTATTAAGTCATAGAATTAGATTTAACCAATGAATATATATAAAATTTAATCAATGAATATATATCATTTTTTTTTATACTTATAAAATAAAAACATAAGCTGATTTATCCACTAATTATTATATCTAGCATAAATCAGAGCTGGAGGATATACTAGATATATCTAACTCTTATATACTGTGATTTATAATACCATGCTTAACAATCTATATCTAGTGATTTATTTATATAAATTTGACTATATGAATCACTGTATAATTCGTATAACCTGAAGATAATAGATATTTGAATAAATTATCTAACAATTCAATGGAAGAGTAAAATATGAGTTATATGTTACATCCAATTAATTTTTAGAGTATAATTACATGAATAGAGTACAATATCCATGCAACAAAAATTTACTATAATAATGTATAGTATTCAACTATATACGTTAAATTATAAGATTATTACTATAATTATGTGTGTTATATTATATGAGTCAATTATCCATGAGAAAAAAATGATTATATCTAATATTGTATAGCCAACATTTAACAATTAAATATATAAAGTAAAATGATTCATATCAAGGATATAAAACATATTAAATGTATAACAAATCATGTCGAGGACATAAAACATACATGGTATACATGATAGGCTATATAATTGGCATCCTTGGTATACACAAAAAAGATCACTGTGTATATTATGATCTGGTATATGATTTATCATATATTATAGTGATTTGTATACTATATTACATATATATAATATTTAGGGCATAAGCTCACTTATGCAATCTTCTATTTCATGGGTTGAATATCTATATCAATATTTTTCCATTTTTCTACATAGTTTACCATACACCATATATAAAATTAGATCACCATGCTTATATAGTTCACTACTAGATCGCTATACTATATATATGTATATAGTTTAGGTCTATAAATATTTAAATACAGACACCTATCCTCATAAATTTAACAAATATATATACCTCAATTCATGTTTATACATTTGTATCATTGTTTAAGTGTTTTGATACATATATCTATATATATTAAACACCTTGAATCACTATTTAAGTGGTATATTTATGTATATATCACTAATTACTATATTTACTGTGAATCACTATTAACTAAGCAAAATATGAGTTTACTACCTTTAAATATTAAACTCAAAGCATATGGACAAATACTCTTAATATCTTGAATCGTTGTATTTGCAAGTATCACTAATATGTAACATCAGTTTACTTAGTATTATTTCTAATGAGTGGTAAGACCCTGAATACCTTTTTTGCATGTATATAATTATCGATATTGTACCTTTGATGGTAAGTCTTACCCTGAAAATGAGTTTTCAATTTTTTGATAGTCTATGTGGTATTATACCTTTGAGTTTACATATTCCTATGAATAAATACCTTGAATAATCCTGATACATCTCTATATATCCTAGGGATACTGTGTATATCATGTTGTATATTACTGGTTAATGTTTAATTGAAAGCATGCATTTAAATATCAGCTATTTAATAATTATTTTGTGATACTTTTTCATCAAAGAGAACTATGGTACACATGTTCATACCTTTTTCCTATAGTGCTTTATCTTGAAATGTTCATCTCTGATGGAAACTCTAGTGAAGTACCGATTGCAATGTAAGCAGTAAATTAGCCCATTCTAGGAAGATCATCATCAAACAATAGGGGCTTATTTTCTCCCTGCCACTACTCATAAATGACATCATCATATATAACAAGAAATTTAGCATGTTATATTGATTTATTATCCCCTCTCTCTTCTTCAACCTCTTATCTTCCTTTATGATGTGCTACTCTTCCTTTATTTTCTTCTTTTCATGATTTTTTTGTTTTGTTTTTTGTTTTTTTCCTAAACACCAATTTTTTTTCTACTTTATCTATTTTTTTTCCTTTTTATTTAGTAATTATAATATAATACAACATATTTACTAATAACACAATTATTTTATTTACTTTTCCTATTTATATATTTTAAAAGTATAATAAAATACGATTGCTTTATTTCATTACCAACTTATAAATGCTAACATCATAATTTTAATAGTAACTAGACTAATATATAAAGTCTATTATATTCTTTTATAAAAAATGGTAAATCACATTATGTATACTATTTATGTATTTTTTAACAGTAATTGACATTCCTAAAGTATCATAAAGATAATCTCTCAATGTTCTCACAAAACATTAATGATCATGAATACCATAACATGACATAAAATTTATCTAAATGAAAATAACATAAAAAACATACTAATGCTAACCATTCAAACAATGCATATAACGTGTACTATCTAATTTGGTGTATGTAGGATTCTACCCATCCCTCTGTCATCTCCCAAGGCCTCCATCTATGCCACCCTCTCTGATGATGTTCTCCCTCTATCATGCTTTGAGGGATGAATCTCTCCTACACCCAATTTATGACAAGAAGGTAGTTAGTCCATACATCATGACATGTATGTTATAGAATACTAATAAAATAGTAAATCAATAAAATCACAATGTAAATAATATACACTACAGCTAACTCATAATAATGCAATCATGTAATCAAAGTTATATTCAACTATCCCATAACATCATATAACTCATAGCTTAGTTAATAGTAACCAAATCAGATTACCCACTATAAATATCCATGGATAATCAAGTTATTTTTATTAGCAAGGAATCAGGATGTGGCATCTTTCTTCTAAAGATAGTCATCATCCCAATGACACTTATTCAAGCATAAGTTCTAAATTAAAATATTATTCAATAGAAGGATAACATAGTATAAAGCATTAAATTAAGAAACTAAATATGGAAATCACCTACAGAACTCATGATATCCCTCTCAAGTAGCATTATCCTTAGCATATTAGTCTCATAAGACCTTATACTATGACATCTTTTTATTATGTAAATAAATTTTGCAAGTGTAAATTACTCTAATTAGTCTACCATGACCACTCTAGGGTTTAGAACCTACATAACATTCCAATCCAATACATGTAAAAGATCGACTATATACTTTTTAAAATAAGAAACATGGTAGACATTATGTAATAGATCTAAGGCTGGTGGCAATGCAAGCTTATATGCTCTATGATTGACCACTTCTAGCACCTCAAAGTGTCCCACATATCTCGGTGATAGTTTTTTTGACTTCCCAAATTTAATCTTCAACCATAAGCACATGTAATCATCATAAAATCCAAAAGCAAATGTCTAGGGAGGGTTCTAAAAAATCCTCGCAACCCCTCTACACACCTTTCTAACTTAGATAATGTTTTTCTCATTCTTGAGAAAAGTGTATAGAGAATCATGGCAAGAATGATGTATATAAGTCAATACCATCATTACTCCACATAGCTCATGATAAGTATGTTGATGAATAGGAAATAGAAATAATATGTTTAAAATGTATATAAAATTAAGAAAAAAATATTTCTCAGTATACATGTGTATGGCCATACATCTAAATTTGACAAGTCTCCCTTGTCAAATCTTGGAATTGACAAGATCCCCTTGTTAGATCCAAACTCATTAACTACCAAATCAATGTGAGACTAACTAAGATCCACTCCCATATCTTATTACTCATATTCATAATTCACCACTCATCTCTTAGGTCTCCATGACCTAATGATCTCCAAAATATGCGCATGATTCAATAAATCATAAATTCATATAAACATTCTATAATTGTAGTAAGTTGACATTAGCTAAACATAACTAGTATCAAATTTCATAGCTTAACCCATCTCTGTTATATTCATAGTTAGGAAGAAATAATGTTAAGATTAGCATAACAAAAAAATTCAAAGGATCACACTATCTATACAACCTTATAAAAAGAACAAGTGAGACAAAGCTTCCCCACTTACTCAACTAGATACACAACAAGTTATAAGCTTATCTCAACCCCTTAGACTAAAAATATGTTCTATACATCTTATTCCATACTTACTCTGGTCAAAGGGTATATAAATGTCTCATCAAAACAACATGTTTCAAGCAAGATGAAAATAATAACAATATAATCAAGGGTGAATCATAACATAATTATTATAATCAACTTATAAGTCTTAATCCAAAACCAATATAAATTTAAGGTTCATCACTCCATGTGGTCAAAGTTCACAAGTTTAGATAAAGTAACACTATAAAGTGCGACTCTAAAAGCCACATGTGGAAGGTAGTGAACTATAATCTCAATAAAAAAATCTTAAATACCCTCACATGGTATGAAGAAAACACCACAACCCAAGTTGATAAAATCATTACACACTTACCAAACTTGTAAGTTTAGTGTCACAACTTGTTTCCACAACCAGAAGGAAAAAAATATTAACCACATAAATGAATCAATCCATTCCATTCCTAAAAAAATTCTATCAATAAGAAGTAGAAGACACTATCCTATAAAATCTAAGGAATATTGTCTAAACAACATTTTAGAATCAAGTTTTTGATTAAGGGAACACTTAATCAACATCATGAAAATATGAATCCACTCAGTGGGATTATAATAATGTCAAAGGAGGGTAAGAGAGTAACAACTCACCTCTATGCTAGCTATGTGAGATGTTACCTATTACCAATCCACATAAACATATCAGGTGCCAATCCATGAGTAAACTCCTAACACATAAGAATACTCAACAAAGATAAATACACTCCACTACAAGGAGAACTCCCACCATACTAGGTGGTGCCAATCCATAAGCGATGTTTTAGGATTCTCTCCCCTAGGATTAATGTACATAAGACATGAAACTCTATTTAAAAATTCACATATTCTTAACTGAGAAGCATCTCATGATTTTAGAATACTCACAATAAAAAACACAAGTGGCAGAGGTGACTTGATTACCAAGTAAGGATGTAATCATTCTCAAGGTGTTCGATTTAAGTGATCAAAAATATTGTAAGAACCTCTTGTTCATGAATCATGAACTATGTTTTGAACTCACCTACCCAAACATCGTATACAACCATCACCATTGAGACACTCAATAAACCAACCCTTTAACAACTCTAAAAGGGTATGAGTGCTCCTAAGGGCACACAATCCTAAGAGATTAATTTATTTGATCAAATGTAGAATTCATCCACATAGGTAAACATAATTTCCAAGAATCATGGATGTTTATTACCTAAAATAGTCATCAATCTATACATGAGGATATACTAAATCTCACAACTCAAATCATGGTGTAGCATGATTCTATACTAAGGCACTACAAGTACAAAATACACTTCACATAACCAATACAATATTATATGCTACTAGGTTTCTCTTCAAGTTCATCCTGGTGTTCTTCCTCTTCATGGTCATGAAATTCCTATTCGAGGGCTAAAATTTAGTCTCTATTTTCATTCATGGTTATGAGAATTTGATCTAATTTTACCACTTTCTCAGTGGCAAATCGATTAGGATCAAATGGAGAGTTATTGTCATTGACATTTGAAAGACCCTCACCATATACTCTAATTTTTACCATTATCCTTTCTGGTAAACAAAAGGATATGAAAAAATGCTAGTGGACTCATTAGGTCCTAGAGTTTGATCCACAACTCTGATAACACATGTAGCATACCCACTAATATCTACCTATAATAACATGATTTTTTTATTTAATCAACATATTATTTCATTAGATTTCACCATGATATTCTAATTAGTGATCCAGATAAAACACTCTAAGTATATTAACTATAAAATAAGCATGTGACATCTAGTCATCACTGATCACTATCATCAAATGAAACACAATGTAACTAAATATAAAAAGTAATTACAGATGTCAAGACATGGCTGGTATAAATATATAACCACTTATGTCAATAAACAATAAGTAATAATTACATCTCATCAATTATAATGTTTCAATAATAGTAAATATAATACAATATGCAAGATACATGGCTCCACAAAGCAAGAGTTCCTAAACTCCAATGTCTATGGCAATCTCAATTGTCATCTCTAAAGAAGTACTACTCTAAGGAGGGAGAGAATAATCCAAGTGATTTTTCTCACCAATCATGGACCATCGATCCCCCACAAAATATCCTATTAGATAATGGACCTCCCTTTATGGATGAGTAGATAGTGATGGTACGAGAATCCAGAGACAAGCTAGTACCCATGTGTTGTATGATTTCTAAGAACATGCAATGTACTATAAAGAAATTCATTCTAACATGATATTATACAAAAAATTTAATTATACATATGAAATGATAATATATATCTGATATTAATTTGGTTAAAGTTTTCAATAGTTATTGATCTCTTGGATTAGTTAAATTCATATACACTACTTGATTGAATTACCTTCATCTAGCATTGATGATGCTAGTAAGCTAGTGAAATCTGTCTCACTACTTACTCAATACCAATAATGCGAGATTTAGTTAACATAAATATAACCAATAAATTCATATATATTACTTCCTACTAGTAGGAATAAAACATTCCAAACACAAGAATAATCAAAATACATACATTTAGTCTATCAAATATATGAATAAATCTCCACTATATTATTTACCACATAAATAATAATAAGGATAACAAGAATAGGTCATACCAACCAAGTATAATCTATATTTAGACTTCATACTTCTAATTTTCATAACTAAATACAAATGCAATATATTCCATGACAAGAACTTATATCACAGTTCACCATTCTATGTTCACACTACTCAATTTCAAACATCCAATCATAATAATTTTAGAGGATCAAATAATTCATAAACCAAATTATACCTCACATGAACATAATTAAAAAAACTTATTACATTTATAAGACATTGTATTCATATGATTATAGTTTCTTGTCCCTCAAAATCTTATGACTTATGTTTGATAGATATAGACATATGATCTAATACACCTATATCTGTTATATATTTATATGAATACTTAAATCCATATGTAGATATGTTTTTTATATATACACCCTTATACATATTAACTATATTCTTACTATGTATCGCACACAAACACTCAACAATATATAAAAAATGTAAATGTAAATAATCATCTAAAATTTTAATCAATGACTTCATATGATTTCAAAAACCATTATAATTATAAATTCATATTAATAGATTGGGTACTAAAATCAATAGACTGTCTATATTCATATTATCCTCTTCTCAAGTTGAATCAACATCAAACACTCATATAGATATCTCACCATGACTTAGAATATATAAAACCCCTCTATTAAATATTGTGCTGAATATACTTGATTATGTAAGTCATGATACTAAGTATACGGGTATTATATATTCATGTCAATCCATAGATATGAAGTTTAATACTGAATTTTATGTTACTATGTTAAAATTAGAATTAATTATCGATTTCATGATGAACATTTAAACACATAGTTTGTTCTTCTATTACACAATCTGAATTATATTAAAAGAGTCAACATCTTATATTACTCAACTATTTTAATAGTCTCATAACTCGCTATAATTGTCTTTTCAATAAATAACTTGTATCATCCCAGTTATTATACAAGTCATCCCATTCACTACATGAAATATTCCCGCATAGTTTATTATGGTCTCAGGTGTTGGTTAATATAAGTAGATGTGGGTATCAATATGTGGGGATGGTAATTATTATATGCATAATTTATAACTATGGCTATGAATATGTTGCTATAGCTAATAGGTTATGAAAATAGTCATATGTACCTCTCTCCACTATTTTAGGACTAGTTCTATATTATATCTACATTTCCATCAGAGCTATTAATTCATAGAATCAGATTTAACCAATGAATATATATTGTATTTAATTGATGAATATATCTTACTATTTTTATACTTATAAAATAAAAATATAAGTTGATTTATCCACTAACTATTATATCTAGTATAAATTGAAGTTGGAGGATATGCTAGATATATCTAACTCTTATATACTATGATTTATAATACCACACTTCATAGTCTATATCTAGAAATTTATTTATATAGCTTTGAATATATGAATCGCTATATATTTTGTATAATAAATTGAGGATAATAGATATTTGAATAGATTATCTAGTATTTCAATAGAAAATCAAAATTTGAGTTCTATGTTAAATCTAACTAATTTTTAAAGTATAATTATATGAGTAGAGTATAATATTCATGCAGTGCAAATTTACTATAATAATGTATAATATTCCACTATATACATTAAATTATAAGATAATTACTATAATTATGTGTGTTATATTATATGAGCCAATTATCCAGGAGAAAAATATAATTATATCCAATATCATATATCCAACGTTTGTAAATTAAATATATAATGTATGGTGATTCATACCAAGGATATAAAACATACTAAATATACAACGAATCATACCCAAGACATAAAACATACCATGGGTATACATGATATGCTATACATTTAGCATCATTAGTATACATATAAAATATCACTATGTATATTGTGATATGGTATATCATTTATCATATAATACGATGATTTATACAAGATCTTACATATATATAATATTCAAGGCATAAGCTCGCTTATGTAGTTTTCTATTTCACCAGTTGAATATCTGTATCATTATTTTCCATTTTTTATACATAATTTATTATATGGCATATATAATATCAGATCACCATGCTTATACAATTTGCTACCAAATCACTATACTATATATATTTATATAGTTCAAGTTTATAAACCCTTAAATGTAGACACCTATCCTCACAGATTTAACAAATATGTGTGTGTGTGTGTGTGTGTGTCAAAACACTTAAAGAATGATACAAATGTATTAACATGAATTGATATATATATATATATATATATATATATATATATATATATATATATATATATATATATATATATATATATATATATATACACATATATATATATATACACACACATATATATATACATATATATATATATATATACATATATATATATATATATGTATATATATACATATATATATATACATATATATACATACATATATATATATATATATATATATATATATATATATATGTATATATATGTATGTATGTATATATATGTATATATATGTATGTATGTATGTATATGTATATATATATATATATATGTATGTATATGTATATATGTATATATATGTATATATATATATATATATATATATATATATATATATATATATCTCAATTCATGTTTATACATTTGTATCATTCTTTAAGTGTTTTGATACACATATCTTCATATATTAAACACCTTGAATCACTGTTTAAGTGGTATATATATATATATATATATATATATATATATATATATATATATATATATATATATATATATATATATCACTAATCATTGTATTTACCCTAAATCACTATCAACTAAGCATAATATGAGTTTACTACATTTAAATATTAAACTCAAAGTTTATCGACAAATACCTTGAATAGCCTAAATTGTTGTATTTACCAGTATCACTAATATGTAACATCAATTTACTTATTATTATTTTTAATAAGTGGTAAGACCCTAAATACCCTTTTTGAATGTATATAATTATCAATATTATACCTTTGATGGTGAGTCTTACCCTGAATATGAGTTTCCAATTGTTTGATAGTCTATGTGGTATTATACCTCTGAGTTTACATATTCCTATGGATAAATACCATGAATAATCTCTGATATATCTGTATATATCCTAGGGATGCTACATATATCATGTTGTATATTACTAGTTCATGTTTAACTGAAAGCATGCATTTAAATATCAACTATTTAATAATTCTTCTGTGATACTTTTTCATCAAAGAAAATGATGGTATACATGTTCATACCTTTTTCTTATAGCACTTTGT
This sequence comes from Torreya grandis, assembly GCA_037957365.1. Taxonomy (NCBI): domain Eukaryota; kingdom Viridiplantae; phylum Streptophyta; class Pinopsida; order Cupressales; family Taxaceae; genus Torreya; species Torreya grandis. The sequence continues at coordinate 1,175,621 of JARHVA010000102.1, forward strand.
CTTGAAATGTTCATCTCTAATAAAAACATTAGTGAAGTACCAGTTGCAATGTAAGTATTAAAATTGGCCCATACTAGGAAAATCATCATCAATCCAGAGGGGCTTATTTTTGCCCTGCCACTGCTCATAAATGACATCATCAAATTTAATGATAAATTTAGCATAGTGTACTAATTTTTTATCCCATCTCTATTCTTCACCCTCTTATCTTCCTTTATTTCCTCCTTTATGTTGTGCCACTCTTCCTTTCTTTTCTTCTATTCATGATTTTTTTCTTTTTCTTTCATATACCCCAAGTTTTTTTCTACTTTAGTTATTTTAATCCTTTTTATTTCCTAATTTTAATATAATACAACGCATTTAATAATAACACAATAGTTTTATTCACTTTTTCAATTTATATATATTTTAAGTATAATAAAATACTAATGCTCTATCTCATTACCAACATAGAAATGCTAACATCAAAATTTTAATAGTAGCCAGACTAATATATAAAGTCTATTATATTATTTTATCCAAAAGGATAAATCATGTTACGTAGGCCATATATGTCTTTTCAACAGTAAATAGCATTCTTGAAGTATCGTAAAGATAACTTGCCAATGTTCTCAAAAAACATTAATGATCATGAAACCATAACATGGCATAAATAATTATCTAGATGCAAATAATATCAAAAATGTACTAACACTAACCATTAAAATAATACATATAATATGTACTATCTAATGTAGTGTGTGTAGGGTTTAGCCATTTCTATGTCATTCCTCAATACCTCCATCTACATCACCCTCTTTGATGATGTTCTTCCTCCTTTATGATCTGAGGGATGAATCTCTACTGCATCTAACTCATGATAAGAAGGTAATTAGTCCATACATCATGACATGTATATCATAAAATATTGATGAAATAAAAAATCAACATGATCACAATGTAAAGAATATACACTACAACTAACACATAACAATGCAATCATATAATCAAAGCAATATTCAACTATATCATAACATCATATAACTCATAGATTAGTTAATAGTAACTAGATCAAATTACCCACTATAAATATTCATAAATAATCAAGTAAGTTTACTTAGCAAGGAATCGAGATATGAAAATAATACTTGGATGAAAAAAAAATTAAATTGATGCATTTATGATAATAATAGTACTATTTGTGAAAAAATAAGTTGATTGCATGTGTACACACATTTTTTTGGAGTAAATAAATTAATTTTTTGTATGAAATTACATATATGGATAAAATAAATGTCAAATAATGTTGAGAACATTTTTTCTTAATTTTCCAATGTGTGTGTGTGTGCGTGCGCATGTGTGTGTGTATATTTTAAATAATTTTACAAGTCAAGAAACCTAGAAAACTGAAAATGCAAGTGTACAAACATAAATTTTTGACTCTAAATTCCAAAAAAAAAATCACATCTAATGATGTGTAGATTTTTGAGATATAAATTTTATAATACTTTTATCAATGACGAAAAAGTTATTAAACTATTTTTCAATGACATATTCATAAACCATATCAAGGTATATAAAGTACATATTGAAAAACAATTAAACATAATGATTCATTTTTTAAATATATTTAGAAACTATGTTTTTATGCCTACAAATCTATATATATATATATATATATATATATATATATATATATATATATATATATATATATATATATATATATATATATATATATATATATATATATATATATATATATATATATATATATATATTTAAAATCTACCTACTCAAATGTGTTTGTGAAGACCAAGAAAATACATAAATTTAACAAAAGTCATGTTGGTTGATCTATGATAGGTTTTTAGACTAGGTTCAAATCTCCCAAGCTTAAAACCAAGGTAGGTTTTAGGGAAACTATAAGCTTCAAAAGGGTGCACACCCTTCTGTAAAGGAACACACCCTTTTACAAAAGGTGCACACCCTTCTACAAATGGTGTATGTCTTTTAGGGTTAGGAATGACCCATTTGAAATATGGTTAATTTTAATTTCAAAAATTGCATGCACCCTTTTAAAAGTGTGCTCACCCTTTATAAGCAATGAAAATATTTTCTAAAAATGACCCATATTTTGTCCCCCAAATTTGTGCACTGACCCCTAAATAACCATGCAAAGAAATAAAACTAAGTACAAATATATGCACTTAAAAATAAGAGTGGATAATTTAGAAATGAAGATGGTTGCAACTATAGAGTAATAGTGATATGTCATTTGAAAATAATTAAAAATGAGGTGAAGAAAGTTTAACCATATGCACTTGATGAAGTTAGGAATGAAGAAGGAGATATGGATGAGATAATTGGGACCATAACACATGAAGAGGATACATGAAATGAGATATTTGATATATCATGATTCATGGTTAGACATAAGAATAAACCCTTGCAAGTATTTAGGGTCATCGATACTAGCAAGACAGTGAAATTTTGTTTGCATAGTGGTGAATGAAGACACATAAGCTAATATTTAGTGGTGAAGAAGGAAGGAAGATATGAGGAGCCACCAATTCCATAAAAGTTTTAAGAGAAATGTTTGAGTATGGTTGTGATAATTTTTTACAATTAATATTGTTGATTTAATAAAATATGTGACTTAAAAAGGAGCAATCCTTCACTTACAATTTTAACTTTTAGATTTGTCAATTTATTTAGTGGTCTAGATTTGATTTACTAAAAATAATTATAAGGATTGAATAAATTATTATTTTCATTTAAATTAGATTATAAGTTACTATAGAAAAAGGCTCTTTACTTATTAAAACATTTTTGAGATTGAACATGTTATTGAGGATTAAGTCTTTTACTTATTAATAATCCATCATACTATATTCAAACTCTTCATAGTTTCACTAGCATACAATTAAATTAATTAAATCTTCAATAATGTTATTGAGAATTAAATTCTTTTACTATCATGACACTGACTACAATATGATGGATTATTAATAAGTAAAAGAACTTAATCCTTGATAACATGTTCAATCTCAATAATGTTTTAATAGGAAAAGAGACTTCTTATACGATATCTTAAAATCTAATTTAAATGGTAAAAATGATTTATTATTATTTTCAACAAATCCAATCTAGACCACTAAATAAACTAATAAATCCAAAAGTTAAAATTGTAATTAAAGTATTGTTTCTTTTTAAGTCACATATTTTATTACCAACAATATTAATCATAAATAAATATCACAATCATCCTCAAAAATTTATAAAAAAAAAAAAAAAAAACTTATTAAAATCAGCATACACCTCATTTATAAAAAAAATACAATCTATATAAACAATTATGGATTTAATAGTAGGATTATAAAATTTGTATGCTTTACTTTCATCACTATAATTTATAAAATTATGATTAATACTTTCAAGATCCATATTTTGAAAAAAATAAACATCACTAATTTTCATCTTTACCTGGAATTGTGTTGATTTTCATGCTACCATTTCCTTCAACTCAGATGGAATTTTCATCTCTTAGTTGCAATTGCCTTTTGAAGGAATCATCTAAATTGTTAAAACCATCTTTGTAACTTGTCAAGTGATTTGAATAACCTGAAGCAAGAGATACAAAATTATTTCCATCCTTTATTCCCACAATAACATGAGATAATAATATAAGTGATATTAAACCTCACTTTTTAAGCTTGAAATACCTTATTTTCACTCTCTTTATTAGCTTCCAATATCCTATAATATTTTATAAAGTGTCATATTTTTTTGCAATAATAAAAAGTAAGTTATCTCTTGATTTTACTTATGAAGTTAGCTTGATCTTTCCTCTTTGAATATTATTTTATTGAACCCCCTTGATTTTTATTTTTATTTTTATCTTTGGGATTTGAGATATTTGCCTTAGTTTCAAGTGCAGATTCTTGATCTCCTTCATATAGTCTCATCTTATCCTCATGGGATAAGTAAAAGCCCACAAACTCATCAACACTTATAATGGTTCATGTCCTTAATCTCTTAAATAATGATCACAATATGAAATCATATTTGATTTAAAGATCTAAAAAAATTCCTCACTATAAAACTATCATGTATAGTTTTTCCATAAACCCACATTCCATGCACAAAGTCATTTAACTTTATCCAATATTATCCAATGCCTTAATTATCAAACATTCTCATATTTCAAAATTCATTTTAAGAGTTTGGAATTTTTGCTTATCTTACTTTGGTATATCCTTGATATGAAGTTTTCAATATATTCCATGTCTCATGGGTATTCTTGCATCCTACAATTCTTGGATAGATGCTTGGGTTTATGGCACTCTAAAGATAAAAGAAAGTTTGTACTTATGCATTTTCTTCATCATTTTTTTATTATTTTTGATCTTGAGTCAAGGTATTCAATATTGAAGTGGTATGTAAATAACATTCTCCCAAACTCATTTCCATACAAAAATTATCCTCAACTTATCTCTCCAATATTTGAAGTTGTTACCTTAAAAAATGAGAGTATTGATATAAGTAGAATTCACAAAAGTTGTGATTCTTTTGATAATGGCTTAAAACCCTTTTTAACCTTTATTAAACTAGGATATAATACCAAATAAATGTTTTGAATATATTAAAGGAGTGAAAAAAACTTTTACTTAAAAATGAAGCTATATATCATCTAATCTGTCTTAAAATTACTGCTTGTTAATCTTGTAGTGTTGTAAGTGTAATTGATGATTAAAAAAATTAGAATATTTAAGATTTATGGTTTTTATTTGTGAATAATTGAAATAAAAATTAGGGATAAAAATATTTAAAAATTATTTATAATAATAACTATTGTGCTTCAATATTTTGTACACAATTCGTTATTATTGAATAAAGCTAAAACAAGTATATTACAAGTTAACTTACATGGCGTGTTATGTCTATAGAATGAAATAGAAATTAAGGAATTTAATTAAAAAATAAGTAATCTCAAAACAGAATCTAATATAACTAAATGTATATTCAATAAATTAAGGTTGATTTATTGACAAGACAAGGTCAACATGTGAGAAACCTTTCTTAGCAATTAAGCAACTCATACAACCAAGTCAAGTTAAGTGCCCCATATACCTATAAAATAGGAAGATAATTAAAATAAAATTAATTTCATATTAATTAAAATCTAAAAAGTGTGCCCCACCTCTTTGGGATAAATGGATATATTTTTTTAGTTCAGTTATGTTCACATTCAATGAAATACGCTCTAACTAGCACTTATAACTATTTTTTAGGAAGTTTCTAGAAATTGTCTAAAAATGACCAAATAATTAATATATGAAGTAACTTAATTAAATAAAATTTATAAACTAATAAAACACTAAATAAAATACATATAACATGAATACTTAATTATCCATATTGGCATCATACTCAACAGAGCTATAATAAAGGAGTCAAATATAAAGCATGATATAGAAAAGGATTTTTAAGAATAAGAAATAATGAAAATATATATCAAGAGGATATTTAGAATAATATTTGAAAATAAAAAATTATCTATGAATTTTAAGCTTCAACATAATGGGTCCAAGATAACTGAAACAACCTCAAGTCATTCACTCATAAAGAGCATACTTGTTTAAACTTAAATTGAAGAACACACATATGTTTAACTTATAATGATTACAAAATATATTAAATCACATTCATAAAAGAGGGTTAATGGCCTTCCTCAAAATAAAATTATAATGATAATATAATGAGGAAACCTCGACCCGTACCTTCCATCTTCTTATATAGTTAAGTAATTAGGGTTATGGTTTGAAAGGCATCTTTATATCTTAGGGATATTAGTTCAAATTAGATGAACTCTTATTTAATCATAACCACTAAAGAGATATTATTATTTATAAATAACTACTAAATAATATTTTATACATAATTTATGGATAATCATGTACATATAAATGTGTGATTATACATAATAATAATTTTACAAGTGCATCTTATAAAACACAAGAGTGTGTCATTATAAGAAAATTTATGTTGCATACATAATTTTTTATAAATCAAAACCCCCATTCCACCCCCTACCTCCTCTCTCCTTGGAAACCCTTAAGAGAAACTTAATGAAAGTGAGCAAGTGAGACAAACCTCTATTATATGTCTTGAAAACTATGCCATTTTAGTTATTCATGTACAATAAAAACAAAAAATAGAAAATAATATTATAAGGCATGAGTTTGAATATGATTCTTCTAGAAATATAATTCAAAAACTATTCAATTTACATGTGTATCATAATTGTTGTAGTAGATTAACATGCCATAGACTCCATTTCCTATATTTTTATTAATGTAAAACAATGTTGAAGTAGTTTATGGATGTCATTTTATCCTTACATAATACATGGGTGTCGAGATAATGTAACCTCTAAGTGAATAAATAAATGTTGTTAAAGATGAGGATCTCTCTGAAACTATATGATGTCAAACATATATGACACACTTTACCATATAAATAATATATATTTGATGATTAAGGCATGAGTCTAACAAATATAATTTTCAATATGATAAATAATAAGTTTATAAGTCATAGGGAATCATCATCCCAACTATAACAATCCTCAATATATATCCCAAAAAACTAGAATACTAATATGTATCACATACATGTATAGGTATCAACCATTGAATGGTAAATGTCTATAAATAAATAGATTTGAATGCACGATAATGAGAAAAAATGCTTCTTTGAAAAATATGCATTTTAATGTTAAATATTAATGGCAAAAAATTTTAGAGAAAAAAATTATCTTTTCTTTTGAGGATTCATTTTTAATAATTATGTTACATCTCGATTCCTTGTTAAGCAAACTTACGTGATTATCTGTGGATATTTATAGTTGAAAAAATTGATTTGGTTATTCTTAAATAATATTTGAGATATATGTTATTATGGGATAGTAGGATATTACTTATGTTACATGATGACATTGATATGAGTCAGCTATAGTGTATATTCTTATGTCATGATCATGTTGAGTCGTTATTTCAACAATATTTTATAATGTATGTATATCATGTTGATATGGTCTAACTACTTAATTTTTGTGAGATTGACACAAGAGAACTCATCCCTCAGAGCATGATGGAGAGAGATCATCATTAGAAGGGTGACATAGATGGAGATGGTGAAGGATGATAGAGAAATCCATCTAGAACCCTACACACACCACACTAACAAGTACATGTTAGATACATAATAAATAGTTAGCATAGTGTATTTAATTCTACTTATATTTAGAATTACTTGCACATAGTTATTTTAGCATAATGGTTATTTATAACTCATCTTGAGTGATTGCATGCTAGTCATATTTATAACTATTAATATTTTATAATTTATATAATTAGAATAAAGTTGAATTTATTGATTAATAGATTTATCAATAAATCATATTATTGTTATTAATTAGTGAATATATTCTAAAAAGTGTATAAATCAAACAAAAGAAATAAATTCCCATAAAATAAATAAAATGAAATAAAAGAAAAAGAAAGAGAATAAAAATAAAGAAAAATATAAAAAGATAAAAAAGGGAAAAAGCCATAAAATAAATAAAGTGAAGAAAAATCTTTAAAGGAAATAACTAAGCCCTGTATCATAAAAATAATAATGATACCTATGTAAAAAAAAGAGACAAAAAGGGCTCAACATGATATGGAAGAGAATGGTAGAACAGAGAAGAATGAAGTAGAGTGTGAGGAGTGTGGAGGTGGACGAACCAAAGAAGCTAGAAATAACAAAAACACAGGCTGATAGGTAGGAAATGTATTTAAATTTGGTGTGATTATATAGACTATATAATTATAATATTGTTTAATTTAGAAATATATGCACATCAAACCAAGTAAAAGATAACATCTTGTAAATAGTTGTATTTTGCATAGTGCCTTGTGGTATGGTAGCAACTATTTAACAACTCTTTCAATTTGAGACTATATCTAAGATCAATTTATGGATTGCATCTTATAAGCCTATGTGAAATGAATTATATATGCCTAGAAAAACTATATTAATATTTGACCAAATATAATACTTTTAGTAATTAAATAAGTAGTTATCTGAATCGAATCACTGTATATAAATATCCATACATATAAATATTGACCTATATTTATATTATTAACAAATCATAGTTATTACTAATCTGTATCTTTTTTCATTTTTAGAAATTTTTTATAGTTATTTCTTTGATTATAATGATATGTTAGGTTTCTTAGTCAATATATTCCATTAAAAAGATAGTAGCAATCTGTTTGTTAATTCCTATGTAATACACTATATTACATAAAGAATGATAACTACTCATTATTGAAGCATTCTATAGTGCTATATCACTATGCATTATAGGGGTATCATCTATTAAAATGATCCCTAAATATATCAATGTAATATAAATTCTATTGTATTTACTTAAGTAGGGAATCATAGGCAGTGACTTTTGATGAAATACAAAGTGCTGCATTTATATGTAATTTAAGTCACTGAGCTTTTATGAAGTTAAATTGTTGAGATTTTATGAATTTAACTTGCTAAGATTTTATGTATTCGATTCATCGAGCTTTTATGTATTTATTTTGCTGAGCTTATATGTATTTTAGTGCTTGATTTATCTGTTAAGGCCTTATTTTGGGTGGAAAAGAGGTAGACTGGCTTGGCCATGGTTGAGCCACAATCTTCATTTCAATAGTGGCACTGACGTCTTTATTCTTGTTTATAGAGATAAGTAACAATTATTGTGGTAAGGAAACAATATTAAATATATGTCTTCATTTGATATGTAGCTTTTATATATGCCTAATGTGCAATTATATATATATATATATATATATATATATATATATATATATATATATATATATATATATAGTTTATGGTCGAATTAGAATGCATTTACTATAGGCTAAACTATTTTAATATGAAATAATATACAGACAAATGATACATGGTGACGAGTGTATACAAGCAGTGATCTAATATAAAGACACACACACACACACACATGGAGATTTGCTAATTGGTCACACATGCTCATATCTTGTATTTGTATACTTGGATAAATATAGTAAGTATAATGTGGTTTAAAAAAAAATGGTATATAGTAAAGGGGTGTTAGTAGATATAATAATATTATTAGATTATAGTGAACTATATACCAAATTAGGTATATATATATGACGGATCTTAATAATGTATAATCTCAATGATAATAAAATATGGAATCACATTTTTGGAATAATTATGTGAATACTTAAGCTAGTGAAATTATATGTGTAACAATGCATTATGCTACGTTATTGTATAATTTTAAGTATATCAACATTTTATATTATCGACGGATGTATATACGATGTTATGATGTAACATAGAAGTGGATATGAAGCTGTAACATGTATTGCTATTGAATTAAAGTCACAATCAAACAAATCAAGTGATGTACACTATACTATACTTATGGTGTGTTTTTATTAACATATTATTTACCTAAACATATGCTTATATGAACAAAATTTATGAAAAAAAATTAATGGAACAATCTTATCTATCCTACATGTTTGAATGGCATGGCTATTCATATTAAAACTATTATTTTTTGGGAATGTGATTACTTGTTCCTTAATATTATGGAAATATTATTATGTTTAGTTATAGCATGGAAATAAATTTATATTAAATGAGTAATTAATTGAAAATTGTAAAGGCTAATGATAACATTTATATTGTTGAACATATTTATGTATAAAGAAAATAAATGTATCCAAAGATTTAAGAGTCATTTAAAGGGTTTAATATATATTGGGTATGTCGGGTTGTATACATCTACGTTGAAAAATATAAGCACATTTGGTCATGGGACCCCGAGAATTTAGAAACCGTGTCAACATAAATATAAACTTCTAACCAAGTGTAAGGTCATGTTCATAAAACAAGTAGTTAAGTATATGGTAGAATCTTGATTAAGACATATAAGTGAACATTGATATAGTATTTAAATATCATTGGAGTACTTACATATGATCTATAAGTACTTATATATATGAAATATATCTATAGTTAAATAAATTATTAAAATAAGTCATAAGGTGTCTGTGGGACCAAAGTTATAATAATTTGAAAATAGTCTCCTAGAAAAAGAGTTAAATTGTTAAAATAAAAAGAATATATAATAAATTAGTTATGATTTATCTGGCTCATAAGAATAGCATGATTGAACTATTGATATATAATTACATGTATTAATAAAAACTTGTGTGCAGAACATATTGTGAGTATATTATATGAAAGTGTTTAAACATATATAGAATATAATAGTGCATCATGATGTGTGCTTATAAGTTATATTTATTTGAATGTTAATATGCAGTTTAAATATAGGGTATACATGGTGGTACAATCCATACTTGATTTATAATTATTTATGATTGTGAGATTGGTTTCTCATGTTTAAGTAGGGTGCTCATGCACAATGATCTATGATATTATGAGATGTCATAGAGTGTTTTCATTATAGTCAAAATGTATGTTATACTTGGGTGGTATTTATTGCATTTTTTTTGTCTATGAATAGCGTATATATGTACATAGGGGTGTGTTATTCTAACTAAATTTCCATAGATGGTTATTAATTATATTATAAAATTCTATATAATATAACCATATGAATGCATGCATCCCACTCCCTATGAGTATAACAAATGTTAGAGAGGAGTATTCTATATTTTGTGTGAACTGAGACTTACTTTAATATATATTATTGTTTGAATATAATAATATATTTCCATGAAATTATGACTACTTAATAGGATTGATTGTGGTATCTAATATTTATGTCTTAGAATAATAGACTATGGTAATATGGGTTATCATAGGGTATAGTATGTTTGAAAATTAATTTTGGTAATTAGAATATGTAGTTAAATATGTATTTTACCTTAGTGATATAAACTATAGTCATTATTCCTAATATGTGATATATAATAATATGAGATTCATTCATATGTTTGATGCAATAAATGTATGATTTTTTATTACTCCTATGCTTGGCATGTTATGTGATATGATTGTTAGTAGGATGAAAGTTTTATGAATCTTTTGGTTAAATTATGTTAGCCAGTCTCGTATTGTTGATAATGAGTAAAGAGAGATGGATTTCACTAGCTTAATAACATCATAATGCTAGATGAAGGCAATTTGATCTAGTGGTATTATGAATTCGAACTGATCTATAGATTTCTATTATTTATTTTTCTTGAAAATTTTGGCCAAAATATGTTTAGTGAGACATTTTAATTTTATGAGTATGATTTACATATTTGTATGATATCTTGCAATAGAACAAAAAAATTATGATACACCACATGTTTAGTGTTAGAAATCACACATCACATAGGTACTAGCTTGTCTCTCTAGATTCTCGTATCATCAGTATCTACTTATCTATGAAGGGAGGGCCATTCCTTGATGGGATTAATGTGGGGGATCATTGGTCCATGGTTGATGTATAAAAGTGCATAAATGATGCTATCCCTCCCCATAACAATAATACTTTTGAGACGACACTTGAGATTATCATAGATATTGGAGAGTCTGAAAAACTCAAGCTCCAATGAACCATGTATCTTATTTATGTACATTGTATTATATTGTATTTATTATTAGAAATATTATCATGAAGAGTTGTAATTACTTAATTTATGTGGGTTGATAGTAGTGATTGTATATTAAACCAATAGTATCTGGTTATTTGTAGTTACTTTCTACATTTATATTATGATATATTTCATATGTTGATAGTGATCAATGACTGTTATATGTCACGTACTTATTTACAGTTATCACACTTAGAGTATTTTTCATGATCACTATTTATATTCTCATGATTTAATCTATTTAAAATATATTTTGTTTAAAAAAAAACACATATTTTTAGTTAGCTCCCAGTGGGGTTGTTACATGTGGTATTAGAGTTATGGCTCGAACTCTAAGACCTAATAAGTCCATTAACATTTTTGCATCCTTCTATTTATCAAGAAAGATAATTGTGAATGTGTGTGGTACATTGAGTGTGTACCCTTAAGAGCATTCATACCCTGTTAGAGTTGTTAAATGGATGGTTTATCAAGTGTCTCTATGGTGTTGGTTATAATCAAGGTTTGGGGAGGTGAGAGTATAACATAGTTCTTGAGTTGTGAACAAGATATTACTACCATTTTTTATCACTTAGATTGAACACATCAAGAGTGATTACACCTTTTTTGATAATCCAGTCACCTATGTCATGTATGTTTTGTGTTTTGAGTGCCTAAAAATCATGGGATGATTCTCACTTAAGTATAAATGCATTAGTTTTGTGTATTATATTCACTAATCCTAAGAGTGGTAAATTTTATAATACCATCTTTAGTTTGGTACCACCAAGTGCGGTGGGAATTTTATTGTAGTAAAGTGTTGATGTCTTGGTTGAAAATTTATTTGTGTTAGGAGTTTATTTATGGATTGGCACCCTTATGTCTATGTGGATTAGGAAGAAGTGTCATATCTCATAGTGGGCATAGAGGTGAGTTGTCACTCCCTCACTTTTTTTGGATCACATTATAAGCCCACTAAGAGGATGCATATTTTCATGATGTTGGCTTAGTGTTTACCTTTAATGAAAACCTATTTTTAAAAAGTTTTTTTGGACCATATTGGTTGGAGTTCATGGAATAGTGTCTCCTACCTATTGTTGAGATAGAAGTTATAGGATTGGATGGATCGATGCATATTTGTGGTTAGTATTTTTCTTTCCAATTTTAGAAATAGGATGTGATAATACGCTTACAAGATTGGTAATTGAATAGTGATTTGGTAACTTGGGTTGTGGTGTTTTCTTTATATAATGTGAGGGTATTTAAGATTTTTGTTGTTGATATGTTAGTTCTCTACTTGTGACCTTTTAGATTCATACTTTTCAATGCTACTTTATCTATTTTTGTGAACTTAGATCATGTGGAGTGGTGACCTTCAAATTTATATTAATGCTAGATTAAGAATTATAAGTTGATTTTAATTGTTATGTTATTAAATACCCTTGATTAGATTGATAATATTATATTTTTCTTAAAACATGTTTTGAAAATATATTTATGTGCCTTCATTGAGAGTGAATAGGATATATAAGATGTGCAAAACATCTTGATAGTCTAAAAGGGTTGAGTTAACTTGTTGAGTACTAGCTGAACAAGGATGGTGTGATCCTTGAAATTTGTAGTTATGTTAATTTTGACATTATTTTCTCTTGACTATGAATCTATCACTGTAAGTTAATCTATAAAATATGATACTAGTTATGTTTGGCTAGTGGTAAATTAATACAATTACATAATGATTATATGATTTTTCTTGTATGTATGTTGGTGTATCTAAAATTATTTAAGTATTATTGCTTTGTTTTATTTTTTAGTATGGATTTGTGATTCTTTGAACCTTGTGTATATTTTAGAGATCATTAGGTCATGGAGACCTAAAGATAGAGTAGTGAATTAGGAATGTGAGATGGGAGTGGATCCTATTTAGTTTCATATTGAATCGATAGTTATTATATTTGGATTTGATAATGGGATGTTATTGAATCCAAGATTTGATAGATGAACTTTTCAAATTTACTGAGTTAGGATCCAATAAGGGGAGCTTGTCAAATCCAGGATTTGGAAAATGAACTTATAAAATTTAGTCATATGGCCATATGGATGTATACTATGGAACATGTATCCCTTAATTTTAAAATATAGTATATATTAGAAATGTAGTATTTTAAGTTCGTATTCATCATCATACTTGTCTAGAGCTACATCGAGTAGTGACAATATTGGCATGTTATACATACCTGAAGCTATATAGAGTAACGATAGTATTAAATTATATATATATATATATATATATATATATATAATTCTTACCAGGTTTCCTAAATACTTTTTTCCAAAATGAGAAAAACACTCTCTAGTTTAGAGAGATGTGCAGAGATGTGCCGAGCCATAATATTCCATTCAATAATGTCACCTCCATCTTTATTCTTGTCTATAGAGATAAGAAATAATTATTTTGGCAAGGAAAAGATATTAAATATGTGTCTTCATTTGATATGTAGATTTGTGTGTGTGTGTGTGTGTGTGTGTGTGTGTGTGTGTGAACAATTTATGATGGAATCAAAATGTATTTACTACAGGATAAACCATTTTAATAAGAAAAATATACAAACAAATGATACACACTGACAAGTGTATACAATCATCAATCTGATACACACACACACACACATGGTGATTTGCTAATTGGTTACGCTCCTTATATATTTTATTTTTATACTTGGATAAATATAATAAGTATATTATGGTTTTTTTTTTTAAAGTTTATAGTAAAGGGGTGTTAGTCAATAAAATAATATTATTAGAATATAGTGAACTATATACCAAACTAGGTATATATATGGTGGATCTTAATAATGTATAATCTCCATGATAATAAAATATGGAATAATTATTTGAATACTTAAGTGAGTTAAAGTATGTATGTAACAATGCATTATGCTGCATTATTCTATAATTTTAAGTATATTAACATTCTATATTCTCGATGGATGTATATACCATGTTACAATGTAACATACAAGTAGATAGGAGGTTATAACTTGTATTTATATTAACTTAAATTCATAATCAAGAAAATCAAGTGATATACATTATACTATACTTATGATGTGTTTTTATTAACATATTATTTCCCTGAATGTATGCTTATAAAATAGAACTTATGAAAATAAATTTATAGAATGATCTTATGTATCCTACCTATTTGAATGGTAATGGCTATTCATATTAAAATAATATTTTTTTTGGAATGTGATTACTTGTTCCTTAATATTACAAAAATATTTTTATGTTTAGTTATAGCATGTCAATAAAGTTATATTGACCGAGTAATTCACTTAGAATTGTAAAGGCTAATGATAACATTTATATTGATAAACATATATATGTATAAAGGAAATATATGTATCTAAAGATTTATGAGTCATTTAAAGGGTTTAATGTATATTGGGTATGTCGCGTTGTATACCTCTAAGTTGTTGAAAAATATAAACATATTTGATCATGGGACTCTGAAAATTTAGAAACCATGTCAACATAAATATAAACTTATAACCAAGTGTAAGGTCATATTCATACAAAAGGTAGTTAATTATATGGGAGATTCTTGATTAAGATATATAAGTGAACATTGTCTATTAATTGCATAACATTGAAGTACATACATATGATGCATGTTATGATATACAAGTACTTGTATATAGTAACTATACCTATTTTAAATAAATGATTGAAATAATTCATAAAGTGTCTGTGGGACTGAATCTATAACCATGAGAAAGTAGTCTCTTAGAAAAGGAGTTAAATTGTTAAAATGAAAAGATTATGGAATAAATTAGTTATGAGTTATCTGACTCTTGAGATTAGAGTGACTGAACTATTGATATATAATTACATACAATAATGAAAACTTGTGTATATTACATATTATGAATATATTATGTGCAAGTGTTTAGACATATATAACATATAATAGTGCATCATGATATGTGTCTATAAGTTATGTTTCTTTTAAATATTAGTATGTAGTTTAAACGTAAGGTATACCCAATGGTATACCCATACTTGATTGATTATTATATATGATTGTGAGACTGGTTATTTGTGTTTGAGTAGAGTGCTCATGCACAATGATCTATGATATTATGGGATGTCATATAGTGTTTTCATTATAGTCTAAATGTATGTTTTACTCAGATGGTATATACTATAATTATTATGTCTATGAATATCATATACATGTACGTAAGGGTCTATTCTTATAACTATAGTTCCATGGATTATTATAAATTATATTATAAAATTATTTATAATAGAATCATATGAATGTGTGAATACAACTCCTTGTGAGTATAACAAATGCTAGAAAGGAGTATTCTATACTTTTTTTAAACTGAGACTTACTTTGATATATCTTGTTGTTTGTATAGAAGATTATGTTTCCATAAAATTATGATTACTTAATGGGATTGATTGTGGTATCTAGTAGTTATGTCTTAGAATACTAGACTATGGTAATATGAGTTATCATAGGGTATAATATGTTTAGAAACTAATTATGGTAGTTGATATCTATAGTTAAAAATGTATTTTACCTATGTGGTACAAATTATAGTCATTATTTTTAGAATGAGATAGATAATAATGTGATATTTATTCATATGTTTGATGGAATAAATTTATGATTTTTTATTACTCTTATGCGTAGCATGTTATGCTATATGATTGCTAGTAGGATTAAAATTGTATGAATATTTTGGTTATATTATGTTAAACAATTTCACATTGCTGATACTAAGTAAGGAGTGAGATGAACTTCACTAGCTTACTAGCATCACAATGCTAGATGAAGGAAATTTGATCTAGTTATGTTTATGAATTTTAACTGATCTATAGATTGCTATTATTTATTATTTTTAAAAAATTTGGACAAAGTATGTTTAGTGAGGTACTATCATTTTATGAGTATGATTTACATGTTTGTGTGATATCTTGAAATAGATTGGGTTTTTCATAATACACTACATTTTTAGTTTTAGAAATCATACAACACATATGCATTAGCTTGTCTCTCCAGATTTTTGTGCCATGACTATTTATTCATCCATGAAGGGATGTCCATTATTTGATGGAATTAGTTAAGGGGATAATTGGTCCATGGTTGGTGTGAAAAATCATTCATATGATGCTCTCCCTCCCCATAATAACACTACTTTTGAGGTGACACTTGAGATTGCCACAGATACTGGAGAGTTTGGGAAACTCAAGCTCTTGGGAACCATGCAACTTATTTATGTATATTGTATTATATTATATTTATTATTGGAAACACTATCATGAATATTTTTAATCACCTAATTACTATGGATTGACAATAATGGATTTATATTGAACCAACATTGGCTAGCTATTTGTAATTACTTTCTACATTTATATTATGATGTGTTTCATATATTGATAGTGATCAGTGACTGTTAGATGTCATGTGCTTATTTATAGTTATCACACTTAGAGAATTTTCATGATCACTACTTAGATTCTCATGGCATAATCTATTTGAAGTATATGTTGTTTGAAAAACAAAATTTACGTATTTATAGTTAGCTCCAAGTGGGGTTATTATAAATTGAGAGTAATAGCAAAAATATGTTACTTTATATATAAAAATATAAAAATATTGATTAGTAAAATATATTTCAAAATAAAATGAGTGTTCCAGCTCAGGTTGAGTGAGTGTTGAGAATGAAATACTAGTGTAGACCCTAGTGTATCCAAAAAGGATGTGCCCAGGGTATAACAAACAAGGGATTAGAGAAAATAAATTAATTATATCTAACATAAATTATAAATCTACTGGTACTATTAGTTTCCTCTCAAAAAATAAATAGTTTCAAAGAGAAGATCACTGTTAAAATATTTTGTATGTGATATAAATATAATTTTCAAGCTATATAACACATTATATTTGACCAAAATTTCATTTGAGAGATAGCTCCAAATCTCAACTATGATGTCATATTTAGTTTGCTTTTGAAAAAAAATATAAATTCATAAAGTTAACACTCAATTATGAGTTTGGATGAAGAAATTATCATCTCAAAATTTCATATGTCTTAATTAAGAGGTGGTGAATCATGTTTATTTAAGATACCCTCCTAGGTGTCACCTAAAACTTAATCACAAGATAAACTAAATTACTAATACTTAGTTTATGAAAACACACACTTTTAAAATAGTGGCACTCAAAACAGATTTTGTATGTCGAATTTATGCATGTTTCATGTTTGTTTTATTTTTTTAATGATTTTTTTTATCATTTTAACCTTAATGAATTTAGTCTTTTGCAATCCATAATATTTTAGGAAAAAATTATGTTTTTAATATTTAACCATCAGCATTTCAAATCACAACATGAAATCCATCCTCAAGATGTAGGAAATACGTAAGACTTATGTATCCAAGATCCTTATATAGATAACTTAGTATAGAACATGATGCATATTTAGCCTAATTTAGGAAAAATTATAAGTGTGTAGCTTGCTATTACAATATTAAATAGTAATCACCAATATAAAAAAAATTAAATACACATACTAAAGTGTAGGGGAAATTATTAACTTATTAGTTATGGGTCTCCTTGATAAGCTTAAACCAAAGCCTTCATCTCAGTTCAATTTTTTGAAATGTTTAAAAAATTATATGGCCTCCCTCACCCACCAGTTTAAGAAATGGTTCTCCACTATTAATACTTTGGTGTCCTTAATACAAATTACATGAAAAGTTTTCAAGGAACGCTCTGTTAACACTAAATTTACCTTATTATTGGGGTGGATATTAGTATCATGTTCTTTAACCCTCTCCTGAATAGACCTCCTTGTTCCCTAATGTAAGGGACACAACATGGAACATCAATTCTATAAAGGTCACTTGTTAAGATAGATTAAAAATTATCTTTCACCAATCTAAGTAATTGTACTAATTTATTATTTGGTAGAAACTTGGTATTGATGCTTAGTCTTCTTTAAAAAAATTAAATCTTGTTTGATGTTTATTCAATGGACAAAAGGAATGTTATGTGAGTTTTTCTAGGGGCCTTGACTTCATGTCCTAGTATTGGTAAAGGTGGGTTTTTTAAAATGGGGATCCTACCCGGTACATAGAAAATATAACAAGTTAGAGGGTATTTTAAAAGGGGACCCTACTCCTCATAGAGATGCAAAAATAAGGTCTAAAACCCAGATATAACTAGTCCAAGTACAAAGAGAGAGCAAAAAGAAAAATAGAAAAATAGGAGGAAAAAAATAGAAAAAAAGTAACATAATTTTTATGATTCATCCATTCTTTTTAGTCTTTTTCCCACTTCTGAGTGAGATGATCCAAAGAAGAAATACCACTAGAAATAATGTTAGGCATATCCATGCTATCAATGCCCTTTAGTTTTCCATCCTTGGAATGAGAAGCAAGATTTTATTCTTTTCCTTTAGCTAGGGAGTTCAGAGTGTCCATACTTTGAAGACTCTTTAGAACAATAAATTTGTTGTGGTCAATCAAGATTCTTAGATTCTAATTTAGGAAGGCATTTTTATTTTCCAAATTGTTGAGCCTTTCCTTAATTAGGTGAAGTTCAAAACTGATTTCCATGATATCACTTTTGGTACAATATATTACATAATCAAGGCTTAATGTGTTTAGATCATCTTTGAATATTTTTTAATCCTTAATACACCATCAAAAAATGGATTTGGATAGGTCTAATTCATTTTTAAGATTACTCAGGGTTGAGAGTTGCTTATAGTTCTCAAGGAATTTATTGAATTCGAGAAGGAGGGAAGATAAAGTAGGGAGGGGAGAAGAAATAGGTTGCAAGGGTGGTTTAGGAGAGGGAAAAAATGGGATACTTTGTTTGAACATATTTATTTTATTTTCAATGTCTTCATGTTTCCTATCCTCTTGGGTTGAGGTGGAGGGGTGGAGGGAGGGAATGGGGGTGAGGGTTGTAGGGGAGTGGGAAAGGGGAAGATTATGGAAGTGAGGGAGGGATTGTAGGTGAGGGTTATAAGGGAGTGGGAAAGGGGAAGATTTCGGAAGGGAGGGGGTTAGGAGGGAGGGGTGAGTGGGGTTAGAGGGGGATTAGGAACAAGGGTAGACTGAGAAACAAAGTTTGACACTTTCTTTTTTTTTGCTGACCAAGATGAAAGTATCAGACATAAATATAGATTTATTAAGAGGATCCATTTTATTAGGTTTAAAAGCATAACTAATTTTTGAAAGAGGATCTAAATGATTCTTTTTATAAGGAGGATAATAGTCTTGATCGATGTCATCACTGGCAATGTCGATAGATGAGGGGTTAGGATATGCAAAACTCCTCAAGACTCTTTAAGATCTAGGAGGGATAGTATGTAAGGGGATAGATTTAGGAGTGGGTTTAAGGAGTTGGGGGGGATAGGAGGTGGGGTGGAGGAAGCCTAGAATAATTTAAGGATTAAAAAAATTATAGCATGATGAAGAAGATACTTCTTTTTACCCAATTTAACCTCAAAAATGGAAGATTTCAAAGAATCTAATATGTAAAAAGGAAGGGTAAGAGGAATATTGTGATGAAAATAATTAAGGATATGAAGATGGAAATGATAAAAAAGTGAATACTTGCCATCCAAAGTGATATAACACATAATATACTATGCAACACTATCAAAAGGAGTGGGACCATCCTTCTGTAGGAAGCCGCCTATGCACTCAGGCATCAACTCACTATCCAATAAAAAATTGGCATGCTCCTCTTTATAATTATTTTCAAATTTAGTAAATTTGACATCCTTGATTTTTATATCAGTGACCTATGCAATGAGGGGTTCAGTTACCTTAATAGTGATGTTATTAACTATGACCACCCTATCCTTTTAGGCTTCAACAAATTTGTAAGAGATAAGCTTATCATATCTTCAGCTATTGGAAATGAAGTTGGTCAATCCACCTATTTTTAATATTTCCCAAATAATTTCATCTTTCTTGAACATATCAAAAACCATGGTTTTGATTCTATTGAGTTCCACACCCATTGTAAAATGCAAAGGATGGTAGAAAGATGAGAGTTGAAGGTAGTGGTGGAAGGGAAATAAGGGGGGGGGGGGGGGGGGGGGGGGGTGGGCGGGGGGTGGCAGGGGGGAAATAATAGGAAGAGTTCTATAAAGGATATGAAAAAGGAAATAAATGATGTAGTACACACATAAAAGAGGATATACAAAGTGGGGATGGTGATGAAACAAAAGCATATGAAATACTCAAAAAAAGGTGAGTGACACTAGCATCATTGGAAAGGGGAGGTCCATATTTGTTAATGATTTAAATACAATCATTAGGAAGTGAGTCATTTATAGTCCAAACTTTGAACTCAACCACCAAGACCCCAATATTTTCAAAGAAATATGCTAAATGATTACCTTCATGATACATGGGTTAAAATATGACCTCAAAAAACTCATTGTGTAATGCCCAACTCTCTTCAATGGTATAGTCAATGGTGCAAGAGGCCTTAGTTAAGTTTTTAAGACAATTTATGATGTTTAAGGAGTCTCTTTCCACAAGGATTCTACTAACACCAAGATCCTTAGCCACCTGAAGGCCCCATAGACCTAAGAATGCCTCCACTTTTTGGTTAGTTTGGAATCCCATTCCAACTTCATAAATGACTAGTAGATTACCATTTTCATCATGAAGCACACCACCTCCACCAGATAAACAAGGGTTTCCTTAATAAGCCCCATCAAAGTTAAGTTTGGTCCATCCTAGGATAGGGGGAATCCATTTAGTTCTAATCTTGATGGCTATATTTGGATCAATTACAACTGAGAATAAGAGAGAAGGGAACTAATTTTTATCTATACATTCTTCATTTTGAGAGATATATTGATCCTTTAGTTTTTTTAATACTTTAAATTTTTCAATGATGGAGATAATTTTTTTTAGAGAAACCCTATTAAAGGTACTAAAGGGTCTCTAAATATTATGTTATCCCTTTCCTTCCAAACTACCCAAATCAGATGTAGGAAAGAGAGGGTCCATAACTTCTTGAGAGTCTTGCTATAAAAAAGAGAGTTCCAAGCAATTCAGGAGTTAGCCAGGGTGGAAAAATGAGTCCCTAAATGTGATAGATGAAATGGAAATGAAGTGGGGAATATTTTAAAGGTTAGAATTATAAAGAGTATAATTATTGACCAAGGATATACCATGTTTACCAAGATTGTCAAGATATCTTATTGTGAAGGCAAAACCACATGAAAATGTTTACTTTGGGAGTCAGATATTTATCCTATATACTAATCCATGAAAAATAAGAAGGATTAGGAGGTAAATTTTTATAATATCTATATCTCACTTTGTATTCACCACAAGTGGTGCCCACCTAATACAAAGAGTCATATTTATAAAGATTCAGGATGTGAGAAGAAAGGAGGAGTAAGTTGAGATCAGAGATAATAATATTATGCTCCAGGGTGGATTTAGGGACATGAATATATTTACAAATTATTCTGCTACCCTAAAGCTAAAAATAATTTAAAACCAAGGTGCCATAAAGGAGTTGAATATGATCTTTGACTTGAAACCATGGTTCAAAGTTAGATAGAGGAATTTCAAGTAACCAGGGGTCCTCCCAAAATCAAATTGAGTTTCCATTTTTGAACTTCAATTTGTGTCCATACTTGATAACCTCCATACCTTTGATGAGCAGACTCCAAATAGTATAACCTGAAGCATAGGTGTTATCATAGAGTAGAGAGATTATTGGTCTTTGTTACAAATATTTAACCTTAAGGATATTTATCTAGATATTTTATTCCTTGATGAATCTCCATACTATTTTGGCTGAAAATTCTTTATTCAAGTATTTTAGCCATATGAAACCCAAACCACCATGTTTATTAGGGAGATAGACATTATCCCATGCAACCAAGTGGAAACAATTAGTTATTTCAATGCCTGATCAGAGAAAATGTTTTTGGATCTGATCAATTTTATGAGAAATGATGGAAGGAATTTTGAAGAAGGAAATTATATAAATAGGGAGGCTTTGAAGAATAAATTTAAGTCTCACAATATTTATATCTTGTGATAGCATGACTTCTTTCTAACCGATGAGCTTTTTTGAGAATAGTTCAATGAAAGGGTCCTAGAGATGAATGGGCATCCTTTCACAGAAAAGTGGCATACCAAGATAAGATGAAGGCAAGGATTTGATGGAACAGTCCAAGATTCTAGAAATTCTAGCCTATCTTAAAAGGATAGTGTTTAGGAAGAAAAGAATAATTTTATCAAATTTTATCTTCTGCATGGAGACCTCCTTATACTTGAGAAGAACATCTTTGATATTGTTTGCTTCCTTAATGGAGGTAGAAGCTAAGGCAATGTTGTCATCCATAAAATATTGATGTAGAGTGGGAGGAATGCCAACAATATAATGTAATCCTTTAATTAGTCCTTTATCATGAGAATCAAGGAGATTCCTACTAAGTGTGTTAGCTAGCATAATAGAAAGAAAGGGGGATAGTAGATCCCCTTACCAAATGCCTCTATTACTATTGAAGTAATCATTAGGATAACCATTAATGATGATGGAAAATATATCTATGATAATACAATTAAAGATGAGTTTGTGAACATAATGGTGAAATCCATATTTCTCAAGAATCATGACAAGATATAATCAGTCCACACTATTGAAAGCCTTGTTCATGTCTAATTTGAGAATCATTCCGGCCTCCTTACTTAATTACATTGAATACAAAGTTTCATGCACAATGAGGATGTGATCTTGGATTTGTCTCTCACGAACAAAACCTCCCTATTTTTAAGTGATGAGCTTACCCATTATAAGATGGAGGCATAAACTAATAGGGTGAAAATCCTTTAGTGTAGATGCTTCAAAAAAATTTGGGACCAAGACAATGAAAGTATTATTAAACTCTCATATCATCTTGCCTTCAAACAAAGTTTGAATTATTTCCAATTTAAAAATTTCCTAGAAGGTTTGGAAAAAAGCAATTGGAAATCCATCAGGCCAAGGTGCCTTATATTTTTGACATCTTTCACATCTTCTTTAGTTGTTGAGAATGTAGGAATTATCTGAATTGGTAATGAGAATGGAAACTAGTTGAAGGAAGGATTGATCTATGGATATGTTGAGAGGTTTGTTAGAAGTGAATATATTATTAAAAAAATTCATAGTTTCCTCATTTATTTGATCAAATTCTAGGTGGATAGCTCCATCTTAGACAAATTTTTTTTTAAATTTTGTTATGATTTATATGCTTTAAAGTGGAAAGATGAAAATATTTAGTATTTTGATCTCCTTCATTGAGCCAAATTTCTCTATATTTTAGGCACCAGAAGGTTTCTCCACATGCCATAATGTTATGATATTCACAAAGAAGATTTTTTTCTTTTAGGCAAAGTTCTTCAGTCATCCTAGTTCTAGCTATTTATTGTTCTATGTCATTCAAATTCATTTCAAATTTATCCTTATGATGTAAGATGTTGCCAAATACATTATTATTCCATATCTTAATTTTTATTTTGAAATTTTTAATCTTATGAGTAAGCATGAACATAGCAGTACCTTGAATGTCAATGTCCCACCAATCTTGGATCCTATCCTTAAGATCCATATGAGAGAGCCACATATGCTCAAATCTAAAGGGAGGTTTTCTCTATTTTAGATTTTTATCTAAGGTTAGAGAAATAGGATTTTGGTTTGAGCCTATAGAGGAAGGGAAGAGGATGGAAGTCCTTGGACATCAACAAATTAGAATCAACAAGATTTTAGTCCAAATGAACTTAGATCAAATTCTCCCCCAAGTGCTTATTGGTCCAAGTAAAAGGAATACCATGAAAAAGTGTGTCAAAGAGATTGTTGCTTAAAATGAAGTCTAATAGATCCTCCATACTATCAATAAAAATCTAGGTCGTTCCTTTCTTTTCATTGGGGTAAAGTGGTGTGTTGAAGTCACCAATATTAATCTAGTGAGAATCCATACAAATTGATCTAAAATTAGTAAGATCATACCATAATTTTTTTTATGAGAGGAAGGATTATTTGGAGGATAAATGTTTGGAAGGATCTAAGAATCGTTTGAATTTTTATCAAAGAAAAGGATCATAAGATGATGTGGGATTTTAAATATCACATCTCCAATAAAAGGCATTGTTAGGGTGTGGACCTAAAAGCTACACCTTAAGGCAAACAGGAGGGTTTCTAGCGTATGTAGTCGCCGACATCGGCAGGCCACACCGACATCGGTCAGGGGATGCAGAAGGGAAACCGGCATCGGCAGAAGATCGGCCGGCGTCGGTCACCTCTAGGAGGGCAGGGACCGACGTCAGTCGCCTGTGGCGGTCTAAACTGCTATTGATGAATAGTCAGTTAAGTGAATGCAGAGTTTGCATGTTAAAGGCTTGTTCGAAGCCTTGAGCCGCAAGTCTAATCAGTGTATGCATGAGATCTATATAATAAACTCATGGGCTGTATTGTTAAGTGGAGAATTTGGAGAAGAGCTATGTGAAGCTTGGAGAGTTCTTCCCATGGTGGAATCAAGTAGGATTCCCCATGTATGTATAAGTAAGATCAGGTTTGATATGCAGGGATGTGTGTATGTGAGGGTCAAAAAGGAGATCAGCGGGGCAACTAGATCCAAGGTGACAGCAATACATCAGCAGGATCATGGAGAGATCTACTTGGAGTATGATTGTGTACTCGATTGTACAGATGTACAATGAGGTGAACAACAACTTGTGTTAGCTGTGTGTTGTGACCTATGAGAGAAGATTACTCTGGAGGGAAGTTTACTGTAAGCCCACGAAGTGGAAGAAAGAGTCCCACCTCTTTGTTGTAAATTCCTTTGTAATGAGGTGAATATAATTATATATTGCCTCTCATGTTCTGTGTGTTTTCTCATTGATAGTTATTTGTTCTTTTGGATTCTGCATGTTTAGTTGCTTATACATTGGTAATCATGTGTGCTCTTAAATCTGACAAGTTGTGTCAGAGCTTTGGGGAGTTTCGGTCCTATCAATTGGTATCAGAGCAAGGTTGGACGTTCTCAGAGTGAGTTTGACTAACAGATGTCCCAGATCTGTTAAGTGTTTGTTGATTACAGGTTACTCACAGGGGTTGCTATTTGAGTGGGAGTATAGCAAGGTAGAAGATGGTACAATGAGAATGAAGAAAATCAGGCACAGGTTTATCACCACAAGGAGTGTGGTGGGTTGTCTTCAGGTGGGAGCTTGAAGAGGAATACAAGCCAGGATGCAGATTGGATAGAGTATTGGTTTTGGGTACAGGTGCATCTCTTTATCTCCAAGTGGGAGATTGTTAGGGTGTGGACCTAAAAGCTACACCTTAAGGCAAACAGGAGGGTTTCTAGCATATGCAGTCACCGGCATCGGCAGGCCACACCGAAGCCGGTCAGGGGACGCAAAAGGGAAACTGGCATCGGTAGAAGATCGGTCGGCATCGGTCACCTCCAGGAGGGCAGGGATCGACGTCGGTCGCTTGTGGCGGTCTGAACTGCTATTAACGAACAGTCAGTTAAGTAAACGTGGAGTTTGCATGTTAAAGGCTTGTTCGAAGCCTTGAGCCGCAAGTCTAATCAGTGTATGCATGAGATCTATATAATAGACTCATGGGCTGTATTGTTAAGTGGAGAATTTGGAGAAGAGCTATGTGAAGCTTGGAGAGTTCTTCCCATGGTGGAATCAAGTAGGATTCCCCATGTATGTATAAGTAAGATCAGGTTTGATATGCAGGGATGTGTGTATGCGAGGGTCAGAAAGGAGATCAGTGGGGCAGCTAGATCCAAGGTGACAGCAATACATCAGCAGGATCATGGAGAGATCTACTTGGAGTACGATTGTGTACTCGATTGTACAGATGTACAATGAGGTGAACAACAGCTTGTGTTAGCTGTGTGTTGTGACCTATGAGAGAAGATTACTCTGGAGGGAAGTTTACTATAAGCCCACGAAGTGGAAGAAAGAGTCCCACCTCTTTGTTGTAAATTTCTGTGTAATGAGTTGAATATAATTGTATATTGCCTCTCATGTTCTGTGTGTTTTCTCATTGATAGTTATTTGTTCTTCTAGATTCCGCATGTTTAGTTGCTTATACATTGGTAATCATGTGTGCTCTTAAATCTGACAAGTTGTGTCAGAGCTTTGGGGAGTTTCGGTCCTATCAATTGGTATCAGAGCTAATGTCTTGCCATCCTGTTGGGTAGTTGGGTAGATTGAATCAGCAAAGTATCATCATGACTTCATATACTCAGAGACAGTGGGACAATGATATGAAGAAGCTGGAACTAAGTTTGAAGAGGTTGAATGAATCTCTTTCATATCCTACATCCAAAGACAAACCTGCATAGTATATGACAACGAATGAGGAGTGGGAGTTAGTACCACCTCGAGTTCAGAAGTTTTTGCCTTTTGATCGCTTTGTTAAGCTAAGGAGAGAGCACTACAAATCACTTCGATGAGAGAGCAGCATGTCCTATGATTATTATGATTATGATGAGATAGGAGATAGTGAAGATGAGGATGAGTTAGATGCTTGCACTCAGAGTGTAGAGGTGTGCTCAGATGTTAGTGCACTGAGGGTTGATGATCTCTTAGCTATGGCAGAGATTGTAGAAGAGTACCAAGATTCGATTATTGTAGATGACACCCAGGATAATGTAGTGGACAGTTTTGAGGACTTAATTTCACTGGCAATTTCTTTCAGTATGGAAGAGTTAGACAGTGATGCTACAGTTGTTGATACTCTGTATGTTGATATGAGCTTTGGAGTTGATTCACAGAGTATGGATGGTAGTATTATAGCGGTCAGTGATTCTGAGTCTATTCTTTTGGACCATGCATTAGAGGAGGAGTGTGGGAGACAATCTAGCCAGTGCCATCACATGTCTAATCAGCTGAGAGTTAGTGAGCGAGACATTGCCACCGCTTGTAAGCATTTCGATGCTGCTCAGCAGTTGTTAGCAGTTTATGGATGGGGTTCTCCTACTAGCATGGAAGAGTTTTTTTGTGTTGCTCTAATACCAGTTGTTGGGGTTGGGGAAATCCAAGAACAAACACACCTGCTCTGATTCCACCTGTTAGGATCTTGCTCCACAGAAAGAGCACAATATGATTACCAAATATAAGCAATTAAATATGCAAAAATAACCAGAAACACAAGTAACTAGAATTCACCAATAGCACAGAATATGAGAGACAATACACTATATTGTATTAACACTTTATAGAAAAGAATACTACAAAGAGCCGCCACACTCTTCCACCTTACAGAGGTTTCCCACACCTCAAGTGTATAGTAATTCTTCTCACACACACTCTCCTACACAAAAAATGGTCCCAACAACCAACTCACACACAGAATTGGTGTTCACCTTTCCAACCAGTCTATATAACCCTGCCGGTACACCAAGCACTCTATAGCACTTCAAGTTGATCTCCCATGAACTTGCAACCTGCAATTCAACAGACCAAACTTACATGTAGATCCCCTATGAGCTTGCAACAACCTGCAACTCAATGATCTTACAACTAGAAGGAAATCTTCCTTTCTATCTCATGCTTATACAATACATGCCAATGGGTCTATAAATAGATCCATAACTTAAACAATATCTTAGACTCTTAATTTAGACAATTATCCTCGTAGCCCAAGACTCTAATTGGTCTTAACATGCAAACTCTTCGTTCACTTAACTAACTGTCCATGAAACGAGTAGTTCTGGAACACACAGGCAACTAACGCCGGTCCCTGCTTGTCTGGTTCTACCGACGTCTGCCGACTCCCTACCGTCGCCGGTGGCCTTCTGCACTGGTCACGACCGACGTCGGTCCTGCTGCCAACGCCGATGCTCCTGGATCTCAGAAACCTTTGTTCCTTCAGTTTGCAAAGGGTTGAAGCTTTTAGCTCCACAACCTAACAATCTCCCACTTCGAGATAAATAGCTACAACCTGTACCTGTACCTGTACTCCGTCTAGTTTGTTCCCTTGGCTTGTATCCCTCCTCAAGATCACTCTTGAAGACCAACCACCACAAATTCTATGGTGTAAAACCTGTCATCCAAATTACCTGCCACATCCGCATCTACAACCATGTAGAAAAAGAACTTGACCCTGCATAGCATGTGCACCTACTGTTGGTCCCACTGAACTGCCCTTCAGTATTACTTTCCCGGATTGACTCCAAACTTGTGACAACTCCCACTGCTTGGGAAAACTCAGGTTTAGTACATACCATGCACTCAACCTCATTATGTGAATCAAGACACCTATTCTGTGAACTGTCTAACCATCGGCGTGCTAATCGGTCTCACACAATCATCCTGAAACAAAGTCAACATGTGACCTCACATGTCTCTAGAACACACTCATGCCAAAGAATCTTGTTGCTCCCAGATTCTCCATGACACACACCTGAACTAGCTTTACCTTTAGTTCAGCAATACCTGTATATGTAACCCTGCAACAAGCACATCATACAGAAATAGGATAATGTAGCTAATATTATCCAACCTGGTAAAGAGAAACACAATGATCAAACCTCCATTGCCCTGCAGCTAATACAAGACCATATACCCTGATCTTCCATCTCACGTATCCATTTTCGCTTTTCTTCATCCTAAACATCCATTCGTCTCACAGTGCTTACTTCCAGCTGGCAACTCTACCCAAAACACATGTTTGGTTCTCCTTCAAGGAATCACATCCTCATCCATGCCAAGCTCCCACTGTTTCCTGGATCTACCTGTTCTGCTTCTTTAACAACTTCCTGGTTCTATACCATAAGTGAGCAATAGGTAGTGTAAAGAAGGGAAATGATGAATTTAAGAACTTACTTACACCTTCAGTCCTCCATATGGGTGCTTGAGACTCCATGACAACTAGCTGTCCACCCAAAATTTGTCTCAGTGACCGATGTCGGTCACATCTCAGTCTGCAGCCGACCGATGTTAGTTCCCTGTGATTGCCACCTTGTCAACATCAGTTTCCCCTAGCTGACGCCAGTCGTTATCTGCCCTGAGTCACCGACATCGGGCTACACATAGCCAACATTAGTCCCTGTCTGGATGCCGACGTCAGTTTTCCTGCCGACGTCGGTCTCTGTGTTTTTCTAGTGAGACATGACTTTTTCCCATGAGCTCCTTTTGGATCAAAACCTTGTCCAAATCACCCTTGCTCTGCTCAAAATTCCTCTGCATCTTGTGCTGAACTCTGTCCGTCACCTTCTCCTTGAAAACCAAGGCTTTCTTGTTCTTGTCACTAACATCAGATTCCTCAAGAAACCTCACCTTCTTCTTCTGCATACAGAAACCACGATCCATGCCTTCCAAATCTGAAAGCATACTCTTTGACTCAAGAACAAGCATCTCCTTCTTATCTATGTGACCAAGCCTATTAAACCACATCTCTGAATCTACAGCTGAAGTAGATAACCCAGAAAGAGAATCAGTAATACAAGTAGATAGATAAAGCGTACCTACTTTCTTACCTCTAGCTACAATAAGTGTACCCTTGGTAACCTTCCAAGAGTCCGCTGTGAGAGTTACTGTGCAACCCTCATCACCCAAACTTCTAACAGAAATCAAATTTCGCTCAAGAACTGGGACATGCATGACCTCCTTTAACACCCATGTGTCACCTGTCTGCAATTTCAGCTTCACTTTTCCTTTGCCAACAATCTGACAAGGCTTACCATCCCCTACACAAATTTCTCCAAAGTCTCCCTGGACATACTCATGAAAAAATTCCCTATGTGGAGATGCATGAAAAGAGGCACCAGAATCTAAAACCCAAGATTCTACTTTATCCAAAGAACATACCAGAGCATCTTGTGCAATGTAATCCGCAACATCTGCTTCTTCTCCATGTCCTTCATGCTGATCTTCACCCGATCTGTAATCTCTCTTTAAGTGCCCTTGCTTTCCACATTTCCAGCAGGTTATTCTGCCATACCTGGACTTGGATCTTCTGCCTATCTTCGACCTTGATCTCCCACGCTCTATCTTCTCTCTTGGCCTTCCTCTACCTTCAACACTCAAAGCATCTCTTGATGATTCACCTGTGCTTTTCCTGTGTATCTCTTCATTCAAGATCACACTCACAACATCATCCACTTTTAAGACTTTTGAAGGAGACACAGTATTGGAAACTGCCATTACCAAACCTTCCCAACTTTTAGGTAATGAACACAAGATTAAGAGAGCTCTAATTTCATCATCAAATACAATATTGACTGAACTTAACTGGTTTACCAAACCATGGAAATCACTAAGATGGCTATGAACAGATCCACCTTCCAACATTTGCAAATTAAATAAACGCTTCATAAGAAATACCTTATTAGAAGCAGAGGGTTTTTCATACAAATTTGCCAAAGATTCCATCAACTCCACCGTTGTCTTACACTGTGATAAGCTGGAAATCACAGATGATGCAAGACTCAATCTAATAGATCCCAGAGCCTTCTAATCAAGAACCTCCCATTCTTCATCCTTCATATCCAAGGGTTTACTATTAACCCCACCCAACGGTAAGTACAAATCTTTCTGATACAGATAGTCCTCAATCTGCATCCTCCATAATTGGTAGTTCTTGCCATTAAACTTTTCCATTCGTAGCTTACTGTCTACTGCCATTGCTCAACTCCCACTCAAACAGAAACCCTGTGAGTAACCTGTAATCAAAACACACTACCCAGATCTAAACCAATCTGTTAGTATCCCAACCAAAAGCTCTGATACCAGTTGTTGGGGGGTGGGGAAATCCAAGAACAAACACACCTGCTCTGATTCCACCTATTAAGATCTTGCTCCTCAGAAAGAGCACAGTATGATTACCAAATATAAGCAATTAAATATGCGGAAATAACCAGAAACACAAGTAACTAGAATTCACCAATAGCACAGAATATGAGAGACAATACACTATATTGTATTAACACTTTACAGAAAAGAATACTACAAAGAGCCGCCACACTCTTCCACCTTACAGAGGTTTCCCACACCTCAAGTGTACAGTAATTCTTCTCACACACACTCTCCTACACAAAAAATGGTCCCAACAACCAACTCACACACAGAATTGGTGTTCACCTCTCCAACCAGTCAGTAATAACCCTGTCGGTACACCAAGCACTCTATAGCACTTCAAGTTGATCTCCCATGAACCTGCAACCTGTAATTCAATAGACCAAACTTACATGTAGATCCCCTATGAGCTTGCAACAACCTGCAACTCAATGATCTTACAACTAGAAGGAACTCTTCCTTTCTATCTCATGCTTATACAATACATGCCAATGGGTCTATAAATAGATTCCTAACTTAAACAATAACTTAGACTCTTAATTTAGATAATTATCCTCGCAGCCCAAGACTCTAACTGGTCTTAACATGCAAACTCTTCATTCACTTAACTAACTATCCGTGAAACGAGCAGTTCTGGAACACACAAGCGACCGACGTCGGTCCCTGCTTGTCTGGTTCTGCCGACGTCGGCCGACTCCCTGTCGTCGCCAGCGGCCTTCTGCACTGGTCACGACCGACGTCGGTCCTGCTGTCGACGCTGGTGCTCCTAGATCTCAGCAACCTTTGTTCCTTCAATTTGCAAAGGGTTGAAGCTTTTAGCTCCATAACCTAACAGGCCTTTCATCCCAAAAAGTAGTTATGCCTCTAAATGCCCCTGTTGAGTTAACTGAAGCCATTTTTGGATCCTATCTAGACTCTATTTTGGACTTCTTCTAAGGTATATTATTGTATTTTAGTTTCTTGAATTGTAATGATGGATGGGAGTTTATTTTTTTGAAGATCTATAAACATTTTTTTTCAGTGAGTCATAACTCTAATATTCTAGGTAATTATTTTCATGAGAGCTTCTTGTGATGGACCTGTTGAATCTTTCCTATATTGTAAACTGATGGCCATCTGCTATGTCTTGGTTTGCTTAATTTTTCCTTATGTCTTATTTTTTTGGCCTACCCCTTTT
Source organism: Torreya grandis (assembly GCA_037957365.1). Classification (NCBI taxonomy): domain Eukaryota; kingdom Viridiplantae; phylum Streptophyta; class Pinopsida; order Cupressales; family Taxaceae; genus Torreya; species Torreya grandis. Next base: position 1,208,348 of record JARHVA010000102.1, read on the forward strand.
TATTGCACTTCTAACATTCAAGAGATGCCTATTCTTATTTTCCAACTGAGGGGTGAATGGTTCTTTATCCTTGTCTCTTCTAACAACCAGAGAAGAGAAAGATTGTTAGAGTCTTTGAAACATATATTGGTCTAATTGATTTTTTGCATTTATTTCAACTTCTTATTGAATTTCAAGAGCTATAGATTTGATTGGGGGATCTTTTTTGTTTTCACCTTCATTTTCCTCATAGGATCGGAGATATTAAAATTTATTGCTAGTGATACACAATTGTTGAGTGTCAAATGAGGCTAAAATAGGTTGAAATACACTAACCTCAATAAAAAGTGGAGTGACCTTGTCATTTTCTATAACTTTAGTTGGTGATTTCAACTATGTCTTTTCAAAGAAGATCTCTTTTGAGTGCTTGGTTATCACCTTAGGAATACGCTACTTTAATCTCATTTTTTATGGAATATGGGAGAGATGAGATGCTTTTGAGGGTTGTGTATCATCTTGTTTATGAATCTAATATTGCTTGTCCTTTATAAAAATGATGATATTTCCTTATTTAATGAAAGTTGGACATTCCCTAGTTGGGTGACCCAGTTTTTCACAACAGCCACATTTTAAAGCTGAGTTTTTGCATTTATTTTTTTGGATTCATTATCCACTGGATGATTCTAATATAATGGATGTACGTATATCTTGTTCTATGAAATCATTGATGCAAAATCTTGCATGAACTAGGCGAGTTTTATTTTTTGTGGAGAAGTCAAAAGCAATCAAATAACCCATCATTTTGGCTATATTGATGAAAACATCCTCATCCCAAAATTCCAGAGGAAGGCTAGGAAGATGGATCCATATGGCATGATATTTATTCTTTCTTATTCTAAGTCAAACCTAGGTTTCCATTTTTTTAAAAAGAGGCCAGACTTACCCAAAAACTAGGGACCACCAATAAGAATATTTACATAATCTTCATCATTATTGCATCAGATTAAGAAGAATTCATTTCTCATTGGGGATATTATAATGTCCCCTTTATCTTTCCATATTTTCGAAGCCCACATCTTGAAAGTTTTGATGTTTGGATGAGCTCCCATAAATTTCCCAACCAGGGCATTGGAAAGATCTACAACATAGTGTTCTTTAAGAGAATCAGGTTTGGAGATGTGGTACCTTTCTCCATCCTTATAGATTTTGAGCTCTTGATTTGAATATCTTTATATTCTCCAATCTTGATTTAAATCTTTACATCCCATGAGATATTGTCATTGAGGATAGGGAAAAAATTCCTCCTAGCCCTAAGAAAAGATTGGACGTCCTTGTCTACTAGTAATGTAGACCTAGCTTGTCTCTTTTTTGACACAAAATGATGCTTTAAATTCAATATTTGACCACATCTATCAGTTCCATTTTCATCTCCATCACCATCTCCACCATGTTCATTTGAATTCAGACTTCCTTCCCTCGCTCTAGCTAATTCGCTCACAGTCACCATGTTAACTACCATGAAAAAATATTATTTGTATAAAATCTCAAGAAATTTATTTCCATTTAAATATATTTATCTTAATTAATAAGTTCAAGTGTCTAAGATAAATATAAAATCCCTCATGTCAAGGTTTTTTAGAACACCCAATTTTTATGTAGGGTGATGATGCTAAGAGGCATACAAATATAGGTTAATATGGGTAATTTTTATATAATAAACTTCACAATAGAACCATATTCATTTCACATGAGGATAACCTCTTTTCTAATTCAATCTCTATTTTGAATTTAATGCTCACAACCAATCTATTGATATATGAATGGAACTGTTAAATATTTTTCCTGCCATGCACCCCACAAAGATTAGTTTCATCCACATATATTTTACACCATTTTGGCTTGAATCAAAAAGGGTTTATATAAATTTTATAAAACTTATCCATAAATAGGTTTCCAACACAATATCATAAGTGAGGGATAGAGGGATTTAAATATATATTTTTAAGAATCAAGATATTTTTGTGGTCAAATAAGATAATGGGAATGTAATTTTCTTAAAGTCATAACTTCTATGATGAAAAATACTTCACCACTTGAATAATAGTAAAACTTATAGGAATATTGATTATAATCTAGTCTATTTGATCATGAAGAGGGTTTTCAAGTGAGGAAAAGTCTCTTCATTTGATGAGAGTTAAAAAGAAGTTAATATGAGACAAATAAATCACCCCCAAATTTTATGGGGATCTTAAAATTTACAAATAAGTCATCTAATTAAGACATATTGTAAACACATTCGAGTTCCCCACATATTTGTTGGCTATGTTTTTGAAAGCCATGTTGAAACCTTTTTTGGGAAACACTTCCTTTTTCATTAAGGAGTCAACATAAATTGTGGAGTTCCTTAAATATAAGAGAGTTGAGGATGATGAAATTTTGGTTATCTTTGATGTGGTATAATTATTTAATAAGGTACTAATATTGGAGGCTTTTCATCAATGATGAAACAAAAAGGTTGGTTGCCTTTTATTTGAGATCCAAATTCTTCTCTTATAAGGGATTCATTTATGAAGAGATGGAAGGGATAAAAATGGTATCCACTCTTTCACACATAGATACAAACATATTTACGGATAAGTTTGAGGAAAAGGCTCTAATTTATTTCCCACTCAAGCATAAGTTTTTGAAAATATATGTAAATGATATTAATCTTTATTGGGAGCATGGCAAGGAAAATATTTAATAATTCCATTGACATATAAACAACTTGGTTTGGAGTATTAAGTTCATGAAGGATATTAAATTGGATAAGAGCTTACCTTACTTAGATGTTATCCTCATGAAAAAGGAAGATGGTTCCCTTGCATGAAGTGTTTATATTAAAAGTAACCATATTTGCATTCCTTTTCACATCATCACCATATTAAAAGGCATGTGTTCTCAAAACCCAAGCTGCAAGGGATTTTAGAATTTATGATGAGGATAAATTAGTGTAATATATTAGACACTTTACCTTTGTATCTAATAGAAATGGATACAAATGTGAATAAATTGTTAGGCTTTCAAACAAGAAAGAGATTGTCATGGTAATAACATGGGGTCAATCCCCCTACAGAAACTCATGTATATTTTCTTTTGTGCATTGAGTGAATATTAAACCAAACCTCAAAAATCATAATGAGATTGAATATCAAGACCAATTTTCTTCCAAAATACAAAGTAAGAGAGATACTTAGATGAAATATAAATTGAAATCTAAACTAAGGAGTAACATTTACATAATTGATCATGCTGTACCTTCATTGGGGAAATAATGAGGTCTATCTAAGAGAGGGTTAAAGAACATGCTTATGGTATACACCTTGATAGGAAGGTATAATAAATTTTAGTAGAACATTCATCAAAACCTTACATGCAATTTGTATCAAGGTCACCAAAATCTTAGCAATAGATAACCATTTATTCAAGCATTGGATGTAGGCTATAAAAATTATAAACATTCCAAAAATTTAAATAGGGAAGAGGGATTATGTTTGATCCACTCATGGAGATCCATCATTAGTAATTGATGATTTTCCATCCACTTTAGCATGTGCATTTAATGTATTCATATTGGTAGTTATAATATAATATTGTAATGACTAGTTATGTATTTATTGTTTGTCCTAAAGTAGGCCCAATATGCATCATGTACCACATCAATTTATCTATATTGGTAAATAGAGTCTATAATTCTTATATATATCCTGCATCTTGCTGATGGATCACATGTTGTGATTCAAAATATTGATGGTTAACTATTAAAAACATAATTTTTTCAAAAAATATTCTTTGTTTTTATTTTATTTATTTTTTCATTTTTAGTTGATTTTATGTTTTTTATAAAAATAAAATAATATTTTTTTTATTTTTCATTTTTTTTAAAAAATCAATAAAAATGAAAAGGTTAATTAGGTAAAAATAAACATTCATGGCCAAATTCCAACCTTGATAATGTTTTTTAAAAATGTCCATTTCGGTTTTTAAAAAAATATTTGAATTTCTTAGATGTTCTAGATGTGATGGTGAGGTCAAAACCATCCCAAAATTTTATAAAAGTTATAAAATTGAAAAATATTCCTTTACCATAATGGTTGATAAAAAAAACTCAAAATTTATAACGTTAGCTCCAAGAGTCCATTTTAGATTTATAAAAAATATATAAAACAACTTTGTAAGAATTTATGGACATGGTGGTATGGTCATAATAACTCTATGAAGCTCTTAAGGGAATAGATCTATAATTACTCAAAGTTATAAATCATTCAAAAATGTCAAACAAAATAAAATACAAGGTGAATCTTGTACACAAGCTTAGATTCCATGTTAAAGTCTATAATGGGTTTAAGATTGTGACATCCTGATTCTTCGCTAAGCAAACTTACTTGATTAGTCATGGATATTTATAATTATAAATTTCATTTAATTATTTTTAACTAAGTTATGAGTTATATGTTGTTATGGGACAATTGAATATTGCTTAGATTACATGATCACATTGTTATGAGTTAGATGTAGTGTATATTATTAAAGTATGATCATGTTGAGTTGTTATTTAAGCTATATTTTATGATGTATATATGTCATGATTTTATGGTCTAACTACCTACTTTTTATTATCTTGACATAAAAGAGACTCATCTCTTAAAGCATGATGGAGGGAAATCATCATCAGAGAGGGTGATGTAGATGGAAATATTAGGGGATGATAAAGAAATTGGCTAGAACCCTACACACACCACATTAGATAGTACATGTTATATGAACAATATAATGGTTAGCATGGTGTGTTTTGATACTATTTGCATTTAGATAGTTATTTACACATGGTTTGATAGCTTAGTTTAATGGTTATATAGAAATCATCTTGTGTGATTGTGTGTATGAACATTAATGATTTTAGAGATGTGATTTGTGTAATTAGAATAAATTCAAGATTATTGATTAATAAATTTATCATTAAATCATTATAACATTAGAGATTCTAATTTAATTAACAATTATATTGATTTTTGTAATTAGAAATAAAATGAATAAAATATGATAATTATTAGTTAGGATAAAAACAAAAAAATCTTAAAATAAATAAAAATATCTGATTTAAGGCTAAGCACCATACTCTTAAGAAAATAAAATAAAATAAATAAATAAAGGATTTTTTTTTAAAAAAGCTACACCTTTTTCATGAAAGAATAAAGATAAAGGGGAGACGAGCACAATAGAGAAAGGAATACGATAAGGAAGCATAGAGGAGAGGATAAATTGGAGAAGGAGAGAAGTTAAGGAAGAAACATGAATAGTCGAGTATATTACTAAGTAGGCAATGCATTTGATTTATATGTATATTCTCATTAATTTATGTTAATTTGATTAGGTACTTGTATATCTAAGTACACATTTAAACATATAGGATTTGCATAAAAATAAAGTGCATTGTGAAAAACTAGTAAAATATTATAGACCAACACCCTGGATAGGTAAATACAAAAATCAAATACAAATACATTATTAGAATTGTAGATATACAATGTTTTATACCTGATTCGGTTTGGAAAAACATATAGGTGAGTCATTGATATTAGATCTTAATAGAATATAAAAACCAAATATTCAACTCATCATAGGTCAAAATGCATAAATAAAATAGAATAACATTGTTGTAACATATATAATGAGGTTAAATATAGTGGAATGTAAATAAAGGAATAGAGAAATCACTATATTGTAATAATTTATTATGATACAATACCATATATATATTAATGATATAGAAGTTGCCATATTATAACCATGCAATATGATAATATAGGTAGAAGATATATTGAAGGTAAAATGGAAATTACAATGATTTTAAATAAACTAAAATAAAAATATCATTGTTGTATAAACCTATAAACCCAATGACTATGTACATTAACTTATACAATGATTTACATATATGGAAAACTATATTTTTGTTGAACAGAATAGTTATTTATAAAAACTTCATAAGTAATTATCTAAATTGATCGCCTTGTATATATTATACTAAATATACATGGCAATTTCAAGATATGGACCAAACTTCTACTTATAAGAATGTAAGAATTAGGTATGTGTATATACACAGTTTGTAGTTATGATACAACTAAACCAACAATTTTTTTATATTCTCTAATAAAAACTTAAGAGTGAATGAATTTATTTCCACTGAATGGATTTAAGAGTGAATAAATATACTTCTAAGAGAAATAAATATAAATGAATGGATCTAAGAGTGAATGAATATATTTTAGAGTGAAATAAATGAATATAACTAAACAAACAAATGGATTTAAGAGTGAATGAATATATTTCTGAATTATATTTAGTATACTTGATATTGTAGTAAATATTAATCTAGATATCCTAGTTTATTAAGAGTTAATATTATAATTCCAATATACTTAAGAGTTATATAATCATCGGTCTTAGTGAATGGATATAATATAGATATATATTAAGAATTAAAATCTATAAAATATATTTTAATATAAATCTCTGATCTATTGTTGAATATGTCGCTATATTAAGATATATCATTTATCTTTAATGTAGATTATAAATTTACTCTAGGATGTGTGTCTATATGGATGGAATTTTAACATGAGTATATATATAAATATAAATAGAGATTATGTAAAAATGGATCAATGGAATTGATCTTATACCAAGATATATGAGACTATTCTTAACCGGATATAAGAAATTACAAATGTATGGTAGTCATAACTAAATGATGATTTGACAGGGAAAATAAATAACCTCAAACTTGAATAAGATGAATTATTTATTAATATTCCAAAAAAAATATGAATTATAATTGATATTCAATCTATTCTGTTAAATGATTGTTAAAAACCTTATTAAAATATTATTTAGAAATATAAATGACTATAGGCATTTATATGCAATAATTATTTATTATTAGAGAATATATGTAAAGTACATACTAAGAGTAGATTGATTTATACATATGTAAATGTATATATAATATGTATTGGTATATGGTGGTGTATACCTATATTTCTATTAACTATTATAAACTAAGTCATCAACTCTGGAGGAGTAACACTCTATCTATAGATCTACACAGATTCTTAAAACATACTAAGACATATAAATGAGGTATCATATTCAAACAAAATATAATTAGGATTATGAGACTTTAATTCTTGAAATTGTTATAATTGGTTATTTGTTTAGAGTATTTGAACTAAAAAACAATGGACTATGATATTATTGGAAGTCATAGAGTGTCTTTTATTGGAAACTACTTATAAGAATTAGAAAATTCTAGTTTAAATGCATAATGTACCAGAGGATATAAACTATAATTATTATACTAAATTATTTATATGATATTATGATATTCATTCATATTTTTGATGGGATGAATATATGGATTAGATTATTCTTGTGCTTGACATATTTTATGATTACTAGTAAGATGTAATTTGTATAAATCTATGGGTTATACTATGTTAACCAAATCTCATATTGTCAATCTGAATAAGGATTGAGATATATTTCATTAGATTACTAGCATCACAATGCAAAATAAAGGTAATCTGATCAAGTGGTATCTATGAATTTGACTAATATTATAGATCATTAAGTAATGTTAGTGAGACATTGTCATTTTATGGGTATGATTTACATGTTTATATAATATCTTAATTAGAATGAGATTTTTTATGATACAACACATGTTTAGTTTTATAAATCATATAACACATGTTTAGTTATATAAATCATACAGCACATGTTTAGTTTTATAAATCATATAGCACATGGGTACTAGTTTATCTCTCTAGATTTATGCACCATTACTATCTACTCATCCATGAAGCGATGGTCATTCCCTGATAGGGAATTGTGTGAAGGATTGATGGTCCATGGTTGGTGTGGAAAGCGCTCGAATGATACTTCCCCTCCCTATAGTAGTAATTACTTGGAGACAACACTTGAAATTGCCACAAATAGTAGAGTTCAAGGAACTTATGCTCTGTGGAGACATATATATATTATTGTATTTATTATTGAAATATTATCATGATAAGCTTCAATTACTTACTTATTGTATATTGATAATAGTGGTTGTATGCTTGTACCAACTATGGCTAGATATCTATAATTACCTTTTGTAATAAATTGTGATGTGTTTTTTATGATGATAGTGATCAATGATGTATGATGCCGCATGCTTAATTTATAGTTATCACATTTAGAGTATTTTATATGGCCACTAATTATATTCTTGTAGTGTAATATAATTAAAGAATATATTATTAATTTATAAAAAAAATACATGTTTATAAGTAGATATTAGTGGAGATGTTACATGTGGTATCAGAACTATGGCTCAAACTCTAGGACCTAATGAGTCCACTAACATTTTCATATCCTTCTATTGACATAAAGGAGGATGGTGAAAGCTAGAGTATCCAAATAGGGTTTATCAAATGTCAATGATAGTAACCCTTAGTTTGATCCTAACTAAGCAAGTAACAAAGTTGGATCATATTCTCATAGCCATGAATGAGACAAGGGACTAGATTATAGCCATAGAGCAGGTAGTTCATGGAGATGAAGAAGAGGAACATTAGTAATAACCTAAAGAACATCCCACTGAGTGTGAAAACCCTCAAGATACGAGAGCTCAGGTAGTTATAGAGTTGGATAGAGATATGAAAAAGGTGAATCCACCTAAGTTTGATAGAACTATTCTAGGTGATGAAACTGAAGCATGGATGACTAAGATGGAGAAGTATTTTAAAATTCAAAACTACTCTAAGATCACTAGAGTAGTATGGGGAGCATACCAATTAGTTGGTGAGGCAGCTACGTGGTGGGCCAATAAGAGGTTGGAAATGAACCTTAACTCAACCACCACTACTTGGGATAAATTTATGATATTATTCAAGTTATGATGGCTTCCACAACTTTATTTTGATCATAAGCTCATAGATTTATAGAATATAAATTAAGGAGACTTATTAATGACTAAGTAATAGGAACAACTCACCAAAATCATAAAGTATGTACCTCAGTACTAGGCAAATTAGAGGTTCAAGATCATGAAGTTTACCATGGGATTGAAAACCCAGATTGGTGTAGAGGTGGATGTCCATGGACCGTCTACATGGACCAAGTCTTTGAAAAGGAAATCAAATAGAAACACAAGATGAATTTTGTTGCACAGGCTAGGGATAAGTTCAATAAAAATTTCATAAGTTCTAAGTCAACTTTAAAAAATAATAATTATAAATAGAGGAGTGGAGACTCCAAGAATTAGTTCACAAGCCAAAATTCTAAATTTAACAATGGGTCAATAAATAAGAAACCAGCCAATGGTTTCAAATGTGGTTTTAAGGGAAACCAATAAAATGAAAAGAAAAGACCACCTGAAGGTTGATTCATTTGTGGAGATGACCATTACGCTCATGAATACACTTAGGAAAAGTCAAATAACAAAGTTCATATTACTCAATAGGGTAGTTTACAACAGTGTATTCATGCAATAGTTGATAATCAATAAGTCAAATTTCAAGCATCACCCATAGAGCTATTAGGTATTTTATTTAAACATCTATTTGAGATTTTTATAGATATAAGGGATACATAATGTTTTATATCTCCTAAAATACATTGTAAGTTTTGTATAAGTGTTAGAGTAATGGAAAATACATGGTCAGTACAATATGTGAATGACTTAAAAGTCATGGTTAACAAGTGTTTAGTTAAAGTAGAGATTAGGTTATCTGAATTCACAATAGTAGTGGATCTGTATGTAGCACTACTATGTTATATTATGTGATCTTAGGAGTTAATTGGATTATGAAACATAAGGCCAAAGTTGACTACTACTTAAAGAAGGTTGAATGTCTAAATGATTGTAGAAATCAGACATAAATTCAGGGTGAGAAAAGAGAGTTAAGGTTTAAGAAAAGTTATATAATGAAACTCAAGAGGGATCAAGGAAAAGGGTGTAAAACATATATCTTCAAGATAAATGAAATGGATAAACCTAAGGAAATATATCTCAAATATTATCCATTCCCCACAAATTTTTATGATGTTTTTCCAGAAGAATGATTGATATTGCCTCATATATATGAGTTTGATTTCTCTATTGATATCATACATGGATCAAAACCACAATCTAAGGTACCATACAAGATGATAACCACTGATTTGGTTGAATTAAAGGCTCAACTCTAGGAATTATTGTCTAGGGGGTTGATCAAGCCAAGTGTGTCACCATGGGCATAACTAGTTGTCTTTGTCAAGAATAAGGATGGCACTCTTCAACTTTGCATTGATTATAGAATGTTAAACAAGGCAAATATCAAAAATAGTTATCTGCTACCTCATATACATGATCTTTTAGATCAAATGTGAAGATCAACAATATTTTCTAATATTTATCTTAGAGTGGGATACCATTAACTGAGGATAAAGGATGAGGATATTCTGAAGACAACATTTAAAAAAAATTATGGGAACTATGAGTTCATAGTGTTACCATTTGGGTTGATAAATGCATTGACAACATTCATGAATCTCATGAATAATGTATCTAGGGATTATCTAGATCATTTTGTTTTGGTCGTTCTTGATGACATTCATATATACTCTAATAATGGAGAGGAACATCTTCAACATTTGGAACTAGTTATGCAACAATTATCTGGAAAAATGTCTAAGTGCATTTTTTTAGGAGAGAGTGTAATATCTCAAACATATTATCTCTATAGATGTTATCTAAGTAGATCTGAGATAGATAAGAGCCATTATGGAATGGTTGGTGCTAAAGAATGTGCACGAAGTAAAATTTTTTAGGGAATTATCAAGGTATTATAAGAAATGCATTATAAATTTTTCCAAGATAGCTAATCTAATTGTTTCTTTACAATGTAAGAACCAAAGTTTTATCTTGTCAGAAAAGTGTGAAGTAGCTTTTCAAGAGTTAAAAAGAAGGCTTACTTCAACACTAGTGTTAAGAGTTCCCAAACCCAAATGGTTAATTTTCAGTGATCGTAGATGCGTTAGGAGATCAAATAAGAGTCATTATGTAAGATGGTGTAATAGTAGCCTATTAATCAAAGAACCTAAAGCCTTAGGAGGTGAGTTATGCCTCTCATGACCTGAAACTTGTACCAATTATACATGTTTTGTAAGTGTGGTGGCATTACTTGTTGGAAAAACTATTTGAGCTCAAGATTCATAACTTAGGACTCAAGCACATGTTTACCCAACCAAATTTGAATGCTTGTCAGAGATGTTGGATAGATTTCTTTTTTTATTATGATTTCAATATCAACTATATCAAAGGCAAGGAAAATAGATTAGTTGATGCCCTAAGTCATAGAAGGTACATATCATCCATGGATACTATTAAGAATACTTTCAAATATTGAGTGATTAAATTCTTACCAAGAGATGAATTTTATGACTAGGTTAGAAAAGCATTATTTGAGAATACTCAGAGCCCTAGGTATAAATGATTTAAATTGGAGAGTGATGGTATTTTATGTTACAATAGAAGGATGTATGTTCTAGATCGAGAGAATATATGGATCACGATGCTAAAGGAACTACACAATGCCCCATATTCAAGACATCCAAGAGTAACTAAGCTCATGGTAGAAATTAGACCACCATATTTTTTGGAAGGGAATCAATAAAGATGGAGCAGACTATGTGTCACATTGTTTGGAATGTCAGTGAGTGAATACTAGACATATGTATTTGAATGAGTTATTATATCTACATGATATAGCATAATAGAAGTGGTAAGTGATCAATATGGGATTTGTCCAAGGTTTATTGATGTCATAAAATAGGCATGATATGATCTTGGTAGTAGTTGATAAACTAACCAAGGTGGCCCATTTTATACTAGTTAATTTGATAGATGATGCACCTACTCTTGTAAATAGGTTTATAAAGGAGTGTATCAATTACATAGATTCCTAGAGAATATCACTTCATATTATGATCCAAAGATGACTTTTAGGTTTTGGGTAACTTTGCATTTAACTTTGGGTACACAACTAAATTTTAGCACTACATATCACCCTGAGACTGATGGTTAGATTAAGCAAGTTAATCAAGTGTTAGAGGATATTATTCAAATGTGTTGTATGGATTAGTAATACAAGTGGGAGGAATATATTTATCTGTTTAAGTTTGCATACAATAATTCATACTAATTAGCTTTGAAGATGGAACCATTTAAGACACTGTATAGAAGAAGGTACAGGACACCAATCAATTGGGATAAGTTAGAGGAAAAAGTAGTCTTTGGACCTGAGATGATTTCAAAAATAGAATAACAAGTCAAATTAATCAATTAGATATTGGCTGATGCCAATGATAGACAAAAGAGTTATGTTGATCTAAAGAAGATAGATAGGCAATTTTTAGTGGGTGATAAAGTGTTCTTGCAAGTTAATCCATAACAAAGCTTGATTAAATTTGGAAAGTTAGTGAAATTTTCACCAAGATATGTGGGACCATTTGATTTATTATAAGTGGTCAATCTTGTAGCGTATAGTATTACATTGCCACCATCCCTAACTATATTGCATAATATCTTTCATGTTTCTTATCTTAAAAAGTATATAGTTGATCCTACACATGTGTTGGATTGGAATGATTTGCAAGTTCTAGATCCCAAGGTGGTCATGGTAAAATTAATCAGATTAATTGACACTCATAAACTTCATTTGTATAATAGATATATGTCATAGTGCAAGGTCTTGTGGGACCAATACTCTAAGGATAATTCTACTTAAGAAGACTATGATGAGTTCTACAGGCTATTTCTATATTTATTTGCTTGATTTAATACTTTATACTATGTTATTTTTCTGTTAAATGATTGTTTTAATTTAAAACTTATGATTGAATAAGATTCATCTAGGATGATGACTAGTTTTAGGGGTTAAGGGTGTTACATCCCAATTTATCTCTAAGCAAACTTACTTGATTATCCATAGATATTTATAGTTATCAATTTGATTTAGTTATTTTTAGCTAAGCTATGATTTATATGCTATTATGGGATAGTTTAATATTGATTATATTACATTATTACATTGCTATGAGTTAGCTATAATGTATATTATTATAATATGCTCATATTTAGTTGTTATTTTAGTTATATTTTATGATGTGTATATGTCATTATGTTATGGTCTAACTACCTACTTGTTGTGAGTTTAATGCAAGGGAGACTCATCCTTCAGATAGGCAGACATAGGAGGAGAAATTATAGAAGAAGGAGAAAATTCAAGGAAAAAATAGGAATAATCAAGTATACTGTTAGGTAGGCAATGCATTTGATTTCTGTGTATATTATCATTAAATTATGTTAATTTGATTATGTGCCTATGTAGTTAAGTAGAGTTTTAAACATATAGGATCTACATAAAAATAAAGTGCACTGTGAAAAACCAATAAACTATTAGAGACCAACACCCTACATAGTTAAATACAAAAATCAAATATAAATGCAATAGCAAAATTGTAGATATACAATGTTTTATACCCAATTTGGTTTGGAAAAACATATAGTTGACTCATTGATATCAGATATTAATAGCATATAAAAACCAAATATTCAACTAGTTGCAGATCAAAATTCACAAATAAAATAGAATAACATTATTGTAACATATACAATGATGTTAAATATAGAGGAATGTAAATAAAGGAATAGAGAAATCACTATATTGTAACAATTTAATATGATACAATACCATATAGAAGTCATCATATTATAACCATGCCATATGATAATATAGGTTATTAGATAAATTAGAGGTAAAATGGAAATTAAAACAATGTTAAATAAAATAAAATAAAAATATCATTGTTGTATAAACCTAATGACTATGTACATTGACTTATACAATGATCTGCATATATGGAAAACTAAATTGTTGTTGAAATAAATAGTTATTTATAGCAACTGTATAAGTAATTATCTAAATCAATCTAGTTATCTATATTATACTAAATAAACATGGAGATTCCAAGATATGGACCAAACTTCTAGTTAGAAGAATGCAACGATTAGGTATGTATATATACATAGTTTGTACTTATGATACAACTAAACCCAAAAAAAAATTATATTCTCTGATAAAAAATTAAGAGTGAATAAATTTATTTATAGTGAATGGATTTAAAAGTGAATGAATATATTTCTGAGTGAAATAAATCTAAATGAATGGATTTAAGAGTGAATGAATATATTTTCAAGTGAAATAAATGAGTATAACTAAACCAATGAATGGATTTAAGAGTGAATGAATATATTTATGAATTATATTTAGTATAATTGATATATGTAGTAAATATTAATCTAGATATCCCAGTTTATTAAGAGTTAAGATTATAAATCCTAATATACTTAAGAGTCATATAATCATCGGTCTTAGTGAATGGATATAATCTAGATATATATTAAGGACTTAAAATCTATAAAATATATTTTAATATAAAGCTCTAATCTATTGATGAATATGTTGATATATTAATATATATCCTTTATCCTTAATATAGCTTATAAATGTACTTTGGGATGTGTGTATATATAAATGGACTTTTAACATGAGTATATATATAAATATGAATAATTTTTATGTAAAAAGGGATCGATGGAATTGATCTTGTAATAAGATATAGGAGAATATGCTTAGACAAATATAAGAAACTATGAATGTTTGGTAGTCATAATTGAATGATGATTTGATAGGGAAAATAAATAACATCAAACTTGACTAAGATGATTTGTTTATAAATATTCTAAAAATAATATGAATTATAATTGATAGTCAATCTATTCTGTCAAATGATGTTGAAAATCTCATGAAAACCTTATTTAGAAATATAAAAGACTGTATAAATTTATATGTAGTAATTATTTATCATTGGAGGACATGTGTATAGTACATACTAAGAGTAGATTAATTTGTATAGATGTACATGCATATATAATATGTATTGGTATATGGTGGTGTATGCCTATAGTTTTATTAATTGTTATAAACTAAGTCATAGAATCTGGAAGAGTAGGACTCTAACTATAGATCTACATAGACTCCTAAAACATTTCAAGATGTATAAATGAGGTATCATATTCAAACAAAACATAATTAGGATTATGAGACTTTAATTCTTTAAATTGTTATAATTGATTATTTGTTTAGATTAGTTAAACTCAGAAACAATAGACTATGATATTATGGAATCTCATAGAGTGTTTTTTATTCGAAACTAATTATAGGAATTATAAAATTCTAGTTTAAATGTAGAGTGTATTACTAGGTATAAACTATAATTATTATGCTAAATTATTTATATGATATTTTGAGATTCATTCATATGTTTGGTGGAATAAATGTATGCATTAGATTATTCTTGTGCTTATCATGTTTTATGATTGCTAATAGGATGTAATATGTATGAATCTAATGGTTATACTATGTTTATTGAATCTTGCATTGTTGATATTGAGTAAGTAGTAAGACATATTTCACTAGATTAGTAATATCATAATGCCAGATGAAGGTAATCTTATCAAGTGGTGTGTATGAATTTGACTAATCCTATAGATCATTAATTATTAAAAACTTTGGACAAAGAAATGTTAGTGAGATATTGTCATTTTATGGGTATTATTTACATGTTTGTGTGATATCTTGATTAGAATGAGATTCTTTATGATACACCACATGTTTAATTTTAAAAATCATACAACATAATGATACTAGCTTGTCTCTCTAGATTAATGTATCATCACTATCTACTCATCCATGAAGGGAGGGTCATTCCCTAATGGTTAATATTTCATGGGATCAATATTCCATGGTGGGTGTGGAGAAGTGCTTGGATGATACTCTCCCTCTCCACAATAGTACTTGGAGATGACACTTGAGATTGCCACAGATACTAGAGTCTGGAGAACTTACATTCTATGGCAACATGTATCTTATATATGTACATTGTATTTTATTTATTATTTAAATATTATCATGATGAATTATAATTACTTAATTATTATACATTGATAATAGTGGCTATATGATTTTATCAGTCATGGATGGATAGCTGTAATTACTTTTTGTAATCAATGATGATGTATTTCTTATGATGATAGTGATCAATGATGTATGATGTCACATGTTTCATTTACAATTATCACACTTAGAGTATTTTATATGGTCACTAATTATATTTTCATGGTTTAATCTAATTAAAAAACATGTTGGTTTATAAAAAATCACATATTTCTAGGTAGATCCCAAAGCGGATGTTATAAAGATATTTAAAACAAACATAAGACATTCAACCATAAAGCATGCATACTTGTAAATACTAAAATAAAATAAAACTTATATTTTTAATGTATAATTAATAATAAATATATTAAAATACAGTTCTGAAGGATCATCAATGGCCCTCCTCATAGGATTATTAAAATGATAAAATAATCATCTAAACTTTCACCATACCCTCAAGTTCATTATACAATGAGTAAGTAAATTTGATGTTTAGATTAAGTCTCTATATTTTAGGGATATTATATGAAATTAGTCAAACCATGATTTTAGGATAACTAATAAATAGATATTAATATTAATAAATAGCTTATAAATATTTTTTTACACATAAGTTGTAGATAATATGTGCAAATAAATGTTTACTTATCTATAGGAATAGTTTTACAAGTGCATTTGAGACAATATAAGAGTGCATCTTATAATATAGACTCACAATATTATATATTAATTTTCTTGCCTACCACACTCCAATGTATTTATAGCACTAATATGAACCTAGTTATGGAGTTTGGCCTTAAATTATGATAGGGGCATGTCAATGATTTTATCACATCTTTTATATGATTTAATTTTTGAGATGTTTGTATTTTTAAATTTCATTTTAATTTTTAATTTTATGTTATTTTATAATTAATGATATCATATTATAAATAAGTTTTAAATTTTTTATTAAATGTAATAAGTGATGGTGCAAATAATTTGCACGTGTACACTAGTCACTTGTGTCACTGCCTTCTATAATCTAAATAAGTGTTGATGAAAATATTAAATATAATAAATGATGGTAAAAATATTAAATATGCACCTATAAGTTATTTTCATGTGTCATCACCTTTTCTAAGTGACACCATTAGTATGGCTAATAAAACTATGAGAGATAATTAATTGTACTTTTGTTATTATATTGGTTATAAGAAATTATATTTTTGATATAGTTTGGTATTAGAGTAGGTGAAATGAGATCAAAGAGAAGTGATAATTTTATGAAGGAGCCTCAAGCACTCAAATTTATTGTAATTGAAATGAGAAACACATAATTGATTTATTCTTCATTTTTTTCTAGATCTTTTTTTTTCTTTTTTTAAAGAGTTACAAAGCATTCCAAAACTTACTTCAAGGATATAAATCTATCATAGTCATATATTAGAGGAAGACATTAATTCTAATTGTAATAATTCCAATGTTTCCATTGGAAATATTTAAACTTAAATTGATTGAAAAATAGATCAAAGAAAGAGTGAGAAGAAAAGAATGGAGAACACAATTGCAATCAAATTCTTCTTCTTCATGTATGCAAGATTCAAGCAACACAATAATTTTATTATTTTGATTTCTTTCTTTATTTACTAAGACCAGATATAAAAAATAGAATATACAATTATATTTTCCTCTTATTAAAGGGGATATTTTTTTTGACATTTTATAGAGATTGTTTTTCAAAAAAATCATAACCACCATGAAGACGGGTTTTCTCCTATCATAGGTGTATGATTCAAACAATTCTTCAGTCATTAGAAATAAGTCTTCAATAAATTTTATAAATATGGTCACACTATGGATTATGAGTAGTATAAAGGATATATTGTGATTCAAAGTTGGCCTTATGAAACTAATTTTTAATAAATAAAAATTGTACGTGATTTTTGAGAAAAAATGAAATATTTTATTCCAAGTAATAAAATCAAGTACTGTAAATTTAATAATATAAATAAACAATTTTCTCAAGTTTTTTTTAATCAAAAAAATGGTGCAAAAAAAGGAGGAGAAAGAGAAGGAGAAGGAGCAACAACAGATTCAGGGGAATACATAGTATCATAGTTCATGATTGGGAAACAACCCCATTTCAAGCCATCAATGTCAGGAGCAAAATTAGTAGGAAATCATGGTAAAAAGGATCGAAAGAAAGTTTTGTAATCAATTTTTGAAGAAGAAATAAATTGATGGAGTGAAGAAGCAAAGAAGTGAAATCAAGTAAATTAAGGGTTAGCTAGAAAGGGAAATTATTGGGGAATCAAGCCCCTATTTTGAAAGAGGATGAAGAAGAAAAATAGTCTTTTATTTCTAGGAGGGAGGTCCCCTTGCATATCCAAAAGAAATTTTTGGTTCTCTAAAAACAATTTTGGCATTAGATAATCTTGAAGCTCCTATAGATAATTTGTTGGAGGTTTTGGGGGATGGAATGAGGATTGGAGAAGCTAGGGTTTTGGAAAGGGATTCAAATCATTTTTAGGCTAAGATTAAATTATTATCAAATTATGCCCTAATTTGTAAATGTATAAAAAAATGGCCTACGATAGGAGCTATTGAAATTTGGATTAGTGAAAATTAAGTTTTAGTTGCTTCAATAAGTTTTCTTCCTAAAGGGTTTTTTTATGGTAGTTTTTCATTTTCAGGAAGAGAAAGAAAAGATTTTGAATAATAATTTATAGTATTTCAATGGAGTTGGATTATGGTTACAAAAATGGATCCCTAATTTTGATCCCTTGAGGACTCAATAAGTGAGTTATCCGATTTGGATAAGATTATATGGGCTTCCCTTAGAATATTGGAGTGAAGAGTGTTTGGCAGCCATGGGAGGTTTGGTTGGTTAGGTGATGGAAGTAGATGAAAATTCATTGAAAGGTGGAAGGGTAGCCTATGCTAGAGTTAGAGTTGCTCTTGATTTGGATAAATAAATTCTAGAATAGATTCTATCAAAATGAAGGGAAGGTTTTGGTAACAGAGGATTGATGTTTAAAAAATCTTTTCAAATATAATAAATATCATCAATCAGGCCACATTCATAAATTTTTCAAGAAAGATAGGAGTTCTCCTCAAACTAAATCTTTGAACATAATGCCTAAATGGAGATCAAAAAAGAAACAAGGGGGTTAGGTTATAGGAACGGAATAAGCCATGCAAATTGAGGAATAGGGAAAGGAGAGAGAGGAAGCTTGAAAAACTCAGTCTCAAAAAATACGTGAAAATAGGAGTTGATGGAAAAATTGGGTGTCATAGAAATAATTTCACTGGCTATGATGCTGAAAAGTTGTGACTTTATTGAATAAGAATCTCGATCAATTAGATCTCTTGTTAAAAAAATCAACAAAATTCAAATGATAAAATTGGTAAGGAGTAAATAGTTGTAGGAGATAGAGAGGTAGTTGTTGCAGAAGATCTTTCAACTTAAGAAGGAGATTTGGAGGAAGATTCTGAAGGGGATTTGAATTCAAGAGAAGTGCTTTCTATTTCCCAAATTCAATGTTCTCTTTCTTATCCTAATTGGGGTCCAAGGAAGAGATTGGGAATGAAATCCAAAAAAGATAAAGTATCATGTGAAATTTTCGAAGGTAAACAAGGAAATTTAGAAGTTTTTGTTGATGTTGCAAGGTGGGGCATTTAATTCCCTCTTTTGTAATCATGAATGTTATATCTTGGAATGTTAGGGGTCTAAATGCCCCTAACAAAAGGTTCTTGGTAAATAATCTTCTTAGTGTGGAAAAACTAGATGTTTTAATGATTTAAGAGACTAAATTAAGTTTTGAGAAAGCAGAGGGTTTGATGAAAATAGTTTGGTAGCATTGACAAGGGCTCTTTGTGGAAGTTGTGGAAGCTTCAGGAGGTTTGGAAAATTTATGGTCTCCTTTTAAAAAAAAAATAGTTTTGGAGGAATTAGGGAATAATTAGTAGTTGTGTACATTATCTAATTTCAATTTAGATATTCAATTTTTGATGTTGAATAATTATAGTCCTCAAGGGGCTTCTCTGAAATCTCTTTTTTGGTCAAAAATTTATAAAATTTTGAGCAATTTTTGGCTGGATAAAATTATTTTGGGTGGATATTTTAATTCTATTCTAAATGATAGATTAAAAAGGGGGCTATTCAATCTAGTCCTCAAGCCTCTCATGGTTTTGATTTATTTATATCAAATAATAATCTTAAAGATGTGGAACCCAAAATAGGTTCGTTTACTTGGAATAATAGGAGGTTATGTCTTGATAATATTTTAGAGCAATTGGATAGATTTTTGATCTTCTCTCAATGATGTCAGAGTAAGTGGAAGGTAGATAGTGAGGTTTTATCTCAATCAGGATAGGATCATTAGATGATTACTTTAAAAATTGAATGTGACAATCTCCCAAAAAAAATGTTCATTTAATTTGAATTAACATGGTTAAGAGACTCTTTTCTTTCTATGTTAATTTAACATTGGTGGCTTCAGTGTCCTTTGCCTCTAGGTTATTTGATGTATCAAATGTGCAAAAGGCTTCAATTCATTAAAGGTAAGCTAAGAAAATGGAATGGAGAGCACTTCAAGAATATTTTTTAGGAAAAATTGAGGATTGAATCAGAATTACATAGTCTTAATGAGTAAGTTTTTAGGTTGGGAATGGGTGCTCAGGCTTATGTTCTAGAAAAGTCATTGGTAAAGGAATATGAATAATTATTGTTTAGAGAAGAATTTTTTTGGAAATAAAAATCTAGGGAGAAATGGTTGAAAGATGGTGACAAAAACTCATAATTTTTTCATCTTTCAATTAGATCCAAAAGAAAGGTTTCTAAGATCACTTGTATTATTTATATTCAAGGAGTGCTTTTGGAATCCCCAAAGGAAATTAGAACTGAAGCAGTTCAATTTTTTCAAAGGTTGTTAAATGAAGATGATAGATCAAATTGGGAAGCTCAGAGATTCTTTTTGTCTTTAGTGCCACCTTTGATTTCAGAAGCTATGAATGATAAGCTTATGGCCCCTTTTTATTTAGAAGAAATCAAAATGGTAGTCTTTTTTATGGAAAAGGATAAAGCTCCTAGTCTTGATGGCTTCCCAATGACCTTTTTTCAATCCTTTTGGGATATTATGGGAGAAGATGTATGGAAAATGGTGAAAGAATATAGAAGTAAGAGGAAAGTGGATCTTGATTTGAATTTTACCATTTTATCTCTAATTGCTAAAGGGGAATCTCAGTCTTCTTTCAATGATTTTAAACTAGTGGATTTGTGCAATATGGTGTATAAGATAATTCTTAAAGCCATAGATAGTAGACTCAAACCTTTGCTGGAAAAGCTAATATTTAAATAATAAGTTGGGTTTGTTCTTTGTAGAAATATTTAAGAAGGGATAATAGCGGCTCATGAAATTATTCATTCCCTCTCTCATAATCATCATAAAGGTATATTAGTGAAGATTGATATAACAAAAGCATATGATCGGGTGAACTGGAGGTTTTTGTTTAATATTCTCAAGAAGTTTGGCTTCAGGTCTGATATGTGTGACTAGGTTTTTAGTTATGTTTTGGGTCCTAGATTTTTTATTTTGATCAATAGTAGTCCAACAATTTTTTTTAAGATCTCTCAAGGTTTAAGGCAAGGAGATCCCCTTTTCCCATTCCCCTTTATTTTTATGGTTGAGGTGCTAGGTAGAGCAAGTGGATAGACTAAAGTTAGTGGTAAATTATAGGTAATTCAAGTAGTGGATAGTATGGACAGTCTTACTTATCATCAATTTGCAAATTATATGTTTCTATTTTAAGAGGCCACAATAGAAGAAGCTAAAGAATTAAAATGGATTTTGAAAAAGTATGAAGAAGCATCAAGTCAGAGTTTGAATGAAGGTAAATCTAAAATTTATTTTTTTAAGTATGATAAGATGGAACTGAATAATCTTGTTATAGTTTTAGGTTTCAAAATTGGTAAGCTTCCTAGCAAATATTGAGGGGTGCCTTTATTTATGGGGGAAGGTAAAGCTAGTTTATGAAAAGAATTGATTGATAAATTTAAAGTGTGACTAGTTTCTTGGAAAGGTAAGTGATTCTCTTTGGTTGGTAGAATAAATCTCATCAAGGTAGACCTAGGAGCTCTCCCTGCTTATTGTTTTTCTATGTTTCATCCCTCAGATCAAGTTTTAAAAACTATGAATAAAATAATTGAAATATTTTCTCTGGTAAGGAATTGGTGAAAATAAAAAGATTCAATCGATGAAATGGGAAAAAGTTTGTAAGAGAAAACATAGAAGTGGAGAAGGAATTAAAAAACTTCAACTTCAAAATTTAACCCTTGGGTATAGATTGGTATGGATGATGGTGACTCATTCAGAAAATCTATGGTGTAAGTTACCTTGATCTAAATATTTGGGATCTAAGACATTAGAGAGTATTATATCAATGGGTAATCCACCTAGAGGCTCCCATGCTTGGAATTTTATGCTAAAATGTAGATCGATTATATCCCAACATGTTTCTTGGATGGTAAATAGTGGAAGGAATGTGGATTTCTGGCAAGATTCCTAGAATGGGCATCACCCTCTTGAATAAATATTTGAAGGGGCAAAAATTAAAGATTTTTTGAAAAATCTTTGGGGATATAAGGTGGCTGATTATTTGGAACTTTGCCCAAATGTGTTGAGACCAGGATGTAATTGGAAAAGATTCACTAAACTTCCAATTTGATAGGTGAAAGTAAGGGCTCTAAAACAAAGGCTTGTTCAAAGTAAAGTTTTTTAAAATAATAAATAAGATTAGTTGCATTGGATTAGAGTGAAAATAGGTTCATATATAGTGAAACTTGGTTATCAGATGGCTAAAGAGGTGGATGTGTTTATGGATTGGGATAATTTGATATGATGGGGTAAATAAGGGTTACAAAAATATGGGGCCTTTGCTTGCTTAGTAGTACAAAGTCACAGTTTGACTCAAGATAGAATCAAAAAGTTAGGTTTTATAGGGCCTTCAATATGTTGCATGTGTAAAGAGGAAGAAGAAATAACAGATCATATCTTGTTGAATTATTATTTTACTTGGTGTTGGATTTGGTTATGTAATAAGTTTAATTGGTCTTGGGTTTGCCCTCCTACACTTTATCAAGACTCTTATTCTTAGTTAATTGGAGATGTTAAGCATTTACTTTACAATTTGTGAAGATGTAGTCCAACAATTATAATAGGGGAATGCTCAAATTTTTGAAGAAAGAGAATGTCCTTTGCATTTATTTTTAAGAGAGATGGAGTTGGCCATTTAAAAAGTAGTTTCTTTGTAATTGAAGAGGAAACAAGTTTTTTTGACATAATGGGATATGAAAATGTGTGAAAATTAGAACAAAAATATTCATCCCCCCATTAAAGGGTTAATAGTAGATAAGAAAAAAAAAGAAAATTAGAGATGGGGCAACCTAGATTCCTCCATAACCAGGTTAGTTTAATCTAAATTTTGATGGGACCTGTCAGGGAAATTCAAGAGCTTTAGGTGCAAGTTGTGTAATTAAATATTATAGTGGCTCTTTCATAAGAGCTATTTCACTCAAGATTATTGATGAAACATATAATGAGATAGAAGCTCAATCTATAGTAGTTGGAATTGATTTGTCCTTAGAATGTGTAATAACTTATCTATAAATCGAAGGTGATTCTCAAGTCATAATTCAAGCCTTATGAGGGAAAAATCCAAATCTTGGAAATTGGAAAATATTCTCTCTTTAATATGACATAAATTGAGTTTATTTTAAATTTGAAGATGTTCACATTATTTATTGGGAAACTAATAAAGAGGCAGACTTCATAGCTAATGTGGGTATAGACCAAGAGGAGGTCAGGATTGACAATACCAAGGATAAATGGCAAGATTGTGTTGGGGTAGTATTGGTGCCCCTTTGAGAAGTTTAATCCCTATCATAAGTGACTTAAAATGTGATGAGGGTTTATTTTGGAGGTCTATCATTGGCCTTACAAAGGGTGATTATGGAGGCATTTATGATTATAATAATGGTTTGGCTACGGATTTGATGGGATTTTATCATGATTTGTATGAGTTAAATGGGAGAAATTTTATCTCAGTTGTGGCTACCACTTTTTGAAATTATGTTTTGGGGTGATGGGTTGGTTTGTATTTTCTAGATGGAGTTGGAATTTGTTTAATCACTAGTCTAGCCACTATAATTGGGTAGGGATAAAACTAGAAAAATGGAGTTTTTGGGTAGTGTCTCTAAAACACATCGCATGAACATTTTTTGGGTGCCAGTTATGGAAGTCACTAAAGTGTTGGAGGGTATTGTGGGAACATAAATGCTAGAAAAAAGTAGGAGAGTAAGATTGAATTAAGATTTGGTGGCTCTATTTGTGAGTAACTTATATTTGGTGGTGTTTGATCAAGAGAAGATTAAAGAGATGTTTGATTTTTTCATCTGGATCAAGCATAGGGTAAATTTTCTCTTAGCTTTGGATAGTCTTCCTCTAGGCCCTTTTTAAGACCTTCCATTTTCTAGGAAAAAGAGACTTCGATTTGTCCCTATATCTATGTTTATAATCTTGGAAGAGATATTCATTTCCTTGGCTAACTTTGCTCATGATGTGGTAGTAGCGAGCTTAGTTGAAGGTGGGAAGGAGGAAGCCAAGGGAGTGGTTATGCCCTTCTTGAAATATTTAATTACTCCCATTATATGGCTAGAGGAATGGAGTGTCAAAAGGAGGACCCCAGATATATTGAAGGCAATCAAATGGTTAACACGTGGTTTAGCCCATGGTCTATTTTAGGCACTCCCTTGGTGGCTTAAGCAGTGGCAAGTTTTAAAGGTGTAGGGGAATCATAAGAAAAACTTTAATGTTTAGAAGTATATTGATTTTGAGTCATCCCTATTAGTAAAAGAGAAGCTAGGTGACCCAAAGATGATTGAATGTTATAAGGATCAAGTGGCTCAAGTTTCTTAGGCACAAAACAAGGCTTATGCTTAGGGATTAGGTTTTTTGGATGATAGAGTGTGGAAGGAGGTGGATTTCATAGTAATCAAGTAAATGAAGGTTTTTAATGTAGTTGGATATTTTTTGTTGTTTTTTTGGTGTAGTGACCATTTTTGGGTTTTTTGCTAGTAGTAGATGGTATACTCTAATACTAAAAGTCTTGTAAATAAAAACTTTGGTTTAAAAGTTTAGATGTGTTTTGGTTGGTTATATTCCTTGATAATTTTGATATCAGTATAGACCTTTTGGTTTTAAAATGATTTTATAATATTGGGAAGGGGACTCATAAGCCTTGAAATCGATCAAAAAAATATCAGGTATTGTTTTTTATATTTGAAAATATATTTTTCTATATAATTTTATTTTTAAATTTGTGGCATAAAGCAAGTGAATAAAAAAATAAATTTTTCAAAAACTATACATTTTACACACATGTAGTGTTTGGTATATGTGGTACCTCTAGTTCACATTTATGAATAAATTCAGCGTGTTTAACTATTGCATCCAGTTCCTAACATATCTATCAAAAAATATTTGTGGCATCATCCATTTAAATCATTAAGAAGAAATAAGGATCATAATTTAATTTTGAACTTTCCCTCCTTTATCCATTCATCACTATCATTAGCCATAAATAATAACATATTGAAAATCTAAGTGTATGGGGAAGTTATGCCCATGTAAAAGGATTTATCTTTAAACAATTATCATTGATAGAACAAATCATTTTCACATATCATATAGGTATCCTTTGCCACTCTTCTATCATGTGTTTTAACATCTCTTTCATTGGGTGGATAGAAAGGAAGAAATTATTACATATACTACAAGTATATAAGAATGTCAAGCATATAAAGAGATTTGGTATATTGCTCTGATGGTATATAAAAATGGAGACCTATTTGAATAATTAAGAACTAATCCATCTCCCATAGATGTTTTTGTTCAAATGGTGGGAAATGATCTAATATTTATCTATCATATTCATAGCTTCTTTGTGGTGATAACTATGTTGCATGGAAAATAAAGGTGAAAAATCACATGTAATTTGAATATATTTATCCAGTTGTTCATGGATCATACACTTGACATGCCACAAAGGTTGACCAAAATAGAAGTTCAACAAATCAAACTAGAAGGCAAAGTTGATAATCATGTTTGGGGTATTAAATGAGGTACATCCACATATCTAAAATTCTACTTCATAAAAAGATTCATAGGAAATACTTAGCACCATATATGAGGCCAATAAATAAAATACCATTCTGCATATGTAAAGTTAGCTTCATTGTCTTAAGCTAAATACATGTGAAAATTTTGAATTTTTTTCATCATGTTGTAGCATTGTGATCCTCACTCAAATATTTTTACAAATAAGTACAAATGAATCCATAGTGCCTATTTTATTGATAACACTACCCATATAAAAATACCTCTGTGACTAATTTGAATATGTCAGAGATGAAACCAAATTTTCTAAAGTTGGTTAATATGTTACATCATGAATAATACTTATACACAATATAATCCAATGAATAAAAATATGCACTTGCATCAATAAAAAAAGGGGAAAGGACTATGAATCCTTAAAAACAATCCCCTAATTAGAATAATCAGTAGCACCAATAGGGGAACAATCCTCAGTTACAAAATATCTATCTAATATATGGAAATAAAGTTCATGAACTGAAGGATTTATAGGACAACATGTTTACACAAGGCTCATATAGCACCAAGAATCCCACACAAAAATAATCTTCACAAGGATATAATAAAAAAAAATCATAGTCCACATGTGCTTGTAAACAAGAATATTCCTCATAAAAATAATATGGGAACATTATAGAAGATAATTATTACTTAGATAAGGATTTTGTCTACTCTACACATAAAATAAAGGAAATATCTCCTCAAAATTCAATCTAGTACGTGGATTCCTAGTGCCATGAGTTGCATGACTAGCCAGAAGGATTGATTCACCATTTTGAACCATTCATCATATCCTAGTAATGTATCCCTTGGAGATGACACATCATATAGTGTCCAAGGTACAAGAGACATTTCCTTACCACTTGGTAATAATAGATGTGTTATGTTGTGGAGCCTATTTACACCTTACAATGTATTTCAAATATTGTACATTAAAATGTATTATACACTCTTAATGTACTGTACACTCTTAATGTATTTTTTGGATCCCCTTTTTTTTGGAGTATAGATACATGGTTTATATATACTTATATATGTGTGGTGTCATCATCCATCATTAATGTGGAACCATTATGGGTTGACTTGGACCATGGTTTTGGTACCCATTGTTTTCTAAAACCACTATGTTAGTTATCTATTGATGTATTATGTATAGATGGACATACATTAGGTAAGAAAAAAATTTAAAAAACTAAGTTTGAGAAGGTCAATAGAGTGTGTGAATTCAAGTGTGAATTTGGGAGAGTTTATTGAGAAAAGCTCCAAATAATATTTTTGCATTATAATTATGAGAATACTAATATGATATTGGATTGTACTCTTTTTGGCTTGTAATAAGATCTAAGCAAGTATTTCTTGGTGGATATAGCCCACATTGGGTAAACCGCGTTAAATTTGATCTTCTTGTTGTGCATTTTTATTTCTATTTTTATGTATATCTATTCATATCTCTTTTCATTAAATTCTATGAAATTTTTATACATTAATTTTTGATTTATTCCTGATAATTGGCATCAAAGCATCAGGGTTTATTTTCTAAAGTGTTGAATCATAGGAAGGGTTTTTAGTTTAAGTGGTAGTTATGGTTGATGATAGTAGATCAAAGGTTGACAAGTTCAACAGGAAAAAATTTGGTCAATGAAAGATGCAGATGGAGGATTACCTCTATCAGAAGGACCTCCATGCTCTTTTATGAGGAAAAGTAAAGCAACTAGTGGGCACATCATATGAGGCTTGGGAGCTACTTGAAAGGAAATTACTTGGGGCCATTTGGTTATGCTTTGCATCCTTAATCGCATTTAATATATAACATGAGAAGACCACAAAAGGTCTCATGAACACATTAGGGAGGTTATATGATAAACCCTCTACTTATGATTAAATGTTTTTAATGAAAAAATTATTTAACATGAAGATGTCTGTAAATGGTTCAATTGATGATCATTTGAATGAATTTAATATGATTGTGAGTATGTTAAACTCTATAAAAATTTAATTTGAAAATGAAGTTAGGGCTCTAATTATTTTTTGTTCCTCACTAGAGAGTTGGAACAACTTGGTAATGGTTCTGAGCAACTTGGTCTCTAACAATGCTAAGTTAAAGTTTGAGGATGTCATAGGAGTAATCCTTAGTGAGTAAATGTGATGGAAAAGCTATGGGGAAATTTCTACTTCAAGGGATGCTTTGGCAGTGGAGAGTAGAGGGAGATAAAATTAAGGAGGAAAAGGAAAGTGTGGAAAATTAAATGGTTAAAGAAGGTCAAAATCAAAGATCAGGATGGTATTCTAGCACCATGGAAAGATTGGGTATACAAAGAAAGATTGTTGGGCTATTCATAACAAGAAAAAAAATTAGGAAGACACCAAGGAGGTGAATGTGGAAATAGGTAATGTTTATCAAGATGCATTGATTATCTCCATAGATAATATTATTGAGTCTTGGGTTTTAGATTTAGGGGCTTCTTTTCATGCTACAACACATAGGTATTATTTTATTGATTATATTCAAGTGGATTTTGGACATGTTTATCTTGGTAATGATGATTCTTGTAGTATAGTAGGAAAAAGATGTGTTCAGGTCAAGATGCATAATTGAAATATTTGGCTACTGAAGGATGTCAAGCATGTGCCCAAATTGAGACATAATTTGGTATCCACAGGACAACTAGGCAATGAAGGTTATATGGTGACTTTTATAGTAGATTCTTGAAAAGTGATCAAGGGTTCTCTTGTGGTATTAAGAGGTAATAAGTTTGGTACCTTTATTTATCAATAGTTTTGACTATTTTAATTTAGTTATTATAGATTCAGATTAAACTTTGTGGCACTATATGATTGGTCACATGAGCCAAAAGGGCATGCAAATTTTGAAGGATAGGTTATCTAGATTGAAAGGATTTGATTTAGATTTCTATGAAGATTTTTTGTATAAAAAATAGAAAAGGTAAAAGTTTCTCAAGATTAGACCTACAAAAAAGGATAATAAGTTAGATATGGTTCATTTAGATTTATGGGGACTATCTCAAATATATTTTATTGGTGGCTCATTTTATTATGTCACTTTTATTGATGTTGTATCTAGGAAAGTTTGGGTGTATGCGATTAGGATAAAATATGATGTGTTTGATACACCTAAAATATGGAAAGCCTTGGTTGAGAATGAAATATGTCTCATGTTAAAATATCTCAGGCCAGATAATGGTGGGGAATATTGCAGCAATGAATTTTTTTAAGACTATTCTAGGAATGGAAATTGTAGACAAAGGATAGTTCTAGGAACTCCAAAGTAGAATGGAGTGTCAAAAAAAATGAACAAGACTATCATGGAGCATGTTAGGAGCATGAGGTTACATAAAAGATTTCCCCTTCAATTTTGGTCAGAAGCAGTAAACATGGCTATATATCTAATCAATAGAGGACCTTCATCTTCCTTGGATGGAGGCATACCTAAGGAAGCTTGGTCTAGTAAGAAGGTTGATATTACTTTCTTAGAGTATTTGGTTGTGAAGCTTTTGCTCATATTGATAAAGATGATAGGACCAAGTTAGACGCTAAGTCTAAAAAATGCACCTTTATTGGTTATGGTGAGGATGACTTTGGTTTCCAAATTTGGAGTCTTAAGGAAAGAAAAAAAATAGTCTATAAATGTGGTCTTTAATGAAAAAGTCATGTATAAATAGTAGTTTCAGGATCAAAAAGAGGATTCTAGAAAAGAGTACACAATATTGGAGGACATTGCAAATGCTAAAGTGTCTAAGTAACTAATTCAGGAACCTACTCCACATGAATCTCAAACTCTTGAGGTGAGAAGGTCTTCAAGGGTAAGAAGGGAACCTAAACATTTTTCTCCATATCTTAATTATTTATTACTCATTGACAATGGAGAGAAAAAGTTATTTGAAGAAGCAATGCATGTATATGCCAAGAATAAGTGGGAATAAGCAATGGATGAGGAGCATCAATCTCTCATGGAAAATCAGACTTGGGATTTGGCAACCCCACTTGAAGGTAAGAGATCATTTTAGAACAAGTAGGCATCAAAATTCAAGAGGAATATGGAGAAAATAAAAGGTACAAGTCATGGTTGGTGGCAAACGGGTTTTCACAGAAGAAGGAAATATATTTATATGAGATTTTTTCTCTAGTGGTGAATATGACTTCTATTAGGACTATTCTTGGGATAGTGGCAGTGGAAGACTTGCACTTAGAACAAATGGATGTTAAAATTGCATTCCTTCATGGTGATTTGGATGATAACTTATACATGGAGTAGCCACAAGGATATAAGGTCATAGGGAAGAAGAACATGGTGTGTAAACTAAAGAAGAGCTTGTATTTCCTGAAACAAGCTCCACAATAGTGGTACAAGAAATTTGATAGTTTTATGATGAATCAAGAATACTCCAGGTGTCATTTAGAGCATTGTATATATCAATAATTTTACTGAATGTAATTACATTATCCTGTGTCTATATATGGATGACATGTTGGTTACAAGTAAGAGCATCCATGAAATAAAGGTACTCAAAGAACAACTTAGTAATTTATTTGATATGAAGGATTTGGGGGTAGAAAATCAAATCCTTGGTATGAAAATAACTCAAGATATGAAGGAATAAAAGTTGAATTTATCTCAGGAAGAATACATTAAAAAGGTTTTAGAGAGGTTTAGTATGCAGGATGTTAAACTGATTGGGACTCCTTTGGTAGGCCATTTCAAGTTATCAAAGGAGTAGTGTCCCAAGACACAGTAGGAGAGAATACATATGTCCTATGTACCTTCCTCATCAATAGTTGGCAGCTTGATGTATGCCATGGTGTGCACTAGGCTAGATATTAACCATGCAGTGGGAGCTGCAAGTAGGTACATGAGAGATACAGGTAAAGAACAATGGTAGGCAATGAAGTGGATATTTTGGTACTTAAGAGGGGCCACAGGGGTAATTTTAAGCTATGGTGGATTAGACACCACTTTAGGTGGCTATGTAGATTCATACATGGATGTAGATTTAGATAGTAAGAGGAAGATGATAAGATATGTATTTACTATAGGTGACACAATAATAAGCTGAATTTCACAACTACAAAAACTTGTGGCTTTGTCAACCACATAGGCTGAGTATGTTGATACCATAGAGGACAGGAAAGAGATTATTTGGTTATAGTAATTACTTGAAGAAGTGGGGCATAAACAGGAGGAAGAGAAGCTATAAAGTGATAGTCAGAGTGTTATACACCTAGAAAATAAATCTGCCTTCCATTTTAAGATGAAACATATATAATTGAGGTACCAATTCATCAGGAAAAATTTGGAGAAAGAGAAGGTGAAGCTAGAGAAGATTCATACCAATTAGAATCCTCTAGACATGATGACCAAGGTGGTCATAAGGGAGAAACTGAAGCTATATTTAGCTTTGGTTGGCCTTCACAGATGATAGCTAAGGGTTGAGAAGCCTGTTCAAAGGAAATTAGTCTCCAAGTGGGAGATTTTTATGTTGTGGAGCCTATTTCCACATTAAAATATATTTCAAATATTGTACATTAAAATGCACTTTACACTCTTAATGCATTATACACTCTTAATGTATTTTTTGGACCCTCTTTTTTTAGGAGCATATATACATGGTTTATCTATACTTGTATATGTGTCATGTCATCACCCATGATTAAAGGGGAACCATTAAGGGTTGACTTGGCCCATGGTTTTGGTACCCATTATTTTTTAAAACCACTATGTCAGTTACCTATTGATGTATTATGTATAGATGGACATACAATAGGTAAAACAAGAAAAAAATGGAAGAACTGAGTTTGAGAAGATGAATAGAGTGTGTGAATTCAAGTGTGAATTCGAGAGACTTTTTTAATTGTAGCTCCAAACATTATTTGTGCATTATAATTATGAGAAGACTAATATGAGAGTGGATTGTACTCTTGTTGGCTTATAATAAGACTGAGCAAGTGTTTCTTGGTGGATGTAGCACACATTAGGTGAAACATGTTAAATATTATCTTCTTGTTGTGTATTTTTATTTTTGTTCTTTATGTATCTATGTTCATATCTATTCTTATTGCAATTATATGAATATTTCAGCATTAATTTTTGATTGATTCCTAACAGGATGTACAATTATTGATGTCTTATATGTTCTAGGTCTAACTAAAAATATATTGTCTATAAATCAAATTCTTGATCACAACCTTACAGTTGAATTTGTTCAGCATAATGACTAAAAATTATGTCTAATTCAAGAAAATTCTTGAAGATTATATTTTTTCACAAGAGCTTCCAATGTACCCAAAATGTCTCATATAGATGTTGTCCACAATTGCAATCAAGTTCTAGTTGTCAAAGATACAATCTCAACCAATCTATGGCACCTAAGATTATGGACATTTGAGCTTTGGGTACCTAATTTAATTAAGCACACACAACATGGTGAGAGGACTCCCCTCACTTAATAATACCACTGATATGTGCTCTAATTGTTATTTATAAAATAACATAGAGCTCCATTTGGCACATGTACGTATCTAAAAACTATTCCATTAGATCTAGTACACATCGATATATAGGAACATTTCATTCTTAGTGTAAATGGATTTAAATATTTTTATCTCACTTTTTTATCGTTACCCATGAAAAATGTAGGTATGTTACTTAACCACCAATCATCAAAACCTTCTACGTATTCAAAAATTTCAAATCTCTAGTAGAGTGGCAATCTAGTCATCACATACATATCCTCTGGTTAGATTGGGTGGTGGGGGGAGGTGGTTGGGGGGAAGGGCACACTAGAAATGAATTCTTTGTAACTTTCAAGGAACAATTTAATTTTGGTAGCAAATTACACACAATAAAACTTCAATTCTCATTATTTAATAATCACACATTACATATGGTGATCTCCTATAGATAAAGAGTATACCCTTATCAAAAAAAATTTACAATATCTCCTGTTGAACCTATTTATAAATGAGTTGTTATTACATCTCATTTCACACTTGTACATACACACACAAATAATATTATTTCTATGATGCATTAATCTCTGAAATATACAACATTCCCCTAATGTGGATATAGGGAGAGGAACCATGCCACACCAAAAATTAAAATGAATATGTATTTGACACACACATTGATGGAGGAAAACACATATAGCTAGGAACACACCAATCATAGACAAGGACCCATCAACCAATATATGAAAGGGAACTTGTCGACCAAATCAATAAAAGTAGTAGGAATGTCCTCATTACTAACTCTTATCAAGGATGTATTTTCTTACACCAATTGTGATATATACCTTTTCTACTTTACTTTCATATTAGGAGATTATATTTCCAGGATGTTGTGTTTGCTCAATATTACTTATTTTATAATGATGAATTTTGTACTTCAATTTGAAAAATACATGCATACATATTTTATTCACATAAATTATAAACACACAACTTAAACTCTTGGTATAAATTGACCTAAAATATCTAATAAGACTAAACTAAAAAAATAATGTTAACACACTAAATAATGATACTAAAGACTTAATCACATTTAAAAAATTAAACCCCAAAAAGACCATGTAATACTTGTGAATTTATCACCTTAAAAAAAAACCTAACATGTAATCACTATAAATATACCCTTTAAAAAAAACCAAAAACTAAACAATGACATTTAAAAAGATATCATTGGTTAAGATTTTAAAAATAAATTAATTAATTGAAAAACACTATTGATTGACACACTATATTAAAAAATAAAACTAAACAAGTTATAAAAAATAAACTCTAGGCTTTTATATTAATCTAATCATGACACTTTCAACAATGAAAATACATATTTAATTATTGACACATAGATAGACACAACAATGCAAATCTGGCAATGGATTTTAATTCCTTGATGATCAACAAAAATAGATGTTGAAAAGTTTATTCATGAATTAGAAGAATAGCACACCCAAATCAAATAGGTGGTTTTTTTGGTGGGTGAAAGATAAAAAGTTATCTTTTGAAGAAATAGGGGTTTTTTAAAATTCCAAGAAAAAGAGAGTTTTTTTTTTTGCTTTGTTATAGTTTGCTTATGATTTGTATCAAGAAATGTGGTCTTTTCATTATTGGCTTTCTCTATCATACCACATCCCTATAGGATATTAACATTTACTAATATTTAATAGCTTCACCTTTTGGGCAAGTTATTTAATGGCATCCCCACCTTCCCCTCTCACTGTTAAAGTCATGATGGACAAAGGAAAAGCACTCCACAATGGTACCACCAAACAAATGACCAAGGAAATTTGTCTCGAAAGTATATCATGAGGTAATGGTTCTCTTTTTGATGTTTTTCTTAGTCAACCTACTTTTGATAGAACTTGTCAATGGCTAAAATAGTTTTGATTGATAGGTTACTTTGTTTGTCACATTTATTCTAAAATCATGCTCAAATCTTGGGTTTAGATTGCCAGGGTGGCTCATCGCATTAAGCTTGAAATCATCTAGAACATGACCAAAGGTTTTTTTGTGAAAATTTACCAACCATACCCATGGAGGTGTTATATTGAATAAGTCAACCACCTAGTATGTCTGAAACTCCCTCCTAATGATATCCCCTTGGATAAGAGACATTGTAGTCTCAAAGTAGGTTGATCCAAAAGTTGGTTTTTGGGTTGAGTTCCTAGGTTTTCCATTTCCATGATGTCCCTTTGTGGACCAAATAGTTGGATCTATAGGTTGCATTATTACTCACAAGTCTTAGAGATTTTACTCAGCTTGGTCATAAAAGATTATCTATGTGGAAGTTAATCTTTCTAAGGACCTCAACAAATCTATCAAAAGTCAAGTTGATGATTCTTGATATTCATAGATAATTTTGTATATCAATTTATGTAATACTTTTTTTGCTACCAAGCCACAAACCATAAGATTAAGGATTATCCTTTGTATCTCCCCTACAATATGACCCCCACCAAGGTGGAAGCTACTACTCCTAAGAATACCCAAGAAGATGGATGGTAAATAGTTCAAGGGAAGAGGAACAATCATAATAAGGAGCCTAATTAGACCAATCATGGGATTATCATCAAGACTTCCTCTATCTCAACACCTTAGGTGCTTAAGCCTTTAGCTCCACCAAGTAAGGAACTTTCTTACAACTCACTCCCTATTAAAGTACCAGTACCTAGGAAGGTAGCATTATCTCAACCTCAATTTCAAAGCACACCCTTGGTGGTGAATATGTTTTTTAGTTATCAAGTATCATCAAACATCTTTCTAGATGATCTAGAATTCACACCATATATCACATAGACTAGAACTAGAAAACACTCACACATCCTATCTTAGAGCTCTCTAAATCATTCTCAAAGCCCTATTTGTCAGGGTTTATTTGAGGATTTATAGTTTTTGATATAATTTTCTCAACACACAGAATTTCTTCTCTCCAATTCTGAGCATCTCTTAAATAATGGATATGAATCCCTTGAAAGGCTTGATGTAGAGGATATGTCTCTTGACACCCATAATATATGAATTATTTTTAATGGAATGCTTGGGGCCTAAAAAACTTAGTTTGTAAGTATGTTATTCAATATTTTATAAGTTTATAGACATGGACATTCCTTTCCTTCAATAAGTGAAGGTAGCAAGTTTCCTTCTCTCAATTGCTAGAGTCATCTAGCCTAATAGCTTAGTACTTTCTAACAACTATGAGGCAAGATATGTTAGCATTATGAAATTTATTGCACCTAAGTGGCAACTTCAGTTTTTGATGTGTGGAAAGGACCCCACCCATCATGTCATATGGGACCTTTTCAATATTTATAATCACTCGTTTGGCATCATTAATGTTTATGCTTTGATTGATGCTCATGAGTGATCAACATTATGGTGATGGATTGTTTATTCTCTACTTGATGCCTATTGGGCTATATGTATGGAATTTAAAATGATAGAA
Organism: Torreya grandis; assembly: GCA_037957365.1. Taxonomy (NCBI): domain Eukaryota; kingdom Viridiplantae; phylum Streptophyta; class Pinopsida; order Cupressales; family Taxaceae; genus Torreya; species Torreya grandis. Next base: position 1,244,614 of record JARHVA010000102.1, read on the forward strand.
CAATAAAATAACAAGATTGGGACTCTAAAAATGTGTTGGTACATTGAGGAAATGGAATTGTGGTTATATATGTGAAATAAATTTGGCTTTCATGACCCTAATTTAAGGCAACCCCCTATACCAACAGTTTGGTACACTTGAACCAATCTTTGAAGTAGGTCTAATTGAGTGCTTAAATGGCTTGATCATGATATGATTTTTACTCAAATATACTTCTCCTTTTATATCACATTTACTCTACCAATGGAAGCCTTACCAGAGCTTTCCCTTTCTAACCACTTCTGATCAGATATCATATTAATTGGCAATTCAAAAAGCCTAAACTCAATAAGACATAATTATTTATTAATATGGCCCTCCTAAAATCATAGATGCACTATGAAACACATTAAATGCGTTTAGAATCTAGTTCATAGGCCTACTTAGTAGCCAAAGTGGATCCAGTGGTGAGTGGATGATCTCAATCAGACAACTAGATTTTTACATATAGATGGGTGATAATTAGCCAAGATTCAATGAAAATCCTACTCCACCATCATTGAGATGGGTTGTGGCCTCCCTAGAACAACACACATTTACTAAATCTCTCTAGTTTCAAGTGGTCATATTGTGCCATAAAATCCAAATTGTTGATCAATACAATACCCACGATGCTCAACTTTGAGCTTGTATACATTGGCTCAAAGTTGGAAACCAGGACTCCAAGGAATTATTCCACATGTTCAAGGCTAAGTCCACCTCCTAAAAAATGTAAGACATTTGTGATAATGGACAAATATACACTAATATTATTGAGATTATGAAGGCTTTCACCAAAAAAAATTGGCAAGTGTTTTCATCTCAACCTCCATCTATGGAAAGCCAACAATCCTTAAACCAGTGCCTCTCATTGGTTCCATCTAAAATCACCACCACCCACCTATGATAGAATAATTTTTATGGAGAATTTATTTGAAGCTCTAATGTAAATAACTAATGATAAATCCATGGGATGTGATGTCTCTAATGATAAATCCATGGGATGTGATGTCTTCCCTTTTAAGTTTTACAAGAAAATGTGGGATACTATTGGGGCTAATATTTACTAGCTCTACCTTGAAGCCTTCCACTCATAGACCTTGGGCTCAACCATCAATAAAGGGAATTTCAAATTCATCTAAAAGTCTATATACCCTAAGATAATTTATAATTGGAATCCTATCACTTTGATTAACATCTCTTACAAAATCATCACCAAGGCTTTAACACTTTGTCTTAGATACATACTACCTTCGATCATCTATCCTAAGTAGATGAGCTTATTTATAAACCTTTATATTATGGATAATGTAATTTTAGAATGGAAAGGCATGTAATGGGCCTATCAATCACACCAAAAGGATTTTTTTATTCAAATTGATGTTGAAAAATTCTATGATTGTATTAAGTGGCCATTCATTTTGGTTATGCTATAAGCTTTTGGTTTTGGTCCCACTCTTATTCAATCTATCTACATGTTTTTCTTTGATGCCTCAACTTTCCTCTTCATAGATGGAGTCCACTCACAACCTTTTAACATCTTCAAATCCATTATATAAGGCTTCCCCTTAGCCCTGACTATGTATGTTCTCACTACAGAAGGATTTGGTTATCTTCTAGTTAATGCTCAATCACAAGGCCTTGTGCATGGTATATCCTTTCTTTCATAATAACCCTAAAAAATTCTCAATGGATACTTATATGATGAATCCTTACTTATGTTCATCAAGGAAGAGGAAGTTATGTCTAATGTTATGCAATATTATGAGGTCCTTTGTCTTACCTCCAGGTCCAACATTCAATGGCATAAAACATAGTGTTATAGGGAATCTTTTCTTTCGAAATCTACCTAGATGTCTTAATATAATTGGCACTGGATATAACATGATGAGATTTTTAAATTTTTAGGAATTATTTTTACCTTTCAGGCCTTTCCCTCTTGGCTATGGTAGTATGTGGTGGATCATGTTGAAAAAAAAATCTTGTATTAGATCACCAAGCCACTCTCCTTAAATGGGAAATTCTAAATCTACTCTAAAGTGTTTGCTGCCACCCATGTTTACTAATCTTCTTGTTAGGTTCTCACCAAATAGGTTGTCCAAAATCTCAAAAATTTATTGCAAGATTTCATTTGGGTCAATCCCTCCACCAGTAAGAGATTTCATAAAGTAGCCTAGGATTATTGTTTTCTACCTCATTAGGCTGGAGGTATGGGCATCATTGATATCTCTTAACAAGCCTCTATCATTTGCATTAAATGGAATATTTGTGTAATGGAAAATAAATAATCCTAGAAGAATCTTGTTCAAAATTACATCACTCAAGGGTCCCCTATGACCGTGCAACTTAGAAAATTATTGGTTTTCCCAATCTCCTTACCATTATTACCTCAGTCAAAGTGGTGGGCACCTTTATCATTAAGAGTATCTAAAAAGCCTAGGAAAAAATCAAACCTTGTGTATTATGGAATAGTTTAGGATTTAGGGATGGTTTATCCATCAACCAATATTCTCTATGGTGGTCACCTATCATCAACATACATACGGTGCCTCTTGTAGAAGTTCATTGGATTCATGCTCTCAAGTTCTACCTGTAGAGGAATCCACACCATGCAAGACCTTTTTTTACAAAGAGTCTTTATTTTGGATCCCCTAGAATTATTTTCAATCCAAATTCAAACTTTCTCTAGATGATAGAGAGTCTTATGATGATATTATGGTAGTAGTGCCTATGGAGTTTCTACACAAGATATCTATTAACTTTGCCCGTCCTTGGTGGAAGGACTAGAAATAGTATAAAGAAACTCTTTTTTAGAATTATACATCCAAAAAATATTATGATTGGCTCTCTCCACACTTGTCTATTGTGGATAAACTCAATAAGAGGTGAAGCATCCATTCATCCCCTTCTATTTGGGGGAAGCACTTCCACACTATTTGGTTGACTTGTACTGAACCCAAAATTATGAATTTCACTTGGTGTCAATTTTATCAAGGCCTACCGATTGGTATAAGGCTTATCCAATTAGGGATTATCTACCCAAATGTCCCTTTTTTGGCCACCTTGAAACCATAATGCATCTTTTTTAGTATTACCTGAAGGACTAATGTAGTTGGACTTAGATCTAGGACTTTTTCCAGCCCCTCTACTCAACTCCCTTCAGTTATTGCTTTATTATTTTTTGAGATAATCCTAGTATACATCCCTAGTTCACCCAATGATTAAGAATGGAAATTATATTTTGGTTATGGAAAGAGGGTATTTCAATTTTATTTTCTAATAATTTTGTTGCCTCTTTGTTTTATACTTATGACAAAGCTACCATTATTTCTAATGTGATTTTACATATACAAGTGAAAATAAAAAAAGTGGCTATAGAACTTGAAAACCTACAATGGCTCCTCCATTACTAGGGTGACATGCCTTACATCATTAATTTTATGATGCTTTCCCCATCCAAATATGCCATGACTCGAGCCTAGGGTGACCCTCCTAAGGGTGGCTTGTGTTGTAGCTATTCTCATCACCATTCTTAGGCTTTTACATCTTCATAATGACATCACTCTTCCCCTCTAGCTCAATAGGGTGGCTATGGATTATCATTTTGACTAAGGCTCTCCACCTTAGCCACATCTACATAATTAGGAGTGAGGGTCTTCACCTCTAATTACCTGGTACTAGGGGAATTTCAAGTTTGATAGCTCCTAAGATGGTTGTCTCTATCCATTTGATAAAAAAATTCTATAACATAATTTAGCCATTTTACCCTCACATACTACTAAAGAAAAATATAACATTGAATAAGAGGATACTGATGTTGGATGGGACCTTATGGGTGATAGAAAATACCTTCCCAACTCTGAGTGGGATCTTCCTAAAAATGACCTACCCTTAGCTGGTTTACTTATTATTGCTACTTAAGTTGCCATTTTTTTGATATATTAGATCTTTCTATAGGAGTGGCCTAGTTTTTTCATTGTTGTTTTGGCCATGGGCCTTTTTGACTCCTAAGCTTAGCCTATTCTAAATTTCTTTTCATGTCCTCTACCACTTTTTTTTTGAATGGTCTTATATATGTTTTATTTATAATAAAATCATAAGCTCTATTTCATCAAAAATCAAACCTGTTGTTCTTAATTATAATAACACATTGTTATCAAGCATTGTGTGCTTAGGACCAAAGTTGGGATAACCTCTCTATAAAATAATTTATTCACATAAAATTCACACCACTGATATGTAATATATCACTCATATAAAAATAAAAATTTATACCCCAAAAAGAAAAAAAAAATAGACTAAATCATATTTGTATTAGCATTATTTATCATACACAGGGAAACCAAGTAGATTTAATTTCTCCTTAGAAATCAAAAAAATGTTGTGTTTATAGGAAACCCACTCTGATATCAAATTAAGTTTTGGTATCAGATTACACATGATAAAATTTTATTTCTTAGTATTCAATAATTACACAAAATCCTTATAATGTCTCTTCAACCCTATTTATAAATGATTTTTTTATTAAAACTCACTTCATACTTTCATACACACACCAATAATATTATTTTATGACACACTAATTTATGAAATATTCAATAATAATATAGAATTCACCATCTATGAATTACTCCTTATATGTGGTAGTAAATTAGTGTTGCTAAGTGAAAAATCCTACCATTGTTGAAATTATGCAATGCATGTTATAATACTCCCACCTAGCATCCCCATATTGGGTAGAATGACTTCAAAAAAACCATTTACTTATTGAACTATGCACCCACCAAATTTTCTAATGGTGTCACTCTAATGAAAGTATGGTTAAGGAATAAGCCTTATATATTTCATATTGATATTTTTTTTTGTAGAGCACATATGCACATTGTAAATAAGAAGATGAAAAATATGGAAGAAAAATATTTTCTTGGGTACAATGAAGAGTCGAAGGCCTAAAGACTCATGATCCTAAGACCAAGAAGTTTTATATCAACACAGATGTTGTTTTTTATGAGAAGGGTGAGTCCAATCCACCCTTCACATAAGTACCTAATGAAATAATTAATCCTATAAACATTTATTATAATGGAAAATGAGTACAAGGACAATGATGATGGTCAACCATGTCTTCTAGCTCCACTATCCACTAATATTGTTTAGTGTATGCCCAAGTCATATACAAATATGATTTAAGATATAAAATTGGATGGATTCCTAGACAATTTCCCTTTAGGACTGAGGTCTCATAGCATGGATCATGAAGAGGTGAATTTCTTCTTTATGATGAGAATAGTTGTATAATCATTTGAGCCCTTAATATTTCATGAAGCCCATGAGTCAAAACCTTGCAAAGAGGCCATAGATGCAGAGTATAATACATTGATAAAGAATTATACATAGAAGCTTATTTTTTATTCCAACAAGGAATAATCTTATTGATTGTAAGTTGGTATTTAAGACCAAGTAAAAATAAATATGGAATCATTGACAAGTACTAGGAAATACTTTTAGTAAAGGGCTATGCACAAAAACAAGGCATTGACTATGATGAGAATTTTTCTCCTACAACCAAGATAAAGACTATAAAATGGTCTTTGTTATGGCTACTTAGTTTAGATGTAAATTCCATTAGATTGATGTTGAAAGTTCCTTCCTAAATGGTGATTTGTAAGAAGTCTATAGGGGCTGGTTATGATTCTGATTGTATATGTTGATAATCTAGTCATCACTGGTAGCTTAGTGAAGATGAATGATGTAAAAAAGAATGATCTTAAGAGATTATTTGAAATGGATTATCTTGATTTGTTACACAATCATCTTGTTTTAGAGGTATGGTAAAAGTGACATCACATATTTATGTCTCAAAATAAATATGCCAAGACAATGTTCAATAAATTTTGGATGATGGATTTTAACCCTATTGAAACACCCATGAAAACAAGACTTATATTGTTTCATTGACATCCATCACCACTGGTAAATTCCACTCTCTATCTACAATTTATTAGGATTCTCATTTACTTAAATTACTATAGGCTAGATACCACATATGTTGTTAGTTATCTTTCAAGATTCATGTAGGGACTAAATGTAAGTCAATATAAAGTAGGAAAGAGAATATTATAATATATTTAAGTTACTTTGAATCATGGCTTAGATTATAAGAATAATTATAATTTATTCTTGATAGAATACACATACACATCATTTAGAATCTATTGATAATATGAAATCCACATTTGGATTTTTTGATTTTTAGGATTTGGTTATATCTCATGGAGAAACAAGAATTAAAACTTTGTATATCAATCTTATACTGAGATAAAATTATTCTAGTAGGAGGAGTTATATATGATGTGATATGGATATGATGTATACTTGAAGACTATGAGTAACATAACTAAAGATTTTATACTATGATAATCAAGATGTTTTTAAACTTATTCATAATCCAACATTTCATGAGTACACAAAGCACATCAAAATTTAAATCTATTTCCTCCAAGAGCATGTTCAACAAAAAAATATTCAGCTCTATTTTCTCCCCATTCAAGATCAATATGAAGATATCTTCAAATGTTTAACCTTAAATTGGATAAGGATCCTACTATGGGTAGATATGGTTAAGAATATATAAATCAATAAGCACAAGGATGATAAATAGATCTATAGCATGCCAATTAATTATAAAACTCAGATAAAAAATATACTAAATTCATTATATTGAGATATGTTAAAAATGGAAAGTAGAGGTATGCTATATATTGTAATTGTTGACCATTTTTTGCCCATCAGGCCAAAAAATTGGTCCCCTTATATCCCTACTATTCTAGGACATTTCATTTTCTGATTTTGCATGAATCTATTCATTTCCACAGACTCTGCAGGTCTAAATCTACGGACTCTGCAGGCCTAAATCTACAGATTCTGCAGGCCTAAATCTATGGATTCTACAAGTTTTGGATTTCTACAGACTCAACAGGTTAGTCCTTTGGTGCATGAAGGAGTAGTTCAGAGAGTTCTAGGGTTTTATAAGGCTTATTTGGGATCTAGTCTAAAGAAAATCACAAGAAAATTTGGCATGGTTGAACCATTGAACCAGTTCAATGCTTTGGTTCAACACTTGGTTCAATCACTTTGTTTCATCGCTCAAGTTCAACACATCATCAAGTTCATTGACTTGGATCAATGGGCTCAATGCACAGTGTTGAACCGTTGAACCAATTCATCAACAAAGTTCAATGTGCTTAGTTTGAGCCTTGGTTCAATCGGCAGTTCAATTGCTCCATTTCAAGGCCTAGTTCATCGCTTCAAGTCCGTCACTTCATTTTTTAGGCTTGGTTCAATGCCTTTGGTTCAGCAGCTTTGGTTCAACACAGATTCAATGATTAAGTTCAAGCGGCAGTCAGTTTAATGGCTTATTTCAATGCCATCGGTTCATCAACAAAGTTCAATGGCTAGGTTCAATGGGCTCGGGGTGCAGTGGTTGAACTGTTGAACTGATTAAATCATTGAAACAATTTTGGTTCAATGGGTTGGTTCAATGGCTTGGTTCAAGGGTGTGCCCTACAGCCAAAGAGTAGTTCAATATCCAAAATCCCTTATGGAGGGTAGAGAAAGTTTCAAAGAACCTGACAGAGGAGATAAAGAGTGGCCAATTCCTGCAGACTTTTATCCATGAGAAAAAGCCCAAAACAAAAAATCTATGGGGAAAAAGCCCAAAAAAAAGACGCGATGACTTTTACCGAGGATGATGACGTCTTGAAGGCCGTCAAATTTAATCAAATGAACTAGCTATTGGGTGATGGTCGTGCAAACGTCAAATTTAATGCAGTGAAGTAGCCATTGTTTTTGAACTACCTTAGTGCCAAATCATGAAAATAAGCCCAAGGAACATACTGACCCACCAGAAGATCACCCTCGAGGGCTGAAAGAGCAAGAAGAAGACAAGGAGAAAAATGACAAAGCATTTAAGTGGCGAAGGGAAGGTGAGTTATTGTAGATGAGTAGTGCAACCTATTTTCTGTAGCTGGCATTGATGAGGGGACAAACCACAGTCTATTTGTAGAAAAGAGGCGTGGACATGTCCTTACATTAATGCTTTAATGCCAAAGTCAATTTTGGTGATGGTACAACATGGCTCTAGTAGGCTTCTTCTAAAAAATGACATCAGTAACAGTGGTTTTCCTCTTCTCAATGTGTTCAGTGCACATGGGCCACTTGCAGAAAAGGGCACCAAAATCCTTCCCAGGAAGCGCCAAGTTCTCTTCCTCTTTCTATAAATTGTAAACTTCTCATTTGAGAAAAAAATTTGCTCTCAGCCTTAAGGCAAAACTCTGCCCAAAAATCTCTTAGGCTTGTAAGGCAGAGCTCTGCAAGAATTTTACCTTGAATCGAAACATAGCATTTTTACCTCCATTTTGAGTTTTGCATCTTTAGTATGTGTCTATGCCTTGATTCTGTGTTAAGTCATTTTCTTAATGCTTTTACAGAATGATTTCAGCATGTCTAGTGCATTTTTTGAGTTTCCTTTTATAGGTCTGTCAGAAGTGTCCCTAGAGGAGTGTAGGTGAAGTGGATAAGCTAATGTAGTGTGTCCTAGAATGCCTCTAGTAGTTATTTCCTCCCTGTATCTCCACAGACCCCTGACCCACTGATGCAGAAGGTTTTTCTCACTTCAGATGAAGTGTATAGGCACTTCCTTTTGGTGAAAAGTGTATATTCAGGCTAGGTGGATCACATTTTCTGGTGTATCACCTTTTCTTTTTTAGGCTTAGGCTTTATTTTCAGCATTTCTCTCTCTTTTCATCCCCCCTTTTTACATTTGTTTGTTATCAGTAGGAGAAACCATGGTCTAAATGATACATCAGAGGGAGCTAGCCCTTATCTAGAGACTCTCCCCTCCAGCTTTTCCAATCCCACAGGCAAGAGGAGAGTTTCCATTGTTGCGTGAAGAAGGCAGGAGTTCAACCTCCTGCCAAGGGTGCAATCTTCTATGTCAATAGTTTCTGGCACACCCGATGGGACCAACTAGGACAAGTTGTGTCCAAAGAGTTGAAAAAATTTTGGTGTGTTCTTCAATCGACCAGCCTTTGGAGGCTTTGCATCAAACACCAATGGCGACTCTAAGTTGAATCTACTAGTTAAGCAGCCTGGTGCCATCAAAAATCACTTTTTGTATGTATAATCCCTCTACACAAAATCATTGACCTTGTTTTCCTTCCTATAATTTTGATCAAACTCAGCCTTTTATGGCATCTCCCCAAGTAGCCCTCCTAGTTGCCTTGTAATGATAAGGGAAGTGGCCCTTGAGTTTGAGAAGCAGACGATGGAGATTGATAGACTGGAGGAGCAATACAGATATCAGTAAGAGCTGATGTATAAAGAGGAGTGTTTGTTTAGGCAAGCATAGGCCTTGCAATCCATGGAGGAAAAGGTAGCAAAATAGAGAAATCCATTTATTCAAGGCAATCATCCTTATGTGCCCCTCTTATTCTGAAGAAAGCCCCCTCTTATGCACCAAATACTTTCTATCAGATAGAACTTGCTTACTCCAGCTCATCTGATGCATTTGCTCTCAATCCCGTGTGCCTAGCTTTCCAACATCAAAGGGCATCAGATCAACCCCCCATGGAGATCAATCTTCTAAAATCCTTATATTATGAATCTTCCATTGGGGGGAGTACCATGAGCTATCACGTCCCTCTTCTAGAGACTCTTTCGGTGCATCAACAGTCTCTTCCTAGCATTCCTCAACTTCCCCAAGTCTTTTAGCGTGATGTGTAGATCCCAAGTTGGAGGAAGGAATGCTAGGAAATAGCCTAGAGCCTTAAAGAGGATGATTCTAGTGATCTCTAAGAAAGGCTCCTTCAAGAAAATATATCCAAGAGAATTGCAGAGTTGGAGTCCCAAACGAGATTCCTCAGCCAACGTGTGATGGACCTGTCTAAACCTAGCCCATCCACACACCTCCAAGAGAGCTATCAAGCCACACCTGATATAGATGAAGTGCTAACCAAGTGGAAGGAGGAGAATCATTCTATTCTAGCCCAAGGACTACCTCCTCTTCCACATGGTTCTCCCACTTAACCCCTTCTCAAGGAGGAACCTGTTCTACAGGAGGTGAGTGAGGAGCAGAAGATCCAGTCTGTAGTTCTTTAGGAGAATATATTTGAAGGTCTAAAAGTCTGGATCTTAGAGGAGGTTCAGGAGAATATCTTTTAAGATCTAGAGATTTGGACCTTTGAGGAGAAAAAGGAGAGGCTAGTCTCCCTTGAGGAAAGCCTTTAAGAATAAAGCTTTGAACAAAGAGGTGATGTTCTATGGGATGAGCAATCATCTTGTGAGTCCATTTTAGACATCACAACTATCACTCCTCTTCAAGAAGGCCAAGAGGAAGTAGATGATGAGTCTGATAGAGTCTGTAATGAGGCAGAAGGAAACGAGTCAAATCATGATGCATTGCAGAGGGAATGTGCATATCAAAGGGCTAACGATGATGAGCCAGCAGCCATTGATTTCTTGGTGAAGAGCACCAGTATGAGGGACCAGCATTCAAAAAGCTTTAAAGGACAAGTAGAGTATATATATGTTGAAATCATATTCAATTTTGATCTACTCAAATATAAGCCAAGCAAGGTGACAGGCAAGAAGAGCAGGTCACCAACTCTCTTTTTCATTCAGCTACTTGCCTAGCACCATAAGTCTTCCTGCCAAGAAGGGGACTTAAGAATTTTTCCCTTTGATCTAGGAAGGAGACAAGCATTCCTGGTTAGCTTTATATATTAGTTTGCTTTCAGTTTCTTTCATACTTTCCCTAAGTGCAATTTACACATGTAGTGTTTTTAGCCTTATGTGTTTCCCTTTGTGTGAGGGGTAAAAGCTTCATGTTTGATTCTTGGATCTTTTGGGGCTGTTTTTGATCTTTGTTCAAGCTACATCTGACTTCATGCCCAATGGACTGGACTGTAAGGCAACTAGTCTTTAAGCATAGCAGGCATGCTTCCCCTGGGAGTCGCCAATTTGTTGACCATTTCTTGCCCAACAGACCAAAAAATTGGTCCCCTTTTGTCCCTGTTGTTCTAGGCCATTTCATTTTCTGATTTTGTATGAATCTATTCATTTCCACAGACCCTACATGTCTAAATCTATGGATTTTATAGGTTTTGGATTTCTACAGACTCGGCAGGTTACTCCTTTGGTGCATGAAGGAGTAGTTCAGAGAGTTCTAGGGTTTTATAAGGCTTCTTCAGGCTCTAGTCTGAAGAAAATCACAAGAAAAGTTGGCATGGTTGAACCATTGAACTAGTTCAATACTTTGGTTCAACGCCTGGTTCAATCGCTTTGTTTCATCACTTAAGTTCAACACATCGGCAAGTTCATTGGCTTGGTTCAATGGGCTTGACACGCAGTGTTGAACCATTAAACTGGTTCATCGGCAAAGTTTAACATGCTTGGTTTGAGCCTTGGTTCAATTGGCAGTTCAATCGCTCCATTTCAAGGCCTGGTTCATTGCTTCAAGTCTATCACTTCATTTTTTAGGCTTGGTTCTATGCCTTTGGTTCAGCGGCTTTGGTTCAACACATGTTCAATGATTAAGTTCAAGCAGCAGTCAGTTTAATGGCTTAGTTCAATGCCATCAGTTCATCAAAAAAGTTCAATGGCTAGGTTTAACGGGCTCAGCACACAGTGGTTGAACCATTGAACCAATTGAATCGTTGAACCAATTTTGGTTCAATGGGTTGGTTCAATGTCTTGGTTCAAGGGTGTGCCCTACTGCCAAAGGGTAGTTCAAGATCCAAAATCCCTTACAGAGGGTAGAGAAAGTTTCAAAGAGCCTGACAGAGAAGACAAAGAGCGGCCAATTCTTGCAGACTTTTATCCATGGGAAAAAGCCCAAAACAAAAGATCTGATGACTTTTGCTAAGGATGATGACGTCTTGAAGGCCATCAAATTTAAGCAGATGAACTAGCTGTTAGGTGATGATCGCGTGAACGTCAAACTTAATGCAGTGAAGTAGCTATTGTTTTTGAACTACCTTAGCGCTAAATCATGAAAAGAAGCCCAAGGAACTTAGTGACCCACCAGAAGATTGCCCTCGAGGGCTTAAAGAGTATGAAGAAGACAAGGAGTAGAAATAACAAAGCATTCAAGTGGCGAAGGGAAGGTGAGTTATTTCAGATGAGCGGCATGACCTATTTTCTATAGCTGGCATTGATGAGGGGACAAACTGCAGTCTATTTGCAAAAAAGAGGTGCAGCCATGTCCTTACATTAATTCTTGAATGCCAAAGTCAATTTTGGTGATGGTACAGCATGGCTCCAGTAGGCCTCTTCTAAAAAATGACATCAGTAACAGTGGTTTTCCTCTTCCCAATGTGTTCAGCGCACATGGGCCACTTACAAAAAAAGGTGCCAAAATCCTTCCCAGGAAGCACCAAGTTCTCTTCCTCTTTCTATAAATTGTAAACTTCTCATTTGAGGAAAAAAATTTCTCTCAGCCTTAAGGCAAAACTCTACCCAAAAATCTTTCAGGCTTGTAAGGAAGAGCTCTACCAAAATTTTACCTTGAATCGAAACATAGCATTTTTACCTCCATTCTAAGTTTTGCATCTTTAGTATGTGTCTATGCCTTGATTCTATGTTAAGTCATTTTCTTAATGCTTTTGCAAAATGATTTCAGCATGTCTAGTGCATTTTTTGAGTTTCCTTTTACAGGTCTGTCAGAAGTGTCCCTAGAGGAGTGTAGGTGAAGTGGATAGGCTAGTGCAGTGTGTCCCAGAATGCCTCTAGTAGTTATTTCCTCCCTGTATCTCCATGGACCCCTGACCCACTAATGCAGAAGGTTTTTCTCACTTCAAATGAAGTGTATAGGCACTTCCTTTTGGTGAATAGTGTATATTCAAGTTGGGTGGATCACATTTTCTAGTGTATCACCTTTTATTTTTTAGGCTTAGGCTTTGTTTTCAGCATCTCTCTCTCTCTCTCTCTCTCTCTCTCTCTCTCTCTCTCTCTCTCTCTCTCTCTCTCTCTCTCTCTCTCTCTCTCTCTCTCTCTCTTCACCCCCCCTTTTTTACATTTATTTGTTAGTAGTAGGAGAAACCAGGGCCTAAATGATACATCAGAGGGAGCTAGCCCTTATCTAGAGACTCTCCCCTCCAGCTTCACCAGTCCCACAGGCGAGAGGGGAGTTTCCATTATTGCGTGAAGAAGGTAGGAGCTCGACCTCCTACCAAGGGTGCAATCTTATGTGTCAACAATAATGATAATGAAAATAAGATAATTAGTTTTGATGCTAATATAGATCTGGATCTAGAATAGGCAAGTAGAAAACTAGAAGAATATTCTATAACAATCACCATATTCTAGATCAAGTATCTTTGTAGCCATGGACACTTGTGTCGACCTTGGACAATTTCATTGATGCTAGTCTTTGGATCAGACACAAGTTTCTAGTATGAAATAAGTACTAAAACAACATGTAACCACCTAGGTTCTTTTAGGTTTGTCATCATCTTCACTCTGGTGCATTTAGATTTGGGTCATGGAGTATTTCTCCTTTTCAAATGATTAAAACCCTAGTTATTCATCTTCATAGTGGTTGTGTCAAAAATGGGTTAGTGGGAACATGGTGTTTAGCTATCCCAAAGATCTATATATCAATGAGCATTATCTACATAGTCAATACTCCAAAGAGGGCATCAAACTTATGTAGTTATCCCCTATGTTTTTTCTTGTGTGTGAATCATGCAATATGTGATAAGAAATTAAAACAATGACCTAGCTTAAAACTTGGAAAATATAACTCTTGGAATGCTCCTTCAATACTTCAGACCTATAAATGTGTTGTCCCTATGATTATTGTGGAAATAAGATAAAATAGGGAAGTTTTGCTCAATTGAATTCTCTTTGGTATGAATCCTATGTCTATGCTAGGTGAGGAATGAATGAGGGTTGATCTTATATTTATACTAATACCTTTAGAGAATATCTCACATAATAACACTTAGGGAAACCATTAAAATATGTTTCATTTATAAATTAGATGAATTTAAGGCACTAGACACTTATGTCATAATATGACACATGTGTCAACATAGGTGTCTATCCAAGATGTAAGTGTTTAGGGATTAAGAAAATAGGTACATGATCAGAACTTGTAGAGGCATAAGATAAGAAAATTTTAAGCATTCTTGGCAAGATAGAAGGCCTAGGTCATCAACATAAGACTGGTCAAATTAAGATATAGGCCAATGAGGCATAAGAGAGAGTAAATGTGAGACTTATGACAATGATAAAGTTATATAACTAAGAGGAACAACCAAGGTTTGTGTTTTTCCAAGTGTACAAGACTGATTTACTAAATAATTCATAATTTTCATCTACATTTCCTTCCTTTTTAATCTAGTAATGAAATTGTTAATTTAAAGGGGAAAAAATGTGTACTTTGGTGTGTATAATACACTTTATCTTAGCTTGAGTCCAACTTGAGTGTTTTAATGGTGATTGAACTAAAATCAAGATCATGTTACAATATATAATCAATTTATATAATATAAATTTGAAAGCATTAGAATGATTGAAATTTAAATAGAGCAAGGTTTAGGAGTACACATATGTATTAATGCAACCATCTTGCCTTTTGGAAGTTTCATTTGAAATATGTATCAATATAAATCAATTAAATTGATATTTTGAAAAATATAAATATGTAAATTTCATATATCTAAGGAGATATAGAGAGGGTTAGGAGGGCCTATGCCCCCAACCTTCGAGAAAAAGAGGATTGTCACCTAGATCTTGAGATTAGCCCAAGCATGCAACCCAATCATACTCATAACCTAGTGAGTGTGAATGAACCAAGTCATCTCACATTATAAATTTTTTGAGGATGGATGATTCAATCAAGTCCAAACTATAAAATTGGAAATATTAAGTGAATTAATCACCTCAACCATACCAAAAAGTGAACCAACTACTACAATTGATGAACCCAATATAGTTCACAAAAGTCCAACCTAGTGAGTGTTAATAGTCCCTAAAAGTGTTTATAATCTGAAACTGATTTAATTTTACAATATTAGGTACACATTCCATATCATATGCACCCTAAATATGTCTCATGTTGAAATTTTATATAACAATGGTACCAATGTATATAATTCTACCATAAATGTGTATCTGAATCATATAATTATGTAATTTGGATAATTTGAAACTATGTAAGTGTGGAGAACATGTTTCCAAAACTTTCTCCCACTTTATATGAAGAAATCTAAAAATTAAAATAAGGGCTAATGTGGATGAAATGTTTCTAAACATGCCCCCAATGTAATTTAGGTGTGTTTCATATGAGTAAGTGTGGAGAACATGTTTCCAAAACATGCCCCCATTGAATATAAAATTGTGAATGTGTGGAATACGTGCCTATATGACATGATTTTTTTGAATATTAAACTATAAATGTGTGAAATTTGTGACTCTATGACATACCACCAAATATATTTCCCCCTTTTGAGGAGAGTGAAGAATCTAAACTAGTAGTTACCTGACCACAAAAGGATAAGATAACCATATAATTATGAATGAACCAAGTAGCATATAAGAGAAATTACCTATGCAAATGTAATATTGAACTACAAAGAATGTGATCACATCAAGGCCTAAGATTCAAGATAAATATCATGGCAACATATATATAGTAATAGTACAAGTTCAACAAACAATCAAGCACACACACATGAACACTCAGAAACAAATCAATAATCATTAGTCTAAGGATACCACAAACAAGGGGAATATTATAATGTCATATAATCAAATGTACATGACTTAGTTAAATTTACACAAAATAAGAATGACATATTCAAAGTTCCTTACAACAAGCAATTTCATATCAAATATCATAGAATCAAATAAAGTCATGAGGGCTACAAACAATGGAGCATATTCAAATGCTCAAAAAACAAGGCAATAGCAAGGGAAAACAATCAAGGAAGTGCTTAAATGAAAACATAAGAAAACATCATGAACACATCATATCATCACATGGATCAAATCTATTATCAAAAAACTTTGAGTACATATCATATCAAGTACATTGTGAAAAATATAAGCATAAGTAAAGGCATCTGTAAGTACATAAGCTCAAACATGATGATATAAAGTGGTCATAAAATGATTTAACCTAGGTGTATCGTGATCATGTATAGGTAAAAGTGATACTATAATCTATGTATCTCATCAAAAAGATTCCTTTTTGGAGGTCATGTATCATGTGTCATACTCATATGTTACGTAATCAATATCATACCAATGTTGTGAATTATTAGGATAACAATCATCAATGTAATGATTATTATAGGATAAATATAACCTCTTAGGTTGTTCCTGAACATGTGATATACCATTATGATTATCTATATATGAATAAGGAACTATGCCATATTTTAGTTGTGACCTTTTTGGTATGTCATTATTTGTATCCATGTGCACCTCAAATGTTAATACCTTATAAACATCCTGAGCTACCTAGTTTGCCTTGATGTTATATGTATTTATTTTTTTTCTTTATAGATATGGATTCAACTGATATATGGAAGTCTTTTAGGTATAAATAAATCATGTGGTAAATTCTTGAGTGGATCAAGATGAAGTTTGCTCAATTATTCATCTGTCATATTGGCATTAGTAATAGTATCACCATTGTCATAATCATTTAAATTATATCCTTTTGTTATTCATTATTTATCAAAAAAGGGATCTCACATGGTTTAATTTCTGGTGGTTTTAATGTCATTAGTTCATTTGGTAATGATATTTTCTCTTTTCTTTATTTTCTTGACCCTTCTCTTTATTTGAGTTATCTTTTGGTAACCATATCTATTATTTTGGCACTTGTGTTGTAGGATAAGTGCTCATAATGTGAGTGATTTTCTTGGTTGACATATTAATGATATGATCACCACTACCTTTTTAACTAGGTATTTTTTTCTTCAATGCAAAACACAATTTTTATAATACCCATGCATTCTATGATATGCACAATAGTATTTGGATCTTCTTATAGGATGTGAAGGAGGTAATTTGATGAGTTTGTCTTGAATCATTTCTCTTATGATTTTCTTTGGACTCTTAGCATCATTTTTGTCACTTTTTGAATCACTTTCTCTAGAAAATAGAAAACCCTAAGCTAGCAAGGGTTCTGAGATCAAATATTGGGTTCACAATAATTTTTAACCCTAACTTAGATACAAATCTTACTATGGATAGATAGGGTTATCAATATATAAATTAATAAGTAAAATGGTGATAAATATATTTATAATATAGAAATTAATTAAAAAACTTAGATATAACATATATTAAATTTATTATACTGAGATATGCTAGAAATGGAAAGTATAACTATGCTAGATATTATAATGATAATGAAAAAAAGATAATTGGATCTAATGCTTATACAAATATAGGTCTAGAAAAAGTAGGTAGTAGATTGAAAGAATATTCTATAATAATTTCCAAATTATAGATTACGTGTCTCTATAGCCATAGACACTTGCATCAGCTTGGGATGGTTATGTTGATACTAGTGTCTAGATCAGACATAGGTGTCTAGTATAGAATAATTACTAAAACAAAATGTGACCACTTGGGTGCTTTTAGGTTTTTCATCACTTTCAATTTGGTGTATTTAGATCTAGGTCATAGATTGTTGCTCCTTTTCAAATGATAAAAATTGTATTTATTCATCTTCATAGTGGTTATGGGAAAAATAGGTTAGTGGGTACACAATGTTGAGTTTTCCAAAATACCCTTATATTAATGAGTGCTACCTACATAGCCAATAATTTGAAGAGGGTCTCAAAATTATGTTTTTCTGCCATAAATTTTGGCTTGTGTGTGAATCATGAAATATTTGATAAGTAAGTACAATAGTGACACAATTTCTAACTTTGCAAATATACCTCTTGGGCTACTCCTCCAAAATTTTAAACATGTACTTGCATTATCCCTATGACTGATGTGGAAATAGGGAAGTTTTGCTTAATTGAATGCTCTTTGGTATGAATGCTAGGTTTATGATAGGTGAGGAATGAAGGAGGGTTGATCTTATATTTATACTAATACCTTTAGATAATATCTCACATAATAACACTTAAGACAACCATTAGGATACATTTCATTTGTAAATTAAATGATTTTAAGGTAATAGAAACTTGTGTTAGAATAAGATACCTATGTCAACATATATGCCTATATAGGATACAAGTGTCCAGGGAAAAAGAAAATAAGTATAGGCTCATAACTTGTAGAGGCATAAGATAAGTAGGTTTTAAACATTATGTGCAAGATCAAAGACTTGTGTCATCAACATATGACTGGTCGAACTGAGAGATAGGCCAAGAGGTAAAAGAGAGAGCAGATGTGAGACTTGTGGAAGTAGGAAAGGTCCATAACTGAGAGGAAAGACCAAGGTCTAAGTTTTTCCAAGTGTATAATACTAAGATACTATATAATTCATAAATATAATCTACATCACCAAGTCACTTGCATGTGATAAATTGGAGGAATTCATAAATTCTCTCTCTTCTACTCTTAATATTATGATAAATTAAGGAGTTGGGATGGTGGGAGTGAGGGTGGGTGTTATAATTATAAATTAGATCATAGTAATCATATGGATGTGAGCCAAAATATATGGGGATCACATAAGTTTTTCCATGTGAGCTTAAGTTTCCTTAATGAAGCCTTAAGGATAGAAAAAAAGCTTTTAGTCAGACATCTCCCTTTAAAAATAGGGGTTAATAGAGTTCAAAAAGCTAGTAAGAGGGTTAGAGTTTTTTGTATAACTCAATCCATGGGAAGATATAGATGTAGAGTGGAACCCGTGGTGCTTGAAATAAAAAGAAAACATGTCATTATTTGGAGGATCCTCAAAAAGGGTGGGTTAACAATCTTCATATATATGATCATGGGTTTTGAACCACATGTTTCTTTGGAAGCTTCAAATTCATGGAGTGTCTACAAGGTATTAGTTATAGGAATTTAATTTTAAGTGTCTAAGAAGAGTATTGAAAAAGAAACTAAATTGATCATGGAAGGAAAAATATTCTATTAAAAAAAGGAAAATAAAGAAGAGGCATCAGCTTTTCTAGTTGGCAACTATAAATTGATTGATTTTCAAGAGGGCTATCTTGGGGATTCCATTCCAAATCCATGAAATGATGTCCAAAAAATTATGAGGTATGTCACTTGAAAGGTAAATATAAACTTTATATTTCTCATTACTTTTCATTTTTTTTATCATTTCAACCACAAAAGGTTGTTAAGCTTTCCTTTTTATATACTAATGTATATAGAGAACTATATTTTATATGTGCAATGCAACAAGTGTCTATTCCCCCTCCATAAATATGTTGTATACCTTATCTTACACCATGCTAGAACCCAGGCTTCCATCCATTCACCCCAACCATAAATGAACCTCTTTGAGAGCATCTTTTTGAAAGCTTCTGTATATCACATTAGCAGTGATGTTGAAAATGCTCAAATCAATTCTAAATCTCTAAAATTTGTTTTCAATTTCATCCCTTCTACAAACACTTATCTTATTAAATAGATCTCAAAAATAATAGTTTATATAATAATTACCCAAGCATCATTTTTAGAACCCAAACCTTTAGTTTTGGATATTGTAAACCTTTAGAGGTTTATAATAACAAGGATATTATTCCCTCATTATCTAGCACTGATTTTACTACAAGGGGAAAGTTTCTTAAATTTTTTTTTGATAACGTATAAGCAGACTAAATTCTTGACCATGTTTAATCCAATCTAGTGTGACATTTTGAAGTTGATTATGGAAGGGGATTCATAGGTTATTATTTTTGCACTTCAAAAGAAGGTGGACACCTCCTGGCACTTAGAAAACATCTTTTCAAGCACCTGGGATAAATTTGAGATTTTCTCTTTTATGGATTTCAATCATTTTTTTCATGAAGCAAATTTAGTTATAAATTTCGTTATGAACTGTAGAATTGATTAGGCTGAGGTATGTCAGTGTTGCTAATGTAAGGGACATATGGGAATATTTCCCATCCCTCTCCCTAATCAAAATGGGTTGATATATAGTGACCTCTCTTTTTTGTATTGATTTTTTCCTAAAAAGTAATCTCAAAAATGGAAGTTTTAGTGGAGAGTCTTTTTGGAAGATATAGGTTATCATGCTAGCATATGCAATAGTGGTAAACAACCTAGATTAACTCCCCATCATTATCATGCCAAATATCCATCATAAATGATCATCGATATTTGATTGAAATCATAAATCTCATGGTGGGTATCTAATTGGATGAGACGGTGATGGTACTATGACACAAGGGAGTTGAGTGACTTCCCTCTCATGACATGATTTATTATAATTCTCATTTCTTTTTAATAGGCCGATTGGAATGTTTATTGTATTTATACCATTAACAATGCTCTCTTCCTAGATATCTCGAATTGTAGATACTCTCAGAGGTTATTTTCATGGGAAAGATTATAGAATTGGATATTGCTACCCTGTGCACCTTTAGTGGAAGTAAGGTGTGAGGGATGGCTTTTGATGGCCCAAGTTTGAGAGCACATTTGAAGAATGTTTTATGGATTTTGTCGAAGGAATTATTTGAAGTGGTTTCATGTGTCATGGGTCAATAGTATATAGTGCAAGGTGTCCATTTTCATGTAAATTTTGAGATAGAAATAGTATTTGATTTAAACTTAATTGTATTTCTTTCTAATTTAGAGGTGATGGTGAAGGTGGTTTTTTTTTGTGTAGCCTGAGCATTGAATGGGGCTTGTGAAGAAAATCATTATGCATGACTTATCTCCCCTTTAAAAAAATTTATTTTTAGGCTCAGATGGCCTTGGTCTCATTCGTGTGATGGATTTTAGAGCTCTAGAAACTCATTTCATGGCTCTCTTAAGTTTTGTAGAAGAGCTTAGGAATAAGGTCAACTCTTTGAACCCTCTAGAAAGAAATTACATTACTATGCCACCCATGGCTCTGTTATAGAGATTGATTCTAGAGATCTCCCAGTTCAAATCATTTCACCATGACAAGACACAAGTTACAGTAGTAAAAAATTTGGAGAAATGGGTTTCTTAGGGTCAGATGGTTGCCCCACACTGGTTCAACAAGTTGATAAATTTGGATATTGGGTTGGTTACTCCTGTCTCCATCTCTCTAGATATTGAATCAACATTCCAAGGCTCGAGGAACTAGGTCAAGTGTGAGATCATAGGTGAAATGGAGGAAAATCTCTATAAAGGAAGAGAGATCATTTTCTTAGATGACATTGATGATGAGGTTTAGGTAGGTGTTAACCTTTGAGGCTTATATTCATCTTTCTATTTATTGTCCTTCTTGTTGGTCCTTTGTAGATTTTGTTTGGTTTTTTATTTTATGGTGGTGGTCTTTTGTCTCTCCTATTTTTCTTGGGGTTTTTGGCTAGTCATTTATTATTGACCTTTGTCAGTTTATTTTGGGTTTGAGTATGTTTCTATTGGTTGTTCTCTGTAATACTTTTTCATTTTTTTAGCTAGGGGCCTAATAAAAACACCATATCTATCAAAAAAACATTTAATCCCTATATAAATATAATCCTATAGATAAATATAGTACTCTGGAAATGAGAATTAAACTCACAAATAAGATAAGTGAAATTTGTATTTAATGAAAATGAATACCTTAACAATAAAATCAATCAACTCATGCTTTAATTTTATGGAAAATTTGAATATGGGAATCTAAATAAGGATGTAGGGAATTTAATTGAAAAAATAGAGGATTTATAAATAAATATGTCGTAGATGGATTATAGAATGATTCAAATGGATATTGAAAGAAAGAAACTCCAAATAGACATAAAAAAATTTACTCCAAATCAACAGGACTAAAATTAATAAACATCCAACAAGTAGTAACATTATGCATGATAAATTCAAATAAAAAAATAATGAAGTTGTGATAACTAGAGATAGTAAGAGGATAAGAATGAAGGAAAAACGTAAAGGATATTAGAACCAAAGAGGTGGATTTTGACACTACAAAGGACTACCTCAAATTTATGTCTAAATAATGGGAGGTGGATAGGACTCTTAGTGACTTTGGATCATCTTATTATGTTGTAGGTTATTTCTTTCTTATATAGTTGTTGTAGTTTAACTATTTCTTAATTGTTAGTTTTTGTTGTTTATGGGATTTTGGGTTATTCATATTTGTTAATGATATTATTTGATGATATTTTCATATTTATTTTCATTACTTAAATTTTTAAGGTTTGGGGATGTTTCAACCCCCCTACCCACTTTTACCTCCAATAAAAATAAATAAATTAGATTATAGTTTAAATAAGTGTTGGTGACAATATTAAATTTGATAAGTGATTGTGAAAATATTATGAACACACATAGGTTAGTCGAATATGTCACCATCTTTTCTAGGCTAAATAAGTATTGGTAAAAATATTACATGTAATAAGTAGTAGTTCAAATATTATATGTGCACTTATAGGTTAGTCACATGTTTCACCATCTTTTATAAATACCACTATTAGTATGGCTAATAAGAAAAGGAGGGATAATTCTTATTTTAGCCATATATATCTTCATCTATATGTAATTTTTTATTATTTGAATACAACAAACTATATTTTTATTATCATTTTATTTGGTCCTTTAATTATTGGATTTTTCTATTTTCCTCCTCCATATAAATTAGGAAGGCCAATAATTTTGTTTTATGATAAATTTACAAGAGAGCTTATACATAGCCATTAAAGAGGATAACCTACAAACCATGATGCTTAGATAGTCTTAGACCTAAAATTTGGAATAAAGTGCAGTATTGTCTTTTACCTATGTGTACCTAAAGTGAGAAAATTAGAAGATGAAAATTAAGACTATGATATATATATATATATATATATATATATATATATATATATATATATATATATATATATATATATATATATATATATAATATGATGGCATGCTAATAATTAATGATGAAAATTTAGGTTTTTCTTTAGAAGAGTTTATGAATATAGGATTTTTAAGTACATGATAATGTGAATAAAATCACCTAATAATCATATGAATGTGAAGATAAGCCTAGTTGTGAAATCAAAATTAAGTAAATATGAAGCAATGTTGTTAGATAATAAATGTAAACCTATAATAGGTCTAGAAAAAATAAAGATAGAAATAAAAACCATGAGGGAATGTATGAAATTTAAATTATAGAACATTTAAAAAGTAAAATACAAGATAAATCCAAGAGGAAGGTACATGAAAAGTAATATAAAAAGGTAATCTAAATTAAAAATGCTGAAAAATCCTAAGAAGGATATGTATAAAAATAAAACTACAAAGGTGATGTTAACAAAAACCAATAAACTTAATAAGGAAGAACATAAGAAAATACAAGGGTATAGTGCAGTTGAAAAGGAAAAATAATTTAAAGAGGCACGTGGAAAAAAACTACTAAGATAACATTAAGTTAACAATGTAGGATAAATCCAAAGAGGGGGGTGCCTAAAAATAAAACTACTAAGGAAACTTTAAGTAAACAAGGTCAGATCTATCTAAAACATAGGATATAAAGAGAAGAATAAAATAAATTTTATTGATAAAAATAATAATAATACACTCAATACATGATGAAATATATGATAAAATATATTTTATCTTATAGATATTTTTCTAATATCATTACATACTTCATCAAAAACGTAGAGATTTATTTTTTTTATTTGTATCTTGATTTGATCATAATTTCTTCTATTTATTTGAGATATGTACATGGAATTCCTTGTAAATATTATCAATGGGTAAATTAGGTAAGGAATAATTAGGAGGATGTTGAACCTATAGCTTTGAATGAGGTATATGGGAAGTTTTTTCCCTTTAGAATTCATATTGTTGAATTTTTTTTGGCATGCTCTAAACTCATGTGTAGATTGGAAATAAAAATCATTTCATAAAATATCCCTTTTCTTTGGGTAATGTGAAAAATATTTTTTGAAGATTGAATATCTAAATGATGTGAAGGTGGTTATAACTAACTCCATTGTGTATGGGTGAAATTATAATTTATATGAATTTAGATAAGGTAAAACAAGTACATTAATATCGATTCATTAAAATATTAACTCAAATGTAAAACATTTTTTTACATTATTTTATTACACACATGCTTTAATAATGTTTTCTAATAGAAAAATAAAAAAATTATGGGCTAACTACTTGAACCAACCTATTAATTAGTACTAATGTAACTTTAATCTATTTATTTATGGATTCAACAACAAGGTTATTAAGTTCAAAAAGGGGTGTTTTGAAGGTGGTGGGAAGGAAAAGAAGTCCAAAAATATCATAATCAAATTTCCAAGGATTGAGGAAGCAATCCTTGTTCATGATGAAGATCCCAAGTCTCTTTCGATCCTAATAATGATAAAACAGAGGATGATTTTGATTCCTAGGTTTCCAAAAATGAGAAGAATGTGGAAGACATTCAACTAAGGTAGGGATAGAGATCTATGGGGAAGAAGTTTTAGGGGAGATATGTTGTCCTAAATAAATTTAATGATGATTTGAAAGGTAAAAATAGAGTTTGGGAGTGTAATGAGGCTATCAATTCTAAAAAAATCAAGTCTCTAATGGGTGGTTTGGAACTTCATAAGGGCATTCCAAAGTGGATTATGAAGGATAATGAATCTACAAAGGATACCATAAAATATTTTAAATTATAATTTGGTGAGAACCCTATTCAAAAAGGGTATTTGGAGGAGATTTTTAGTAATACAAGGAGTTAAAGGAGAAATGTGACAAGTTGAAAAACACGATTTGAAAATTAATAAGGAGAATGGTCATCTTGTTTAATTTAGTAAATCTACTATTTAATTTTTAATTTTAAACATTAATGTGATAAAAAAAGATGGTGAAAGTGAAGAAGAAGGAACAAAAAAATGTTAGAATGAGCAAGATATCTAAAGGGCCAAGAGAAGGGTAAGATTATAGTTTAAAAACTAGTAGTTTTGAAGAAATAAAAATATTCTTAACAAGATGACAAAATTTTGAAATGAATACTTGGTAGGGCTTGATACTAATTTTTCAATTATATTTTTTTGTTATTTTTGTTGACAACTATATTATTTTGTGTGTATGTTTTGCTAAGTAGTTTTTGATAAGTAATCTTTTATTTTTTCTAGGTATCCTTTATTATCATATCTATGATTTTGAGGGCTTATGATCATTCCTTGTAAAGGGAAGGGTCCCTTTCAAAACCCTCACTTTAATAATATCTTAAAAACCCTTTAATATATTCACCGAAGGGGGTGTCTCACTATGAGATTTATGCCTCATATATATAATAAAAACTTATACATATAAACTAAACCTTGGATCATTAGACCCTATCAGTGTATTCACCAAGATCACTAGATCAATCGAATGCATAGGTTCATGATAGGTGTGAGGCAATAAAACACTCAACACATAACTAAAAGTTAATGAAATCAAATATGTGAGAATATTGTATTAAAAAATAGAGAAAAACCAATCTTCCATTCACCTTAGCATTGCATTGAATTGAGGTACATTTATAGGCCTGTTGAGTGGACTGGTGACTCACTAGACAACTTGAGTGGTAGGCTCATACTTCATGTGTGGAGTGGGCACTATGGAAAAACTTATGGGTTGGAGGCCTTATTGGTGAAGGAATTAAGGATACCAAGGGTAATGGAGACCCCATCCACCCACAAGTGACCCCATGCACTCACATGTGCATAATGATGTTAGAATGACATCATTATGATGTAATAAATAAACTTAATTTTCCTTATTATCCTCAAAATACACATATTATAGGTAAAAGTAAAAAGAGAATTAACAACCCATGCAAGGGTAAAACCTCTACCCTAACACCCCCCCTTAACCACAGCTTAGGTGGGTAGTGTGAAAAATGTGGGTCCCATAAACAAGGCCTAATGAGGTACCCACATACAATGAAATCTATCATAAATTAGATAAAAAGGAGAAAACCTAGTGGTAAAAAAAAAATCCCCTCCTAAAAGAGAGACAAAGAATAGAAGGTATGACTAGAAATCCCCACTCAATGTTAGAACTGCTTGTATCCACCCTGTTTACTACAAAGAAGTCCTTTGGAATGGCTATTGGTTAGAAGTAGATGTAGTGAAGAGTGGATTTCCATGAAAAATTAAATGAATCCACCAATTATCTGATGGATATCCAACCAAGGTGTGGTTCCTATACAAGGAACTATGCTCCTCATGCAAATTAGAAATGGAAACTGCTTCATGAAGGGATGGTACTTCTGAATTAGAAGTGAAGAATGAGTGTGAAAGGCCCTATAACTATGTATAAAACTATCCAATGTCTGATGTGTCTTGAATCAAATATACTTCGATTTGAAAAGTTTTCATTAGACTGAAATTAGGTGGATCAATAAATAACTCCTTAGGACATGGAAAGTGACAAGGAGATGGAGGAAGTGGGTCCCCATTACTACTATAGTTATCTAAGGTATAAGAGAAGTCATTGACATCAAAAATGTACTTAGGCTCTAAAGTGTCATCAACAATAGGGGAATTTAATGAAAATTTTGAAAGAGGGACAAAGTGGGAGAAATAATATAGTCGAGTCTCATGATTGACTAAGCCTGT
Source organism: Torreya grandis (assembly GCA_037957365.1). Classification (NCBI taxonomy): domain Eukaryota; kingdom Viridiplantae; phylum Streptophyta; class Pinopsida; order Cupressales; family Taxaceae; genus Torreya; species Torreya grandis. Next base: position 1,271,361 of record JARHVA010000102.1, read on the forward strand.
TGTAATGATATTATCACTATGCAACTCTCTAACATATACTGAATATGGAGTGAACTCAACTTGCATGCCCTGACGGTGAGTAATCTGATAGACTAATATGAGATTATTTGACAATGAGGAAATACTTAGAACATTGTTAAATGTTCCACCACTCACTTCAATACAACCTCTCCCAAACACTTGTTTAGAAGTATCATCACCTAGTCAAACAAAAAACATGTCACATGGCTCCAAGGAATTGAAATCCACATGTGAAGAAGCCATATGATGTGATGCACTAGAATATATAACCCATGTAGGACATGGAGGTAACATTGCAACTAGATCTCTCCCCTTTGTTTTCTCCTTTCTTGATTCTTTCCTTTTTTTCTATTGTCATTTTCCTTGGATTCATGGGTTGATGAAGATGGTTTAATAGACTAAGGAAAAACTATGTTGTTCTTATCAAGAAGAATTGTGAGGTGATCAATATGCCTCTTAAAAAATTTGCTTTCATCATGGTTTCCCATTAAATACCCACATTTTATCCTCTCTTTTTTAGATTTAACACTAGAAGTGTCAAATTTTAGTCTGGTGGTGGGTTGATCCTTCTTGCTCTCATGATCCTTGTTATTTTTTTTCTTCTCTTTTGAATCCTTTTTTATGTCATGTCATGCAAGTAGAGAACATGGTTTAGTGGAATTTAGTGCACCCATTTGAATTATTTTATCTTGTTCTTAAGTTAAGTCAACAATAAACTCTTCAAAGGAGGGAATTTTCCATGAAGTACCAAGTGTTCTCTTAATTTCATGGAAAGTGGAGATGAAAATAAAATATTCATGACCAAGTTTTGCAAGGATGAAAAATATGAGTTGTGAATCCTTCTTATCAATTTTACATTATTTTAGTTATAATATCAATGATTTTAACTTGGTGAAGTAGTCTTGAAGTGTATCAAAATTCCTAGGGCTAAGACTAATCATCTTATTTTCCAATTCATCCCCTCTCATCTCATCCAATTTCCCAAAACATTTCCCTAGGGTATCCCATACTTCCTTGGGTGTTTTGGTTGATTCAATGTAAAATCATAGATCTAGTGACATAGAAATTAATATAAAACCAAAATCTTTATCATGCTTATCAAACCATTTGTCTTTCTCTATAATAGGAGTTGGTTTAGTTTGCAATCCCATAGTTATCATGTAGAGCTTCTTATTTTGCAAAGTGACTGGCATGGAAGCCTTCCATTCATGATAGTTAATGAGTGTGATAAAATAAATTGAATTAAGATCCATTTTAAATATTTTTAGTTTATTTGAAATAAAATGAGGAAATGTAGAAAGACAGAATCATAATAATTTGTACACCCCCTGAAATTTTGCTTGACCCTCCCAGATTTTGGCACTTTATATTTTAGTGAATTTTACAACTAAAATAGTTCCAATATATGGTAAATTAAAAAACATGAACTTTTAAAAAATATGATTCTCAATTTTTATCTACCGATCAAAATTTATTACACAATCCATTTCTCATAAATGAGGCCTATTTAATGAAAACTTGCACTAAAACTTTAAAAAATGTCATGTGGAAAGAGTGGACCTAGCCTTCCAACCACTCATTAGAATTGAAATCAAACCAGTGAACTCCTAGTCAAAATTCTAAGCCTTTACCAAGCCTTAATCAACATTTATATTTTCTCAATTATACAAATCAATTGAAAAAATTCAATTGCTTGTGTTTTTCTTCTTTTTTTTTGAATATTATCATAGTTAGTAAAAATATAATAATTTTTTTAATTATTAATGAAAATAAAAATGTTAAAATGATTTGGAAATAGGAAAATGGGTCACACAAAACCCAAAAACCTTTCTAAGCGACCATTTATGGTGTTACCCTAGTATTAAAAAGAACATACATGTTTAATCAGACAAAAATGGATTTATAGAAACTTGAAAAGTCTAACTGGAATTTTGAATGACTATATTGAGAGAGGTTTTAAGTATAAATTTATCTACCAAGAGTGGTTGAAATCCCTCTTACAAATCTACATGTAAATATATAAGAATAAATACATGCAAATGCCAATGCCTTGGCTAACATAGAAAAATTCTAGAAATGGATGTGAACAAACCTAGCTCAATTTTGAAAATAGACTCAAGATTTAAAAAAACTAACAACATTAAAAAACTAGACAATAAAATACTAGATTGGCTCTAATAGCATGTCAAAGTGTTTTCCCATATCACTGGATCAATCGAATGCATAGGTTCATAATAGGTGCAAGACAAGCAAACATTCAACACAAAATTAAAAGTTAATGAAATAAAATATGCAATAGTATTGCATAAAAAAATATCAAAACCAATCTTCCATTCATATTAGCATTGCATTGAAATGAGGTACATTTATAGGCCTTTTGAGTGGACTAGTGACTTACTAGATAACTTGAGTGGTAGGCTCATCCTCCATGTGTGGAGTGGGCACTAGGGGAAAACTTATGGGTTAGAGGCCTTAGTGGTGAAGGCACTAAGAAGACCAAGTGTAATAGAGACCCCATCCACCATCAAGTGACCCATGCATTCACATGTACATAATGATGTCAAAGTGACATCATTATGATGTAATAAATAAGCCTAATTAGCCTTATTGTCCTCAAAATCCACATAAGCTAGGTAAAAGTACAAAGAGGATTAACAACCCATGAAAAGGTAAAAACTCTACACTAAGAGACCAAACAAACCCCCATTTATCCAAAAGGGACAAAATAATTATTTGTAGAAAAAGAATGTGAAGTCATCCAAAAATAACTATCATAACCTAAACATTATTCAACTATACATTTGATATTGATCAACTCATTTTGACATGTATTATACTCCTTATAGCTACTAGATATCTAAATCCTAACCTAACCCAAATATGAGCATCATATTGGGCATACTCATCCCCTCTAATCATTTGTACATGTATTGTAGTATGAGCATCATCATGGAAATACTACACCACATAAATATCTTTCTCAATGATAATTATGTATCTTTGTATAGTGTATCTCACATGATTCCCTAAAAATATAAACACTTTATAGACATTATTGGTGCTAGGAACACATGTCAGTTGTACAATCATGACCACAAATTGTCTTCCTCTATTAGATGAGTACTAATAAGTATATACATCAAAAAAATACTAGATAATGGGTCTTCTCCTCATCAATGATATAAAATAAATAAATAAATGATATAAAAACATCAAATTCCTATCATTCATCCTATAATTACACTACAACAAAACTCAATCTCAGATATAGTTGTAAACTCAAGATAAGTGGGTGTTTGACTCTATTAACATGATTGATAATGATAGACATATAGCCCACAAGATACTACATTCCAATAAGAAAGGTATGGGATTACATCTGTTATAACTACATATAAAATTATCATTTTTAAATTCAACATATAATCATGGTGGTTAATACAATTGAAAATGCACTCATTTTAAATTAAAAATACTTATTTCTCCACTTTTAATACATATTTCCTAGAAATATAAAAAGGGGACTTAAAACCAACACACCGACTATTCTAATGGACTCATAATGGCTAAGAATCTATAAATAAATTATTTACATTTTCATATTTTTAACTTCATTGAAGAAAGTAAAATTTCCAAAAATTGTGTAATCATAGGCTTTAACAATAAATATGATGGGATTTAAGAAATTGTCTTTGCAAGCAATAAGATTAGACCTCATGACCTCTAATAATCTCAATATCTTAATGAAATAACATATGACCAACTACACTAAGAAACAATTTGACAAATTATAAATTAGACTTAGATATAACTCATATTTGCATGTATGTCACTTAAAATTGGTAGTCTAAGAAAAAATATAAAGGTAGTGAAGTTTGAAATAATAACAATAGAATTCTTAATTTCTTCACAAACAAACTAAGCCAAGTTATCTATATAAATATGTATGTCATGAATCCAACAACTTTTGGATTGTCCAACTTTCAAATACTCTAAAATTAAAAAAAATAAAATACTTCATTATTTTATCTAAACAAAAAATGTAAATTCACCGATATGAGGATTTTCACTCATCAATAAAAGTGTCTTTGGGCACACACACATAAATATTTTTTTGTAGAAAAAAAAACCTTAAGACCAAATAAAATAAACTAAAATTTTCTTTATGGTCACATCTCCTTTTATAAAGAGACTTTATTGAACAAAAATATTAGATTTATTTCTTAGATCATGAGATAACGTTGAAATAAACTAGCAAAATGAATGTAAAAAAATAACATCGCCTTGATAGAAATAAGCCACAAAATTGAGACAAAGGTGACAAGTGGAGAAACTATCGAATGGTGAAAAACCCTACACTAGTACTGAAATCTTGCAACAAGAATCTCCAATTATAATAGCATGAAGAAGTTAGGAGAAGAATGATCTTAAACCAAGAGAGCATAAAGTATGTAAGAACAAGACTAGATCAATAAGAGTGTTGTGAGAGTACTATAGTAAGTGTTGAAGAAAGGAATAAAGGAGCTCTTTATAAAAATCTAAGAGAGAAAAAGAGTTACAAGTGCAAGATCTAGTGTGTGTGCCATGTGTCTCTAATCTTGTTACAATTAGAGAAGATGTTTGTAGCATATGAGGGGAAATGAGTTATATGCAAGTAACTTTAAATCTAATAAGTGGACTAGAGAAGTGAGTGATACCTCAAAAGACTAGAATAAAATATATTTATTAAAAAAAAAATGCACACACACATAAGACTTAAGATAAGTCTATAAATCTATAAGAAGGACCCAAATTAAGATTAATTCTCCAACACTCTCGATTAAGCTTAAATTTAGGATTATAAAAGTAGAGAAAACCTTTTCCAACTAAAGATTAGAGTTAAAATTACATAATATTTCCTCTTAATATAAAATTACTTCAAGAGAAATTAATTTTTTTTGAGAAAGTAAAAAGAAGAGAAGGTGCCACCAAAATTTACAAGGATGAAAGTGTGATCACAAGGAATCTCCAAGAAGCCTCTTCAGACAATGTGGTCGATCTACAGTGAAACAAAGACTAAAAAATTGAGTAAATATCCATAAAACCTAGAAGATAAATAAGCTAACACTAATATTTTAAGTTAGTAACCAATATACTAAAAAATACAATCTACATACATAATGTAATAAAAAAAGATGTACAACTAATAAAATTTGAACAAAGACAACTTCTATCACAAAGTGTGAAATCTTGTATGAATAGAAGTTAGTCAAAATAAAGAGATCCAACAAAGCATATTTTTGATGCAACAAGAAGTGAGGAATGCATATAAGATATTTGGTTAAATTAAAATAGAGAAAAATAAAATATGTGATTTGCAAAAGATATTTTATGTGAAGTATTAGAAGAACTATCACAATAAAATATATCAAATTCTTTAGAAGATTCTTTTTCTTTAGGAATCTAAATATTTTTGCCCTTAGAGGTAGGAGATTTAATCATTTTCTAACAATGCAAAGTGTCATGCATAGATTTATCAAAAGATTTATAAAGATACAATTTCTAATATTTAGAGATAATATGCCTATGTTTTCTATAATTTACATATAGTTTATCATTTTGAAATAAAACATGAGCATTCTAAGCATTATAATCAGAGGAAGTTGTATTATAAGTCCTTCGATGAGGAAGATAATAAGATGTCAAATTTCTATTAGAATAATTTGAAGCATTATAGCCAAGACCTTTATAATTTTCATTAGAATCAAGTAAAATAGATTCATTATTACCATTTATGAATGTACCAAGAACACCACTCGAATATCCCATAGTATGCATGATTTTTAAGTTGGGGTTGATAGAAGAAGTGTTCAAATAAATCTTAAGTATTTGAGAAGTATATTAAGTTTTACCTTTATGAGAGCTAATGTTATGTGTAAAAGATATGATTTTAATTTTTAAGGCATCAATAAAATATTACATGGTTGTGATTTATTTGATCAAATATGCTTGTAAAGCATGTAAAGTGTTATTTTGACATTTAATTTGTTTCATAAGAGAAACTATTTCATCATTTTAAAAATAAATAGTTTGCATAATTTTCCTAAAAACTTAAAAAATTATCAATTTAAAAATAAGAAAAAATGAACAAATTTAAATATCATTGAAAAAAATCAATTATTAAAATAATACACTGATCCAAAAAATATTTACAAATATTTATATTAACAAAAAAAAATTAACATTTAAATATAAAAATTTATTTATCTCAAAATTTAAATCAATTAACTTATAAATGTAAATCCAAATCAAAAACACTAAAATCCTTTAAAATTTAAATTTATTAAGAAAAATAACCTTAATGAATATAAATCCTTTAACAAAATACCAATAAAACATAATTAGCTTGAAACATTTTTAGCCAAAACTACATGAATGGATTTAAAAAATATGAAAGACTTAGCCTTTTTAATCTATAAAGAAACATTGAGATGATAAACAAAGTTTAAAAAACAAACTTAATAACATTCATTTATCAAGGCATAGATCTATATTATGTTTAAATTTAACATAACATTTAAATAGTTGCCTTTATTTAAAGCTTTTAAACAAACTAAAGAAATCTGATTCATTTTGAGATATGATGCTATAATTCAAAAAAACCATGTTCACCCTTTGTTTATTTTGAAAATGTGATTTGGTTTTAATTCACAAACCAATATGAATATATTAATAAAAATTAATAAATTATATTTTTAAAAAATTAGTTTGAAAGGCCATATTTTTTTAAAAAAATAGTAGGTATGTTTTTGATAATACCTTATAAAATATAAACTGAATTTTTCTCATATTTTGAAAATATATTTTTAGATTATAAATTAATAAAACACAAAAAAATTATAGTTTAAAATTTTCAATAAAAATATATGGCTCTTGTTTTAATAGGGTTTTAAACATAATAATTTATTTTTTAATAAATTACATTTTTTTTTTTAAGATTTAAAAATATTTATAAATGAAAAAAAATAGCATAAGAAATACTTAAGTATAGATTATATGCATTCAAATGCTAATGAAAAATATAATAACTAAAAAATGATATTAAAAAAATGCTAAAAAAAGGTTAGAAAAAAAGTTTTGTTTCTTTTTTATCCATGAGTTTGTACATGTTCAAAAGATTTAAACATTAAAATAAACCATATCTCCGATACCATATTAGATTTATTACATGGATCATGAAATAATGTTGAAATAAATTATCAAAATTAATGCAAAAGAATATTACTTTGATAGAAATAAATCATAAAGTTGAGACAAAGGTGACAAGGAGGAAAAACGTCGAATGGAGAAAACCCATACTAGTATTGAAAGATTGCAACAAGAATCTCCAAGTAAAATAGAATAAAGAAGCTATAATAATAATTAGCTTAGTCCAAGAGAGCATCAAATATACAAGATCAAGACTAGATCAACAAGAATGTTGCAAGAGTGTTGTAGCAAGTGTTGAAGAAAGGAATAGGATAACTATTTATAAAGAGTTATAATTACAATATCTAATGTGTATGCCATGTGTTGCTAATCTTCTTATAAGTGGGGATGATGCATATGCCATGTGGGGAGGGGAAGAGTTACATGTAAGTAACTTCGAATCCAACAAGTAGGCTAGATGAATAAAGTGCATTTATAAATAAAATAAATGCACACACACATAAGACTCGGGGTGAGCCTATAAATCTATAAGAAAGATCTAAATTAATATTAATTCTGTAATGAAAAACATAATCACATCCCTCATTATTGTCTTCATTCATACGATATTGAGTTACTCCACTAGAAAGTTAAAATATCTTTATTTCACCATATTATTTTCTAGTAAATGACATACCAATAATAAAATATAACAAAACAAATTAATTGTTTTCTAGCTTGGACCCATACAACACTAAAAAAAAGAAAAATGTATTTATTATCATGCCATATTAAGATTATAATGATCTTTCAATGTCTATTAGCCATATTATTCACTCCATATGAATTATATTATGCCCTTTATAATATATTTCACCCTTTCACTCCTTTTAATTATAAATAATAAATTCGAAGAGCTTACATAGTCAACAAAATATGAAAAAAAAAATTTAACAAAAAATTATTAAAATAAATATTTAAAATATAAAATAATTCCTAATGAGGATATGAATGGCTTCGCTTTACATATATACTCTTTTTATTGTCTTTACACATGTACAATCTATCTTATCACATGAAAAAATTACAATTCAAAATTACAAATTATCTCTTATTTCAATAAAATCATTTAAACATTGTATTTTTTAGAAGAAAAATTAAATTATTCAAATAAAAATGAGAAAAATTAATTCTTCTCCCAAATTAAAAACTTATTTTTACTAAACTCTACACATAATCCTTCATCTACTTCATCTATAAGTTTAATCATCCTTCTCATAATCAATATTCATAAAACCTCTTATACCATCGATAGGAATTTAGATATGGAAAAATAACTACATTAATCCAGATTCAAGAAAAAATTATACCAAATGCAAAATGTTTAATTAAATTATTTTATTACACATAAATTTTAATAAACTTTTTTAATATACTAAACTTAGCTAGTAATAGCCCAACTAGCTTGAACCAGCCTATTAGTATTAATCTGTTCACTAAAGAAGACATCTCACTAAGACATGAATTTCACATAAATCATATTAATAACTAATACATATAAATCTACACCTCAGATTACTAGATCCAACATCGATGTTGTCAATCCATTCAACAATATGTCATAGAGTATGAAGTGGTACCATTAAACTTGCATAATTTCCCTTGTTTAATTTATATTTTAGGGCTCATGTCTGTGATGCTAGATATTATAGATGCCTTTGTGTGCTTAATTGTTGAAACATGATGCCTATAGGCCTTGTGACAAGTGTAGCACTAATTTGGATGATAGTGTGATAAACATATTGTAGGTTTTTTCCTTTCCTATCTATCTTGCTTCATGTCATTCATGTGAAATGGGTTTTACTCATTGGTAGATGAATCAGGTTTAGCCATTGTTTCTATCACAAAATAATATAGAGCATGATTTTGAGAATTTTGAATTTCAGTATTATTTTGAGATGATTGCTTTTTATTTCTAGACTGATTTGTTAAGGGATTAGTATAAATACCCAAATAAGAATTTCCTTGGTGTATGGATTTTCACCTATTGAAATTTTGGTGTATGGATTTTCACTTGTTGAAATTTAGGTTATATTTGGAAATATTGAGTAAATATTTTTACCACTATCTATTCATAACATCATGATCAAATTTATTTCCAAGTATGAAGTTGTAGGCTATGGTATGGAGGGAGTGATGATTTTCATTTGATTGGCTTAAATTAGTGCAATATAATTAGGGTTTTTATGTATCATACAATTAAAGTGTTTATATTTTTATCTTTAAGATGAGGTTTAGTTAATATATTTTCAATTTTTTTTTTTTTAATATAAGTTGGTGAGTATATTTTTTCTAATTAAGGTGGTTATAAAGTGTTTTTCAAGAAGGGTTGGAAAAAGGATTTATTTTCAAGAGTATTAAGAATAACTTTATGAATTTTTATTTTTTATTTTTAACAATGATCATGATTATCGAAAATAATATCATCAATATTATGCTTATTTTTGTTAGGTCTTATAAGAATTCAAGTATTTTATTTCCATTGCAGGATTATAAATTGTGATATAAGATTATTCTACCTTTATCTTATTCAAAAAAAAAAATTCTATCTTAGGAGAGAAGGACATAACTTTTAATTGTAATTTTAGATTTAAAGTGTTTGTGAAGAGTTTTAAGATACTTTCTTATGTATAAGCTAATGATTTACATTATTCGATGAGATTTTGGGTTAGTATTAATGGTTTGATTCCTTTTAATTAGTGAATTTACTCAAGTTGTCTTCAAATAAATCAAAAAATTGGAATTATTAGATCAATAGAATAAATAATTCTTCTAATTCACAAATAAATTTGATCTTAAGTTGATTTTAATAATCTAAAGCATCAATAGTAACAATTTTTCCCTATAGTTTGGTAGCTTCATATGTATTAGTTTTAAGTCAATATTTATAAAGGTAGTTTCTTAAGAGGAAAAAGAAGATCAGTAGACCTATCATAAATTATGCCTCATATGATTCCCAAAATTCATATGGCTGATATGTAAGGAATTATGGGATTTTTTAGAAAATTTTGGAAACTTTATTTTAAATCAATGGTTGAGGGAACAAAAATTTTAAGTGATCCTTTAGGAGGGGGAACATTTGTTTGTTATTCCAAACTAAAAAAATTAAGATTAATTTCACATTTTTGATAATTAATTTTTTATTTTTATAAATTGATTTGCATTATATGTGAAACATTTAGTCCAAAAATTTCATGATGATTTGAGTAGAATTTGTTAAATAATTATGTATTGATTAATTTTATTGAGAAGATTTGATATCTTGATTGGTTTTATTTACATAATGGGATAGGCATTAGTGGTATAACTCACAACGTATGTAATTATGGTTTGGATTATATAAGACGAAGGAATAAAGAAAGTCATGGTTTGACTTTTTTCAACTATGGAGAGAAAACAACGTCCTAAGAGAGATATTGAAGAAGTCATTAGATACAAGGGCTTGGATTTTTAAATCTAAATTTATAACATGTTTTGGATTTGTAGATATAAAAAATTTCACTTTTAGAGTGAGATAAAAATAGCCATCTTGATCTCCCTCTTGGTCTAAATATTCAATGGGTGGAAATTATTTTTATTTTTTTCGTTGGTTTTGGATTTTTTTTAACATGTTCATACGAATTTGGTGGGGGTTATTATTTTACTTGACATTGGTAAGATCCAAGTTAAAATTGGTGTTTTTAAGGAAGTCAATCCCTTGCAGTAATCCTACTTCAAAAAAAGATAAACCTTAAGTGACTTCATATTTATTATTTTTTGAGGTTTTTTTATTATAGAAAGGAGATAATATCTTTTAGGGTTGTTAAAGGGGGAAATAAAATTTTCAATCAAGGTATTGTTGACCAAATTTGACCCCAATTTAAATTTGGGTCAACCCATACTATTTTTAAATTTTAGATAAAGTTTCATATGTCCTATGGGGTCATCTCTTATCCTACATGTCTCACTTACCCTTTCCCTAGTCCTTGTTGAAACCCATCCTCTTTGTATTGGCTCAGTCAACTAAAGTCAACATTGGTTAGACATAGTCAAACTTAGTAAAAGTGACAAATTATATTTAAAATGTCCTAACATGGTCTTTGAATTTTTTCAATGTGTTTTCGACAAATAAATTGGCCATTTACTAGGTTTCATGTGGTAAAAGGATCATTTAGCCACTTTTCTAGCTAATTAATTGACTTGTACGAATGGTGGGAGTTAAAAAATATGTAATCAAGGTGTATATAAATGTGTATAAGGTCAAATAACATCATAATTAGTTATTTTATAGTTAGAAGTCTGTTATGATCAAGAAATGGCAATTTTTTCCTCAAAATAAGAGTGTTTGGGCACTTGTATAGATTTCTCTAGTCCACCATCAGCTGAAAATGTGGTGGAGTGACTCTTCACCTCCCCATAGGTAATTTACACATTTTTATTGCAAGGATAATGCAATAAATTTCATCTATAACTTGTTTTCCTCCATTTTCCATTGGCAAACCAAGGAAGCGCAAATTCAATCACTTGCGATAGGCCAAACATGTGGAATTGGGAAGAGTTCTTCTAGGGGTGTATATTAATCTAAATGCACTTAAATTTCATAGTAATAAGTTGCAATATGGTGCCTCTTCCTTTATGAAAAAATAGTTTTACCCCAAGTAACTTTTTAAAAAACTGCATTCAAGAGGGGCATGGTTGTGCATTTGTTTCTTATTTTTAAGAATCCATGGAGTTGTGTGAATTTTATGAAGTTTTTTAAAGTTTTAATATTCAATTTTCATGGTGTTATCATCATCCAACACCCCCTCTCTCAATATCCTTGAAATAAATTTCCCAATTGTTCTTGTTTCTCATCAAGATTGCAGCCATAGATGGGTAACCTAAGTTTTGTAACATGGAAGGAGCTCCTAAAGATGTATAATATGATTTGGTTAATGTTTTAAAATGTGTCTTCATTGGGTGTGCTTATAAAATATCAAATTATCATACTCCTCCAAATCCAAATTGCCTAATCTCCTTTTTCACTGCCTAGTATGTTCACAGTCAGCTTATGCAGGAGTTCAAGAAGTTGTACAGAGGTGTGAATCATGGATTACATGGTGGATTTAATGTTTGAGGATATATAATATCAAATTATTCATGTATTTCATTCCATGAAGCTAAAAATTCTATGCCAAGGCAAGGTTTTCACTTCAAAGGATGATAAGATCAACTTGGGTTCTTAGTCCCCAAATGGACTAAACAGAGATCCCTAAGGTTTTTTGAGATAACATATGTCATTATTAAATGATCCTTAAAAATCCTTAATTTATTATTATTATATCCATATCTACACACAACAAACCTACTAATTTTTAGTTCAAAGTGATATGAGGAAGATGGTCATTGAGACCCTTAAAAATGACCAAAAATCACTAAATTAGATAGTGGACTCTACAGGAGTTGATGAAAAAATTGATTGCACTTCACATAGAAATTCCTAAACCATGATATGAATTTTTAATAATTAAAAATGGTAATATTGATATAATATGATAGAGAAAAATTTGATCTTGATGTTTTGAGACCTCCTAAGCAACCCCTTATCCATACAGTAGGCCTCGAACAAACACTTGTAGCCAACATGTTAGATAGGGATATAATTTGAAATTTATATGATGTTTTAAAGGTTTCAAGTTAATAATTATTATACAAGGTATTAATTTTAGTCTAAATTAAATCTTAAGGGATCCTACAACACTTTGAGAAAGTTCCAAATTACCTATAACTACCTACAAGCCTGTCTCAGTCCAAACAGGTAGAAAGGACTAGGTTTGGGAAACAAATGATATAATGTAAAAAGAGAAGGGAATATATGGTTTAGAAGAATTAAAATTTCTCTAATGAATCACAATAATCATGATGAATTTATTTTATATACATATTAACTTGGGCCAAACCCCATGCACACCTATAGGTCTATCTCAACCCAAATAGGCAGTGAATTGGAGAGTGTCTCCATTGATGCTAATGTCACCCAAGATCAATTGGTGGGTGAAAAATATTATAGAGTTAATATTAAGTTCTCAAATATTTTTTCAATAATTGGTTTTAGGGCCAAGACAATCCATAACATCCATGAGCAGGATCCTAAGAGTGTCTTAGTCTTTAACAAGCAAAGGCCTAATTTTAAGAATGAGGGATGAACTAATGCAAGGGATGGACATTAGTTTTGGATATTTAGTATAGGATCACCTAAATGAACTTTAAAACATCAAATTATGTTTCTATTTTGTCTACAAATCATGACCGAAGCTCCAAACAACCTACAGCCAGCATGTTAAACAGTGCAACCCTCCTAGGTAGTCATGGACCTAATCTATGTTTCCAAAGGCATGGAACTGTTTGAGAGTAAAATATACTAGAAATGGTTTAAATACACCATGGGATGAATTAATTACCATTATATTTCATTTAAAATCAAAATATAACCTTTATTTCCTACAAGCACAACCTTTACCCTACCTACCTTCATCAGACTACTTTGTTCAAAGTCTACCTTAGAAATGTGAATAGTTTGATGATAAAAACTTGGAGTTGAGTAATATAATTTTGTAAATATAATCCTTGGGACCTATGATACAATATTATATGATCAATTTTTCAATTACAATAGATAAAATCCACTCTATTTTGTCTCAGATCAGGGACAGTTTTCCATGAACAAAGAAGATAGTTTTGGGGAAAATGGTGAAATTGGTGACCAATAGGAAATTAGACATTATATCATGGTTGTATAAGATTTAAAAAAAACATATAAATATATAAAACCTTACTATAATGTTTGAGGTCAAACAGGGTACCCTACACACAGAGGGTTGCAATCATGTGTGAAAGAAATCTTTGAGCCTAGAGGACAAATTGAGGATCATGTACATTTTTAGCCTTGTCCATAATTTCCACCTGACCAATTCATTCTTGAAAAGGTATGTGAGAATTTTTTAATCCATCATGATTCAAAGTAATCCATTTGAGATCCATTTTGAGTCCAAAGTAGTAGGCAGGCTCATTGGCAAGGCACAAGCCTAACAACAAATAAGGGGTAAATTTCATTTATAGTTACAAGGGAGATATTTAAATGATTGGGGCATGTTTATGGGACATATTTAGAGGTGTTTTAACCATTTTTTTCAATTAAATCCATCATAAATCCATTTCTTGGCTTGAAAGATCTCAAACCCTCATAGAATGCATAAATTAACTCGAGATGCTAAGTTGGAATGCTCATATATTTCATGAGATTATGCATGGGAACTAGAACTATTTGGGGAAGATGGAGAAGGTCCCTAAGGATACCTCAGTGTCATTTTGAATAAACTCCAATCTACATCCTTTATGAACAATCCCTTAAGGGCTAATGCACTCCAAACCCTCCAAGAACCCTGATTTGAATTCGATGAGAGAGAAAGGCCAAAAAAATCACCAAAATGGATTATTAAAGATTTAAAATAATCAAGATGACCTTGAGATTTTATTGAGATTCATCTCATGCCACTGGTCCACAGATGCAAGTACAAAGTTGTACAGAATAGGCCAAGAAAAGTTATTTAATGCTAGAACAAGGGTATGTATAGATGATCAGAATCGCAAATTCAACATGAGGGATGTTGAGGAGGTAAAAAAAATTGAATGATAGGTTAATTTTCTATATCACATGTGTGGTATCTCAAAATGAACATTTTTGTTCTTCTAGGCTAAAGAGGCCTAATTAGGCCTAATTGGGAGGACTAATGGGTCTAAAAAACACATTTTCCTTGAGTGTAGCACCATGAAACTTGGTAAAAAGCACAATGATGGAAATTTGTACTCAAAATTTTCTTAATTAGTCTTTTAAGTCTGTACATTCTCCTACACAAGTGGACTTGTGTAAAAATAGGGCTATAAGAGGACTAGGCCTAGTGAAGGCTCTATAAGCAAAATGGGGTTTTGGTGAGAGATTAATGGTTAAAAAAGGATTATTTTTAATAAAATATGATGAAAATATGCATTCCATGAATAAATATTTCATAACTTGAGCTAAATCCAAATTTTAGCTATTTTGGCCGAATTGGGCCTAGTGAGACAAAGAGGCCTTATGACACCTAAGAGAAGAATTGATGATTCCAGGTGATGTAACTGATTGAGATGATTCAAGATGATTTATAAGTGTCCTTAGGATTCAAATATAATTGTCCAAGATATCTCATGATCAAATTCTTTCCTCTTGCCACTTGTCAAGGAGGAGTTTCAAGACTTAAAGATGCTTGTGAAGAGTTTCAATGCCACATGTGAGGAAGGTGCTCAGTTTGGGATAGACACATGTGCACATAAATTACTTTATATCTCCTAAACATCATTTCCATACAAAACTTGTCCCTAAACTGCCTTGAAGTGCTCTTGAAATCCCATCATGAAGGCAGTTTCACAAGAGAGAATGATTGAAAAGATTGCTACGCCACACTTGGAGAAGAGGATAATTTGGGATAGAATGATGTGAAAATAATTTTCATGACTCTTCCTACACCTCATTCACATGATTATAACTGATTTCCACCTTTGGACACTTTTCCTTGTGCCTCTTCAACTTCTCTTCTCTCTCTCTTCTTCCAAATTCTATAAATGTGAGCCATCTTGGCTATTGTAAAGGAAACCACATCTAGTATGGCAAGGCCTTGCTGGTATGACATTACATTTTGGATTTTAACATTGAATAAAAGTCTTATTATGAGTTAAGAACAATTTTTCTAAGTGTGTGAGTGATGTATAGTGGAGCTAAGTGATGATGTCATCCTTACTCCTCTTTATCCTTCATGTTTAAGAAAGAGTTTTGATTTTAACAAGTCATGTGAAGTGTATGAATGTATTAGGATCCTCTTCAAGTATGAAATTATCCCTATAGTGTGAAATCTACCCCTAAATAATTTATCTTGTTGGTTTTCCTATGTATGCTACCTCCATATTAAAACACTATGTTAGGATCCTTCAATGCCTAGAATTGGTCTTGGAAAGCTTTGTTTCTTAGTAGGAGTGTGATAGTCTATGGGATATGTCTTGGTGTATCACCTCTTTAGCATATTTTCCTTTTCATGAAAACTCCTACCCCTTTTCCCATAAACAAGCATTATATTAGGTGATACACACTTAAAGATGAATCTAGGGAGCTAGCCCTCATAATCTAGAGATTCATCTCTCTTACAAGTTCACCCATAACTTGAGAGATGATTCCATGTTGCATCAAATTTTAGGAACCTCATAGAGTACCCTAGGGTGAAAAATTTGAATACAATAGTTTTGGCATGCCTGGTGGGACAACTGTTCCTAATTGCTTCCATGTCAAGTTGAATGTTGGTCTTGACAAGCCTAAGGTTGTAGAAGTGTTTCTAATCCAACATTTGGCAACTTCAAAATGTGAGAATCTCTGATTGAAGATCAATTTTTCACATTATATTTCATGGTCAGGAGGAAGAAGAATAAATGACTAGGCTACATCCTTTCCCAGCCTTCATCACTCAAAATCTAATTAATCTTCCTGCATATGACCCTATTCCTCCTAATACTACCAAAATTCTCCCTATATTCAATGGAGAAGGTCCTATTACCCCATATAAGCACATTAGGGACATCTCAAACTTTTGCAATTTCCATAATATTAGCCAAGTCAACACAACCATTAGACTACTTACCATGTCCTTAAAAGGTAAAACACTTGATTGGTATAGGACATTGGGAGGTGGTTGCATTACTAATTGGGATGGATTTGGAGAGTTGTTGGTAAATAGGTTTGAGAATAAGAGTGATCACATTTCACTAATCCATCAGCTAAATGTGATAAGGAGAGGTCCTAATGAATCCATGGGAGATTTCAATGAAATATTTCAAAGAACATGGTATAGGTTGCCACCTATCATGAGACCCCCTCCAAGATTTGTGTTCCACACTTATCTCAAGGCCATTAGCATTGATGTGGTAGTAATGTTCAAATCAATGGGAGGATTTACTCTACTTGATGCATATGAGATAGCTATTGAAGCTGAGAAAAGTTTGATACTAGTTGGGGAATTTTCCCCAAGAGTAATTATGACTTTGTTATCTCATAGTTCATTTGAAACCCCAAGTGTAGATAAAGTTCTCAATGCCAATGTCAAGTCTATAATCACTCCTAAGTAGGTGGATAATGCTATAGACAAAGATGAAATGATTAGTTCATTACAAGCTCAACTCAAACAACCTTAATTGCAAGTAAGTACTCCACCCAATCCCTAATACAATCACCAAGGTCATCAAGTTTTCAATAGATAGCCTAATAGCTATAATCCTAATTCCATTCCATCCACAAAGGTTGTTGTTCCAGTCCATACCAACCTGGTTCAAGGAGAGGAACATGGGGACAATCTCAAGATTAGTTTGTGTATGATGGTAGAGGAGCTTGTCAAGCCTTAGTAGCACAATAAAGAGCTATTCCTTGCCTCACATCAGAAGAAAAAAACCTCATGAAAAGGGATACTCATAGAGAGAGTAGTAGCCAAGGTAACATTCTTGTGAACTTTCAAAAAGAAGATAATAATGTGGACAAGGTTGACAAAGCACTTAAAGGATTGCCATTTAGTACTTCTTCTCTTTTGCCTTCACATCAACTAATTGTTCCTAAGACTCCATAAGAGTTGGGGGAGGATGCTATATAGATGAGTTCCTTGAACACACTGAAGAAGGATTTGATGATATAGATAATCCAACAAAGGTTTTGGGAGAATAAGACACTTCAATGGTAAGATAAGAAGAAGTAGACCTTGAGTAGATTGATGAATTTCCATGCTTTATAGAAGATGATGATGATCAAATTGCAACACAAGGTGAAGAAGAGGTGCCCACTAGCCACCATGATGCTCCACAAGAAGTTGGTAAGAATGTTGATGAACTTCAAACCCTTTACATTGACCATGAAGAGTTGGCATTTTGGGATGATCTTGAAAAAAATTTCTTGAGCTTGGATGATGTATCTCTACTTCATGAAAACCTTGAGAAAAGTGTTGAAAATGATGTTGCAGTTGAACTTATTTAAGATCATGAATCACCTCCATAAGAAGAGAAAGGTAAGTATGATTCATCTCAATAGGATCAAATGCATAAGGTAGGTGAAGGATATAAGGTACCAAGAGAGGTGGTAAATTTTGAAGAACCTCTCCCATGCATTTAGCTATTAAAAACACCAAAGTTTGATGGAGAACTTCCTTTTCAAAATGAATACAAAATTGATGATGGAAAGCCACTTGAAGTTGAAGTTAAATGTGAAGATCAAAATGATTCTATAATCAATGGAAAACCACTTGAACCAAGGACTATGGTTGCCATTCAAATCAATCAAGAGGAGTATGTTTTAATTGAACACATGTTTTTGGTTGTGAAACCAGATGAAGTAAATGAAAGAACCATGGGAAATAATCAAGGTGTTGAACAAACAAGGACAAGACCTAAGTGGCAACTTGCACAATCTTCTAGTCCACTTCAAGGAGATGGTATGAAAAGTTTTCTTTTTTATCCAGGAGGATCAATTCTTGCTATTTAGTTTGTACACTTTAGAGTGTGTTTGTTTTAGTGTTTCCTAAGTGCTTTAGAGCACAAGTGTGTTTCCTTTCCTTTGTTTGGTGTGTGTTTTATGTGTATATGTCTACCATCTTGTTTCCCTTGAGCCAAAAGTCTCAAGTTAATTAGAGTGCTCATATGCATGACTCCATGCCCAATGGAAGGATTAGGCAACTGGTCTTAGGCATAGCAGCCATGCCACCTCTGGGAATCACCAAGAATGTTGACCAAATTTTACCCCAAGTCAAATTTGAGTCAACCCCTAATATTTTGAACTTTTAGAGAAAGTTTCATATGTCCTATGGGGTCATCTATTGTCCTACATGTCTCATTTACCCTTTCCCTAATCCTTGTTGAAACCCATCCTCCTTGTATTGGCTCATTCAATCAAAGTAAACATTTGTCAAACCTATTCAAACTTAGTCAAAATGACAAATTTATTGAAAATATCCTTAAATGGTCTTTGAATTGTTTCAATGTGTCTTCGAGTCATAAATTGGCCATTTACTAGGTTTCATGTGGTAAAAGGGTCATTTGGCCACTTTTCTAGCTAATTAATTGACTTGTATGGATGGTGGGAGTTAAAAAATATATCCTTCAAGGTGGATATCAATGTGGATAAGGTCAAATCATGTCAAAATCAATGAGGTGACAGTTAGAAGTCTGTTATGATCAATAAATGGTAGTTTTTTCCTCAAAATAGTAGTTTTTGGGCACTTGTATGGATTTATCAAGTCCACCACAAGTCATTTCCACATTTTTATTGCAATTATAATGCAATAAAGTTCATCTACAACTTGTTTTCCTCTATTTTCCATTGGCAAGCTAAGGAAGGGAAAATTCAATCACTTGTTATAGGCCGTACAAGTAGAATTGGGAAGAGTGCTTCTGGGGGTAGATAGTAATCTGAATTAAATTCACTTTAATATCAAGAAGATGAAATTTGGTACATCTTCATTTATGAACAATCAGTTTGACTCTAGACATCTTTTTATGAAATTGCATTCAAGAGG
Source organism: Torreya grandis (assembly GCA_037957365.1). Taxonomy (NCBI): domain Eukaryota; kingdom Viridiplantae; phylum Streptophyta; class Pinopsida; order Cupressales; family Taxaceae; genus Torreya; species Torreya grandis. The sequence continues at coordinate 1,291,199 of JARHVA010000102.1, forward strand.
GGTATGGTTGTGCATATGTTTCTTGTTTTCAATAATTCATGGATTTGTGTGAGTTAAATGAAGTGTTTTAAAGTTTTAATAGGCCCTCTCCATGGTGTTATCATTATCCAACACCCCCTCTCTCAATGTCCTTGAAAGAAATTTCCCAATTGCGCTTGTTTCTCAAGATTGCAGCCATATATGGGTAACCTGAGTTTTGAAACATGGAAGGAGATCCTAAAGATGTATAATACACTTGGTTTCATGTTTTATAAGGAGAGTCTAATCTCCTTGTTCACTGCCTAGTCTGCTCATAGTCAGCTGAAGGAGTTCAAGAAGTTGTACAGAGGTGTGAATCATGGAGCATATGGTGGATTTCATTTTTGAGGATCTAACATATCCAAAGAGTCATATATTTCATTCCATGAAGCTAAGAATGCTATGCCAAGGCAAGGTTTTCACTTCAAAGGATGATAAGATCAAATTGGGTTCTCAGTCCCTAAATGGACCAAACAGAGATCCCTAAGGTTTTTTGAGATAACATATGTCATGATAAAAGGATACTTCAATATATTTGATTTATTGGTCTTGTATACCTATCTACACAAAATAACCTTGCCAATTTTTATTTCAAAGTGATAAGTGGAAGATGGTCATTGAGACCCTTAAAAATGACCAAAAATCACTGAATTGTGACAGTGAACTCTACAAGAGTTGATGAAAATTTTGATTTTTCACTTCACATAGAAAGTCCTAAACCATTATATCAAGGGGGAATCATTAAAAATGGTCCAAATGGTAATCCTAAGCTAATATGATAGAGACAAAGTAGATCTTGATGTTTTAAGATCTCTTAAGCAACCCCATGTCCATACAGTAGGCCTAGAACAAACACCTACAACTAACATGTTAGATAGGGATCTAATTTGAATTCTACATGGTGTTTTAAATTTTCAAAGGTAATAATTATGATACAAGGTAGTAATTTGAGTCTAAATTCAATCTCAAGAGACCCTACCACACTTTGAGCAAGTTCAAAATTGTGTATAACTACCTATAAGCCTGTCTTAATCCAAAGAGGTAGAAATGACTAGGTTTGGGAACTAAATGATATCATGTATAAATAGAAGGGAATATATGGTTTATAAGCATTGAAATTTATATAATTAATCACAAGCACCATGATGAAGTTTTTTAGAAACGTATTAACCTGGGCCAAACCCCAAGCACACCTACAGGCCTATCTCAATCCAAATAGGCAGTGAGTTGGAGAGTGTCTTCATTGATGCTAATGTCACCTAAGGTCAATTTGTGGGTGAAAAATCCTATATATTGAAGATATATTTATAAAATATGTTTTCAATCATTGGTTTCAGGACCAATACAATCCATAATATCCACGAGCAAGAGCCTAAGAGTGTCTCAGTCCTTAACAAGTAGAGGCCTAATTTTGAGAATGAGGGATGAAATAATGCAAGGGATGGACCTTATTCTTGGATATTTGATATAATATAACCTACATGAAATTTAAAATATCAAATTAGGTTTTTTTTTGTCTAAAAATCATTACCCAAGCTCCAAACAACCTATAACCAGTATGTTAAACAGTGCAACCCTCCTAGGCAATCATGGACCTAATTTATGTTTCAAAAGGCATGGAAGTGTTTAAGGGGAAAATAGACTATAAAATGGTTTAAATAAAACATTATATTCATTAATTACCCTTATATTTCATGGACAATAAAAAGAGAACCTTCATGTCCTACAAGCACAACTTCTACCCTACCTACCTTCATCAAGCTACTCTGTTCAAAGTCTGGCTTGGAAATGTGAATAGTTTAATGATAAAAACTTGGATTTTAGTGATAAAATTTGGTACATATAATCCTTGGGACCTATAATACACTCTCATATTATTAATTTTTCAATGAAAATAGATAAAAACCCCTCTATTTTGTCTTAGAGTAGGGGCAGTTTTCCATGCACCAAGAAGATAGATTTGGGGAAAATGGTGAAATTGGTGACCAATAGGAAATTAGACCTTGTATGATGGTTGTATAAGCTGTGAAAAAAACCTATAAATATATAAAACCTTACTATAATTTTTGATGTAAAATAGGGTACCCTACACAAGGAGGGTTGTAGTCATGTGTGAAAGAAATCTTTGAGCCTAGAGGACAAACTGAGGATCATGTGCATTTTTAGCCTTGTCCATAATTTCCAAATAACCAATTAATGATTTAAAATGTATTTGAGAATTTTTTAATCCATCAATAGTCAAATTAATCCATTTGAGATCCATTTTGAGTCCAAAGTAGTAGGCAGGCTCATTGGCAAGGCATAAGCCTAATGCCAAATAAGGGGTAAATTTCATTTATAGTTCCAATGGAGATACTAAAATGAATAATTAATGTTAATGGGACATATTTATAGGTTTTTAAACCATGTTTTTTCAAGTAAATCCATCAGAAGCCATTTTTTGGCTTGAAAGCTCTCAAACCCTCACAGAATGCACAAATTGGCTCAAGATGCTAAGTTGGAATGCTCATAACTTTTAGGAGATTATGAATTTGACATGGAATTGTTTGTGTAATATTTATAAGGTCCTTATAAATCCCTCAGTGTCATTTTGAAAAAACTCCAATGTGTATCCTTTATGAACAATCCCTTAAGGTCTAATGCACTCCAAACCCTCCAAGAAGCTTGATTTGAACCCGATGAGAGAGAAAGGCAAAAAAATCATCAAAATGTATTATTAAAGATTTAAAATAATTATTATGACCTTGATAAATCTCATTATATTCATCTCCTACCACTGGTCCACACCTGCAAGTACAAGGTTATACAGAATAGGCCAAGAAAAAGCATTTAATGCTAGAATAGGGGTCTGTACAGATGATTAGGAGCTAAAATTCAACATGAGGGATTTTTAAGAGGTAAAAAAATTTAATAATATTTTATTTTTCTATCTCACACGTGTGGGATCTCAAAATGAACATTTTTGGTCTTCTAGGCTAAAGAGGCCTAATTAGGCCTAATTGGGAAGACTAATAGATCTAAAAAACACACTTGCCTTGAGTGTAGAACTATGAAACTTGTCAAAAAGCACAATTATGGAAAAGGGTACTAAAAAATAGTCTTAATTATTATTTAAAGTCTTTACATTATCCTACACAAGTGGGCTTGTGGAAAAATAGGGCTATAAGAGGACTAGGCCTAGTGAAGACTCTATAAGCAAAATGGGGTCTTGGTGAGAGATTAATATTTAAAAATGGATTTTTTTATTCCAATATGATTAAAATATGAATTCCATGAATAAATATTTCATAACTTGAGCTAAATCCAAATTTTAGTTGTTTTGGCCAAATTGGGCCTAGTGAGACAAAGAGGCCTTGTGACACCTAAGAGAGGAATTGGTGATTCCAGGTGATGTAACTGATTGAGATGATTAAATATTATTTCCAAGTGTCCTTGGGATTCAAATATAACTTTCCAATATATCTTGTGATTAAATTCTTGCCTCTTCCCACTTGTCAAGGAGGAGTTTCAAGACTTAAAGATGCTTGTGAAGAGTTTCAATGCCACATGTGAGGAAGGTGATCAGTTTGGGATGGAAAAATGTCCACATAAATTACTTGATCTTTCATCCACCTCATTTCCATGCAACACTTGTCCGTAACCTGCTTTGAAGTGCTCTTGAAATCCCATCATCAAGGTAGTTTCAAAAGAGAATGATTGAAAAGATTGCTACGCCACACTTGGAGAAGAGGATAATTTGGGATAGAATGATGTGAAAATAATTTTCATGACTCTTCCTACACCTCATTCACATGATTATAACTGATTTCCACCTTTGGACACTTGTCCTTGTGCCTCTTCAACTTCTCTTCTCTCTCTCTTCTTCCAAATTTTATAAATGTGAGCCATCTTGGCTATTGTAAAGGAGACCATAGCTAGTATGGTGAGGTCCTAATGGTATGACATTGAATTTTGTCTTTAAACATTGAATAAAATTCTAATTCTGAGTTAATAACATTTTGTCTAAGTGTGTGAGTGATGCATAGTGGAGTTAAGTGATGGTGTCATCCTTACTCCTCTTTATCCTTCATGTTTAAACAAGAGTTTTGATTTTAACAGGTCATGTGAAGTGTATGAATGTACTAGGATCCTCTTCAAGTATGCAATTGTCCCTATGGTGTACAATCTTCCCCTAGATCAGTTATCTTGTTGGTTGTCCTATGTATGTTACCTCCACATTGAAACACTATGTTAGGATCCTTCAATACCTAGAATAGGTCTTGGAAAGCTTTGTTACTTAGTAGGAGTGTGATAGCCTATGGGATATGTCTTGGTGTATCACCTTTGTAGTGTAGTTTCATTTTCATTCAAATTCCTACCCCTTTTCCCATAAACAAGCATTAGATTAGGTGATAAGCACTTAAAGATGAATCTAGGGAGCTAGCCCTAGGATATTATAGAGATTCCTACCCCTTTTCCCACAACTTGAGAGATGATTCCATGTTGCATAAAATTGTAGGTACCTCATATAATATCCTAGGGTGCAAAATTTGAAAGCAATAGATATGTTAGGAAACTTTATAATGCTAATAACATAAAAAATCAAAACATGAAGATAAACCAAACAAATGTGGGCTAAGATTCATGTCATATTCATCAAAATATATTATTGGTGAATTCAATCTCACAATAAATAGATGCAAGGTAAAATAAATGGTAAAATGAAGATAATTTAATTAGTGATTGGTTAATATTCATGTCAAGTTCATAAAAATTTATGTAGGTCTAAAATGGTAGAAAATATAAGGATCTTATTAAATAGTAAAATATAAAAGACCATTCTATATCCAACACACATCTAATATGTTAGTCTAAAAAGTGATCTAATTATATAGAAAAAGGATCATGATCATGCATAAGACATTGTATGGAATATAAAATGGGAATATATAAATATTATAAAAATTATAGAGCCTAACTAGATCCAAGGTATCATTAGGTGGTAACTAAGAGCTACGCAATGAAAATTCCATTAGGCACTAATCATGATCTATCTAATATAAAGGTGTCGTTAGATGATAATCTTGAGTTGCAACTAAATACGGTGTAAAGATAGAAATAAACTAAAAATCATATTTTAATCTAAAGATGGAAGACATAAAATGAACCAATCTAATATACCAACTAAAGTAAAAAATAAAGAGTATAGCATTAAGGATACTTACATTGGGTTGATATGTCAATGCATTAATCTCTCCCTTAGATTGTAACATGTTAGGAGAGATGGTTATAGTTGAAGTCAAGGTGGAGAGTGTATGATGATGGTGAAGCAAAATTTAAGATAAAACAAAGAATAAAATGGAAACTTGAAGAAAACCCAACCAATGGTATGATAGGATTTATTTGGGATTCACCAAAATGTGTGTGTGTGTGTGCAAGGATGATCAATATAACAATCATCTTTCTCTATAAATACTAGGATATAAAATAGATATCATAACATAGATCTCATGTAGTGATAGATCTAATATAGGGTAATCCACGTTTAATATCAAGGGTATAGTGTTTCAAATCTTATACTTAAGATAGTGAATACGAGTTTAACTAGGTCTTAAGATAAATCAATGATATATTAATGGTAACGAAATAAGTATAAAGGATATAGTAAGGAACGCATATTCATTGAACAAAATAAATAGGGTAAATTAATTCCAATGTGAAAAATAACACTAAATCAAATGAGAGATAAATGTCACAATGGGGATGATTATAATTGCACCCTAAATGACCTATAGTATATTATAGAGACCAAAATATGGTATTAGACCCTTGTAAATGTCATTCTTGACCTAACTCTACATCACATGACTTGTGCCTACACATATGTCACTTTCACACCCTTGTCTATAAGTCTCTTGATTTCTATTGGCCTAACCTTCTCAATTTTATATCACTCTCTTATTGGACTTATCTATTCTATGTCTAACCTACAATCATAATCAGAGTATCTCTTTGTATGATTCTAAAAACATACACTCTTCTTTAACTTGATAGAGGCTCAAAGCAACTCTTCTTAGATCTTACTTGTATTCATATGGATTTGTGGTAGTTCGATGTGTTACCATTTATTTGGTAGATCTATTTAGATATATGGTAGTCATATTTTCATGTATTTGTAAATCCTCTATTTATATGTTTTGTTGTTAGCTATTTGTATCTATATCATTATGTGAATATAGAAGCCATGAGTTTTTCCCTCAAAGGATAGATTGAATGAGAAAACATGAAGGGTACACTTCCATACATAGTAGAGTTTGATCCAACAATCAGAGTTATTGATGGATGCAAGCGATTAAAAAACCATAAGTGACTTTTGTGATGAGATAAATGAAGTGCTCTTCTTCTCTTCTCTATGGTATCGAATCAATTCTATCATTGGGGAGATGGAAATTGATATGTTTGTGATTCCCACTATCATTGGCCATGATCTATATTATTATGTTTACTCTCCACTAGAATCTCTATCAAATATTAGAAGTCTATAAAATAAAAAAATAATAATCACTATGTATTTGGTGGCCTTACCTTCAGAGACCTCTTAATTTTGTTAAATGTAGTTTTTTAATAGTCTCTAATTACTTTTTTATTTTAGCATTCTCATGTGCTACTCCAAAACTAACTACAAAATTTTTGTTTTAATAACAATCAAGACCTATAATATAAATCCACAAAGTTATTCATACTAACATAGTTTCTTTTAACATGAAGGGAACATATGAAGACAACTCTGATTAGTACTTTCGATTTAATATGAGTAAAATACTTACTTTATAACCATACATATATGTGTTACATTACAATTATAGACTTAATATTAAGGTTTCAAAAAATCATTTTACTCAAGTTACTCTAAAAATAAAATAAACACCACTATTAAATTCAAAACAACCAAAAAACTTACAAAACATTTATAAATCATTACTGATTTCCACCAAACTAATATATATTCATTCAAGTTTCATTCCTAATTGTGATGACTTCAATCCTGCAGAATTAGAAGTATGTGACTGCACTCTACTGACTATCGTATTTTCCACTTCTTACTTTTCTGTGCTCTGTGGCATCTAGGCTTAGTCACGGTTCTGACTTAGCTTTCTCAGACTACGAGTCAATCACAGTTCGAAATGTGTCATCCTATTAACCACCCAACTCGCAGTTAAAATTGAACTATATCAATATCAAGAGTGGTAAAATTACGATCCCATCCAAAATAAAATATATTTTATTTTAAAAAATGATTTAAATACGAATTGTTATTGATTCAATTGATAAAATTGTTTGACTCACAAAAATTTTATAAAAATCAATTCTTACTATTAAAATAAAACAATAATTCATCAAAAAATTTAAATAAAATAAATTTAAATCTAATATTTTAAAATATTTAAATCCAAAAAAATTTAAGAAAAAAACAAACAAACCAAATAAAACCCAAAAAAAACAAAAACAAAAAACAAACAGCAGCTTCTTACCAACTTAAAAAAAAGGGATCAACAAAAAAAAAATACTAAATCTTAAATTTAAAAGATCATCACTTTATTTTCCCAAACATATGCATTCCAATAGGGACTATTATAGACTATCAAATTTTAACACAGTTTCCATGAACAGGTTGAAATTTTTTTGACATGTTCAAAACACACATATATAACCAAAATACATCACTGATTTTGTAAGGATCAGTTATTAAAGCGATTTCTCTACCTTTATCAAGACCTGTATCAGATTTAATCTGCAGATTTATATATAAACTTATTTTATATGGAGACCATACGATTTTTCTAAGAATATATCGAGTTCTTATCTAAAATACATATTAGGTCAATATAATCTGTATAATGCAACCATAAAATAGCTTTAGTTTTCCTTTTTTTTAATCAAGAACATACCTTGAGTTTTTACTTAAAATATATATTAAGTCATATAATTTATATAATGCAACCAGAAAATAGTTTTAGTTCTCCTTTTTAACTAAGATGAAGGCTTTATAATTTATTTATATATATGGTTAAACAATTAATAATTATATTCATTTTTTTATATGAATGAATCTTTCATTTATAAACATAAATCTGTTGATGCACTAATCATTTCAACATGTTCTCTTAAAAGAAAGTAAGGGCAACATTCTATATATTTACTTACATTTTAACTAAATAATAATTTGACTCTTACTTTTCATGTACATTCAAACTACCTACATTATATTAAATATGTAATCATAATATTATAAACCTTCAATATATAAATCAATTATAATATCATAATTTTAACATGTAATTATTTTTTATTGAATTATAAAATAAATATACTTTGTCCTCTTTCCTTAATGTTATAAAAATAGAAGTAAAAGTAGAACATGTACACTATATTATTGAAGTTGTTTTTTCATTGACTGGATTTCCATCATACAAATAGATAAATAGTGAATGAGGAGATGATTCGGTACCATTTTTCATCTGGGCATTCTCACATTGAGTGTATATTGTCCATAAAAGAGTATTGAGTAACCTCAAAATTCTCTAATTAATATTCATTATGTAACCTACTATTTTATGACTCGACATTTTATTCTCAATTGATGCTAAGACATTCTTCCTTTTCATTTATAATCTTAATTACTAAACTAGTGAATAAAAAATTAGTATTATACGAGTTCAACAGTTAAAAATAGTGTTTGAATGCTATTAAACATAGAAGGGATTAAATCCCAATCAATATAACATAATCAAATTAACAGAGGTCAATTGAAATAGCAAGAAATCGATCAAATATTAAAGGCTAGAAAGTATTACTATGAACATAGAGTCCCAAAACCCATAATAGCTTGAGATCATAACAATGTCAATGCATGCATCACATACATAATAATAAATATGCAACATATAATGGATACATTTAACCCACAAGAGATAATATCCCACAAAAACAAGTCTACGACTAAATCACCTCTCCCATGCCCTGGTGAAGCTTTATATGTTACATAGATAATACGATTAAACCCATCATCATCATCATCATCATCATCATCATCATCATCATCATCATCATTAAATCCACCCAAATAAATTGTAGAAGATGAAAAATAAACAAAATAAGAAGAAGAGTCACATAAATTAAAATAAGTCCAACCATTGTTTTAAAAATGCACAAACCCACAAAGAAGATCGTCAATAATGAAAATAAAATCCAAATATCACAAACTCAATTTAATCATTCAACAAAGGAATAAAATAAAATGTAGTTGCAAGGAAGGATTATAATATAAATTCATAAGTTATATGTAGACAAGACATGAACAGACCAAACAAAACACTTTTTGGTATGTTGTCTTCTACACAATAGTATGTTGTTACATTTATTTCTTCTAATATGTTCTTCTTTTCACAAAATATTTTCCCTTTATAAATTGATTTCTCTTACAACTTATTTTATGCCTCCTCTAAAAGGTTGTGTTTTCTTCCTATATCCTCCTAAAAGAATATTAATTTATATTGTCTTATCTGACCAAATATTTGTCTACATTCAATTTTGTATGTGAATTTTTTCTTCGTGCTTTTACTTTTGTCAACTATCTCATAACTCTAAATCTACTTGCATTTATCTAAGGGTGTGAATATGAATGGACATCATTTACTTCTTTTAGCTCTTCTCATTTATTCTTCTAACCATTAGCCATGGTTTTTTTTGTCTACTAAAAAATTATTTATATTTTTAATTGAGATCAAAGTCTCTTCCATTTTCATTTATTCTTTAATGCATCACCATCTATGTTTTACCACATTCACCCATTGGTGACCTCAAAACATGTACTTTTATATTTCATTTTTATTTATTTATGACTATGTGTTCATACATTAAAATACAGTAAGTCTACTTGCATTCAATTAAAAATTATAAAATATTTATGAGATCAAAGTGTTTTGTATCTCATTGTATGCAAAGTGGATGTTTATTATTGAAGCTCTTATTACACCACATCAACTCAAATACCACCTCGATGGACAATATGCAAATCTCATTCTAACTCATTTGAACGTTAGTGTATATGTATATTTATTTTCCTATCATTTACAAAGAAAACTAAATTCATCACGGTACCTCTATGGTATAATAAGGTGAAGTCATAATCTTTATAATCAATAGCATTGAAAAATAAAATAGTCCATCACGACATACTTATTTCAAATAAATAATTTAAATACTACAACATTATGTGTAATGAAAATATAAGATCTCATAAAGCAATAAAGTACTCATACACAAATCTAATCTCATAATTATATAAAATATATATGTATCCACATGTGTGTATCGACATATAATAATTTGTAGGTTAATATTTAGAGTTTTTTAAATCAAAAGATAACAAAATGTATAAGTCTATAATATAATAATAATAATTATGAAGGTGACTCCCATGATCACAAAATAGAGTTATCAAAATATGATATTATGTATTTTTTAATCATATTTAAAGAGGGACTAGATGAGCCCACACCCATTTGGAATACAAATGAAGGTTGTATTCCCTAAATAACCAATATAACCAACATGTCAATATGCCAATCATGCATTCTATAATGTAAGAAACCTAACTATTAGTGAAATTTGAACCTAGCTGTCTCCAATATGAATGCATCTAATAATTATTACACTACATCTAAGGGACTATAATTATTTTTGTTATAATGAGCATTATTGAATTCATTTATAATTATTGTATTCAACCATTTTTTTAAATGGCACCCACCTTCACCTTCCTCCCCCCAACACAACAAAAAAAAAGAATGTGAAAAAAGAAATAAATAAATTATAAACTAAAAAATTAAAAATTGATAAATAAATATTAAAAATATGAAAAAGTTAAATAACATTAAATTCAAATACTTATTTTCCCTAAACATCCTCTAATATTTCAATTTTATCAATCATGTATGCCCTGACTTTTTAGAGTCCCAAACACTGTGTCCATACTCATTTTGGCAAAGCCTCTCTAGCATTCACCTAGCAATTATCTAGGAAAAAATCACCAATGCTACATGGAGGGAACTCCACACATTTCAAAGAAGTATGAACCTACAATGTATGAAGAGAACAATGAGGATGAGAGGGTACTACATTTATTATGTTACTCAATGTAGGATGAATATGAGACACCAATGAAGTGAATTAAAAATTTTAAAAATAAAAATAAAAATAAAGAAATAAAAATTAATTTATAAAATAAAATTAAAAAATTATACATGTGCATTAAAATGATACATTTACGTTGGGTCTTTAGTAATTTAAAGGAAGGATGTAGACTTGTCCTAGTCTTATCCTCCCATAAATCCATCTCACTATTAAATTTATTATCAAAACCTAAAAAAAAAAAACAATTAATTAAAATTATTCAATTTAAAAAAAAAATAAAATCAAAATTATACATTTATGTTATCTCTCTAATGATAATGATAATAATAAAGAAAATATGTTAACTGGTTCCAACCTCATCAACATGTAAGTCCATATAACTAATAGACATATTATCAAAATGAAAAAAAAAAAAAAAAAAAACTAAAATTATAACTAATTTAAATACTTAAATATAATAAAAGAACACTCAAATTTTACCTCCATATCAAATCCCTTTTAACATAAAAATGAATTTAACTCTCCCACCATCATCCTTGTACGGATCTACATAACTAAAAGTTTATTCTCAAACTTGAAAATAAAATAATATTAACATTAATGAAAATTATATCTCTATGTTCATAGTAGAGGAAAGATGTTAGCTTGTCCCACAACCTTCTTCCATTTTACTTCCTCCTTATCATCAATATCTAATAATTATGTTAATCATTAATCAATAATAAAATTTGAAAATAAAATAATATATATAAAAATAAGTAAAAATAAAAATTTATAAATTTTTATATAAATAATAAAAATATATAAGTACATGAAGGATGTAGAAATTCTCGCCAATATAATGTTATGTGATTTCATGAATTTTGAGTCTACAATAATTCATATTGTGCAACGTCCTTTTAATTATATTTTTAAAAAAATAAAAATTAATTATTTTTTTATAAGTCTAATTTTTATCTTATTTAAATAATCAATTTCTATTTTATTATCTTCAAAATAATTTTTTTAATTAAATTTTTAAGCTTTTTTAAGAAACAATTAATTTTTTTCCTTAGAATGCAATATAAATTATTGACAGGTTTGAATAAAGATTTCAGAAAATAACGAAAATTGACGATCATATTTGTGATTGATAATTTTATCAAACAATGTACATTCAACTTAAAAGAGAAAAAAAATGAGATAAATTAAGATTTTTTTTTAAAAAAGGTATTCATTCTAGAAAATTAAAAAAAGTAAATTAAATTAATAATTTTTTCAAAAAAAATTACATGTAATCTAAAAATGATAAGAGAAGAAAATTAATTTTTTTTTTTTTTTTTTTAAAAAGAGTAATGTGACTATTAAAGATTTTTAAATATATTTTAAAGATTTTATAAGTTTAAAAATTATTAAGGTTTTTTATAAATTTTTTTTAAATTATATAAAATAAAATTAAAATCATTTATAAAATTAAAAATTATATATTATAATCTTTAATTTTATAAGTACAGCATATATTCTTCTTCTTCTTTATTTAAAAATAGATTTACTCTTTTTTTCTCTATTCTTTCCCCTTACCTTACCTTACTTTTCTACAAATATTCTATTGATAGGAAAATATATTATTGTTCCTTTCAATCTCTCTTTTTCCCATTATTTTTTTCTTCTTTTTTATTGTTTCTTTGTTGTCCCTCTTCCAAAAATATGATGTCCCTCTTTCAAGGTAGGATGTCCCTTTTTTATGTCTTTCTAAAAGTTGAAAATAAATAAAGTTGGATGGCCAATACGCTCTTATACTCTCTCTTTTATTATTTAAGGTTTATTTTTAATGCAACCCTGACACTTGTATTAGATTTGCATTGTTATGTTGTATTGTATAGGCAATACTAATTCGACTTAATTCTTGATGTCATTCCCATGAAATGTGTCAGTGCTTATCTTAATTTTTTCAACCTTTCCACATATTTATGGAAAATTGGTCTTCTTTTTTGCACTCTTAAAAACCCATCACTAACCAATCAAAATTAGGGGATAAATAAATTGGAAGGATATGTTATCTCTTAATTATTTTGAATTTTATAAATTGGAATAAATTTAAAATATAAGTGTAGGATTAGTTTTATGTAACTTTTCATGCTAGAATAAATATATTGTAAAAGGAAATAAATATTTCATAATACTTAAAGTTTTCTCTTATATTTTCATAATAAATATTTAGAATGTATAATTTATATTATAATAAATTATTATTTACCATTTCATTTTTTATATACATTATTAAAAGGTCACGCTCTTTGAAACTTTGAGTTTGAAACGGTGCAAATGGAAATAATACTATTAAGACTTCAAACTTCCAGAATTCATAATTATAAATTAACAGCTTCCGGACTTCTCAATAAAAAAATTGTGTAAGATAAAGGGTTGAAATCAACATTTCATATTTTTTATATAGACCTGAGAGATTAAAATTCCAGACCTGACCATGACTAATCAGAATGGCGAGGTCATCAAGAGCCCTAGAGATAACCGTGAATATAAAATTGTTCATCTTCCAAATGGATTGACAGCAGTGTTGGTCCACGATCCAAACGTTTCTTCACATGTAGACGATGCTGATGGCGAGCAAATTGACCGCACTCGCATCATGAATGCTGCAGCAGCCATGTGTGTTGCGGTGGGGAGTTTCTCCGATCCCCCCGATGTTCCAGGCCTTGCACATTTGTTAGAGCATGTTTTGGATAGTGGAAGCCTGGAATTTCCAGACACAAATGAATGGCGTATACATATTTCAAAGAATGGAGGCGCGTCAAATGCTGCTACCTACAATGACTATACATGTTATTATTTTCACATCAATGGCCCATTCTTAAAACCATCTTTGGACAGATTTTCCCAGTTCTTCATTTCCCCGTTGCTCAAAGCTGAAGCTGTGCTGACAGAGATTGAAGCAGTAAATTCGGAGTTTCATCTCCGGAAACGAGACCAGAGCCAGCGTCTTTTACAAGTGCAACGCCACACTTCTGTAGCAGGGCATCCATTCAGCAGGTTTGTTTGGGGTAACCAAGAAACTTTCATGTCAAAGGGTATTGATTTTCTAAGAAAACAACTCTCTGATTTCTTTTATGAGAACTATGTAGCTGAGCGTATGAAACTTGTGGTAATTGGTGGGGAACCACTCAATTTATTAGAGGAATATGTCGTAGAGTTATTTAGTAATGTCAGAAAAGGGATTCCCAAAAATCTCGATTTTCAAAGTACAGGGAAAGTTTTGGAGGCAGGAAAGATATGTTGGGTTGAATCTGTGAAACATGTTCATGACATGAGATTATCATGGCAGGTGCCTTGCCTCAATAAGGACTATCTTAAAAAGCCATTCAAATATTTGTCTCATTTGATTGGCCATAAAGGTTGTGGGAGCCTGTTTTCTCTTCTGAAAAGAAAAGGGTGGGCAACATTTTTATCATCTTTATTGGAAACAAGTCCAGATCTGTTCATATTGAATATAGAGCTTACAAATTTAGGATTACAAAAGATTTATGAGGTTACAGGGGCTGTGTATCAATACATCAAATTGTTAGAGGATGTAGGTCCACAAGAGTGGATCTTCAAGGAACTTGGAGTTATCACTAATTTAAAATTCATATTCCCAGAGCTACAGTATCGAGAGTCTAAACAGTCTCAATATGGCTTTGCATCTGATATTGCTAAAAATTTGTTAGTGTATAGCGAGGAGGACGTTCTTCATGGAGAGTTTGTATTCCAAACATGGGACCCAAACTTGATATCAGAGAGTTTAAGCTTTTTAAAGCCACAAAATATGAGAATTGACATACTGACCAAATCATTGCCCTGTGATTCTTCAAATGTCCGACACGAACCATGGTTTGGTGTGCCTTACATTGTTGAAGAAATTCCATTTCCTATCTTAGAGGACTGGAAAAAGCCCTTGTTGAGAGACTCCAGTTTACATCTGCCACTGAAAAATGATTATATTCCAGAGCATTATTGCACGACAAACTTAGCTGGCTTGAAGGATTTCGAACAGGACCCTGAAATTCCAAACTGTATAATAGTTGATCATTTGATCAAAGTATGGTATAAGGAAGTTAATAATATTCCTAATGCAGATGCCTACTTCATCATAACTTGTGAGAATGCATCAGAATTTCCACCGGTGAAGTCCACTGTACTGAGCGAAATGTATGCCTCACTTCTTTCGGATGCTCTTTTAGAAATTTTGTATCAAGCAGAAGTGGCTCAATTACATACCAGAATCTGTTCGACTGCACCATGCAGTTTCAAAATTGAGATTTATGGTTTGAGCGAAAAGCTGCCACTTTTAGCATCAGATATCTTGAAATTTGTCAAAACATTTCAACCGACAGAGGAAGGTTTTGATTTTGTAAGAGAGGACATGGAAAGGAGATACAAAAATGCTAGCATGGAATCTAAAACGCACTCACAGTATTTGAGCAAACTGCCAAACGTTGATAACAAGCTTTCCTGCCTCCTTTCATTATCAAATCCAGACATGACAACATTTGTCTCAGATCTGTTTAGGTTCGTCGATATAATAGGTCTTTGCCATGGTAAACTATCAAAGGTAGATGTTGATAAAATTGCAGATTCGTTTAAAGACACATTTGCATCGGCATTACCTGCAGGAATTCAGTTAGATTATCAAAATCTGAGTCTTCCACATGGAGCCCGGGAAATAAAAAACGAAGATGTTAAGAATAAGTCAGATGTGAATTCTTCTGTTCAGATTAATTTCCAGCTGGATCCAGTTTCAACGAGAGCACAAGCCATGGCAAACCTGTTTTGGTATATTGTTCAGGAGCCATTTTACAGAGAGCTGAGAACAAAGGAGCAGCTGGGATACTCTGTTAGTTGTTCTCCCACACTCTATACGAGTCACGTGGGATTGTCTTTCACCGTTAAATCTTCCAAGCATAGCCCGCCATTTTTACAAGAAAGAGTAGATAAATTCATTGATAATTTACCCCAAATCCTCACGGAGATGAATGATGAAGCATTTCAAAACCACAAAAATAACGCAATTAAAGCGAAATTACTGCCAAAGAGTTCTTTATACCAGGAAACGCAAAGGTATTGGAATGAAATCGTGAAAGGAACATTCTTCTTTGGAGGAGATGATGAGCTAGAATTGGAGGAGGTGAAGAAATTGGAAAAGTCAGATGTTATCGATTGGTATAATTCTTACCTAAACTCAAATTCCGCAGATTGCACAAGAATGTGTATCCGTGTATGGGGATACAATTCTAGGAAGAGGAAACAATCAGAATCTGAAGCGTCCGGTAGTGGTGGGAGGAAACAATCACAATTTGAAGGGTCTGGTAGTGGTGGGTTCTGAGTGATTTCTAATATTTATTTAAGTTCAGTATCTCTCAGATTGTACGGAACTTACATTTACACAATCAGTTGGGTAGGGACTGTGAAAGAACCGAAAAACTTCATATTATTGATTTATACCTGATCCCTAATTTTTTTCTAAAAATAAAAACAATATATATATTAAATTGAAAATGTTAAATCTCAAATATATATATGAAAGTATTATTTAATATTAACTACAGAAATAATACATAATCAGGAAGTTAAATGAATACAAGATACAAGAATCCATACCGGGAAGAAATAAAGAATAATGAATAAATTGCACTTCGTTGTATTAAAATGTTTAAAATATGAAATATAATGATTTTGAATAAAATTTATGTAGTATTAATTATTTTTCTAATAAATTTTATACCGTATATTTATTTGGGTAATTTAGTATTATTATTGGAGGAAGGGAACCAATAGTTGAGACTTTAATTTTGGGATCTATTTTTTTCATTTTATATTATTTTTAAATGTAAAAATTGGATTTAGATAATTTAAAGTTTTTTAGATTAAATAAGTCGTTCATGATGATTTTTTATTTCTATGTAGATATTATCATTTTTTAGGTGTAATCAATAGTTGTGAATAGAGGATTAATTAAAAGATATCTTATGTGTCATATTGTGATTGGACACTGTGAGTGATGCTTTTGGAATAATTGCTAGTCTATTTTTATCTTTACAATTGATCCTTTCATCCACAATATAGGTCATAACTATGAGACCCCACCCAGTTATTGGTCCCCTTCCCCTAATCCCTCTCAAAGCACGTATTATAGTTTTCATTTTTTAATTATTATACTTCTTATTCAACCAATAAAAGAAATTAAAATGTGTATTCACTTAATGATTATAAATTTTGACAAATATTCTATGCATTATTTAAGCATATAATAGTGAAAACATAATAATATTAATTGTAGGAGCGATGTGATATCCAAGTAATTAACTCCATGTTGTAATAAAGTTTGACAAATATTCTATATGTGTTATTTAAGCATATAATAGTGAAAACATAATAATATTAATTTTAGGGGTAATGTGGTATTCAAGTAACTAATTCCATGTCGTTGTAATTAAATTACTTTGTCTATCGTGTAAAGTAGTCAGCAAGTTCATAACTGTAATTTCATTCGTTATCGGGCTTGTAACTTGAAAATCTAAGAATGAAAATCCTATGACGTTGCCACATGTAAATACACCACCGTCTTGTAGAATCCATCCAAAACACGATCATAACTATTACAGAATAGTGAGCCCAGAGGGTTCCGTCTCATCAAAAATGGACACTAAACTTATTGTCATTTACAAGTGCCTTCAATTTTGAAATGAATAATCAGTAAAACTCTTATACAATATTGATTTTTAGTTTTCCTTTTTTATACCTTTATATTTGATGATATTATTATGAATTCTTTTTTACTCTGCCACAATACCAACTCTAGATTTAATAGCCTTCACACCCTCGTAAAGCATTTGCTTCACAATAATTAATTTTGATAGTCCTATGATTGTAAATACTCCATCGAATTAAAGGAGACCATAAGAGTGAATTATTTCCTACATATTTAAAATGTGAAATCTATAGACAATCCTTTAAATTTGGAAGTACTGTTTTCTTACATAAATTAAAATATTAATTCACAAAATCTAATTTGTTTATCCACCCAACGATGCAACATGTTTCACTTGTGTATAAAAATGATATATTATAAATAGTTTGTTGTGAATATGCAAATTAATATGTTACAGATATACAAGTACTAGTTTGATAAGATTTCTCCAAAATAACTATTATTAAATAAATTCAATTTACAAACAAAAATTACACAATATAATATTAAATTTATATATTAAAATTTAAATTATTAAAGAAAATTTACATTATAAAATTATATATAAAATCAAGCACAAACAATATTCAATACAAGAATAAGAACCAACCACTAAACAACCCTTATTTTTTAATACTATAAAAATTTTAATTATATGCTTTATATGAAACCAAATTCATCAATTTTTACTTTAAAATGTAAATAATATTTATTTTCAACCTTAGTGCATCCTATAACATTGTTAATACCCATGCTTCCATTTGTTATCACCAAGGATGTCAAACAATACGCCAAGCATACACTTTCCCTCTCACTTATTTTATTTGCCTCCAAAGAAAGTATTTTTCATTATCTTACTAATAAAATGATACATTTTAACTATGTTACATTTTTTAAGTTGGGGAAGCAAAGAAAAATGTTATTTTTAACATTAATCCTAAAAAACCATAACTACACAATATTAATGTGATTGGAGCACTTACACACTCAAAATATTAATCATATTTACAATCTATTAAAATATGATGAAGGAGATAATTCTCAAAAAGATTGATGGAACATAATATTATATTGATACGAAAATAGATTAGTTTATATATAGAATATAAATCTTTTATTTATAATAAAATTTGATATGGTTTAAATAAAAATAAAAAATCACTAAAAATAATAAATAATTAAAAATAGAAAGTTTTGAGAACTATTAATATAAATAACAAGTTTAGTTAATTATAATAATAATTTTTTTGATAACAAGAATTTGTTTGTGTAGACATTCCAATTTTATTACTTTCACACATTTAAATTGTAATCAAAAAGAATTTCTTTAAAAATGTACAAATTCAATTAGAAATTGTCAATTGTTCCAATTCATGTGTAGAATTATCAATTTGATCATGAATTATGATGACACGTCTTTAATTGAGGAAACAAACTATAACACAATATCAAAATTATAAATAACATCTCAAATCAAGTCAGCACTTTACAAACGTTACTAAATAATAATTAAATATAGTGTTTGATTAATAAACATCACAAAATTTATATGTATTTCCATAACTAATTAACCCTTGTTAATTAGACTTAATCTTCCTCTAATGATAAATTACATATCTATTTAGAATTTTCTATTTCCTAAAACCAAATTTTAATTATTGCCTCACCAAAGATGACATTAGTAAGGTAAGTGTGCAAGGCAAAGGTATGACATGCTCTTACACACTCAACATGCTCTTAAAAACATCTTACATACATAATATCTTCATGATTTAAAAATCTTAGATACTTCATGCTTACATTAATAGAGTTATTTATACTAAGAATGTAAAGATATTGGAATGAAATCCTAAAAGTAACATTCTTATTTAGAGGGGATGATGAGTTAGGATTAGAGGAGTTGAATAAATTAGAAAAGTCAAGTGTTGTTGATTAGTATAATTCTTACCTAAACTCAAATTCCATAGACTACACAAGAATGTGCATCCATGTTTAGGGTTACAATTTTAGGAAGAGGAAATAATTAAAATCTGAAGGATCTAATGGTGAGATTTAGTGGTGGGATCTGAGTGATTTTCTATCCCTTATTTAGGTTCAATATTCTACAGGTTCTAAAAGATGATTACCCTTGAATTTACATATTCAATTGGGTAGGGGTCACTCACCTGATAGAGATGAAAAAACTCCACGTTGCTGGACTATACCCTAGTCCCCAATTATTCCAACAACAACAACAAAATAGAATCCAAAAACCATATTTTAATCTTTTAAAACCATTTTTTTATTTTTTCACTTTTGAGGGGAGGTAGGGGGGTGTTAAATTCTAGGGAATCACTAAATAATATTTTCTCCCGACATCTTTGTCCATTTTTCATACTTTTGATAATTAGAACTATGAGATGGCATTTAGGAAATACATATTGTATAAGGAATAATGAATAAATTTCACTTCATTGCATTAAAATATTTAAAATATGAAATATAATAATTTTGAATAGAATCTAAGTAGTATTAATTATTTTAATAATAAATTCTACATAGTACATTTTGTTGGAAAATTTAGTACTGCTATTATTAGGGGAAGGAGACCAATAGTTAGGACCTTAATTTTGGGATCTCTTATTTTATGCTACTTTTAAATGTAAAAATTGGATTTAAATATTTAAAGGTTTTTTAGTTTAAATAATTCACTCATGATGATTTGTATATGTTCCAAATTTGTACAATGATTTCTACATTGACATGTCATTTTTTAAGTGTGGCCAATAGTTGTAAATGGGGAACCAATCAAAAGATATCTTATGTGGCATATTTTAATTGGATGTTATGGGTGTAAGTTGTGACAATGTGATGTTTTTACAATAACTACTAATCTTTTTTAGCCTTACAATTGGGTCTTTCATCTACAATGTGGGTAATAACTATTAGAACCCACCCAACTATTAGTCCCCTTCCCCTAGTCCCTCACAAGGCAATTACTATAATTTTTAGTTTTCATTTATTTACTTTTTATTCAACCTATAAAATAACTTAAAATATGTATTGACTTAATAATTATAAAGTTTGTAATAAATTTTGATATAAAATTATTGAAATATTCCATAGGTATTATTTAAGCATGTTCTTTCTTACATTGTACTTATTAGCAAAAACATAATAACATTAATTACAAGGGTAAAGTGGTATCCAAGTAACTACCTCCATGTTGTTTTAATTAAACTTCTTCATCCATAGTGCAAAATAGTTAGTAAGTTCATAATTGTAATTTTGTTCATTGTCGGGCTTGTACGTTGACAATCTAAGCATGAAAATTCTCTGAGGCCACCACATGTAAATACACCACCATCATATAAGAGCCATCCAAAACATGACCATGATTGTTACAAAATAGTGATCTCATAGGGGTCTCACCTCATTAAAAATGGAGGACATTAAAATTATCATCATTTACAATTGCCTTCAATTTTGAAATGAATAACCAATTGAACTCTTACACAATATTAATTTTTATTTGTCCTTTTCTTTTCCTTTATATTCGAAAACATTATTATGAATTCTTACTTACTATGCCACGATCTTAACTCTGAATTTAATAGCCTTCACACTTTCCTAAGGCATTTTCTTCACAATGATTAATTCTGATAGATGTAAAACTATAAATACCCTATCACCTTGTCTGAATTTGAGGAGATCGTGTGAGTGAAAATATTTCCTACATATTTAAAATGCAAAATCTATAGACGATGCTCTAAATTTGAAAATAGTGTTTTTTTACATAAACTAAAATACCAATTCACAAAATCTAATTTGTTTAGCTATCCAAAAGTGCAGTGTGTTTCAATTATGTATATAAACAATTTACTGTAAACAATTCATTGTGAATATACAAGGGGATATATTATAAATATACCAATACTGGTTTGATAAGACCTTTCCAAAAAAATTATTTCTAATTAAATTTAGATTATAAACAATAAATTACACAATATTAAATTTATATTTTCAAATTCAAATTATTAATGCAAGCTTACATTGTAAAATTACATATAAAATTAAATACAAATAATATTTATCACAAAAATAAAAACTAACCACTACACAAACTTTATTTTATAATACTATAAAAATTTTAATTATGTACCTTATATGAATCCATATTCATCATTTTATACTTTAAAATATTATTAATATTCATTTCCAATGTTAATGCATCTAGAACATTGTTAATACCCCTACTTCCATCTATTATCACCAAGGATGTCAAATAATATGCCAAGCATACAATTGCCCTCTCCCTTCTTTTATTTGCCTCCAAATAAATCATTTTTCATTATGTTACTAATAATGAGGTGGATGCATAATGATATATTTTAGCTACATGTTTTTTAAGTTGGGGAAGCAAAGGAAATTGTTATGTTTATCATTCTAACAAAGACAACTCCACAATAATAATGTGATTAGAGCACTTACACATCCAAAATATTAATTATACTTACACATATATTTAAATATGATGAGGAAATAATTCTTGAAAAGATTGATAGAACACCTAATATCATAAAATAAAATAAAATAAAATGTGATTAAAAAAACAAAAAAATACTAAAAATAACAAGTTATTAAAAATAAATTTTTTTAGAACTATTAAAATAGTAATTTTTGAAAACTAATAGAAATTACAAGTTTATTTAATTATAATATTATTATTTTTGTAATAGGAATTTATTTGTATAGACATTCCAATTTCATCACTTTCATGTCTAAATTGTAATTAGAATGACTTTCCTCAAAATGAACAAATTCAATTGGAAATTGTCAATTGCTCCAAATCATTCATAAAATTATTAATTTGATCATGAATCACAATAATTCATCTTTAATTTGGGAACACATTGTAACACAACATTAAATTTATCGATAATGTCTCGAATCAATTTGACACTTTGCAAATGTTACCACATAACAATTAAATGGAATGTTTGATTGACAAAGTTTTTTTTTAAAAGTCATATTAATTATCATATATAATTAACCCTTGTTAATTAGGCCTAATCTTCCTCTAATAGTAAATTCCATAGTTTTTGTAATTTATTATTTCTTAAAATTAAATTTATATCATTGCCTCACCAAGGATGACACCACTAAAGCAAGTGTGCAAGTCAAAGGTATGACATGCTCTTACAAACCTATTACACACATAATATCTTCATGATTTGAAACTCTTACATACTTCATACTTTTATTAATGGATTTTCTTGTAAATTCACCCTCCAACATTTATGAGGATGAGGATTGATCCTCAACCATTTATCTTCAGCTTGGATTAGTGGGTCATATTTGAGAAGAAATTATATAAATTGAGGAGACCTCTCTCTTATTCAACAAGTTTTTTGTGCTAGAAGTACTCTGACAAAACTCCAAGAAAAGATTCAACCTAGTTATTCATTGTTCAATAAAAACACTCATAATGTAAGCAAAGATGTTGTCAAAATGATGTTACAACATTTATAAAGGTCTCAAGAACTATATCTAGACCAATCAAACTTGCATTCTGCCAAGGAAGAGAATACAAAGGGAAGGTATACCATTGTGTTTTATTTACTTTCTATTGCATTTCGTTTTCTTTTTCCTTGACCTTTTCCAATCTCATGGAATGCACTTGGGTTTTATGTTGTATGTATTTCATTTAGATTTCATACTAACATGAAACTAAATCCCTCAAACTTATGTATTTACATATAACATGCTAGATGGGAACAATACCCCACAACCTATTTTAAAACATCAAAATATTTCTATGATTAATAAATTAGCTCAGATTTGATCTAATTATATCTTCATTTTCTTCTAACAGCACCCCACAACCTATTTTAAAATGTCAGAATATTCCTTTAATTAATAAATTAGCTTAGAATTGATCTTCATTTTCTTCTAACTTTTCCATTTTTGTTCCTAGATTAGCAACAGGAATCCTATGCTAATTGGAGATATTACTACCCATAATCAATAATATTACCCTGCTAATCAAAAGTAAAATTTATGTTTCTTTTAGTTTTTTTTGTTTTTTAGGAAAACAATAATATCGACCTACAAATCGGAAGTGTCAACCTACAAAATGGTGGTTTTGTTATTGGATTTTACACACACTAGACACATTTTATGAAAATGGTTTAATCACCCTGTATATAGATGGGATTGACCTAAAAATTGGTGAAAATGCCATGGAAACTTTTTCCTCTATTGTTACTACATTTCAATAATATTCAACTCATAAATAGCAAATATGATAGTATAAATAGTGGTTTCACTTATGTTTTAGTTTTATCTTTATTTTCCTGAGAACATTGTTACTTCTATGTAAATCAATAAGATTGCCCTGCTAAAAAATAATATCACCTTCTTAATTAGTAAAATCACCAAATTTCTATGTTATGTTTTATGTGTCTATAAATTAGCAGGATTTCCCTAGTAAATGGTAGAATCGCTATGCTAAATGTCTATTTTAATCTATTACAAATTCTCAAGCTTAAAACAAATATTGATTCAACTTCCCCTTGCTAGTCAAAGACCACATAAAAATTCTAAATTTTTTCTCTGCAGGATCACCTATCAAATAAGTTATTTCCGCAAAAAACACTTTATAAACACACTTTACTTTTGGTGCATAAAAATAATGAACATTTAAGTTTGGTGTTCTAAAAAATACTTGTGTTTCCATTACTTACGTGTTTGTATTGCTTATTTTTTATGGGTAATCTATTGTGTGTATGTTCTCACCTTCCCCACTTGTGGAACCCTAGGTGGCCAAAAACACATAGGTTGTTATTCATCATGTCCCCAAAACATAAATAAAGTATTTTATTCTCTTCCCATTTGTGGGATCTTAAGGATCATAAATAGTGAAACTTCTCTTTTTATTTTCATTGTGCATGGTGTATTTCATCACCTTCTCATGATTTTGTAAGACGCAGTAATTGAGATTTTATCTCTTAACGTATTTATAATTTTTAAACCTTTATTGTTTAAGTACCCATTGAATGTGTCATGTGAAGTTTTCATGCTTGTGTTAAGCTACTAGCTATTTGCTCATTGCTAAATCGTATTGGTTACTAACTTATATTTGTGGTAAATGTAGAATTTTTTATCACAAAAAAATTAATCTATATTTAAATGTTGCTAAAACATATCCAGGCACATCAAATCTAGAAATTACGGTCTTTATTTTTCTTTGTGTCATTTAACAGAGCATTATAAGATTTCATTCAAATTTGAACAACCTTTTTTTGGTTCCCAAATTTTTTTAATATGATTATTTTCATTTCTTAAATATAAATATATAGCCTTCCCAAGAATTTCATATATGAATGAGTTTTATTATTTATATAATATTAGGGAGATCCTACAATAAATATTATTTCATTCTATAAACCTCATTTTTTTATTATGGTAGGCATATCTACTAGATTTTGATAAATATTCATCTCATTTTATTATATGTTTATATTATTTTATAAACAATAGTGTCAAGTTGACTAGTATAACAAATAACATCTTATTGGGATAATCTTACAAACTATAATAACAAGTGGTCTTCTTTATTGAGGGTACCATCCTAAACACTCACATTGATAAATACCCATTATTTAATAAAAAAATTCCACTCCAAGCACCATGTTAGTATTATATAACGTAGATAAATATTAATGAAATAAATATGGAAATAAAATGCAAAAAATACCACACAATAGAGACATAGATTTAACATGGTTCACTCAATATGGGCTAAGTTCACTCAGAAACAACTAATTTTTTTCTTATTCAATCCAACAAATGAAGGTTAAAACTTTCAATACATCCACTGTAATATTCTCTTCACTCACACATAGTGTGTCACCCTAGTTATAATGCCCTCATATTAAAGGAGGGTTACATATTAGGTCAAAAATACACCAACATAATTTCTATCGTTAGATCTGTGACCTAATTGTGAGTGGTCTAGATTTTCTACAAAATTACAATATTTTAAAATGCATTTTTCAAAAAAAATTGATGCCCTCTAGACCTCCATGGTGACCTTAGTGGGGGGGAATTGGCACCCCCTCACTACCCTATCGGAAACTGAGCATTATAATAAGATCATGCTCTACCATCCAACACACCAAAATAAAATAAGAAAATGGATGAAAATTAAATCTTAGTCTTATGAATTTTAGTCATTATTGATCGATCATTTCCAATTCATATCGTCATGTCATAAGGTAACATAAAAAATTTAATAGTTATTAATAAAGTGAAGAATAGGGTATAAATAAAATTATCTTAATATTAAAAAAGATTCAATTTATTTCCATGTCCTTTCCTTAAAAAATAATCATAATATACTAAGTTTGAATATAGGAAATTATTCATGATGAATCATTATTTCAATTCTATAATTAAATTTCTTTCTAAAACATAGATATAAAATTTGATCCAAAATATAGATTCTCTAGGACTAAGGAGTTTAAAATATTATTATGTATGGAGGAAATTAAAATAAGTCCACATTGAAGGACAAATTAGGTAACCATGACAAAAAGGGTGAGACAAGGAAATAATCAAAGAGAGAAATAAGAACAAGAAAAGTAGGGATAGATTAATCTATAATCAAATATTAGAATCTCAAATTCAAAAAAATTGGTTAATCATGACTATTAAGAGGAGATATTTGGAAGGAGTTAATGAAGGATACCAAGGGGTTTTTTTTTCATGGCTTGTTCCATGGTGAAAAATAAAGTACATTTGAACAATATAGTTAAGAAAGATCATAATAAATAACAAAATAATGAATACGAGACATTGCATTCTTATCCCTCATCAAATTCTATAATGAATCTAAATTTATGACATTCTCCAATGTTGATGATAATATAGGTCGATGTATTCCAAATATTTGTGTCATATTCACCAAAAAATTGGGAAAAAATCAACTAGGGAAACCAAAATAAATTATGCAAATATGGAAACTTGAGATTTTTAACTTGTGTTTGTCAAGAGTTTCTAAAAATGAATATATAATCCACTTAATATATCATCAATATTTTATATTCCACATGTTGAAAATGATAGTTTAAAATGAGTCGTATCAGTGGTATGTTGTGATGCACCTTCAGGAGTAGCATGTGATGTAATTTCAAAATGTAAAGAATTTTTTTGTATTCAATTATGAGTTATAGAGATTATAATATGAAAACACAAAAACTAATTAGAATGACTTGATAATAAATAGCATATATCAAAAAATTGACATATTAAATGTATTGTCATGCCACATTATAGATCCACTTTCTTCAACTTCTTGCCTATCTTGTGAATATGTTTACCTAAATTTTTAGGTGTATATAAAATCCTAAACCTCTCATATTACTTATCATGGTGGTTAATATTTTTTATTTCCTTCCTCCATGACAACCACATCCCCTCATACTTTAGGAAAATGAGATAAACCATGGTGATTTCCTTTAAAGAGGCTCACCTAAAAATGAAATAGGATGTGTAAAATCATATGAAAAATATCTATAAGCTTTTATTTGTACATAGAATGTTGAAAATGATTCACAAAAGGCTTCCACTTATCTTATGCATATCGATGGAATGTTTACCAATGAGTGCAAGTAGTATAGATTTTATTTTAGAACCTTGGATCGCACAACACCATCTACCACCCTTTGTTCACTCCTTTAATTATTAAATTAATATGCCACAACATCTTCTTCCATATCACATGGAGTTCCCTCCACATATTCTCAAAGATATTCATATTCCCCAAGAAACTCATTAGGTAGGCTATGATGAACTTTAGGTTGTGTGGAAAACATGTCTCCCATATCAAACAAATGACACTCATTAAAAGATTGAGAATGCTTGATGGTGTCATCATTTTATACTCTAGTAGCCAAGGACCTCACCTTTTTTACATATTTGGAGATGTTTCCTCTCTTAGACCATGGACAATCACAAACATGTAAATCTGACCCAAACGTAGTGGTAATGTACCAAATCCCCTTGTTAGACTACCTCCTTAACTTATATGTGTCCTTCACGTGTTCATACACATGTAAATCCATATTAGGTATTTCCATATCCCTCTTAATCGAGTTTACAAGATGCTTATCCTTTTTAAATTATAAATAAACCTAGAAATATTCAAAATGCACCTATATTTTTAATATGGTTCAACCCATTTCAGAAGGGAGTAAATCAACCAATATATCCACCAGTTACATTTATAGGATTGGTTTATAATGAATTTACTTTTGATGTAGAAATGGTAAGACTCAATGGCTACATTAGTGTGTTAATTTTCATGACTGAACCAATGAAATGTTTTGGCCCACATAATTTCAATTAGGTATACATCAACAACATATGCTAGATTAGATAAATATTTATAGAATAAAATAGTACATATACAATGAACTTAATTATTATGTGGTCACTTGAGACCATGTCTTTTTTAAATATGCCTTGAAATCCTTTTCCACATAGAACATAGCTCAAATTCAGCAATGAGGCTATATTTCATTATCCTCATTATCAATTGCATGCAATATTTTTCCAAGTCTATAAAATGTTTCCATACTAAAACCTCTCTATAAGTGTCATACCTATAGAAATTATTTATCCATACCCTTCTCACATGCCATATAGAAAGTATGACTTAGTAATAAAATAAATTCATGCATCCCCTTACAAAATAATAATCATGTAAAATCATAATTTAATGCAAAAAATTGTGTTAATCTTCTAAACATACCCTTCAAGGTAGTTACTACATATGAATTAATTATAAAAACATTTATTAACTTGCCTTATTTCATCAATGTCAGCAGTTACATCATCAATGATTATGTATTAACCTTCCAATCTAGGAGAAACACTTTTCCATGTCTATACACTTTTATCAATCAATTCTTAATTCCGCCCACCCTATTTATAGAAGAAATGTCCCATGCAACTAGGACTACATCTTATTGTTCATAAAATATCATCAATGTGTACAACTAGTACTATGATAATGAATTGAATGACTGTGTTAGAAATTATATCCACTATTAATATAATATTAAATTAATTCCAACTTTACCAATGTATATAACTTACATTGAATTTATTTTTCTGGAATGTTTCATTTATATATATGACTAAGTTATATGATTTCTTTACCATCATCTCCAATTTCCATGGTGTTTTAATTCCCATAAGAAAATTAATAGCATCACCAACTAGTTTTTGGTAATACAACATATTTTCCATTTCATTGGTGTACCATTGATTGAAACTCATAGAGTCATTGTAATCCTTTTGTGACACAATTCCCATAACTCCATTCCATGTATTGATTAAATTGTGATTTAGTATAATGGTATCCCACAAATTCAACCCTTATCCAATTAGTGTCTCTCACAAATGGTGTCAATGTGGACACCCATCAACAATAAAGACTCAATATATTCCTTAGTTATTTTGGAGGAATATTGGGCATACATGGTACAAGAATTTCCTGAAGGGTCATCACGCCCATGTAAAATATCTCCATTCTTATCAACATGGATCCATTCATTCATTTATATAAAGTACAAAATCATAATAGCAATGAACAACTCATAAATCAAAGTTATGATAACACTACTATTTTATACACACACACACACTTCCCATGATCTAGACAATGAAAATTATATAAGTAAAATGTGATTCCTCTTTTATTTCTATAGATAATTTAAATGATAACAATGTCAAATGTGATTCTCCTTTTCTCTCTTTGGATAATGTGAATGATTCAAAACTATAAGGTGATTCTTATTGTATTCCTCTAGGTAATGCAAATGATATAAAATTAGGATGTGATCATCATTTTATTTCTCTAGATAATGAAAATGATACAAAAGTAGAATATGATTATCACTTGATTCTCTACATAATACAATGATATAAAAGTATAATGTGAATATCATTTTTTCTCTCTAGAAACAATGTGTTACACCTTCTCTATCTATAAATACAAATAGGTGCATGTGAATAAAATGTTTCTTTATTTCCTTTTTAAAATTAATGTGGCAATCAAATTCTAAATGAAAACTTTAGTGAGATTTAAACCGATACAATTCTTTCTTTAAAAACTTCATTGTTACTTTCATTATTCAGTGTTTCCATGGATTTTTTTCACTGTTACTTTCACCTTTCTATGTTTCCATGTCATTTTATTCATTTTTAAGGGCTAAATCATCATGCATACTATCATCACTACCAAAATTAAAATATAATTTGAATGTAGAATTACATATAATTTTAAAATTTAGGTAAACATCCATCATCATTATTCAGTTCATCATTATCTATGACATTCGGTTCATTGGGGATAGTATATATGTGCCTTGTATTGCATGAAATATTTTCATTTGGTCCCTTTATTTTTATCTCAACACTCATAATTTCTCCAACTATTTTGCTTAACATTTTCCTTGATTTAGAACAAAATTTATCACCCATGATTATAAAAATTTAACAACTTTTGAGGGTTTGGATAGTTATGAAATTATTAAAAAATAACTTACAATATTGTGTAGTCTTCATAATGACATAGCAAAACTATGGGGATATAAATTTTGATATGAAAAAATAATAATGTTATATCCTGCATTATATTATTTATTAAATAAATGCATATGTTTTATTTAATATTTTTTACTTTTCATACCCTCTACTACTTTTATTTTATGAACATAATGAATCCGTCACATCTTTTAGTCATAATTAGGTTTGAAAATGGCTTAATGTTTTCAAAATCACATCATTGATTACACTGATTGACTAATTGCTTCAATTTGTGATAAAATTAGGGTTGATCAAGCCATAAATTGCATCATATACAATTAAAATTATGTTCATGCGGTTCAATTTAGCCAAAATCATGTCACTGATTGTACCAAATCACATCCTACTATCGTAACTATGTTTAAAGGGCTCAAATTACCCTCAATTATGTTTGTGATTAAACCAATTGATTATATGGTTCATGTAATGACAAAATTAGGCTCGATTGAGCCCCAAATCACACCCTATACAATTGAAATCAATTTTTAAAGGGGTCAATTTATCCCAAATCATGTAACTGATTGTACCAATTAAATAATTAGCTCAATTTGTGATAAAATTACACCTAATTGAGAACCAAATCACATATTTTAGTAATAATTAAGTTCAAGGGGATCAAATTAGTACCAATTACATCTATGATTATATCAATCAACTAATTTTCTCATTTTATAGTGAAATTATGGTTGATTAGGGCCCAAATCACATCTTATATAGTCAAAATTAGGTTCATGGGGTTTAATTTAGCCTAAATTTCATTAATGATTATATTAATTGACTAATTAGCTCAATTCATGATGGATTTGAAGCTAATTTCATCCAAAATCATAGCATATTATTGTAGTTAGGTTTAAAGGGCTCAAAATGGCCCCAATAGCATTCTTGATTGAACCAATTAATTATTTGGTTCACTCTATGATGAAATAAAGGTTGATTGAACCCCAAATTACATCTTATACATTCAAAATTAATTTTTAAAGGGGATAAATTAGGCCCATATCATGTTACTAATTGAATCAATTGACTAATTGGCTCAATCTACGATAAAATTAGGGATGATTGAGCCCCCAATCACACCCATGGTCACAGTTAGGTTGAAGGGGCTTAAATTAGTCCTAATTGCCTCCAAAATTGAATGACTCAACTATTTGGTTCATTTTATGATGTCATTTTGGTCAATTAAGTCACAAATCACATCTTATTTAGTCAAAACTAGGTTCACTAGCTCAATTTAGCCTTAATCACATCATTAATTACACCAGGTGTTTGATTAGATCAATTTATGATAAAATTGAAGCTAATTTATCCCTAAATCACATTATATAATCACAATCAACTTTAAGGGGCTCAAATTGGCCCTAATTACCTCTATTATTAAACTAATCGACTATTTAGTTCATTTTGTGATGATATTTAGGTCAATTAAGGCTTGAATCACATCTTATATTGTCAAAACTAGGATCACAAGGCTCAATTTGGCCAAAATTACTTCACTAATTACTCAAATTGACTAATTGGCTCAATTCATGATGGAATCAGATCTAATTTATTTCTAAATTGCATCTTATTATTAGTGTTAGGTTCAAGGAGTTGAACCAATAAATTCTTTGGTTCATTATATGATGAAAAAGGCACTAATTAAACCATAAATCACATCCTATACAATCAAAATTATGTTTGAAAGGGGGTCAGTTTGGCCTGAATCATGTCATTAATATCATCAATTGACTAATTGGCATAATTTGTGATAAAATTAGGGATAATTTAGGTCCCAGTTATTTTATATAGTCATAGTTAGGTTGAAGGGGATCAAATATGCCCCAATTACCTCAATGATTGAGCCAAATGACTATTTGATTCATTTTATGATGACATTAGGATCGATTAAGTCCTAAATCACATCCTAAAGAGTTGAATTTAGGTTTATATGGCTTATATTGGCCCAAATTATATCGTTGATTACACTAATTGACTAATTGGCTCAATCTTTGATGAAATCAGAGCTAATCTAGCCCCAAATCACATCATATGCTCACAATTAGTTCCAAGGGGATCAAATTGGCCCTAATTACCTCCATGATTGGAACATTCAATTATTTGGTTCATTTTTTTATGAAAATGGGGTTGGTTAAACACCAAATCACATCCTATACAGTAAAAATTAGGTTCATGAGCTTAATTTATCCCAAATTGCATCACTGATTACACTAATTAAGTAATTGGCCCAATTTGTTATGAAATTGAGGCTAATTTATCCCCAAATCACATCATATAGTTTCAAGAGAGTGTTATTTACACCATAAACTAATCAACATATAGTGACCTATAAGCTAGATATACATCTTAAGGGTATTTAAGTCCTAATAAACCTTCCTCCAAAATGAGAGATTGGAAAATAAAGAATACCTAATAAAAATCAACAATAAATTTTGAAGAAACATAATGGTTGGCATTTAAACTTGATGTACTTAAATACAATTTTCAATGTAGTGTATTATTTTAGGGTCACATTTTTTTCTTTTGTATGATCAATCAATTTGGCATCATGGATCTTAATGGTATTATCTAATTTAAAATAACTTAATTCTAAAATCCATTTTATTTTTTGTCATCTAGAATGGATCACTAAAATGTGACATGAGATATTCATAAAAAAATCTTTCTTAAACAATTTTTACTAGAAGTTGTTCCCTAAGGTGGACGCATTTCTATAACTTGAAGAAGACCCTTTCAACTATGTATTCCATATGGTATTGTATATATTTACATATAATACTTTTATAAAAAAAACTATAAAATTAAAAAAAATGAGACTTACTTCACATTTACATCCCTCATGACATGCGATTCAACTTTAGGGACAATATCTAGTTACTTTTATGGACTATGAAAACATTGTATCTTTGTGTATGAATCTTTCTTGTGCTTAGTGATTTCAAAAAAAATGAATTCAATACAAATAGAAGTGTGTATGTATTTTTCCATTTTATAATTTCAAACACATGCCTCTAGGCTCAAAAATGGCTTGGATTCTCAAGCATAAGGTTTAGATCTGTGCATACACAACTAAATTTTTGTTTTTGACTGTAAATAAAAAAATTCAACTTATACCATGATAAACACTTTGAATTTTATCAATACATTTCCTAAAACTATTCCTAAAACATCGATCACACTCTCATATATATATATATATATATATATATATATATATATATATATATATATATATATATATATATATATATATATATATATATATATATATATATATATATATATATATATATATATATATGACTGCTTTAAGGTTTTTATCTTTATTGATTTCTAAGTATATATTTTTATGTCGTGTTATATGCCACAACTATGCATGTATACATTTTTTTGTGTATCTTTTGTTTGTTCATCCAAATACAAAAAAAATATACATGGTTGCAAACTAGGCCTAATTCTATATATATTATTAAAAAACTAATTTATATTTTTTAAAGGTAGTTAAGGGGGGAAAACGGTCAGTTATAAAAAAATATCATTTTTAGGGTCTATTTTATTGTAAAATTATTAAAAATAAATATTCATTAAAACAATACATAGGTTTCAAAATAGACAATCTTTCCTAACTTTACACCCACAAGGTTTCAAAAAATACTGAACAATGCTAAAAAATGTGGGGGTGCATAACGATATATCTACTATGTTTTTTTTCCTAAAAAATAGGAGTTCCTCTTCAAATTTTAAATTTTGATCTACTTATACTTGATTTTTTTCACAAAAAATAGGAATTTAAAAACTAGACTCAAAATTCTATAATTGAAGTTCTTATATCATCTTATAATTTTGAGTATAGCCAACTCAAAATTCCATAAAAAGTTTAGGTTTATCATTTTTTAGGAAAAACATATTCACTTAAGACCTCCTTTTGGCCCCCCAATTCCATGCTATTACACATATAATGATTTTTTTTATATTCCATTCCATAGATTAAATATATGCATGTAATCATCATTTTATAATTTCATTAGAATTAGAATTTAATTAAACCAATGCCACATACTATTGAATATACTATTCAACATTTCCAATTCCAAAGATGAGACTTCATTTTCCACCTTCTCTTTATCCAATCTAACCTTTGGTATCCTATATTTATCTAAAAGACATTTATATCTAATATCTTATTGTTATCTTCTATAGGGAATTTTATATTAAGGTCATATCTATCTTGCATCCCATATCTCTCTCCATTTCACCATTGAATTTTTATCCTTCTTTGAAGCATCCATGTTCTCCACTCGAATCAGGTGCCTTCTAGATCTCCTCTTTATGGATCTAATTTTCCTACTCTTCGTCACACTATCCTCCATAACCTCCAACTGTATACTTTTCCTCCTTTAATTGATTCTTATTTAAAATTTAGGTATAGCTCAAAGTGTAAATGGAGTTGAGCTTGGATCTATAATATTAGAGAGTGGGTTCTATGTGGTTCATATTGATAAGTTTTTATCCTTCCTCTAAGTGTCCCCATGGAAACTTTTAGGCATTATAAGACTTTGGGAATGAAACCTTGGTTATTGGTGTGAATTTCATTCACCAGGATCACTCCAATAGTACATTACCAAAACAATTAGATCATTTCACACACATGAGAACTCAATGAATAAGAAAAATATGAATTACATTCTTCATTTTAAATCTCACTTGAAAGAGTGCCATTTTATAAGGGAAAGAAAGTAATTTTCTATGTTGAATGAATTATGGAATGCACTAATTATTTTATCCATCTCATAACTTATAACCACCAACTCCAAACTAACTAGAGGTTAGTTAAAAAAAAACATAGGATTAACCAAATTATTAAAAAAAAACTATGTTTATAATATTATAACACTCACCACAATCTAATAATTTTTTAATTATTTGTAAACTCTTTTGATAGACTATAGATATGAATTAGAAAATTATTTTATAGGATTTGGAGCTATGAACCATAAAAATGATAGATTTTGACTAGAGATACCTAACCATTATGGAGCACAAATGAGATGTAAAAATCCCTAAAAATAAACTACAACAACAACAACTAAAAGGTACACAAAAACTACAAGAAGAAATAACCAAGAAGGAGAGGGGAACCAAAGAGAAAAAACATAAATGAAAAAAAAAAACATAAAAAAAACTAACAAGGAAATAATAGTGAAAAAATAGAAAACTAATCACCCAAGACCAATAAATAGTTAGCAATACTACAAAGGGCCTTGAGAAAAAAATCAAGCAACCAAATAGATCAATGAACAAGAAGGGGATCAACCGCAGGAAGGAATCAAACTTCTCCTAGAGAATATTTCATCAATCAGCCTTAACAAGCGATCCTTAAAAAATTATTTTACCTCTAATACTAACCATTCATCTCCAAATTTATGTCATCTTCATTTGGTTGAGATACCAAAATCAACCTTAAGTTTGCTAATTAAAAATTTGGGAGGAAGAGGCTAATAGTTAGGGAGCAAAAGATAAACCAAATATGGGTCCCAACAACTAGGCTTGATAAGGTATCCATGTATAATCAAAATATGTTTGATGTATAAAAAGTCACTCATGATATCAAATATGCATTAGTGTTCCAGACATTGTAATCACCAGAATAAATCCTTATGAAAAGGAGACTATCATTAGTGTTGAAATTGTAAAAAAGTTAACCAAACAAAATTGAAGGTCAATTTCCTCAAATATAAGATTTAGTGTGCCAAAGGTTAGCAAGAGACACAATGCTTAAATTAGTATGCTCACACACACCCACCCCCACCAAAAAAATGTTGGTTGGGTAGAGTGACACAAAATATATGGATGAGTGGATGAAACCCACTACTCAAACATGGACAAGTTAACATAGTATGCATGAGAATAGCTTCGCATCAAGCTAAAATATATTATCAAATAGACAAATAAGATAGAATAACGTTGATATTCACTAGAATAACTACACTTCAAGTTGCAAGGGATTGTCAACATCTCTAAAAAAATTGAAGATACATATAAAAGACCTCACAATGACATAGCTTTAGTGGTGATGGGGGAGGAAAGCACTTGAATTAGAGAAAAAATCTCAAAATGGAGTACACTCAAATGATGGCAGATAAAAAAAATCAAACCTTCCATGGTTTTGTAAAATCAATGTTACTAAAAATAAACCACCAAAAATAGAATAAATTGACAGTATATGCACCAAATATCTCCTTATGAAAATGAGACTATTAGTCTGTCAAAGAAAGTCATCAATAAAATAAAAGTTGCCCCAAAAAATAGTTTCTATAAAAAATAACATCAGAAGGTAGGAAGAGCAGTGCATAAATTATAAAGCTAAATAGTGGAGGTGTCATGTGTGTAGTTCCCTCATGGAAAATGTTTGCACTACCATATAAATATCTAAAGTACATCCCATATGAAGATAGATGTTACAATCAATTCAAAGTGTAAATAAAGAATCCAAGGATGATGTTAGTCTAAACATTAGTGAGATAAGTCAATGAAAAATGCATATAAGACTAGCATTCCGGGCCTAGATACTTGGGAGAGAAAATAACAAAAAAACACAATAGACAATAACAAGGTAAAAACAAGATCTTTCACCTTCTTTGATAATTTGATTTGTTAGTTGGCCTAAGAGTCGAATGTGCTTAGCTTGTGGATAATGAGTATTTGTCAATAGTACGTGTACATCATCTCCCCTTATTCCCTTTGGAAATTTAGTTGTAATTTATTTATAACTATCTCCAAAGAGATTATTTTATAAATAAATCAAAGTCACATTACAAAGGGAGAAAAATTACAATAATTGAAGGGATCTGAAGTTATTCAAGTTTTCATTTTATTTCTTTCTCTACACAAACAATCTCTGAGATTAAATAGTTATTTACAAATAGACCAAACAATACAATATTTGATGGTGAAGTAACTCATTTGTTTAGTGAAAGTATATACCGATTTATTTTTCTATTTAAAAACCAATTCTCTAAAATCCATCAGACCTAATATCTTATAGTGATTGTAGCTATGCAATCATATGTGCATAATCTTATATACTTGACCCAAATAATGATGAATACATTGCTTTGTATGATATTTTATTGATCTTTCAATTTTAAATAATTATCTTTTTAAGGACTATTTGTATTTAAATCTTGTTTCTCAATAAAATTATTTTATCTTTCTGTTAAGATGACTCTTGTTTTAAGACTCGCACTCACTTTTGTTTACTTTTCTTTTCTTTCTTAGATTTTACCTTGTAGTTTATTATTTTTTTTTCAAATCAAAATTAGATACTTGATATTTTTCAATTACATGCTTTACTTAAATTTTAATTTAGTTTTTTTCCACTTTAATTTATGATTGTTTTCATTTTCCATTATGTGTTTCCTTTCTAAGCCTATTTTTTGTTTTATTGGTAGTTGAATTATTGTGGATTTATTTTCAGATTTAATTAAGATTGTAGTTTTATTTAATATCTTTATAAATCTTTTCTTGTTTTAATTAGTTTTATTCTTGATCTTTCATTATATTAGATTAAGTATTTAGTTTTAGTTATATTTTAAGATTAGAATACATAGCTTGAATATAAATTAAAGATAATAGTATTAATTAGATGTTGATTTTTCTTGTTGAATAATTAGATTTTGATACTCTTCATAATTTTTTTTTTTTTAATCTTAAGTGTGATCTCCTAAATTAGTATTTTATTTAATTAATATATTTCAATACTAGTTAAATTAGATTTTTTTTGGTTATATTAAGTTAGATTTTTTTTTTGTTTTTTCAGATTAGTCTTAAGTTGCTACTTGATAGTTTTATTTTATAACTTATAAGTTAGTTCTTTCCTAATTAGATAGCTTGTTTTGTTCAATTAGTTTAAAGTTCTTATTTATGTCTCATTGTTTGGCTTCCATTTTTAGTTATTTTATTTATCCTTTAATTTGTTTTGTTTCTTCATTTTTAACTATTTTGATTTTAAAGAGATATCAAGAGATCATAAACAGGTTGATTAAACAAAATTAGAAAGGAGTAGAGATATTTCCTTCAAGATACTATCTTTTTTATAGGCTTTCTCTATCGGATAAGCTAGATTACATAATTTTAATCTAATTTTTTTTGTTTGATATTTGATTTCTAAATAATAATTGTGCATTGTTTAATATTTGACTTGCTCTTTACTTCCTTGATCATTTTAAAAACCCCTTCTATATATATTTAGAATTAATTCTCATTCTTTATACCCTTACGATTAAATTTGTATGATTTCATCTTAACCTTTATGATATGCAAAAAGGTTAATTCATTGGCATGGCATTTTTCACCACCAACAAATTTGGCAACTCTGTTAAGAATAGTTTTTAAGAAATCTTTTTTTTTTTTTTTCTATTTTATCTTTTCTTTTATTTATACTCTCTATGACCATTGGATCTCCACCTCTTGTTATTCAACCTTTGATTGATATTACTAATGACCAAGTTGATGCTTATTTTAATCTAACTAATTTTATTTGGTATAGCAAGCCTTATGATTTACCTCATATTCTTAAGGTTACAAACAATGAAGTAAAATATGTAGAAACTAGTGATTTACACGCTGATCTTACACATGAAATGCAATATCATATTTAATAAACTAATCATAAAATTAGGAAAAAAAGAGAATAGACTTGTTGATTCTCAATCTAAAGTTCATTTTATTTTTTATTCTTTTCATCCTAAATTTTTTATCATCCCTATCGACCCTAATACAATTACAGAGTTAAAAAAACATGGTCAATAATAGAATTTACTCAAAATTCTAAGGGAATATTAAGCAAAACAAGTATAATAGGCACAAAAAAGAGTTTGAGACATGATTCCTAGCCTCCAAAACAATAGAAATCAGGCTAAAATAATAGATAACATGAGGTACTTTATGATGAAGATGTTACTAGCCTTTGATGAATCCTTGACTTCACAAACTTTAGTGAATCCTTGGATTCACAAAAATCCTATTAACATTAGTGCTTGTCCAATTAAATTACCTTCATTAAAAGGGCATAATATTAATAAGTTATCTAGAAGCTCTAGTGAGTCTTGGGAGCATAATTTAGCTGATTTTAAATTATTTTTTGTTATTCTTGGTATTATAAATGAAAAATTTTGTCTTCGATTTTTCTCACAAACTTTGGAAAGCAAATTTTATCAAACATTTGTTAGTTTTCCTAACACTGTCATTAGTACTTGAAAATATATAGAGGATTAGTTATAATTTTGCTTTGACAAACCTAAAGAAGATTTAGATTTAGTAAATAAATTAGTTAATATTTATATTGATCTAGGTGATATGGTTTATCTATTTATAAGTAGATTCACTAGATTATGGTAAAAGAGTCCACATGGTGTTGGACCCTCAAAAAGATTTTCTAGATTATATTTTTGTAATTATTTGCTTCTAAAGTATAAAATGGCTATATAAGAAAAAAAATGTTATGGATTAAAATGAAACTGTAAATTTTTGTATTCAATATGAAAATAAATTAAAACATGTTAGTTTTAAAAATAGAACTACAACATGTTTATATTCAAATAATATAGAAATTTTAAAATTTGTTCAATCTTAACAATGAGCTACTCAAACCAGATGATAAGCCATAATCATCAGGGAAATCCTCCATTCTTTAGAAAGGTAAAAGAATTAGATCATGATCCTAGCACTTGTATAGATATGCAAAAGTTTAAAATATATATTTAGAGAAAGGATAGTATCTCTATTGATTTTATTGATAATATAAACATGTGTGGATTTGATTAATCTTTAGACAAGATCAAAATTGTAAGTGCTTATAATTTCAATACTAAATAGAGATTAGTATAATTAAAATGATAATTCTAACACAACTAATAATCAATCATATTCTTCTATAAATCATTATAAAGGCAAAGGTACATAGAATAATACTATAATTAGTTCCCAATAAAACAATCCTTTATCAACTGGTTTTAATACTCCAAAATGTCCTCCTTATAAGCCCAAGAACACACTCGCATTCCTATTGGAAGGAAGATAATAATACTTCAAAAACAATAAGCATTTCTAAATTCAAAATGAAATAGGAAAAACTATTATCAACCTTTGATAATCAAAAGTCAACAAAAGCTAGAGTGGAAAGAAGACATGAGGTAGATATAGCAAGTAAAACAAACTTTTTCTGTAATTAGCTAGTGTCAAATTAGAACTCAATATTCTCATTTAAAAAGACACAAAAATGTGCATTTGAAAAAAATGTCTAGTACAACAAAGAATTTTAGAGTTGATTTTGGAAAAAAAATGCATCTCCAATTGTATTAAAAAAATATAGGCCCATATTCACGTCTTGCCTTTTTTTTTTAATGAATTATTACTAGTTTTGATCAAATTTGTAACACATTTACCTTCTTGCTCTAATGCCTCACAATTAATGTAGCCCCTTAATCATTTTTTTTTCATCCATTAGATATATTTTTACATGCATTTCAATTTTTATTATTTCTTCATTATGTGTCCAATGGATGCATTTGATCCTAAATTATTTTACCATGGATTATCCATTAATATCTTTTATTTTACCATGATATTGTATATGTGGAATAGCATTGAATTTTATTATGCTCTTCGAGGTTGGAAGTTAGATGTGATAAACTCCATGGATAGAAGTACAAAGTAGACTCATTTCTACAAGAGATAAAATCTGAAATGTCATGTCCCAACACTTGACTATACAAATTTTGCACTAGTATGATAAAAAAGACAAAATTTAAATGAACTACTAAAAAAAATGTTGTATAAATATCCCTATAGATATGAAATTGTCACAAAATCATGATCAAGGGAAACATTTGCCAAAATGTCCTCCATGGCCCTTACCATAATTTCCTAGTTCACAATATCTTCCTCCCCAAGTTAACCAAGAGTGAATGTTTTCCTTGTACCTATCTAGCCATATGACATGACAATTAAATTGTATCGTTCTAATACACTACACCAAAATATTAACAATCCATTGATTGTACTAAAATAATTTGGAAGCCAAACAAATGAGCATATATACAAAGCTAAACCACTTGTGATATG
This sequence comes from Torreya grandis, assembly GCA_037957365.1. Lineage (NCBI taxonomy): Eukaryota > Viridiplantae > Streptophyta > Pinopsida > Cupressales > Taxaceae > Torreya > Torreya grandis. Next base: position 1,332,870 of record JARHVA010000102.1, read on the forward strand.
TCCAAAACATCAAAGAAATAACTATTAATTCATAATTTTGTAAAATGAAGAGATCAAAAAGTTCACACTTATTTTATGTTTAACCTTAATAACTTATAAGGGGATTTGATCCATCAAGGCATGATTAAAGTGACATGATAAAATTTTCTAGGAGTACACCAAGAATTATACATGGCAATCAAATCATGCAACACCTGTAAATAAGGCAAATTTTGTAATTGATGATGTGATGTCCTAAAAGTCAAATATACCTCAAAAATAAAGTTTACCACAACTTCATAAACATGCTTCTGAGTATGTATTTATATAAGAACTTATTAAAACCAATATGTTTTAGAGTCCCAATTGTTCATTCATAACTTCAATCATTTATGCTAAAAAACAAAATTTACAAATAAGAAGACCAAATATAAATGATAAATGGTTAGCAATGGAATTTAAATACAATAGTCGATCAAAAAACTTATATAAATACATTACTTTCAGAAAACCTCTAATTAAAGTTTCATATAGTTTTCAAAGTTTTCATGTGTTAGTTCCTAGGTATACACCTCATACGCTCAGCCTTGCACACTTGAAAAAAATGGAAACCAAAGATGAAAACCCCACTGATATGTCATTATATCCACATAAAATGATTGAGAAGCACCGAAAAAGGGTATGGTGAACTCCCAGCTACTTCTAGCTCTGCATGAACCAAGGTGAGAGGACATAGGGGGTAGCTTGCTCACATGGATAAATTTTGCAATTCAATCTCCATGGGGATTTTTGACATAAAGAATAATAAATATGACTAGGGCACAACTAAACTTGTTCACTCCACCTGGGAAGGGTTGTCACATAGAATGAACAAATGCACTACATCACATACAAGCTACTAAAAATAGATTTGAAAGTAATTACAACCTTCAATTTTAAAAGAAATTTTAAACAACAAGGGGCTGAATCGAAGACTGAAATGCTAGAATTAAAAACATAAAATGCAAACACATGTTATATAGGAAATATTTTATGCATTTTCAAGGCAAACAACACTTATAATATGCAAAGGGTGTATTATTTATAGGGTAGAACAAGGTAGGATAGTTAGATAATTAAAAAATGAAGGTGGTGTGATGGTGGTCTTCAAACAGTAGGGTAATTTTTAAGATTCATGACATTAATCTTTAGTAAATATGTATGGAAAATTCAAATCCAAGTTAATGGGAAATACCAAATGATCTCTGAAAGACTAGAACATACACTAAAACTAAACTTTCAAACACTTTTCCCTGTCAAAACCATAAACCTAGGGTTCCATAACAAGTTATTCAACAACATATTCTAAAATAATATAGAAAGGGTTTTATAACTTAGATCTATGATCAAAAAAATAACTAGTAATGGACACAAACCCAAATGTCCAATAAGCATAACTTACAAAATAAATTGCTGCACTTCAACAAGAAATAGCAAATAACCACAAGCATTTTCATTAACTTGAAAAGAGATATTACATATATCAGTTTTTCAAAATTATACCATGGGAAAAATCATGGTGAGACTTATCCATGTTGGACAAGGGAGACATAAACATTCTCTCAAAGATTACTAATGGTTGTACACTTTCTACCACCTTAGCAAGGGAGACAAGATCTACACACAATAGTTAATCCCAAATTTTTTTGCAAAACCTAGACTTAGAAGAAATAAAAAGACCAACAATAATGACTAACCCTGAATAGATGACAAACCCTCTATTTATACATTTTTAATCCCTTTTCAAGTCTGGGACTATGGGTTACAATTTGCATTTTTTAGTTCACATGCCAAAGTCCCGCCAAGATACTCATTTCTGGAAAAAAATCCTTTGCCACACCTAGAATCTTCATGTAATTGCAAAAAAAATCATTGTTGTATCTACCTCTACAAGGAATGATAGATATTTGCATCAAACCCTTTGATTTCATGGCTGGAGATGCCTTTTACATGAGCTAAAAGTAGAATATTCATTGTGGAGGCTAAACAAACCATTTGTCTTCATGTGTAACTACCTAGAGATTCTCTCATGTTACTCAATTGCAAATCATGGAAACTTCTAGATATAAATCCTTCCCTTTGTGCATGCCAAATAAATCCAATTACATTGTGATGATTACATTGGAATTCTCTAGTTGTGGTAGAGGTAGAAAATGATGTACAACTTTTTGGAAAATATGCTTTGGAATGGCCCACATAGCTTCTTATGTGCTTGTGAATTCTTTCCCATCCATGAAGGAGCCATCAATTTAACTTTAAAGCCAAAGAGTAACACATATTAACACATGACATGCCACATCAGATCCAACTAGGAATTTTTGGGGCTTTAAAAGTGACTAATCCACTCAATTAGCTCTAATATAGTCACATGTCACTTTTTGACTGGTCTCAGGTGCTCAAGATACATCTTGATGTGATGGCCCATTCATAGTATGCCATGTGGCACCTTTATATTTTTTATGAGTCCTCAAGTGGGACTCTTTCATTTGGTTGGCTGATGGAATGCCATTTATCACTATCGTAAGTAGTCAAGATCCTCCCTGGATAGGTGTTTCCTTCTCGTGCAATCTTGAAACTAGATCAAAATGCACCGTCAATCTTTTTTAAAAAGTCTCTGGGATTTGACTTCATCATGGGCCTTTGATCTTGATTTTGGGCCTCTAAGATCCTACCACTTGACAATTCTATGGTTTCTATGTGTTCCCTTCAAATATTTTTGATTGCTTGAATGCTATAATGACATGTGGCAGCATCTTAGGCTTCTTGACCTTTTGACCTATTATGCATCATTGATCTTGACATACAAGATCAAATGCATGTTATTTATCTCTTTGTCTAGGGATAAATGCACTTTGATCCTTTTAACCCAAGAACAAATTTGGACCATTGATCTCTATCTAGTTCATCATGGTTGTGACACATTTCACAACTACATTTGACCCAAACCCTTTGAAAAATTTGCTCTCATTTATGTCATCAATCTAGTGGATGCATGATTGACTACAAACCATTGATTTTCTTGGTTAATTAATGAGATCAAGACACTTGTCCTTCTCACATCCATTCAAAATATATTTAACTTGTTGACCTATTCTGCTCACTATCGGATCCATTATCACTTTCCCAAGATCATGACACATGTCCATCTTGTATTATCTCGTAGGGTTTTTGAATTTTTGAATCCTTGCTCACCATTAGATCCTCATTACATTAACAAGCATGGATCATCGATCATGAAACTTGACTTATTGACTCAGGTGAATACCTATGGACCATTGATTTATGTGTCAAGCTTTCAGGATCCTGTCACTTGTCAACCCTACATTTACTTGAAACTTGTTAAGGATTTTTTAAAATCTAAATGGTTATTTATTGTGTCTTAAACTTGAAATCCATGTTGGCATCATCATTCCACTAAATTTTCCCTGCAAGACATCCAAATGATAGTCTAGTTTCTTTAGCTTACATTAGTCATTTTTCCTTAAACAAGGGCATTGTGAGGCATAGAAAGCAAGTTGAAATAAAGATCATCAAGAGTTTTAAATGGTGAGGGTTGATATTTGTATCATGAAGACAAAATTTTAATATAAATTAAATGGGACATAGTCATTTAAAAATATCTTGAAGGGATCTAAATTGATCTAAGGTGAAAATAGGACACTCGACCATCCTGTGAACACTTGAAAATAGCAAGTGGGTTAAACAAATTAGGCATTTATACTTAACAAGGTCTCAATTTATTTAGTTAAATTTTGGTCACTACTATTGGCTCTTTCCTATGGATTTATACCCCTATGAGTGTGTGAAAAACACTAGAATGTAAGACTAGGTACCAATCCATTGAGCCATGGAGTCAACACTCTGTCAAATTATCAATAAAGACCCATGAAATCTCAATAAAATAATGGAAAATTGGCAAAAATAAATCAAGAGGATATGAAAATGAACACATGGAAAAAAACATGAAAGGGAATTATACAAATAAAGCCCAAAGCAAAAGCACAATAGGAACAACAAAAGAATAAAACTATACACTATACAATAATGTACACAGGGTACAGACTCAGTCAAGGAAGTGTTTCAGATGTCTACCATTGACTGAAAACTCTAGTATTTCACCATTAAAGTCTCTCAAGAATAAATTATATTTCCCAATCTAGCAATCAATAGAATAGGGACCCATCCACAAGGCATCAAATTTTCCATACTTGCCTTTTTCCTCATGCCTACTATCCCAAAGTACGACCAAATCACCTACTTGGAAAGCTCTTGGAGTGACCTTCCTATCAAATATCTTCTTTAGCTTTTCCTTGAACTTTAGGTGTCTTTCATGAGCTTGTCTTTTAATTTCATTAAGCTCAATAATCTGGTTCCTCCTACTTTAATAGTGGTTGATTTTCTCATCACCTTCTAGCTGTTTCATGAGTTAATAGGTTGGTAACTGAAAATTCATAGGCAAAACTGTTTGATTTTCATAAAAAATATCAAAAGAGTTTTTTCTTGTAACTCTCATGGGTGTGATCCTATCAACCCATAAGGAAAACTTTATCTTTTCACCCCATTTCTTCTTGTTTGCTTCCAAATTATGTCTAACGATTTTGAACAAGTTCTTGTTACTAGATTTTGCTTGCCCATTCCCCTAAGGGTTGTAATTAGAAACATAGGTTAATTTAATACCATACTCTTTACACATTTCTACCAAGGTTTTGGATTGTAAGCTCATGTCATTTTTAGTAATAATCTTAACAAGCACACAGAATCTACAAAAAATCCATAACTACCTAGTGTGTTGCTTTCTTTGTAAGGAACGCTTCAACCCATTTCATGAAGTAGCCAGTTGCAACTAGTATCCATATATGTTCATCACTTGATGAATCAATCATTTTTCCAATGAAATCCATTCCCCATTGTCTAAATGGGCCTTCAATCATCACATGCTATAAGGGAAGAGAACCTGAAGCTTTCATCCTTCCAACAAAGGACTGACATTTATCACACTTTCTAACTTTTTGAGCAACATCTTTGAATAGTGATGGTTGTTGGTTGAATATTTTGTCGATTAGCGTACTAATAAACAAAATAGGTCTGATCAGCCAAAGTAGGAAGATTAGTCATCCAAATGTGTAGTTTTACCACATCAGAAAGACACTGATCTCTCTTCTCATCAAGGGGAGGTTCCCTGTAGGTATGCTATATATATATATATATATATATATATATATATATATATATATATATATATATATATATAATAATACTCATGGGTAGAACAAACCATCCATCTCTCTTTCTTCAGAGATGATGTGCACGGATCAAAGGAAAAACTCAAGGGAAATGATAGACAGTACTCCTCTTCTTTCAAAAGTACTATTCAGCAAACCATAAGAATACTCCTGGCAGTAACAACAAAAATGTAGCAAAGGATGTGATAACCAGCAAATTGAGATGCACCACAAAATCTTCACCTGGATTGCTCAAGAGTAAGATATGAAGGACAATGAGGGCACAAAGTCACCTCAAGGTCCTTTACATAGAATTGAAAAGAACACACACACTAAAGGAAATTATGGGGGCACAAAGTCTCTCCACAGTTGACTCTTTAGGACACCTTCTTGACTGTTGTCACTAATTATTCTTGTTAAATTAAAGGAACAGAAGATATATTGAAGAAACAGACATAAGAACAATTTCCTCAATAACAAAGATATTACAGCACAAAGTCTGAAAAACCACTTGCTTTCTTATTCCAGTAACAAAATATGATCGGCAATCTGAGCTCAAAGTCTCAGTAATGCCTTACAATTTGGGTAGAGTTTCATTTTAATTGTCAAAAAAGAGATGCTTATTACAATAGAATAAAGTCCCTTATATAGCCTCTTCAAGAGGGACTTGGGAACATTCAATACATCATTTTGCATTGGAATCTGTTAAGAAGACACGCTGGAACTTAGGGGCATTTTACCCATTTGATTTTATCAATGCAGGGAAATAAGTCGCGCTTATTAAAAGTTTGCGACTTTTAATGTCTACCTAGCGATCTGATCTTATCTTCATCGTTCCTTCTTGTTCGATTAATTGAATTGGGTCCTAGATTTAGTTTACTGGTTTGTTCCTTCTTCGCTTTCTGCTAGTCTTGGCTTTGAAATCTGTGAATGTATTTTGGTCTGTATGTTTAAAGGATCAATGGCTAATTCACTGTGTTGAATTTGACATTTTTGGGTGCGTCATTCCTTTGTCTTATTTTGGCTTTTCTATTTGGCACTTTTTTGGATTGAACTTGCCCTTTTGGGCCTTAAAAAATGACCCATTTTGAGTCGAGAAGAGTCCCCCGCAAGGGTATCTACCCTTCAGGAAATATTTGAATGGCCTTCAGGCTTCTTCAAGAAACTCTTTGAACTTTGGTGATGAAACAACTGTTGAACCGTTCCCTTGAACCAAATGTTTGAACCATTTCGTTGAACCAAGGCTTTGAACCATTCCATTGAACCAAGGCTTTGAACAATATGTTTAAACTAATCATTGAACCAAGGCTTTGAACCTTTTTGTTGAACCAAGACGTTGAACTAAACATTGAACCAAGATGTTGAACCAACCGTTGAACCAAATTTTGGTTCAACAGTTTAAACAAAGCCTTGAACCGACTGACGAACCATTTGATTGAACCAAAAAATGAATCAAAGTGTTGAACCTGCTGTTGATACTTGCCGATGGAAATTTTTGTTTGAACTAAGGTGATGAACCAATTCCAAAAATGACTAATTGTTAGAAATCGATTCTTTTGATTGAACCCACCTATAGAAGTCATGAAGCCCGTTGAACTTGTAGAAATGAGCCTGTTTGCAGTCCGTAGATTTCTAAAAATCTTGAAAAATGAGGAATTTGAATGCCCAAGACAAAATTTGGAAAGGGAAGAGATAATTTTGGTCTGTAGGACCAAAATAATTCAAATGTTGTCCCAAAAATCGCTGATATTTTTGGGGGACAACAGTTGGCTCCAGTTGGGGAACTTCTGTCAATTGCAAAAAGAATTGAAAGGAGTAGAATCTAGAATCTATAGTGTCTTCATGTGTACCATTGGGTTATGGAGTCATGCTACCCAAAAATGAAAGGCTTCAAAAATAGAAACAAACAAAACAAAATTAAATTAAAAACTATACAAATATACATATATACATATGCAATGATCTGATACTTCAAGAGTTGAAGTGTTTCAGATGCTGCCCATTGTGGGGCAGAGAAAATAGTGTGTCATCTTGATATTTTAGAAAAAAGCTATTTTCACCAATGTGCTGATGAATTATAAATGGGCCTCTCCAAAGGGAGTCAAACTTTCCATGCATCCCTTTTGGTTCTCTCCTTTTGTCTCACAACAAGACTTGATCTCCAATCTAGAAATCATGATTTCTGGCCTTCTGGTCAAAGAGTTTCTTTATCAAACTTTGATGAGCAATAATTCTATCTACCACCATGGTTCTCTATTCCTCCAGCTCATTCAGGTACATGATTCTTTTATCAAGAGAGCTTTCATATGTCTGATCTTCAATTTCCTTTACCAATTTCAAGGCTAGCAATTCTAAGGTGATTGGTATCTCAGCATTGATACCATAAAGAAGTTGAAAAAGAGACATACCAATTGCCCTCTTTGGTGTGATTCTGTCTGCCCACAGAGCATCAACCAATACTTTATGTCATGTTCTTTGATTGTCATCTACCATCTTCTTGATAATAGTTACTAGATTCTTATTTCTGGATTCAGTTTGTCCATTCCCTTGTGGAAAATAAACAAAAGAGTGAGAGAGTATAATTCTATAATAGAAATAAAATTGTGTAATTTCCTGAGAGGTGAAATAAGCTGCATTATCAGTAACAACTTTGATTGGAACTCCAAACCTAGAAATGATATTCTCTTTGAGGAAGTTGCATACAACTTATGAAGTAGCATGCTTAGTTGGGATTGCTTCTACCCACTTGGTGAAATAGTTAGTTGCTGTAAGGACATAATCATGTCTAGCACTTGAAGATGGGTTTATGATCCCAACAAAATCAAGTTTCCATTGTTGGAAAGGTTCTTCTATGATCATTGGTTTGAGAGGCATAGCAACTAACTTGGGTCTTCCAACAAATTGTTGACAGAGTTCACATTTTCTCACCCACTTATGTGCATCTTGGAAAAGAGTTGGCCAGTAATACCTGGCTCACAGAATCTTGTGAGTAGTCACAAAAGCTAAAACATGTCCTCCATAGGCCAGATTGTGGAAAGATTTCAAAAGCTGGGTTTGTTGCTCCTTGTCTACATAGTGAAGGAATACTCCATCTATGCTTCTCTTGTAGAGGCCGTTATCCCAAAGGAAAAAATTGGAAGCTTTCAACTTGATAGTCCTCTTTTCTTTGTAAGACAAATGAGCAAGACATTCACCATAAGTTAGGAAATAAGTGATACCTAAATACCACTCATTAGTAGTAGAGAAAAAAAGTACTGTTGGAGTTTCTTCTACTTCAGTTTCTTCACGTTGTGTGTCTTCTGGCTTATTGTCAACAATTAATTGGCATAGGCCTTTACCCCTGACCAGATTTATCGGCTTGATGTCTAGGTCAAACTCTTGGATCTTTGCAATCCAATTACCTCTTTTCATGCCAAACTCCTGCTGAGTTAATATAGACTTGACTATAGTATCAGGCACTATGGTAGTAGTATGTGAATTCAAAATATAGAAGCAAAAATGTTTGAATGCTTTCACCAAGGCATAAGCATGCTTATCTATATTTTAATATTTCATCTCATGAGTTTTGAGAGGGCAACTCATGAAAGAGATAGGATATTCCATACTTTCCTTGTCCTGTTGAACAAGAATCGCTGAAACAGTGTGTTCAAACGCATAGTTGTATATGATGAAATCCTTGTTGTAATCTGGGCAAACCAAGGTAGGGGCATGAGCGATGGTGGTTTTGATATCTTGAAATGTTGATTTACCTTTTTTAGTCCAGCTGAAGACAGTCTTCCCTTTCATCATGTTCACAATATGTCTAGTCTTCTCAGCAAATTTAGAGATGAATCTCTATAAGAAATTCACCTTTCCACAGAAATAATGAACAGCATTCTTATTTGTAGGAAGATTAAGCTCTTAAATAGACTTGACTCTGTCTGAGTCAATCTTTATGCCTTCTTTGGACACAATGTGTCCAAGGAGTTTCCCCTCTGTTACTCCAAAAATAGACTTTTTAGGATTTAAGGAAATACCATTCTAGCAACAGCACTCTAGCACTTGTTGTAAGTGGCGTACATGATCAGATCGATGCTTTGAAAAGATAGTCAAATCATCAAGGTATATCACTATGAATTTACCAATCTCATCTTTAAAAGCGAGATTCATAGCTCTCTAAAAAGTAGCACCAGCATTTATTAGACCAAAAGGCATTCTCCTATATGCAAATGTACCCTAAGGCGTGGTGAATGCAGTTCTTGTGTTGGTCTGCTTCACCAACTTCAACTTGATTATAACTTGAGAAGCCATCCAACATTGATAACATCTCTGCACCTATCACTGTTTGAAGCACTTGATCCATAATTGACAAAGGATAATTATCCTTCAAAGATGCTTGATTCAAATTTTTAAAATCTACACAAATGCAAATTTTTCCATTCTTCTTCCTTACAGGCACTATGTTTGCAATCCATGTAAAATGATGGATTGAGAAGATGATTCTAGAATTTAACATCTTTTGTATCTCAGACAGAATAGTACCTAATATTTTTGGATTATACTATCTGGGTTTTTGCTTATATGGCATTGAGTCGACCTTGAGAAGAATGTTATGGCAGATTTCATCTGGTTTGAGAGACTTCAAGTCTTCATAAGAATATGCTAAGACGTCCATGTATTGATAGAGTAAAGAAGTGAACTTGAATCTTTCTTCAGGGGTGCAGCACTTACCAATATTGATCATCTTGAGATTTTCTTCAGTAGACAGATTCACTTGATCGAATCCTTGAGAGAAACTCGAGTCTGTTTGCTATTATTTAATGAATCCATCATATTTGTCAAACAACTTTTCAAGAGAAACCAGGCCTTTGGGAATTTTGTTTCCTTTCAGCTACAAGAATTTTTCATTTATATTTGAGCTAAATTTAGACACAAATTCATTCTTCTGAGGTTCGCTGCCTTCAAAATATAGATGTTCAAAATTATCTTTTCATTCCAAGAAGGCAATGATTTGATGATCATCATTGAACACTTGCCAATGATCATCAATGTTAGGAACACTTGGTCTATAAACTAGCTCAATGGTATACCTGTCTTCTTTAAAATTTGAAAGAAGAATTAAGAGAGTTCTTGAAACAACAAGTGCATCAGCTCTATCATTAGACTCTCTAGGTATGGCAGAAATGTTGAAAGCATCAAAACTTTCAATTTGGTCCCAAACCAAGTTATGGTAGTGGCATAATATTTCATTCTTAGTTTGGTATAAATTTCTCACTTGACAAACTACTAATTCAACATCCCCTTTAGCATGAATAAACTTAATGCCTTTTTCTTGAGCAGCCTTCATGCCCAGCAACAAAGATTTGTATTCAGCTGTATTGTTAGTATTGCTGAACTATAATTTGTAAGATGAAGGGAACATATCTCCTTGAAGAGATATCAAAACAATCTCAGCCCTTGAACTGGTAGAAAAATAGTTGCCATCAAATTTCAGAGTCCATATTTCATCTGATACTAACTTTTCTTTAGACTTTCCTTCATCAAAAATGGAGAATCCTTCTTGATCTGTACTGTATCCTACTAATTTTTTTGCTATTATTGTTGAACTAATTTCTGAGTTGATACTTTTAGGTGTTTCATGCACTTCATCTGTAGACAGAAAATAATTACCCATACCTGTGGATTCAAAAAGAATTTGAGCTTCGGGGGCTGATGTCTGAGTGACCACAAATTTTGCTTCCTTTTTAGAGAGCAATCTCTTCATCACACCTTGGATAGGGATCATTGCCTCAGATAGATCCATGCTTAATTTTCCTCCCACATCTTTTCAAAATTTTGACCAAGTAAAATGCCATAAGATGCTGGGACATCATCCACCAATACAGTCATCTTGATTCTCTTGTCTGGGAACGCTACAAATGCAAATTGAGCATCTTTGATTTGTCCCAGCAATGGTACTTGCTTATTCTCCATGGAGAAACATCTCCCAAATTTCTTGGTCAGTGTGAGACCAAGGGATTCAGCCACTTTAGCAAGCATGACATTGTCTGAAGCTCCAGAATCAATGATGCAATTATTCAACTTATGTCCATTTATCAGCATTGTGACATAAAAAGGTTCAGTCCTGCCAGGAGTAGCAGGGGGAGCAGTGACAAGGTTGTTCCTGGTGGGTGCATTTCTAGTAGCATCATGTGTCACTTTGGGAATCATTTGTTCAACAGGGATGTTTTGGTTTTTAACACATTGAACCAGTCTGTCTAACTGCTCAGGATGGGAATGTAGAAATTCAAATTTAGACATTTGAATTTTGGTTCTCTTTATATGGTCAATGATATCAAATGTCTGAAATGAGCTAAGAGCAGAGGATGGGAGTTCATCCTTTTGATTTTTTAAAGGGGGAGGATTGGACTATGAAATTGAAGTAGAAGGTGTAGGGGCATTTGGGGTACTTACCTTTCTTGAAAACACTGGGTCCTTTGGCTAGAAAGGAAGAGTGGATCTCCACTGAGCAATTGAAACTGTTGATTGAGGTTGCTCCTCTACTTTCTCTTTATCATCTTGTTGAGATAATTTATTTTTAGATCAGGTGAATACAGCATATAACCTCTCAGTTGCATGGCATTCACTTCTGAGTTCATCTTGATAGTTTAGGAAACCAATATGGGAGTCACTAGCTAATTCTTCTTCTTCCTCAGTGAAGAGATTAGCATCATCTTTGGGATTTAACTCAGACTGAAATGAAAAATTTGCTTCAACTTCAATATATCCAACTACCAAGTTGTTTGGAAGTGCTTCAAAGGGGAGATTCCTCTGTGGGGGAGGAAGGCGATTTTGTTGTCCCTAATTCCTGGTAGCATTGCCTTGGTATGCTTGATTCTAGAAAATCCTCTTGGGCATATCTCTATATGCAAGAGTAGATGACATCCCTTGCACCATTTGCTTTCTCAAATCTAGCATTTTATTTGCTAGCTTTTGTACCATTGGGTCAGTAGTGACTCAGGGGATTACTCAGAAGATGAAGAGGATTTACCTTTATTAGGGTCTCTCCTTATCTTTTTTGCCAAGATAAGGTCATCTTCTACCTCAGTAGCTATGTCCTGAGCAGCAACAAGGTCTATGTGTCTGGCCTGTCTCAGTAAGAAACTCACTTCAGGTAGTTGTGAGTTGATGAAGAAGCATTTGAGGTTCTAAGGTGTCAGCTGGGTGGCCAAGGGAATCTTGTGCCTCAGCTTGTTGAACCTGGCAATAAAATCTCGCATAGGCTCATGAGGCTCCTTCTTCATCTGAGTGAGCTAGGCTAGCAAGGCATGTGAATCTTTTGCAAGCTTAAACCTGGCTTTGAATTTATCTTTTAGAGTGTCCCAATCAGTCACTGACCTAGCCTGCAGGTGGTAAAACCAATCTGCAGCAACACCTTGTAGTGTCTCTACGAATAGCCTTATCGTTATATCTTCAAATTCCACCCGTATTACACCACAAGCTATGCTGAAAGCTGCAATGTGTTCATCAGGATGAACCTTTCCATCACTGAAGAATTTGGGGAAATTCTTCATTGAACTACGTGGAAGCTCATGCAGAGGTGGAGTCAAATTTAGGGGACCAAAAAAATTACCCTAGGGTCCTTGAGCCATGATTTGACTATGCAAAAATGGGATCACTAATCCAGGTGGAGTGTGGGCAGGAAAAGCTCGACCAGCAGTTCATCCAAGGTGAGATTGTGGAGGAAACAACTCAAAATTATTCTACTGTGCCAACTCAAAAGTAGGGTCTATAACACCTTGGGATTTCTAGCCTCTGGTATATCGTGAAGTTGCCAGATTGCAGAACAAAAATTGGCAAAGAACAGGATCTGTTTCAGCTTGAAGTTTGAGACTTCAAACTGTGAGCTCTTTCTCCAATGGAGTTGCCAAAAACTGTTGGTTGAATATTTTGTCGATCAGCGTACTAATAAACAAAATAGGTCTAATCAGCCAAAGTAAGAAGATTAGTCATCCAAATGTGTAGTTTTACCACATCAAAAAGACACTGATCTCTCCTCTCATCAAGGGGAGGTTCCCTATAAGTATGATATATATATATATATATATATATATATATATATATACTCATGGCTAGGACAAATCATCCATCTCTCTTTCTTTAGAGATGATGTGTGCGGATCAAAGGAAAAACTCAGGGGAAATGACAGACAGTACTCCTCTTCTTTTAGAAGTGCTATTCAATAAACCACAAGAATACTCCTGGTAGTAACAACAAAAATGTAGCAAAGGATGTGATAACTAGCAAATTGAGATGTACCACAAAGTCTTCACCTGGATTGCTCAAGAGTAAGATATGAAGGACAATGAGGGCACAAAGTCACCTTAAAGTCCTTTACACAGAATTGAAAAGAACACACACACTAAAGGCAATTATGGGGGCACAAAGTCTCTCCACAGTTGACTCTTTAGGACACCTTCTTGACTGATGTCACTAATTTTGCTTGTTGAATTAAAGGAATAGAAGATATATTGAAGAAAAAGACATAAGAACAATTTCCTCAATAACAAAGATATTACAACACAAAGTCTGAAAAACCACTTGCTTTCTTATTTCAGTAACAAAATATGATCAGCAATCTGAGCTCAAAGTCTCAGTAATGCCTTACAATTTGGGTAGAGTTTTGTTCTAATTGTCAAAAAAGAGATGCTTATTACAATAGAAGAAAGTCCCTTATATAGCCTCTTCAAGAGGGACTTGGAAACATTCAATACATCATTTTGCACTGGAATCTGTTAAGCAGACATGCTGGAACTTAGGGGCGTTTTACCCATTTGATTTTATCAATGTAGGGAAATAAGTCGCGCTTATTGAAAGTTTGTGACTTTCAATGTCCACCTGGCGATCTAATCTTATCTTCATCATTCCTCCTTGTCTAGTTAATTGAATTGGGTCCTGGATTTAGTTTACTGTTCTGTTCCTTCTCCACTTTTTGTTGGTCTTGACTTTGAAATCTGTGAATGTATTGTGGTCTGTATGTTTAAAGGATCAATGGCTAATTCACTGTGTTTAATTTGACATTTTTGGGCACGTCATTCCTTTGTCTTCTTTTGGCTTTTCTATTTGGCAATTTTTTGAATTAAACTAGCCCTTTTGGGCCTTAAGAAATGACCCATTTTGAGTTGGGAAGAGCCCCCTGCAAGGATATCTACCCTTCAGGTAGTCTTTGAATAGCCTTCAGGCTTCTTCAAGAAACTCTTTGAACTTTGGCAATGAACCAACTGTTGAACCATTCCATTGAACCAAATGTTTGAACCATTCCATTGAATCAAGGCTTTAAACCTTTTCATTGAACCAAGACATTGAACCAAACGTTGAACCAACCGTTGAACCAAATTTTGGTTCAACGGTTCAAACAAAGCTTTGAACTAACTGACGAACCATTTGATTGAACCAAAAAATGAATAAAAGCATTGAACCTGCTGCTGATACTTGCCGATGGAAATTTTTGTTTGAACCAAGGCGATGAACCAATTCTAAAAATGACCAATTGTTCGAAATTGATTCTTTTGATTGAACCCACTTGTAGAAGTCGTGAAGCCCATTGAACTTGTAAAAATGAGCCTGTTTGCAGTCCGTAGATTTTTTAAAAACTTGAAAAATGAGGAATTTGAATGCCCAAGACAAAATTTGGAAAGGGAAGAGATAATTTTGGTCTGTAGGACCAAAATAATTCAAATGTTGTCCCAAAAATAGCAGATATTTTTGGGGGACAACAATGGCCACTAATAACCAACTCTCAAAATTTTATGAACCATAACTTTAGGTGAAAAATGGACACCACATACTCCACTATGGAAGTCTTCAATCAGGTCAGCAATTTACTCTTCTAACATGCATCTCAAGAGAACCCCATCTAGATTATTCCATGTAAGTCCATTTTCAGTCAAAAGGTATTTTTGGGAAACAAGCTTAGGAGTCCTCCTTTCATTCTTGTCCAAGTTAGGGGGATGATTTATATTTTTCAAGTAATAGACAATATCTTTATACCATGGAGACATGTTAAATTGAGTCAAAGAATCATCAACATTGAAAATAGTAGTGTTTACCTCAACGGCTTGAAAATTGGTCTCAGCCATGAGCTTGGCTAGACCCATCCATTGTACTAACTTAGTGGTCTGAATATCCATGTCATACTCTTGAAACTTATTAACCCACCTACATCTCTTGCTAAATACTTTAGTATGAGTCAAGATCTCCTTCACCATGGTATGCAGAACATAAGCAAAAATCTTCAAACTCAAAATATAAGGCCTGAATGTCTTGATAGCTTTCAAGAGATTAAAATCTTATTTGTATGTGATAGTATACTTTAGTTCAAGACCTTTCATAGATTTTCTAAATAAATCTATGGGTTTTTCATGACCCTCTTCATTCTTTTACAAAAGGAAAACAACAATAGTAATATATGATGCAAAAGAGAATATATTAAATGCTCTAGTGTAATTAGGGATGGAAAAAATAGGGGCAGACTTTAAAGCTCCTTTTATGTCATTGAATGCTTGTACAGCCTTCTCCTCCCACTTGATGGTTTGGTCCTTCTTCATCATGGAATTAATAGGTAGAGTGATCTCTGTGAAATTAGACACAAACCTCTTCATGAAATTGATTTGTCCAAAAAGGGACTGGATTCCTTTTTTGGACTACGAGATAGGCACTTTGTCAATGGCTTCACCCTCTCAACGTCAATCATGACACCATCTTTGGACATTATATGTCCCAAAAACTTGGCATTTTGTACTCTAAAGTAGCATTTCTTTGGATAAAGTGAAATGCCAAACTCCATGCATCTAATCAACACTTTATCTAGATGATCCAAATGTTCTTCTTTAGTCTTAGAGTACATAGTAATGTCATCCCGATACACAACTATAAATTTATTAATCATCCTTGAAAAATCAACATCTAAAGCTTGCTAAAACATTATATTGACATTAATTAACCTGAAATCCATCCTCATATATACATATGTTCCCCAAGGCATAGTGAATGTAGTCTTGGATCTCTAAGATTCCTTCACCACAACCTGGTTATACCCTAAGAAACCATCTTATGTGGACAACATCTCTGATCCAGTAACACTTTGTAATAATTTATCCATATTGGGCAAGGGATAATTATATTTTAAAGAAAATTTATCTCATTTTTATAAATCCACACACAAATGGATATCACCATTTTTCTTCCACATAGGGACTAAATTTGTAACCCATGACAAATACCTTATGGGCTGAATGATTCCACTATCCCTTAGCTTCTTTAACTAATCCCACATCTTGGTGGTGAATATGGGGTTAATGGGCCTCTATTTTTTCCTAAAAGGCTTACTATTAGGTTACAATGGGATGACGTGCTAAAACAAGTCCTCCCTATATGCCTTCAATTCAAAATAAGACCATGATAAACAATCCTAGTACTTTCTAAATAGTTGCATGTAAACTTCCTTCTTATCTGCACTTAGGTGAGTACCCAACCAAACCTTCCTTGGATTCTCATGAGAACCCAGATTATACTTAGTCACATCTTTTGGGATAAATGAGTCTCTTGATTTGATTCTATCATCTCCATCAAAAGACACTTTTAAACTTACCAATCCTCTAGGGAGCATGTTTTTCTTCAACTAAATAATGTCCTTCCCAAATAAGGTTTCCTTTCCATCATAAATCTAAACCATGGATTCCAGGTCTATGAGTTGATCATGGAACTCAGCTTCACAATTTAGAAATCTCTTAATCTGCTCATCATCATCAAATAATACCAATGATGAACATTGTCTAGGATTGAAGGCCGAACAAGCACCTCCATTTAGTACTAACAATGAGGGCTGGCATTTTCAATATCAAACTGAGCACCTAGCCCTACAAGTATGCTAGCCTCTTAATTTAAACTCTTATCATGATAACAAACATTGAATGTATCAAAGAATTCAAGAAAATCCCAAACTGCATTCTGATATTATTTCAACTTTTTTATTTTGGTGGCATAAGCATTACGGACCTACTTAACCACTAGCTCATAATCACCATTGACAATCAAAAATTTAATTCAATATTTATGGGCAATCCATAAGCTAAGAAAGAGTACCTCATACTCAGTAGTATTATTTGTACACTCAAAGGATAGTTGAAAAGAAAACATGGAACATTTACCATTCAGGGCATAGAAGACAACCCCAGTGCCATTTCCAAGATTGGAGCAAGCCCCATCAAAACACATCTTTCAAAATGCACCTTCTTTGTCAGGTTCAACATCAAAAAAAATAAGTTGTTCATTAACATCAACATTCCTAACAAAGTTTCCCAATTCAACATCCATATACAATACTTCATTCAAAGCATGTTTTGGATCCTCAACTACATGTAACATCTTCAAATCTCTGTAAATTTTGACCATCTTACCCTCCAACAGAATGGTGGCATAAGATAATTAGATCTATACACTTCCACCCATGCTAGCAACCTATTTACATGACAATATCATCCCCCACTTAGGTAGGTAGTCCACAACTACCATGTCCATATTCAAATACTTTCATGGATGTACTACTAATTATACTATCAACCCCTTGACTTATCCAACAACTGAAACCTGTCATGAATCCATGGCAAAACAATTTCTAAAAGTTGATGTAATCTTATTTCTGATTTAATTTAGAACACCTAAAGGCATCACATTGAAAGAAGATCTAAAGTCAAACATGCATTTGTGAACAATCAAGCCATTGATCAATAGGGTTGTATAAAATGGATCCACATTCAACCGATTTTCTACTAATGTAATTCCCAAATAGACCTATGGAATGAGTTCAACAACCTTTTCTAATTATTCATCACTTTTTGGGGGTGTTTGGGGTAACTCAATTACATTCATAGCTAACCTCTCACCAAATTCCAAGTACTTGAATACTCTCTTCCTATGTTCAGGTATTCTTAATAATTCAACAAGTGGCACTATGATTTTCAATTGGATCAATGATTGGGCCATATCACATATGATATACTGAGGAAGAGGAGTATTTGGTGGAAGGGTAACAACACCTTTAGCTATAATATAGTCACTTAAAGTCTGAAGTGGAATAGGATAAGATGGATTTGCATTCTTAATAGCAACCTTCAAAGGTCGATTAATCTTAGCATCATTCTTACCCTTAGGGATACAAGACAATATGGGTACTCTATTCTTGGCTGGAGCACCTCTTGGTTTAGCAACTTGGGAAATGGGTACTAGTTTGGAAGCTTTAGGGACTATTGTAGTTTTCTTAGCATCCCCTATCTTTGGATTTATAGGGGTAGTGTCTTGAGGAGCAACACCTTGATATTGGCTTCTGAATTTGTATTCTTTCTCTTAGGCAATTATTTTATTAACTAGTAGCTGCCTATCCTCAACTGACATAATTTCCCCATCATATTTTTAATCATCATTGATCTTAAAAAATAAAAATCATGCAATGGGTTATTCATATGCTTATGCCATATTATAATCACAAGAAAATTCAATAGTTGGGACACTTACCTTTTCAATTACAATCCAAAACTGATCAATAGAAGTATCACTTAACAATTTCATGGAGGTAGTCATTTCACTTTGGGGGATTTGATAATTGAACATCAAATTCTCATCACTAGATGATGCAGACTCAGGTTCATCCACATCTTCATCAATCAATTTAGCATTATCACATGGGGGATGGGGAAGGAAGCACTTGTCACACAAATCAATATCAATTTCACAACCCACCACATTCACTTTGGCATTGAACAGATCAAGCACTTCTTTTATATCCCCTTTGTTTTGATTTATATCCATTCTTTCATCATGTACATGCCTCTTCCCTTTATCATTATATAAATTATGGAAGGCAGGCCTCTCTTGACTGGTGGACACATGAGGTATCCCTTTATCTACTCTCGCCAACTTGTAGGACATTTATTTGATAGTATATTCCAAAGTTTTAACCATCTCCTCAAGGTTGGTTATCTTAATGGACTATGTTTTTTTTTGGATTAACCAATTTTACATCAGCCCACTTGTTCATGGGCTTTCCCACATCCTTTATGTTGTTCTCAATTTGGATGGTCATATTGAATGCCAATCACAAGTTTATGGGAGCCTTGTCCCTCAAGTAGTATGCAGCTTTCTTGTCAAAGGCATCACATTATTTTACCAAGCACATTATATCACTAGGATTGATATTCTCAGGCAGCCTCATCATAGCTTTGTTAAACCTTGTATTGAAGTCCTACACACACTCATTAGGGTTCTTTTTTTATGTTTTCAAATTTAGCCAAAAAGAACCTTGGATCAATTATATCACCATACTGAATTCTAAAAACATTCTTCATCTCTTCTCATGAATCAATGCATCCATAGGGAAGGGAATTGAGCCATTCACAAGCATCTTCTTCCAACGTGTGTATAAAAAACTTGATGTACACATCCTCATGCTCAACCTCATAATATTCAATGATATTTTGAAATGCCTTCAAGTGTTGATGACCAGTCACTACATTATTCCCATGGAATTTTAGAAGGCATTTTCTTACTTCATTTGGAACTTCATTAGGGTAACCTTCCATGTCATCAAAATTTATAGGCCTGAATCTAAGAAAATGAAATGCTACATGTTCATTCTCATCTTGATGCATATGCCTCATGATTTTTTTAATTAGAGGTTCAAAAACAACTGACAAAGGGATATGAGGGGGTGAATGAGGTGGATGTGGTGGATCAAACTTAGTAGGGGATTCGATTAGTTGAGAAGGAGTTGGATAGTAAATGGAACTATATGTTTTAGAATTGCTAGGGGAGTTATGATGGTCATCAATAATGGGAAGGTCAACAAAAATTTCAAGATTATTAGAATCTTGGTAGCCCTTAGCAGATGAATTTTACCCTTCAATCGACCTCCAAACATGTCTCCTTTGTCTTTGATATAAAATTAATGGTGAGACAAGTCTTAGATGAGTCACCTTTGAAGGATGATCTCGATCCTTCCAAATTTTCAAACAAAGGAAGCATTCAAAGGTGAAAATCAATAGAATATTCAGAATAGGCACTGATCTTTATTGAAACCAGGTGATAAAACTAGAGTCACCAATAGAATCACAATTATAGAATATAATAGTTAACAAACTGATAGTAATACATGCTAACAACATACTTTTTTGAATTTATAGATGAGATAATAGCACAAACATACTAAAATTTTAGAATTCTATTCAAAAGGGAAAAAACACCTTCCAACATGCAATCTTAATAGCTCTTTGCAAAAAATGTAGCAGAAGTCAAATTGTCAAATCTAAAAAAAAATTGACACGTCCCCAACAAAGTGTTATAGCATTGATAGCCAAGATAGTCAAATCAAAGAAAATATAAGTAAATAAATTTGAAAAGTAAAGTACTTATAGCTCTCTGTAAGAGTCCTCAGCAACACATGTGACAAGAAGTGGTCCCCAATAATGGTTGTAGTAAATTGTTGGTTCTCAATTATACACCTCATACACTCAGGGTTAAACACTTGAAGAAAACGCAAACAAAGATTAAAACCCCATTGATATGTCATTATATTTGGGGAAGGGTTTAGCATCAAGAATGGACAACACACAGAAAATGACTGAGAGTCACTAACAAAGGGTATGGTCAGCTCCATGCTACTTCTGGCTCTGCATGAACCAAGGTGAGAGGACTTAGGGGTAGTTTGCTCACATGGAGAAATTTTAAAATTAAATCTCCATGGGGATTTTTGGCATAAAGAACAACAAATATGACTAGGGCACAACCAAACTTGTTCACTTCATCCAAGAAGGGTTGTCACATAGAATGAACAAATGCACTAGGTCGCATACAAGCTACTAAAGACAGATTTGAAAGTACTTGCAACCTTCATTCTAAAAGAAATTTTCAACAACAATGGGATGAATATAAGGCTAAAATGCTGGAATTAGAATCACAAAATGAAAACACGTGTTCTATAGGCAATATTTTATGCATTTGCAAGGAAAATAATACTTATAATATGCAAAAGGTGTATTATTTGTAGCGTAGAACAGGGTAGGACAGCTAGATAATTGAAAAATGAAGGTGGTGTGTTGGTGGTCTTCAAAAAACAAGGTATTTTGTAAGATTCATGACATTATTCCTTAGCAAAGATGTAGGGAAAACTCAAATGCAAAATAATGGGAAATACCAAATAATCCCTGAAAGACTAGAACATACACTAAAACTAAACTTTCAAACACTCTTCCCTATCAAATCCATAAACTTGGGGTGCCCTAACAAGTTATTCAGCAACATATTCTAAAATAATATAGAAATGATTTTATAACTCAGATCTATGCTCAAAAGAATAATCGGTAATGAATGCAAACCCAAATGTCCAATCAGCATAACTTGCAAAACACATTGTTGCACTTCATCAACAGGAAATAGCAAAGAACCACAAGCATTTTCATTAATTTGAAAAGAGATATTACATACATTAGTTTTTTAAAATGTTGTCATGGGGACAAGCATGGTGAGACTTATCCATGTTGGACAAGGGAGACATAAACATACTCTCAAATATTACTAATGGCTCTACACTTGCAACCACCTTAGCAAGGGAAAGATCTACACATAGCAATTGATCCCAAAAAAAAATTCAAAAGCTAAAATTAGAAGAAATAAAAAGACCAAAAATAATGACCAACCCTAAATAGAAGACAAGCCCTCTATTTATACATTTTTAACCCTTTTCAAGTTTGGGACTGTGGGTTGCAATTTGCAATGTTCAGTTAACATGCCAAAGTCTTGTCAGGATGCTCTTAGATGTAAGAAAATCCTTTTTTATGCCTGAAATATTCATGTAATTACAAATAAAATCATTGTGCAACTGCCTCTACAAGAAATGATGAATATTTGCAACAAACCCTTTGATTTTTGGAGATGCCTTTTACATGAGCTAGAAGGAGAATATTCATGGTGAAGGCTAAACAAACCATTTGTCTTCATGTGTAACTGCCTGGAGATGTTCTCCTGTTAATTAATTTCAAATCATGGAAACTTTTGGATAGAAATCCTTCCCTTTGTGCATGCCAAAGAAATCACATTACCTTGTGATGATTACATTAAAGTGATCTAGTTGTGGTAAAGGCAGAAAATGATCTATGTTGTTTGGAAAATATGCTTTAAAATGGCCAACAAACCTTATTTTGTGTTTTTGATTTCCTTTCCATTCATGAAGGAGCCATCAATTTAATTTTACATCCAAATATTACCACATATTGACACATGCCATGTCACATTGGATCCAACTAGGCTTTTGTGGGGCTTTAAAAGTGATTAAGCCACTCAATTAGCTCCAATCTGGGCACATGTCACTTTTTGACAGGTATTAGGTACTCAGGATACATCTTGGTGTGATGACCCACTTTTAGTGTGTCATGTGGGACCTTTCTATTTTTTGTGAGTCCTTAGATGGGACCCTTTGATTTGGTTGGCTAAGTGAATGCCATTTGTCACTCTCATAAGCAGTCAGGATCCTCCCTAGACAAGTGTCCCTTGTGCAATCTTCAATTTGGATCAAATACACATCATCAATATTTTTTAAAAGGTCTATGGGCCTTGACTTCATAATGGTCCTTTGATCTTGATTTTGGGCCTCTGAGATCCTACCACTTGGCAGCATTGTAGGTTCTCTATGTTCCCTGCAAATAGTTTCAATTGCTTGAACACCATCTCACCATGTGGCAGCATCCTAGAATTCTTGAACTTTTGACCTATTATGCATCATTGATCTTTACATATAAGATCAAATGCATGTCATTGATATCTATGTCTAGGGTTAAACATGCTCCATTGATCCTTTGAACCTAGGATCGAGCATGGACCATTGATCTCTATCTAGTTCATCATGGTTGTGACACATTTCACAACTGCATTCGATCCAAACCCTTTGAAAAATCTACTCTCATTCACATCACTAATCTATTGGATGCAAAATCGACCATGAACTATCAATTTGCTTGGTCAACTGCCGAGACTAAGACACTTGTCCTTCTTGCATCCCTTCGAAATATCTTTGACTTGTTGACCTATTCTGCTGACCATCAGATCCATTGTGGCTTTCTTGAGATATTGACACATCGATCTCATGTTCTCTCACAGGGTCTTTGATGCTTTTAATCCTCACTCACCATTAGATCCTCATTGCACAAACAACACAAATCATTGATCATGAAGCTTAACTTATTGACTTGGTCGAATGCCCATAGACTGTTGATTTGTGCCTCAAGATCCTAGGATCCTACCACTTGTCAACCATGCATTCATTTAAAAATTGTTAAGGATTTTTTAAAATCCAAATGGTTATTTCTTGTCTTAAACTTGGCATCCCTATGTACATTATTATTTCACTGAATTAACCCTGCAAGATGTCCAAATGACGGTCCGGTTTATTTAGCTTACATTAGTCATTTTTTCCTTAAACAAGGGCATTGTGAGGCATAGAAAGCAAGCCAAAATAAAGACCATCAAGATTTTTGAATGATGAGGGTTGATGTTTGGCATATGAGTCCAAAATTTTAATAGCAATGAAAGGGAACTTAGTCATGTAAAAATCTCTTGAAGGGTTCAAAAATTGATCTAAGGTGAAAACAAGGCACTTGACCATCTAGTGAACACTTGAAAATAGGAAGTGGGATAAACAAATTAGGCATTTATACTTAACAAGGGGTCAATTGCTTTAGTGCAATTTTGGGCACTAACAGCATGTATAGCCTCCTCCTTTACCTTTCTAGGTTGTAATCTCACTGTTACCTAACTCTCCCTAGCCACATGCATAATGTTCAAAATCACATGTTATGTATTGAATGCATGTAACATGTTGTCGACCACTTTTTTGTCATGTGTACACTAAATCTCAAACACCCCATAAGAAAAGTGGCCCTAAGCAAACTACAGTTATCAAAAAAATATTATTTTCTAACGTTCATATTTTTTGGTGCAATAAATATTGAGTTTCCCTAAAATATCGGTCACATTAATTAAATATATCTAACAAAAATTTAATAATATATATATACATATATAACATATATATTCCAAACCTAATATCAAAAGTCAAAAATATAAAAAATACTATATTTCTATTAATTTATATTGACTGCACATTATCCAATACAAATTTTTTAATTGAAACGATTACAATATATACACTCTCAAAATACTAATAAAAATAGTAAAAATGAAATATCAACTTCCTATTTATTTCTCTCAATTAATTGACTATTGACTTCTCAAAAAAACATGATACTCATACGTTGATTTTATTCTCTAATGATAACTCCATATGTTTGTTGTATTTTTGACAATTTTTTCTTACATTTTTATCACCAAAAAAAAATCGTAAGCAAAAAATATAAACTTCTTTATTCAAATAATAGTTAACCCTATTTATTTTATAAAAAATGTACATACGATTATTTTTTCTAAATTTTCAACTGTCTTTACCTCTTTTAGATGTGATAATCCTTCATAAACTAAATATATTATATCATAATCTTTCATCTGAATTTTTTCCTAATATCTCGTAAATACTTAAAAACATTTACATAAATAAAAAAATTATAAATTAATACTTTTAAAATCATCTAAATGTAGTTTTCATGAGACCTTGGGTTTGGATAGTGTGAAAGGACTCGATCTTATAGTAAGCACCACATTGACTCTTTGTAGTAATATTTTCTATTTCCAACTCATAATTTTCAAGTTAGTGGCAATGGTAGTGAGACTCTATTAGATGGTAGTCTCCACAAGATCTTGGGTTTGGATAGTGCAAAATAATAAGCACCACATTGACTCCTTGTAATAATATTTTCTATTTCCAATTCATAATTCTCAAGTTGGTGGTAATGGTAGCGACACTCTATTAGATGGTACTCTCCACAAGACCTAGGGTTTAGATAGTGCAAAATAACTCGATCTTATAGTAAACACTACATTGACTCCTTGAAGTAATATTTTCTATTTCCAACTCATAATTTTTAAGTTGGTGGTGATGGAAGTGAGACTCTATTAGATGATAGCCTCCACAAGACCTTGGGTTTGGATAGTGCGAAAGACTCGATCTTGTACTAAGCACCACATTGACTCCTTGTAATAATGTTTTCTATTTCCAACTCATAATTCTCAAGTTGGTGGTAATGGTAGTGGGACTCTATTAGATGGTAGTCTCCACAAGACCTAGGGCTTGGATAATGTGAAAAGACTCGATCTTATAGTAAACATCACATTGACTCCTTAAATTAATGTTTTCTATTTCCAATTCATAATTCTCAAATTGATGGTAATGGTAGTGAGATTCTATGGATAGTGCGAAAAGACTCGATCTTGTAGTAAACACCACATTGACTCCTTATAATAATGCTTTCTATTTCCAACTCATAATTCTCAAGTTGGTGGTAATGGTAGTGACACTTTATTAGATGTAGTCTCCATGAGACCTAGGGTTTGGATAGTGTGAAAGGACTCAATCTTATAATAAACACCACATTGACTCCTTGAAGTAATGTTTTCTATTTTCAACTCATAATTTTCAAGTTGGTGGTAATGGTAGTGAGACTCTGTTAGATGGTAGTCTCCATGAGACCTAGGGTTTGGATAGTGCGAAAGGACTCAATCTTATAGTAAGCACCACATTGACTCCTTGTAATAATGTTTTCTATTGCCAACTCATAATTCTAAAGTTGGTGGTAATGGTAGTGAGACTCTATTAAATGCTAATCTCCACGAGACCTAAGATTTGGCTAGTGTAAAAGGACTCAATCTTATAATAAACACCACATTAACTCTTAAAATAATATTTTCTATTTCCAATTCATAATTTTCAAATTGATGATAATAATAGTGAAACTCTATTAAATAGATGGTACCTCAACAAAAAAATTATTCCTTCATTTAATACATACAATTTTACCCATTAAATAAAATAATATAGAAAATAAAATTTTAATATTATGAAATTAGTTTGAATCTGTTTACCCATACTATTGCTTCCAATGTTTAGTGATTGGATTTCTTTTAGATATTTTTCTTTGGTTTTTTTTTTTTTTTTTTAAATTGAAAGTATTTTTTATATTTATAAATTAAATATGTATAATCATTTTCAATTTAGAGATATTATATTTGAGAGTATGATACTATCCATTTAATTATTATAATATTAATAATTTTATAAAAATAAAATATATATATTCATAAAAAATAAACAATTAAAAAAAAAGTAAAAGATGAAGAAATTAGATCAGGTGATAAATGTTTTATTGTTTATTTTTTCTTTTTTCCACGTGGGCGCAAGACGAGGGAGAGCGAAGGGTGTAACGTGGTGGAGCTTGGGCATGGCAATGCATAGCAGCCATAGGGTTTCCAGTGGGATTGTTGTTTCTGGGCGGACTGGGCATGACACGCGTGAGCTGATCAAACAAACGGGTGCTAAGGTCACATCCTTTAGGGTTTGATGATTGCCCATTTCATGTTTCCAAAGCTAGTTTGCTAAAATCTAATCTCTTAGAAATGCAGGGCTGACTTTACAACTACCAGTTGCATTTACTCCAATGTTTCTATAATCTAATTTCTTAGGAATGCAGGGCTGACTTTACAACTACCAGTTGCATTTACTCCAATGTTTCTATGTCCATTTCAACCCAAAAAAAAAATTATTACATCAATATCTTATCCCTCAATCCTGCAGAGAATATGTTTTATTTTTTATTTTTCTAAATCTTTCATGGCAGGCAAGACAATAGGTGGCTTTCTTGTCAATGCAGTAACCAGAATCTGTAGCATCACCTGTAGAGTATCAATTATGCTGAGAGATTGAGATACCAATGGAACTGTACAGAGTCATGGTCTTTATTATATCCTGCAAGTAGCTTACTGATGTCATGAAAATATATTACACTACATAAATCCACAACATTATTAATTATTATGGTTGTGGATATCAATTAAAAGGAGGAATTATGAAGCAGAGCAGAAGCGAATCCATTGTTGAATTAAGCAGTGATTAAATTTAGAGTTAACAAAATGCATCAAGAGGAAAGAGGAGCTGCCAGTATATGGTATGAAATAGACATTCATTATTACACTTATTTCGGATTAAAGTTGTACTAAGATTAATTATGTAAGAGAAACAAAATCAATTCGTGTCATTGCTGATCATAAAATCAAAATGCATTAAGAAGAGCTGCCAGTATATAGTATGAAATAGATATTTATTATGATAAGTTCAGATTAAATTTGTATTAAGATCAATGAGTAAGAGAAACAAAAGTTAAATCATGTCACTATTGATCATAAAATCAAAATTATTAAGAAGAGCTGTCAGTAATATTATTACGATAATTTTGGATTAAAGTTGTACTAAAATTAATGAATAAGAGAAACAAAAGCCAAATCCTACCATTATTGATCATAAAACCAAAATGTATCAAAAAAAGCTACCAATATATAATATGAAATAGATATTATTATAATAATCTTGAACAAAAATTGTACAAAATTAATTAATCAGAAAAACAAAAGCCAAATCATATTATTATTGATCATAAAATCAAAATGCATCCCAAAAAAAAAAAAAAGAAAGAAAAAGAAAGCGAAAGCAAGCTACCAGCATATAATATGAAATAAACACTTATTAAACTAAAGTTCTACTAAAATTAATGAGTAAGAGAAATGAAAGCCAACTTGTGTGTCATTGTTGATCATGTTTTTCTTTTGGATCATGTTTTAATTTTCCATGACTGAAGAATGTATAAATGTCGTTCTTGTTATTTTTATAATTGGGTCAACAAAAAAAACCTGCTAGACAAGTATATGATAATTGAAGTAATTCAAAAATTAATTTATGGTTTTAAGGATTCAGGTTGTTCACTCTTACTAGAATTGCAACCCCATACACGGATACACATTCTCGTGCAGCCTGGGGAATTTGAATTTAGGTAAGAATTATACAATCGATAACATCTGACTTTGCTAATTTCTTCAGCTCCTCTAATTCTAGCTCATCATGCCCTCCAAATAAGAAGGTTCCTTTCAGAATTTCATTCCAATACCTTTCGGTTTCACGAGAAAAGGAACGTTTTTGCATTAATTTCTTTAACAGTAAGGTATTTTTGTGGGTTTGAAATGCTTTATCATGCATATCCGCAAGGATTTGGGGTAATTTGTCGATCAATGCATCTATTCTTTCCTGTAAATAGGGTGGGCTATGCTTGGAAGATTTAACAGTGAAATAAAACCCCGCTTGACCATGCTTCGACTTTAGAGCAGCAATCAATAAAATATCCCAGCTGCTCGTTTCTCCTCAGCTCTTTGTAAAACAGCTCGTCAAAAATATACCGAAAGAGATCTCCCATGACTTGGGCTGTGGTGGAAACTGGACCTAATTGGAAATAAATCTGAACAAAAGAATTTTCATCTGACTTATTCTTATCATGTTCATTTTTTATTTGCCTGGCTACATGTGGGAGACTAAGCTTTCGATAACTTAGCTGAAATTCTATGGGTAATGCTGATGCAAATGAGTCTTTAAATGAATCTGCAATTATATTAGCATCTACCTTTGATAGTTTACCATGGCAAAGACCTATTATATTGATGTAACTAAATAGATCTGAGATAAATGTTGCCATGTCTCTGAAAGTCAATGAATGAAGGCAGAAAAGTTTGTTTTCCATATTTGGAAGTTTGCTCAAATATTGTGTACGTGATTTAGATTCCATGCTGGCATTTTTGTAACTCCTTTCCATTTCCTCTCTTATAATCTCAAAACTTTCCTCTCTGGGTTGAAATATTTTTACAAAGTTTAAGATATTTGATACTAGAAGTGGTAGCTTTTCACTGAAACCATATGTCTCGAATACAAGCTTGCATATTCCATTCATATAAATTCTGGTATTTAATTTAGCCATTTTTGCCTGATACAGAATCTCTCCAAGGGCATTCAAGAGAAGTGAGGCATACATTTCGCTCACTACAATGGACTTCACTACTGAAAGGTCTGATCTATGCCTGAAACCTATAATGAAGCAGGCCTCTGCAATGGGAATGTTATTAACTTCCTTATGCCATACTTTGATCAAATTATCATCCACTACATATTTTGGAATTTCAAGGTTGCTTTTAAAAAATTTCAAGCCATTAATCATGTTTGTCATGCTAAATTGCTTTGGACTATATTCATTTTTAAGTGGCAAATGTAGATTGGTGTCTCTCAACAAAGGATTTTGCCAATCCTCTAAAATAGAAGATGGAATGTCTTTAACACTGTAAGGCACACCAAACTTGTTAGAAACTGGAGTTAATTTCTCCACTCCCTGTTTAGCCTTCTCTATGCACGTAGTTTGCATGCACAACTTCAGTTAAACATTAATTTATTATTCAATTTTGTTTACTCTTAATTCTATTAATGTAAGACCTGATCACAACTTTTTGCATGGAGAATGAATAAGATTCAAAAATCTTTTTGATTGTTGTAGCAATCTGAGTCTGCGCCAATATCTTATTTCTATTTTTTATTTTTATTTTTTGCATTCCTAAAAACTGGTATCAGAGCAACCTGCAAAGAGAAAGTGACGAAGCCTGGGAGAGCAGTCCAACGCATGAGAAAACCTGACCAACTGGTCTATGCCAAAGAAAACTGTAGCAAAAAGACAATCTAGAAGGGTGTTGAAGTCTGAGAAAGTCTCGACACACAACAGAAGTGCAATCTATAAAAGAGAAAGTGCAACGACTATAGAAGTGAACAAAATTGCTGGAAGAAGTGCCTATTCGACACAGCAGCACAGCTTGAGTGGCAAACCCATGGAAGTCCAAGACCTATAGACAATCATAGTAGAAACAAGGAGTGCCAAGAAAGAGTCAAAGCATAGTCATAGCATCAAAAATTTGACAAAGTGGGTAAACGACCCAGCTAGCAAGAGCGTGGGAAGTGAGTGAGCATCAAAACTTGGTGCAACACCACAGATCATAGCTTATGTAGTAGTCTCAAAGTGAAGATCAGACCTAGAGCATTGAAAATAAGATCTAGGGAGGAGAAAGGCTGCGGCAGTAGCAAAATCTTGCAAGTTTTGAGACATGGCAACAAACAACAGCATTTTTTAGCTCCATATTCCCATTTTTAATGGTAAGAATTATGATTTTTGGGCAATTAAAATGAGAACATTGTTTTTCTCACAAAATGTTTGAGATTTCGTAGAAAATGGCTTTATAGAACCACAGGATGAGGCTGCCCATCAGGCATTAACTTGAGCACAAAAGGAAGAGCTTAAAAAAAACAAGAAAAAGGATGCAAAAGCTCTATTCCTAATCTAACAAGCAATGGATGAATCCATTTTTTATAGAGTTGCAGTAGTAACGAGATCTAAGTCGGCATGGAAAATCTTAGAGACCACCTATAAAGGTAATACAAAGGTGAAAGTAGCTAAATTGCAATCTCTTATGAGAAATTTTGAAAATTTGCAAATAAATGATTCGGAGTCTATAGATCAGTTTATGGGTCAAGTATTGAATATTGTGAATCAAATTAGATCTAATGGAGAAACAATAACAGATCAGAAGATCATAGAAAAAATACTCAGGAGTTTACCCAACAAATTTGATGCAATAGTTGTAGCTATTGAGGAAACCAAGGATTTGGAACAGTTTTCAGTAGATGAATTAATGGGATCTTTGTTAACACATGAATCCAGAATGAATAGGAATAACAATACTTCTTTTGAGAATGATTTCAAGTCTCAGGTATCATTTGGCAAAGGAAGAGGAAGGTCAAACTTCAGAGAAAGAGGTAGAGGCAAAAATGGAAGGAACAATCCAGATCAAGGTGAAAACAATAATCAAAACTACAACAATAGAGGACGTGGCAACAATCACTTCTAGCAAAATTCACAGAGGTTTGATAAATCTAACATTCAATGTTATGACTGCAAAAAATATGGACATTATGCAAGTGAATGCAGAAAGAAACAAGGAGATGTGGACAAGCAGAATGCTAATTTCACAAATGAATCTAATTCTAAGTCTGGAAGCTTATTCCTCACTTGTCATGTTGCTCAAGAAAATGCTAGAGATATTTGGTTTTTAGATAGTGGATGCAGTAATCATATGACAAGAAATAAAGAATTATTTGCTAGTCTTGATGATTCCGTAAAATTTGAAGTGAAATTAGAAATGATAATAAAGTGGATGTAATGGGTAAAGGAGTAATAAATGTTTTGACAAAAAATGGTGAAAGAAGATTTATTCTTGATGTTTATTTTATACCTGGACTAAAGCACAATCTTATGAGTGTTGGATAGTTAGTACAGAAAGGTTACAGAGTATCTTTTATGGATAATGTTTGCACAATACTAGACAAATTTCCAAATGACAAGTTGATAAAAAAAAGTGGAGATGACCAAGAATCGGATGTTCCCTCTTCGAATTTAGTGCATCCAAGGAGAAGAGGAAGCCCACTTCAAAACCATGCATTTAGACCAATCATGGCTATGGCATTTACGGTATGGACATTTACATTTTGGAGGTTTGAATTTGTTACAAAAGAAAAATATGGTGAAGGGATTACCACCAATAGAATAGCCAGGAAGTTCTTCTGAGAGTTGCATTCTAGCAATACAGCATAGAGAGAGCTTTCCAGTAGGAGCTTCATATAAAGCAAGGGTAATATTGGAGCTAGTCCATAGTGATTTATGTGGACCAATGCAAACTCCATAATTTAGAAGTAGTTCTTATTTTCTAACCTTTATTGATGATTTTAGTAGAAAGACATGGATATATTTTCTCAAAGAAAAGTCTGAATCCTTTAGAAAATTTAAAGAATTCAAGGCTATGGTTGAAAAGTAGAGTGGCCTTTACATCAAGGTACTTAGATCAGATAGAGGAGGTGAATATATGTCTAATGAATTTCAATATTTTTGTAGATATCATGGCATTAAAAGGCAACTGACTACAAGGTACACACCACAGCAAAATGGTGTAGCAGAAAGGAAGAATAGAATAATCATGGAGATGGCTAGAAGCATGTTGAAGGCCAAACATTTGTCAAATGAATATTGGGCAAAAGCAGTAGCATGTGCAGTATATATTCTAAATAGAATCCCAACAAAGAGTGTCAAGGATCGAATTCCACAAGAATCTTGGAGTGGTAAGAAGCATAGTGTACATCATTTCAGAATTTTTGGTTGTATTGCATATTCTCTTATGCCATCTAAATTCAGAAGAAAACTTGATGATAGAGGTGAGAAATGCATTTTTATTAGCTATAGTGAAGAATCAAAGGCTTATAAGTTGTATAACCCCATTTCAAAGAAAGTGATTATTAGCAGAGATGTGGAATTTAAGGAAGAAGTATGGGATGGAAGCATTGATAAAACCATCACAATTAAAGCACCAATTCCCCAAAATGAAGAAGAATCTGAAGAACAAAATTTTCAAGGTGATCAATCCTCTCCACAAGCAATAACAAGCACTCCAATAAAAACACCTAGGAGCTTAGCACAAGGTGAATCATCTGGTCATACATGTCATTCTACTCCCAATTCACAAGTAAGTGATGAATCAGAACCAACTCTTGCCACTTTAAGATCAAAACTTAAAGGTAAAAAAATGAGAAACTTGAATGAGATTTATAAACAAGAAGAAGAGAAGTTAGATTTATGTTCAAATTTTGCCTTTTTCTCTCATGATCCTATGTATTATGAAGAAGCAGTTAACGAGAAACACTGGATAAAAGCAATGGATGAAGAGATGAATGCCATTGAGAGAAACCAAACATGGGATCTAATTAATCTCCTTGAAGGTAAGGATTGCATAGGAGTCAAATGGATTTATAAGACCAAATTTGATGCAGAAGAAAAGGTTGAAAAGCACAAGGCAAGGTTAGTAGCAAAAGGTTTTGCACAAAAACATGGAATTGATTATAATGAAACATTTGCTCTAGTTTCTAGACTTGATACTATTAGAATGGTTTTAGCAATAGCTACACAAAATAATTAGAAAGTATATCAAATGAATGTCAAATCAACTTTCTTGAATGGTTTCCTAGATGAAGAAATGTATGTGAAACAACCACCAGGTTATGAAGTGCATGGACATGAAAAAAAAGTTTACAGATTGAAGAAGGCCCTCTATGGTCTCAAGCAAGCACCAAGAGCATGGTATAGCAGGATTGATTCATACATGACAAACAATGGATTCAACAGAAGCAATAGTGAGCCTACATTATACACAAAAATCAACAAAGAAGGTCAGATTTTGATTGTGTTTGTATGTTGATGATTTGATTTTCACTGAAAATTTGTCTGTAGACACATTTAAATCAGCAATGAAGAAAGAATTTGAGATGATAGATTTGGGATTAATGAAGTATTTTTTGGGAATTGAATTTGTACAATCAGATAAGGGAATTTTTATTTGTCAAACTAAATATGCAAAAGATGTGTTAAGGAGGTTTAAGATGTTGAATTGTAAATCAGCACCTACACTAGTTGCTACAGGGACGAAAATTAGCAAAGAAGACAAAGGGTCTAATGTTGTTTTTATAACATTCAAAAGACTAATTGGTAGTTTGATGTATCTTACAGCTACAAACCCAGATATCATGTATGGGGTCAGCTTAATCTCTAGATTCATGGAGTCACCAAAAGACTTACATTGGCAAGTTGGAAAGAGGGTATTGAGATATGTGACAGGAAAAACAAAATATGGAATTTTATATTTCACAACTAATGATTTTGGTTTGATTGGTTATATTGACAGTGATTTTGCATATAGCATTGATGATAGGAATAGTACTTCTGGACATGCCTTTCTTTTTAGAATAGGTGTGGTCACATGGGCATCCAAAAAGCAACCTATAGTCACACTTTCATCAGCTGAAGCAAAGTATGTAGTAGCCACATCAACAACATGTCAAGCAACTTGGATGAGGAGAGTATTGATAGATTTATTACAAGCACAGAAGGAGTCAACACCAATCTTTTGTGACAACAAATCAACAATTGCATTGTCAAAAAATCATGTTTTTCACAAGAGGAACAAGCACATTGATACAAGATTTCATTTTATCAGAGAGTTAGTGAATAATGGAGAAATCCATTTAGAGTTTTGTAGATATGAAGACCAACTGGCAGATATATTCACAAAGGCATTAGCAAAAGAGAGTTTTGATTATCTAAGACAAAATTTAGGCATTGTAAATGTTGAAGTAGTTAGTGGTATAAATTAAGGGGGAGTGTTAGAAATTGGAGTTAATTTCTCCACTTCCTGTTTAGCCTTCCCCATGCACACAGTTTGCATGATCATCTATTTAAGTCATAGCTCAGTTTGCACACACAACTTCAGTTAAACATTAGTCTATTATTCAGTTTTGTTTACTCTTAGTTCTATTAATGTAAGACCTAATCGCAGATTTTTGCATGGAGAATGAATAAGATTCAAAAATCTTTTTGATTGTTGTAGCAATCTGAGTCTACGGCAATATCTTATTTCTATTTTTTATTTTTTATTTTTTATTTTTGCATTCCTACAAAACCGTGGTTCATGTTGGACATTTGAAGATTCACAGGGCAATTATTTGGTGACTATGTCAACTCTCATATTTTGTGGCTTTAAAAAACTTAAACCCTATGATATCAAGTTTGGATCCCATGTTTTAAATACATACTCTCCATAAAGAAAGTACTCTTCACTATACATGAACAGATTCTTGGCAATATCATATGCATATTCATCTTGAGCCTGTGCATCTTGGAATATGAATTTTAATTTATTGATAACGTGAAGCTCCTCCAAACCCCATTCTTGTGCACCTGCATCCACTAACATGTTGATGTATTGATACACAGTCCCTATAACCTCATAAACCTTTTGTAAACCTAAATTGGTAAGCTCTGTTCTTAATATGAACAGCTCAGGTCTGGTCATCAATAAACATGATAAATTTGTTGCCCACCCTTTTCCTTACAGAAGACAAAACAGGCTCCCATAGCCTTTATGGCCACACAAATAAGATAAATATTTCAATGGCTTTTTTAAATAGTCCTTCTAGAGGCCAGGTACGTGCCATGTTAATCTCATTTCATGAACATGTTTCACAGATTCAACCCAATATATCTTTCCTACCTCCCAAACTTTTCCTGTATTGTGAAAATCGAGATTTCTGGGAATGCCTTTTCTAACATTACTAAATAAATCTACAACATATTCTTCTAATAAATTGAGGGGTTCCCTACCAATTACGACAAGTTTCATGCTCCCAGCAACATAATTTTCATGAAAGAGATCCGAGAGTTGTTTGCTTAGAAGATCGATGCCTTTTGACATGAAAATTTCTCGGTTACCACATTGAAAACTACTGAATGGATGCCCTGCTACAGAAGTGTGGCATTGGACTTGTAAAAGATGATGGATATGGACGTATTTTGGGAGATGAAATTCCGAATGTACAGCTTCAATCTCTGTTAGCACAGCTTCTACTTTGAGCAGCGGTGAAATGAAGAATTTGGAGAATCTATCCAAAGATGGTTTTAAGAATGGGCCATTAACAGAAAAATGATAACATGCATACTCGTGATAGGTAAATGCATTCATCGAGCCTCCATGAGTTGAAATATATTTGTGCCATTCATTTGGGTCTGGATATTCAAGGCTTCCACTATCCAAAACATGCTCTAACAAATGTGCAAGGCCTTGCACATCCAGGGGATCAGAGAAACTCCCAACCCCAACACACATTGCTGCTGCAGCCTTCGTGATACGAGTGTCTTTAATTTGCCCTCCATCAGTATCATGATAGTGTGAAAAAACTTGTGGATTATGGAACAAGGCTGCTGTCAATCCATTTGGAAGATGCACAATTTTGTATTGACGTACATCACTAGGGCACCTGATCATCTCTCCTTCATTAAACGCCATGGCCAGATCTAAAATATGAATCTCCCTGCTTTAATTATAATACTTTTATATGTATTTGAAGCTTAAAATTTTAACATTGTTGTCCTTGCACAGTTTCGAGTTTCAAATTTCCAATGATTGCGACTTTTTATTATAAATTCCTCTACAAGTTATAAGATTAACTTAAATAATCAAGTGAATGATACGTTAGGAGAAAGCTCCATATATAATAGATAGTTTTAGAGTTTGATCAATTAGAATTAATTCACTTCTGATACAAATGCTTACAAGTGATAAGGATGCTCCATGAGAAAAGGTATATATGTGTGGGAAAAAGTATATATTTTTAAAGCATATTAATGTTGATATCCAACAGGACGATAATAATAATTTTTTTTTTTTTATAAATTTAGGTATTTATTATTGATTGAATTATATGATTTTAAGATTTAAGTATTTATTATTGATTAAATAATATAATTTTAAGTTTTTTTTTTAATTTATTTATTATTAATTTAATTAGACATTATTAACATATTTAATAATTTTTGATAGTCCTCACACTTTATTCAAATGTTTTCAAATTGTTTCTTTTCTTCTATAAATTTTTCCCCACCTATAAGTTTATATATATTGCATTTTGGGCCTAAATAATTTTTTCTTGCCTTTTTCTTTTTTTACCATTGAATTCTAATAAAATCTTAATTTAAATTCAATTTATTTATTAATACACATGCAAACTAAGGTTTTATATTGAGCAGTCTATAAAAAATTGTTGATCACTTAAAAATATTTTGGAGGAATCAAGTAGTCATTAGAGTATTTATTGAAGCACATAAGATTGTGTTAGATATACCACATGACATTGATTTATATGTTTTTAGAACCATTCTAATAATTAAAGTTTGTTATTTTTTACATTTTTATTGTTTAAGGGCTAAAAAATATCAAATTAATTTAGTTATTTTTTATATATCACACAATCAAAAATATATTATTAGTTTATTTAAGTTTTAGAATACTTAATTCGTACCTTATTTTTGGTTAAAATTATGCAACGACTCAATTTATTTGACATTTTTTACACTAAAATTTTAAAAAATAAATGCACTTGGGCAGCACAACTTTAATACAAAAATGAAGCCACTAGAAATAAAAAGAAAAAAATTAACCTATTTTTATGTGATTTTAGGCATGAAAATTTTAGACATGATAATTTAAAACTCATTAGGCTTTCCACCATCTATATAAAAAATAGAAATTATTGTTCTATATGTAGATGTGACATTTAATTTCTATACACATTTATGAGGTTATAAAGATCCTTTTTGAATTTTGGACTAATCAAATATTAAAATAATTCAACTATTTTGAGAATATTTTGTGACTAATCAAATATTAAGAGATATTAAAATGTTGATAATGGGTATACACATTACTTTAATAATGAAATAAGTTTTAGTTATTGAAAACTATGAACACATCACTTATAATTTGCAATTTTATATTTTAATGCATCAACTCACAAAAATCAGATATCTAATAAGATTGATGAAAATTGTGAACTTTACAGTTCACCTCTGTCAGGGAATGTTGATATGTTTAATAGTTAATTTAGATTTAAAAACATATAATTAATAAATAAATTTAATATATAATTAATGTACCTAGTTCTCACGTAAATAGATAGTGATTTAACATTTTTTTTTAAATGGGATGTGAATACAAAGTGACAACATAAAAAAGCAAAAATGCAGTACTTGTAATCTCTTCTATTGGAAATCAAACGACAACGGATATGGTTTCCTATTTTCTATTGTTATTAATGGTAAACGGATATGAATATTTTTTTGACAAAATATTGCCATGATGGAAAGTTTATCCATGTGACATGGACATGTTTGGCTGTTAGGGAGGGTCTGACTTGATGTGTCTATTATTGACATATAAGTTTTGGGAGGGGTCGACTTCTTATCACTTTAATTACTACTTATTGATTTTCTTAAATATTATGTTGATTTTCTTAAAGTTAAATTGAGTATATTTGTTTAAAATATATGATTAATTCCTACATTTTATTGAGAAAATAGAAATAATATTTATATAAGGTTGGGAACCATCTACTTTATAAGTTAAATTGGGTATATTTATTCAAAAGATATGACTAAATCTCAGATTTTATTGAGAAAATAATAATGTTTATATAAGGTTAAGCAATATCCTACCTATGTGTAATGATAAAAGCATAATTATAATTTAATACAGAAAACCCATTTTATTATTTCAATAGTCTTTTGGCCTTAAGATATACTACAATTGTGATTCAAACCTAAACCTCTTATTCAAGATCTTCATATAAATTGAAAACCAAACTTACTTTTTAAGAAATGATGTGCACAAAATACTTCTAAATATACTTTTGTGTCAAAATTTTGCCTTCTTAAATTGTGGATGCTTCATACAATTTGAAAAAAGGTGCAAATGACAAACTTAATGCCAAAATTTTGCTCAAACCAACCTTTGGACATATTTATGAGTGAATGCTTCATTTTAAACAAGGCCAACAATGGGAAAATCCTATTTTAATTATTGTTATATTTGACAGTGATAGATTATTTAAGAAGAATATTTGGAGTACTAATATGTGATATAGAGGAATAATTACAATAGCATTAAATAATTTTTTATATGTCATGTATAGTTATAGATGTAAAATGTAGTTATTTGGTGAGTGTTTTTGTTAATGTCATTTGTCTATTGTCATTGATTTTATATTTAGTTGTGTTTTTTTAAATTTTATGTCATATCAAAATCTCCTAAAAAACATATTGCATATTGCAAATAACACAAATATATAATGTAACAATGTATATATAAAAAAATATTGAAACTTTAAAGCAAACGTAATTAGTAGTTATAAATCCAAACTTCACAACCTTCACCACCATTATCCCAACATGTGGCTAAATGAGAGAATTTGAATGGAATTTGAATATCCATTTTTAAAAAAGCACAATTGAAAGTGAATATTTCTTAGATATTGTAGTTGCAAGTGCCAAGTAAACATGTCAAAAAAATATGAAAAACATGCATAAGTAATATGAACTATTTGATAAAATGCCTAAAAGAGATGTCATTTTATAGATTTTGATGATTGTTAAATATGCAAAAATTGGGTTTGTTGAAAATACCTTAGAAACTTTTAAACAAATGTAATTTGGATGTGTAAACCTAGGCTCTATAACTTTTACAAAGATCCTCTTGCCATGTTGTAAACTCAACACCTTGAAACATGGCATCAATAACCATTAAATCATACTTGAAAGAAGATTTTTGTCAAATGTTCTAGTTACAAGTGCTCCGATAGACATCTATGCAAAATGTGAAAGCATAAACAAGGTAGAAGAACTATTTACTAAAATACTTCAAAGAGATGTGGTCTTATGGAATGCAATGATTGAGGATACACAAAAAATGAGTATGTTGAAAAGACTTGAGAAAATTTCAAGCAAATTTAACTGGCATATGTGAAGCCAAATGTATGTCATAGTTGCAAATGCTCTACTAGACATGTATGCAAAATGTAAAAACATGCATAGTGTACATGATTTTTTTGACAAAATGACTCAACAAGATGTGGTCCCATGGAATGAAATGATTGTTGGATATGCATAAAATGTATTTTTCAAAAATGGCTGGGAAAATTTTAATAAAATGCAATCGATGGATGTAGAGCCAATGGGAGCTTTGGATCAAGGCATGAACATCCATCAAAGCATAATTAAAATTGGATCTCTGAAAGATACCATAATTGCTAGTGCACTAGTAGACAAGTATGCAATATGTAAAACATAGACAAATCATGTCAACTATTTAACAAAATTATTGAAAAATATGTCATCACATAGGATAGAATGGTTTCAGAATATGTAAAAATTGAATTTTTTAAGACCTAGTAAATATTTGAGAAAATGAGATTTACAAGTGCAAACGTAGACTACATAATTATTTATAGCATCTTTTTGACGTCTACCAAAAATGCAATTTTTGGAACAAAGCATGGACATCCACCTGGCCATAATAAAAAATGATTTATCTTTAGATATTTTAATTGTAATTGCCACAAAAAACATGTATCATAAATGTAAAAACATACACAATGAACATGAACTATTGATAAAAATACATCAAATAAATGTCATTTCATAGACTGGAATAATTGTAAGATATCCAAAAAATGACTTTTGCAATGATTGTCCCAAACTCTTTAAATTAATGAAGCAATCTCAAACATATCATAACTATGAGAGCTTCATTTTCATTTTATTAGCATGTATCCATGCAAGGTCAATGCATCCCAAAAAAATGGATTTTAAAATATTTATGTACAGTCTTCTCTGATATTTATTGTTAAAACCCATTTGGATTAAGAACTTATGACTTAAATCATGGCCTAACTATTACTACTATCACCTAGTACTCAAAACTATATTCTATAGGGCTAACCACTTCTATTTCCGTAAAGGGTCCCACATGTCTTAGTAAAAGTTTCACTAACTTCCCAAGAGCACATAAGATCATCATACAAGCCAAATTAAATGATCAGTGAGAGTTCCTCGAAATATTTTAGCCCCTCTACACATCTCTCTAACCTAGAGAGTGTTTTTC
Organism: Torreya grandis; assembly: GCA_037957365.1. NCBI lineage: Eukaryota > Viridiplantae > Streptophyta > Pinopsida > Cupressales > Taxaceae > Torreya > Torreya grandis. The sequence goes on from JARHVA010000102.1 coordinate 1,373,723, forward strand.
TCATTTTGAATAAAATAAATTAGGTAACCTGGAAAGAATCATGTATATAAGTTAATACTATCGCTACCCCATGTATATTTTGATAAGTATAACATGTCAATGCTATCACTACTCCACAGATCTCCTGACAAGTATGATGATGAATAGGAACTAGAAATACTTCATTTCCAATATATACAAAATTAAGGAAGAAACATTCCATCATATACATGTGTATGGCCATACAACTAAATTTGACAAGTCCATCTATCAAATCCTAGATTCAACAACTCCATCTATCAGATCTAAACTCAGTAACTGTTGAGTCAATGTGAGATTAAGTAGGATCCACTCCTATTGCCTAGTACTCACGTTCTTAATTCACACCTATTCCCTTCAATTTTGACAACCTAATGATATTTAAAATGTGCATAAAGCTCAATGAATTATAATTTTATAATAATATATTATATAAAGTAATGATATATGATATATTAGAAAAACTCAATTCGTTGCTTTATTTACGACCAAAAGAGTGAAATATATACATAACTAGTTACCCAAAATATGGTAACCAATTTTTGAGAAGGGAGGATGCATCATTATCCATGGAGGAGTCTAGAAAGAATTAAAATAATGTAATATATATCCTATGTAATCACTGAAAATGAATTTGCTATACTGTCATTGTCCCTCTTATTACATTATTTTTACAAATGTTCTCCCTAAATGGTTCAAATTTCACCTTTCCAAGGGATTTGGTGAGTATATGTTCTATTTATGAATCTGTTGGGTAGTACTGGAGCTGGATGTGGTAGTTTAAAACTTGATCTTGAATGTAGTGGCATTCAACCTCTATGTGCTTCATTCTTTCATGAAAAACAAGATTATTTACAAGCTTCAACACACCCTAATTATCACAATGAATGATAGGTGGCTTCTTTTCATTAAAGCCCATATCAGCCAAAATGTGATGTAACTATATTGTCTCATACATAACTCTACATGCTACACGATACTTTACCTCAGTAGATGAGAGAGAAAAAATAGTTTACTTCTTACTAATCCATGAGATTGGTCCAAATCCAAAATGATATATGTATCCTAATGTTGACTTTCTATCATCAACAGATATGGGGTAGTCCAAGTCTATGTATCCTTGTAATAAGAACTAAGTATTCTTCTTGTATTCCAAACCATACTCAAGTGTAACTCTGACATATCTCAAAACATGCTTTGCTACAACCCAATGACATTTCTTAGGCTCCTGTATAAATCTAGAGAGGTAGCTCACAACAAAACATATATTTGTTTTGGTGCAAGTCAAGTAGATGAGACTCCCAACGAGCTATTTGTAGAGAGTTGCATCCACTTGAGGTGAGTCCTGGAATCAAGAGAGTTGTAAACCTTTTTCCATTGATGTTGAAATTGGTTTACAATCTGAAATTTTGTACTTTTCTAGGAGTGTCTTGATATATTTGATCTATGAGATAAAAATGTGAATCTATTTCTGCGATATCTCCAAGCCAATACAGTAATGTAGTATCCCCAAATCATTCATGTTAAAGGATATTTTGAGGTTATTCTTCAAAATATCAACCTAATCTTCTGAACTTCCTATGATCACAAGATCATCTACATACCAAAAAAGAATGATGATTTATATTCCTACTTTCTTTATGTACAAGTTAGAATCTAAGGGGCTATGAGTAAAACCATGTTGTAAAAGGTGATCATCTATTTTGAAGTACCATGCCCCAGGAGCCTATTTCAGCCCATATAGTGATTTGATGAGACGACATACCTTTTTAAGATGATTTTCATCAACAAATCCTTTGGATTGGGTCATGTATACTTCTTCTTTCAAATCACCATTAAGGAAAGCACTCTTGACATCCATCTACTACAGTTTCCATCCATATTGTGTTGATAGTGTGCAAACAACTCTAATGGTATCGATCTTTGTAGTGGGTGCAAAGGTATCTTCATAGTCAATACCCTCTTTTTGAGCATATCCCTTTGCTACAAGTCATGTTTTGTGCTTGTCAATGGATCCATCTACCTTATTTTTAGTTTTTAAAACCCATTTATAGCCTATGGGTTTCTTTCTTGTAGGCATATCAATAAGTTTCAAAGTTTGATTCTATATGAGTGAGTCATACTCAGCATCCATTGCTTTCTTCCATTTTGGTTGACTTAGAGTTTCTCAAACATTATCAAGTTTGAATCTATCAACTACTATACTCATGAGTGCAAAATTTACCTCTTGTCTTGTTTGACTCCTTATTCTGACTCCAGATGAAGTATTCTATGGAGTTGGCATATGGGAATCTTTGATGGTGCTTTGTATCCACTTCATATGAGAACTCTATTACTAATGTGAATAATGTCTTTATTGATGTAAATAAATACCTAGTGGATGTTCTAATTCTCCAAGATCAACACATAACTCCCCTTGTAGATCATCTTCGTTATGAAAAGTCTCCTCATCATCTGATTTGAGGAGTAATTGATGAGAAGTGGTTGGTGTTGATCCCTGATTCTACATCACTGAGTCAAAAGATGAGTCATCAAAAACCACGTCTCTACTCTCATAGATTTTCCTCATCTTAGGATCCTTGAGATGATATGGCTTTGAGGTAGTGCTATATCCCAATAAGATGTATTGGAGTGTTTTTTACTCAAGTTTCTTCCTCTTTTGAGCTGGTATATGCATATACACTATGTAACTAAATACTCGTAGATGAGAAATCAATGGATTTTTACCACTCTGTGCCTCTTCTAGAATTATATCCTTTAAAATCTTTGTTGGTGCCCTGTTGAGAAGATTAACAAATATCTAGATTGATTCTACCCAATATCATTTTTCTAGCTTTACCATTAATAGCATGCAACGAGCCATTTCCATCATTGTGTAATTACATCACTCAATAATGCCATTATGCTGGGGTGTGTAGGGATTAGTCAAAAAAAATTGATGCCTTATTGGTTTAGGAATACCAATAACTTTTTTATGTAAATTCCCCCCCTTGATCTGAGCAGAGGTGAAAAAGAGGTTGTCTGGACTCCTTCACAACCTATTGATAGAAAACCTAGAAATGATGAAGGGCCTCACTCTTATTTTTCAATAAATATACCCACATATTTTGGGATTATTCATCCATGAATAGTTGGAAGTACTTGTATCCCAAAAATGAAATAGGTAATAGGCCATTTAGATCGATATGGACAACCTCCAAATGTTTCTTGGCATAAAAAGAGCTTGCCTTGAATGGATCCTTGTGTTGTTTACCTACAAAGCATCTAGGGCAAATGGTCAAGGAACTAGATAAATTTGGAATTCCATGTACCATCTCTTTTGAACTTAGCTGGTATAAAGATCTAGCAGATAGATGACCATAATAATAGTGTCAAAGAGTAGTATATTTTATTGTAGAGGTAGATAGAGCTACTACAAAAGATGAAACAACATTTAAAGAAAATAATTTACCTTTCAAAAAAGCTTTATCAATAACTATACCTTTTCATGAAATCAAGCAGGTTTTGATGCCATTATCAACAAGAAACTCCACCTTCAAATGGTGATTCAAGATTTGACTAACTGATAAGAGATCAGATGTTAAACCTAGAACATATAGTACCTTTGTGAGTGTAATTTTTTTGTGTTTTGTGATGAATTATGACTTTACCTATTCCTTTTACAATGTACTATTTATTATCAGTGATCTTAACCCAATCTCTATTGGGTTAGTCTGTCAGTTGAATCAAATAGCTTCTTATCACCTAACATGTGTTTAGTGGCACTTGAGTCTATCAACCAGATATTCCTCATGGGTAGTAAGGTCAGGGAGACTAATACTAAATTTTTTTCTCATTCAAATGTCTCTTTATTATATCCATCATTTTTTTAAGCAGCAAGATGTCCCTTCTACTTCCACATACAAGGATGTCTTTTCTAATGAACCCAAAAACTAACAAGAACAAGAAAATTACCAATAGAGCAAGATCTTAAAATAATACTCAGAATTGATTCATATTGATTACTTGACATAATTACAAACCCACACCATGATTAAATAAGCCTCAACTTGGATTTAGAGTTGACATACAAAAATTCTAAAAAAACTAACGTCTAAAATAAAACTTCTATTTTTAACAACTGCTATTTTTAGTAAGTCACATATGCAAGTGTGTGCAACTCTTAAAATATTTTAAGCACTAAAATTAGCCTATGGGATGAAATTCAACTAAAGTTAACTTTCAGTTATAAAAATATACAATTTCTAAAAATAGAAAAATATCAAAAAAAATTATTAAACTAAATTTTTGAACCCTATTTTTTTTGCATCATTCTCCTCTGGTTGAAAACAACTCAACTCCTATGAGTTGTCTTGATTATACTGCTTCCATTTGTCTTTGTCAATCTTCTTCAACTCCCATTGTGTAATCCAAGTGTTGTCTTCTTGCTGCAATCCTTCCCACCAGACCAAATACCTCTTGTAATTCCTTTGCATTATGTTCATTGTCTTCATATCCAAAACTTGCACTATCTTGTCTTTCTTTTTCTTTGGAACCTACTGCTTCCAATTTACTTCTTCATCTTCATCACCTTCACCATCTTATACATGGAATTCATATAAATATAAAACATTAAATACTAGAGACATATCAAAATTATGTGGTAAACTCACCTCATATGCGTTATCATTGATTTTCTTCACAGTTCTGCATGGGCCAATTTTCTTGTACTTCAATTTATTGTATGTGCCTTTTGTAAATGTTTTTTTCCTCATGTAAACCATTACCAAATCTCCTTCTTAAAATACCTTGGATATTCTTCTAATATCTATTGCTACTTTATATTTATCATTACTTTCTTGAAACTTTATTCTTATTCCTTGCAACTGTTGCATATGCTCTGTAAACGCTTCTGTATCATCACTAATTTGATATATAATTGGTAATTGTACCAAATATAAAATACCCATAATATTTCTCCCATAAATAATTGGAAGAGGTGACTTTCCTATTGATCTGTTCACTAAACTATTATATGCAAACTTAGCTTGTGGTAAAGCCAAGTCCCATTGTTTTGGCTTCTCTCCCACTATACATCTCAATAAATTTCGAAAGCCCCTATTCATAACTGTTGGGGATCAATCAACAAAATTGATTACTATATGAAAGCAATAAACATGGAATTATATCAGATAGATAAGTAACTAAAATCAGAATTAGTAAGAAATAAGAGATACAAGAAACCACCCTGAAAACTTGTATTCAAATCTTTACAGAAGGAATTACAATTGAAGAAACTTCTTTCTTCCACACCTCTTTTAGATGTACTGATCTCTTCTTAGATTTCTTCCCCTCAAGAGTCCTCTCTCTCAATTACAATCAACTCCACAATCTGGATTGATTCACATATACAAATATTGTACAGTCCAATTCAATAAGCTATGAAGATTTAATCCTATATATAAAATAAGGAAACATGAGCATGCATTTACAACTAATAGATGCACCTCCTAAATAAGGGCTCTAAAATAGTCTTACTAAAGATAGAGATGCGGACTTAAGACTATGACTTAATCCTATCATGCAAACAATCTATTTTGTCCATGGAAATAGCATTCTGGATGCACACAGGTAACCGACATCGGTTCCTGCCTGCTTGCACCTGACTGACATCAGCCAATCCAGGTCTGCTCTTGATCGACGTTGGTCACTCTTGACCGATGCCAGTGACTGTGTAATTCCTGCAACACCTGCACTGGCTCATGGGTGAAGCTTTTAGCTCCACACCCTAACAATCTCCCACTTGGAGATAAATAGCTGCACAAGTACTTGTACAGCAACATCTTCTAGCTCCTCCATCTTCAACTCAATCATGAAGACCAACAAAATTTGAATGAAGATTCAACTTCTCCTTTGTAACCGGCTTGGTTAACATATTTATAGGATTCTTATCTGTATGGATCTTCTCCAGCTTCAACTCACCATCCTCCAATACCTGTCTAATGAAGTGGTACCTAAGCTGTATATGCTTTGTTCTTGAATGAAAGGCTGAATTCTTAACCAAATGAATTGCACTCTGACTATCACTGTATAGTCTAAAACTCTCTTGCTCCTTTCCAAGCTCTTCCATGAACCGTGTCATCCATATCATCTCTTTGCTAGCCTCTGTGACTGCAATATATTTTGCTTCTGTAGTTGACAAGGCAACAACCTTCTGCAACTTTGATATCCAGCTAACCACCACCTACAGTGAAAACATATCCTATGGTGCTTCTCCTGCCATCCAAATCACCTGCCATATCTGAATCTACATAACCATGTAGAGAAGTGTTTGAACCTCCACAGCACAAATGCCTACTGTTGGTTCCTCTCAGATATCTAAGGATCCACTGAACTGCTTTCTAGTGTTCCTTTCCTGGATTGGCCATATACTTACTTACAACTCCCACTGCTTGGGCAATATCAGGCCTAGTACAAACCATTGCATACATTAAACTTCCTACTGTAGAAGCATATATAACTTTTCTCATGTACTCTACCTCATCATGTGAATTAGGACATTGTTCTTTACTCAACTTGAAATATCCAGCCATAGGTGTGCTTACCGGTTTTGCATCCTACATATTGAACCGTTTCAACACTTTGTTCACATAATCCTCTTGAGACAAAATCAACCTATGATTTTTTCTGTCTCTCTTAATATTCATGCCAAGGATTTTCTTTGCTACTCCCAAATCCTTCATGGCAAATGTGTGAGCTAATTTCACCTTAAGCTCAGAGATATCCTGCATGTGTGATCCTACAACCAGCATATCATCTACATACAACAATAGAATAATATATCTACCATTATCCAATCTCTTAAAATACACACAATGGTCAGATTGACATCTACTATAGCCATGCTCAGTCATAAACTTGTCAAATCTCAGATACCATTGTCTTGGAGCTTGCTTGAGGCCATACAAGCTTTTCTTCATTTTTGCACACTAGCTTCTCCTTACCTTTGACCTCATATCCTTCTGGCTGATCCATATATATTTCTTCATCCAAATCTCCATGAAGAAATGTTGTCTTAACATCAAGCTGCTCAAGATGCAAATCCTCAATAGCAACTAAAGATAATACAGTCCGTATAGAAGTCATTTTACCAACAGGAGAAAAAATCTCACCAAAGTCAATACCTGGTTTCTGTGCAAATCCTTTCACTACCAGCCTGGCCTTATATCTCATCTGTCCATTCTCACCTTCCTTCAACCTGTAGATCCATCTGTTCTTCAGTGTCTTCTTTCCTGCTGGCAACTCAACCAAATCCCATGTTTGGTTCTCTCTTAAGGAATCAATTTCCTCATTCATGCCTAGCTCCCACTGACTCTTGGATTCCACCTATATTGCTTCATCAAAACTCTCTGGTTCTCCACCATCAGTAAGCAATAAATAGAATAACAAAGGGGAATATCAAATTAGAGGTTTACTTACCCTGTCTGACCTCCTGTTGGGTGTTTGAGACTCATCTACAACACGCTATCCACCCAAATTCTCTGACAGTGGCCGACCTCGATCACTTCCAAGTCTGTAACTGGCTGACATCGGTTATGCCTGATCGACGTCGATTCCTGCCTGGTCGACATCAGTTCCTATACGATCGACATCAGTCCCTGTACGGCCGACGTTAGTTCCTATTTGACCGACGTCGGTCTCTATGTTTTCTTTTCTGTGATTTTTCTTTCCCGTGAGCTCCTTTTGGGCCTTCACCTCATCCAATTTTGCATTGCTCTACTCAGGTTTATCTAGCTTCTTGAGCTAATCATTGTACATCACTTTTTCATTGAAAACAACATCACGGCTCCTAATTATCTTGTTAGTTCCTAGATTCCAAAACATGAATCCGAACTCATCAGAGCCATAGCCAATAAATGTGCACCTCATCGACTTAGCATCCAGCTTCTTTTTATTTTCCTTATCAATGTGTACAAAGGCTTCACAACCAAAAACTTTGAGAAATGATAGATCTACCTTTTTACTTGTCCATGCCTCTTCTGGAATTCCACCATCCATCACTATAGAGGGTCCTCTGTTAATCAGGTAAACTATAGTATCCACAGCTTTTGCCCAAAACTCTAAGGGAAAACTAGCATGCAATCTCATACACCTTGCACACTCCATGATTGTTCAGTTTATCCTTTTAGCAACTCCATTTTTTTGAGGTGTTCTTGGAACAGTCCTTTGCCTGTGGATCCCATGCATATAACAATACCAGTTGAACTTGTGGCTGTAGAACTCACCACCATTGTCAGATCTCAGGCACTTCAATCTCTTTCCTGTTTCATTCTCAACCATAGCTTTCCAAATCTTAAACATGTCAAAAACATCATATTTCTTCTTAATATAATAGATCCATACCTTTCTTGTAGCATCATCTGTGAAGGAAACATAGTACTGTGATCCTTCAATAGAAGCAACTTGGGCTGGTCCCCACACGTCTGTGTGAACAAGCTGCAATTTGTGCTTCTTCTTTGTTGACCCAGTCTTGAGAAAACTCACTCTCTTCTATTTTCCAAAAATACAGTCTTCACATAAATCTAGATCTATGTTTTTCAAATCTGGAAACATACCTTTTGACTTAAGAATTGTCATTCCCTTCTCACTCATGTGGCCAAGCCTTTGATGCCACAATTTTGCATCTACATCTGAAGTAGATAATACATTAGGAGAATTGTCAGTAATATAATTACATAAATAGAGAGTACCTACTCTCTTATCTCTGGCCAATACAAGTGCACCCTTGAAAACCTTCCAAGCTTCTGCTGTGAGAGTTACTATACAACCCTCATCCCCTAACTTTCCTGCAGAGATCAAATTTCTATTCAAGCTGAGAACATGCATGACATCTTTCAACACCCATGTGTTGTCATTCTGCATTTTCAGCTGCACTTTACCTTTGCCAACAATCTTACAAGGCTCATCATCCCCTAAGTAAACTATTCCAAAATCTCCATGGACATAGTCACTAAAATATTCTCTATTGGGGGTTGCATGAAAAGATGCACCAAAATCTAGAACCCGTGATTCTATATTATTATGCAAAGAGAATATAAGAGCATCTTGTGTAACAATACCTGCCACCTTTGCTTCTTCTTTATCATCATGATGTCTGTCTTCTTTAGGCTTTGACCAGCAATCTTTGCTTATGTGCCCAATCTTTCCACAATTTCAGCATTGTGGCTTCCTACCATTTCTGAATTTGGATCTTCCTCTCATCTTTGACTTAGATCTTGATCTCTCTTTCTTGCCCTTCTCTTTCTGCCTTCCCCTGCTCTCAAAACTTAAAGCGTTCCCTGATGTATCTTCTGTGCTTTTCCTGTGAATTTCTTCATTCAAGATTACACTAACAACATAATCTACTTTTAAAATATTTGAAGCAGATGTAGTATTACTAACTGCCATCACCAAGCTATGCCAGCTTTCTGGTAAAGAGCATAAGATTAATAGAGATTTAATTTCATCATCAAACACTATTTTGACTAAATTTAATTGATTTACAATTCCATGGAAATCATTTAGATGATTAGATACAAATCCACCTTCTTGCATTTACAAATTAAATAACTGCTTCATAAGATATACCTTATTAGAAGCTGGGGGTTTTTCATATAAATTTGTTAAAGTAGTCATTAACTCTATCGTAGACTTTGTCTGTGATAAATTAGATATCACAGTAGATGCTAGACTCAATCTTATAGATCCAAGAGCCTTTCTATCAAGAACTTCCCATTCTTCATCGTCCATGTCTTTGGGCTGCTTTGCAGTCCCTCCTAAAGGTAAGTATAGATCTTTTTGATACAGATAATCTTCTATCTGCATTCTCTATAATTGATAGTTCTTTCCATTAAACTTCTTCATTTTCAATTTACTTTCTTCTGCCATTACTTCTCCCACTCAAACAGAAGTCCCTGTGAGTAACCTGTAATCAATACACACTAACCAGATCTGAACACCTGTTAGTCAGACTGAGATTTGATACCTCTTATTGGATATCAAGCTCTGAACCTACAACCAGGCTCTGATACCACTTGTTGGGGATCAATCAACAAAATTGATTACTATATGAAAGCAATAAACACAGAATTATATCAGATAGATAAGTAACTAGAATCAAAATTAGTAAGAAACAAGAGATACAAGAAACCATCCTAAAAACTTGTATTCAACTCTTTACAGAAGGAATTACAATTGAAGAAACTTCTTTCTTCCACACCTCTTTCAGATGTACTGATCTCTTCTTAGATCTCTTCCCCTCAAGATTCCTCTCTCTCAATTACAATCAACTCCACAATCTGGATTGATTCACATATACAAATATTGTACAGTCCAATTCAATAAGCTATGAAGATCTAATCCTATATATAAAATAAAGAAACATGAGCATGCATTTACAACTAATAGATGCACCTCCTAAACAAGGGCTCTAAAACAGTCTTACTAAAGATAGAGATGCGGACTTAAGACTATGACTTAATCCTATCATGCAAATAATCTATTCTGTCCACAGAAATAGCATTCTAGACACACACAGGTAAATGACATCGGTTCTTGCCTGCTTACACCTGACCGACGTCGGCCAATCTAGGTCTGCTCTTGACCGACGTTGGTCGCTCCTGACCGATGCTGGTGATTGTGTAATTCCTGCAACACCTACACTCGCTCATGGGTGAAGCTTTTAGCTCCACACCCTAACAATAACTCATGTCTATCCGTTTGCTTGTGGGTGATATGCACTACTGAATTGTAGCTTAGTACCCATCTTCTTCCATAAAGTCCTCCAAAACTGACTTATAAATTGTGTCCCTATCTAAAGTAATAGTTTTTGGAACACCATGCAATCTCGCAATATCCATAAAAAATAATTATGCAACTCTAGTGGCATCATTGGTTTTCTTACATGCAATGAAATGAACCATTTTATAAAATCTATCTACAATAACAAAAATTGAATCATTACCCCTCTGTGTGTTTGGCAATCCCAACATAAAATCCATACTCAAATCTGTCTATGGCCCTCTTGGAATCGGTAATGGCATGTAAAGTATAGTATTTTGTGCACGTCCTTTATCTACCTGACATATTTTGCACCTTGAAACATACCTTGTCACATATCTCTTCATCTTTGGCAAAAAATACTTTTCCTCCACTAAAGCTATTGTCTTCATCTTACCAAAATGTCTAGTCAAACCACCACTATGTAATTCTCTTATTATATTGTCTCGTAGAGACCCAACTGGAATGCATAATTGTTTCCCTTTAAAGAGATATCTTTCTTATATAAGATACTTATCATGAATAGCATTTGTCCCACCTATTAATGGATTCTTGCACTGCTCAACTACCTTGCTAAAATATGGATCAGTATCATATAATTATTTAATAGCTTCAAATCCCACTACTTCACTCACCATAGTAGTTAATAATGCTACCCTCCTACTCAATACATCAGCTACCTAATTCTATTTTCTTGATTTATGTTTCAACACAAAAGTGTATCCTTGCAAGAAAGAAACCCAATGTGCATGCCTATTATTCAACTTCTTTTGTGTATTCACATACTTCAAAGCCTCATGATCTATAAATAGCATAAATTCCTTAGGCACTAGATAATGCCTCCAATGTCTTAATGTGTGTACAATTGCATGAAGTTCAACATCATATGTATAATACTTTGCTCTTACCTCATTCAATTTCTCACTGAAATATGCTATTGGTTTTCCTTTTTGACTCAACAGAACACCAATTCCCACAAATGAAGCATCACAATCAACCTCAAACACTTTGTTAAAATTTGGTAATGCTAAAATTGGTCTTTTTGTAATCTTCTTCTTCAAAATTTCAAACTTTTTGTGGCTAATCCAGTTCATGTAAATTCCTTCCCTCTCATGCAATCTGTTATTGGTGCCACAATACTATTAAAAATTTTAATAAATTTTTTTTAAAAAGATGCTAAACCATGGAAAATTCTTACCTCTATAATGCTTTTTGGAATAGGCCACTCAACAATTGCATTTAGCTTTTCTTCATCCATTTTCACACCATCTGTTAAAACTACAAATCCCAAAAATACCAAATTATTCTACATAAACCTACACTTCTTCAAATTTTCATACAACTTCTCTTTTATTAATGAATCCATTACCATTCTTAAATATTGTAAGTTTTCTTCTTTAGTCTTACCGAATGTCAAAATATCATCAAAATAAACAACCATAAACTTATCAATATATTCTCGTAGCACTATATTCATCACCCTCATAAATGTGCTAAATGCATTAGATAATCTGAATGACATCACCACCAACTCATATAATCCATCCTTAGTCTTGAATGTTGTTTTGAACTCATCTCCTTCACAAATTCAAATCTGATAATAACCACTCCTTAGATCAATCTTGGAAAAAAAATTGCTCCTGCAAGCACATCCATCATATCATCTAAACAAGATATAGGAAACCTATACTTTATTGTAATTTTATTAATTTTTTTACTATCTACACACATTCTCCATCCTCCATCTTTCTTTGGAGTTAGCAATGTTAGGGTTGCACATGGACTCATACTCTCCCTTATTGTCTTCTTCCTTAGCAATTTAGTAACCTGTTTATTTAATTATGCATGTTATGTTGGACTCATCCTATACGTTGTTTGATTGGGCAGAGTTGATACTATAATCAAATCAATGTGATGCTAAATGTCTCTCTTTAGTGGTATACCATCTGGTAACTCATCAAGTATAACATTTGCATATTCTTTCACCACTCTTGTTGCTTTTGTTACTATTGGCACCATTTTTGTTTCTTCATTCTTTGTTACTAGTGCATAACAATAACCTGCTAACTTCATATCTTAGATATATTCATTAGTATAGAGCATTCTTTATGTCTTCTCTTCCTCTTTAAGAGGTAACAAAACTATCTCTATACCACCTTTCCAAAAAGTGTATGTGTTTTTTGCTCCATCATGAACTACTTTCTTGTCAAAGTGCCATGATCTTCCCAATAACACATGACATGCATCCATCAGAATAACATCACACCATATTTCATCATTATAATTTTTTCCTATATAAATTTGATTAGTCACCTTTTATCTACTGTAACCTCATTCCCTTTCTTAAACTGTAAAATCCGATAAGTATTAGGATGCTTTTCACATTACAGATTTAGTTTTTCAATCATTTCTTTAAAAACCATATTTTCAAAACTACCATTATCTATAATTACTTTGCATACCTTTCCACTCAAAGCACATCTTGTTCAAAAAATATTTGATCGCAGCCATGCATCACTACCTTATTTACACTTGATCCTTCCTTGGAGCGATCATGGTTCTTCTCATCATGAGATTCTCTCCAACATCTACTGGTGCAACTTCAGTATTATGCTCTTTTATTTCAACCTCAACTAGATTTACTCTTGGGCAATATTCTTGCCTCCTTTCTTGATATTGATAGTTTGGACACATAAATTCTTTGTTCCCTTCTTCTCCACATCTATAACAGACATAATATCTACGTTGATTCAAAAACCATCCTCTAGAACCACCATAACCTCATCCTCTCTAAAATCCTCTTCTTCTTTGATGGTATTGAAACCCTTACCTATTATCATCTTGTCTTTTTGCACCACATGATGATTCACCTTAATTGGCATTAAAGCCACCTCTGGTGGTATTAAACCCACCTCATCCCCTTATTAGATCTGATCCATCTCTTTTTGGACTAGTAGATGTCCTTTTGAAATTTTGTCTATTTTGTTTTTCTTCTGTCTTCAAAGCTAATTGATAAGCCTCCTCCATGTTAAGTATTCTATACATGTTTAATTCATCTTGAATAAAAAAATTAAACCATTTACATACCTTGCAGCCATCTACTATTCTATTCCATCATGTTCCACTTGTATGATAAGCTTGTAAAATTCATCTATATGCTCTTTTATACTATGATCTTTTTGCTTTAAATTTTGAAATCTTTTGTATAGGGCTTGTGTGTAATCCACAGGAAGAAATTTCTCCCTCAGCTTCTTCTCCATCTTTTTCTATGAATTAATCTTCTCTTTACCTTCTCTCTATCTCTCTTTCTGCAAATGATCCCACCAAATCATTGTATGACCTTTAAATTTTGTGCATGAAAACTTTACCTTCTTTTCTTCTCTCATAGTCTTCTACTCGAAGAACTTCTCCATGCTATTAATCCAATCTATCAACTCCTCTGGTTTTAAATTCTCTTTATAACTTAGAACATCAACCTTGATTCCTTCATTTCTTCCTTCTAAAGCCTGAACCATCCTCTCTTTCATCGATGGTGGTTGCTCTTGTTGTTCTTCTTCTTGTTGAATTTCTTCATCACGATCTGTGTTTTCCTTATCACCACTTTGTCTTCTTTTTTGATTGGTGATAACCTTTGTTAATTGTTGAACTTGTCTCTATAGTTCTTGTATATTTTAGTTCATCTATACAACACCTCCTCATCCTCTCACCATTCTTTACTCCTCTAAGATTCTAACTTGCTCTGATACCAGATAATGAACCTAAAAACTAACAAGAATAAGAAAAGTACCAATAGACTGAGATCTTGAAATAATACTCAGAATTGATTTGTATTAATTACTTGGCATAATTACAAACCCACACCATGCTTAAATAAGCCTTAACTCAGATTTAGATTTGACATGCAAAAATTATAAAAAAACTAACGTCTAAAATAATACTTTTATTTTTAGCAGCTATTATTTTTAGTAAGTCATCCATGCAAGCACGTACAACTCTAAAAATATCTTGAAATATATTAAACACTAAAATTAGTCTATGGGATGAAATTCAACTGAATCCTAAAAAAAATATTAAATTGAATTTTTGGACTCTATTTTTTTTGCATCATTTTTTATTTCTAAGAATCCTCATGCCCTGATGTGTTTTCTTTACTAGTAGACCCTTGTTTTTGGGCATTATACCAGCAATTTTTCATGTCGTGAGTATTGGTTTGATAGATGTGATGTCACCTCTTTGACTTTTGTGATTTTTAATGTTGAGATAAGTGGTGTTGATATTGTTTCTATGGTTGTTTATCTGGAGGACACTTGCGAGACTTCTGACCTTATTATTGCTTTGAGATAAGATCTTTATCTTCAAACTCATTTTAGACTGAGTTCATGTCTTCTTCTTGTTGTAATAGGTTCATGAGCTCTTCAAATGACACTGTTTGTTTGGAGACATTCAATGTCATGATGAATACTCTAAATTGTGAAGGGAGTGCTCTCAAGGTGATCTAGATCAAGAGTTCATCATCTACCATCTCACTGAGTGCTAACAACTCCGTTCATATCTCAGCCACCTAATGTAAGGCTTCTTTGACTTTCTCATCAAACTTCATAGTAAGTGTATGAAGTCTTGATTGTAGATGGAAGATCTTCATCTTATTATTCACCTCATAGATGGTTAATAATTTATCCCACATTGTTTTTACTCTATCAACATTCCTAATATGTGGTTACACATTATTAGTGATGCTTAGCATAATTATCATCAAGGCTTTAGCATTAGCATGTTTATACTTCATGAGCACATCGAGATCAATAGGAACTTGCACGGTCCCTATCATGATGCCCCATAGTCTTTCAAACTGAAAGATGGTGCTCATCTTCATTTTCCAAGTGGCATAGTTTGACCCTTTGAGAAGTTGGGCATCAGAGAGAAGCAATTTCAAAGCGGACATCTTCTATTTTTTTATTTTTAAAAAAATTTAGAAAGCTCAAAAATTAAGATTTATTGTTTCAAAATTATGTATTAGAAAGATGTACCTTATTCAAATGTTGTGTTCTTCTTTTCAATCTCCTCTTCCATCTTAATAGGCACCATTTATTTCTCCACCATGATCTTGTTCAATTCAACACATCAATGATCATGCATGTCATAGACTCCTAGGATGTCAAGTCAGTTGCCTTGTTGGCACTTGAACACTATTGTTTCACGGCTTTACCAAACAGGAGAAATACATCCACCTTGGCTCAAGTCTCTGTCCCTATCTAATAGATTGTCTTTCTCTTTTTTATTTTTTATATGGCATTGGCCTTCTATGGTTACTTTATGAGAGGAGTTGATTATGCCTGTGTTATAGGTTTATAGGCATTGAATGCCTTTCAATAAAGCTTTCAATGCTTAATTTTATGTTGACTTTGACTAAGTGATTGCAAGATTTTTCATAAAAATTCATCTTTCTTCCAATGGTCTGCCTGGTCTAATTCTCCTATGTTAGCTATAAGTACTTCTTACATGCATTGAATAAGTAATTGACTACTTCAATAGACTGCAATATGTCATAAACTTTTCAAGCATCAATTGCTTTTTCTGTAGGTTTGTGTTGAATTATTATCAATTATGGATAGTTTTCTCTTTTACGTGACTTTTACTGCACTTTCCCAATGATTTCCACACTAGAATCCTACATGATAGGTCTTTCTCTAATGCCTCTGATCATTTTTATTCAACAACATTTTAGCAGTAAAATGAAATCTCTTCCAAGTCATTGATGATTTTAGGTCTATGATCACTACACAGGTTGAAAGTGTCTATCAAATGATTACTATGTGTTCTTCTCCTTATTAGGCATCTTCAAGCCTAGTTGCGGGAAATGATTCTCCATGTCAGCCAAGTTACTACACCTCTGGTCAGACTTTCAAAGCTTTGACCACTACACAGCTCGTTGGACTTCTATTTCCAGGTTTGCATTTAATAAAAGGCTTTCTCTAGGCATCACCACTTTCTCTATAGTCTTCTTGGCTGTATTAGCTCACTATGGTTTTTTCTTTGCCAAACTACACCTTTTCTGTTGCAAAGGCTATGATACCAAACTTATTATCAAAACTCAATTTGATGCTTTATTCATGACTTGAAGAGTAAAATATATACACAATTAGTTACCCAAAATATGGTAACCAATTTTTGAGAAGGAAGGATGCATCATTATCTGTGGAGGAGTCTAGAAACAATAAAAATAATGTAATATATATCCTATGTAATCACTAAAAAATGACTATGTTATGCCATCATTCTAAATAATTCTAGATGTGTCAACATACATACAAGAAAAATCATACAATCAATTCCATAATTGTATTAAGTTGCCACTAGCTATGTTAGGTTGTGGAGCTAAAAGCTTCACTGATGCAAACATGGAGGAGGTTGAAGGATGAGTTGCAGAGTGTCACAGTCTTTGGCGTTGGTCTGGCCAACCGACGTCGGTCATGTATCGGCCGGCGTCGGTGACCCCCAGGCAGACAGGGACCGACGTCGGTCGCCTGTGTGGTTCGACTGCGAGCTTATTACTGGTAGTTAGCTAACGAACCAAGTGTTTGCATGATTAGATCTATTTTTAGACTGAGAGTTGCGGATCTAATTATTGTAATTAGATGTCTAATCACTGTTTGGATGAGATCTATATAATAGACTCATGGTTGTATTGGAAAAGTGTTCTAGTTTGAGTTGAGCAAAGTTAGCTCCTTCTGTGTGTGAGGTGAGCAAGGGTGTTCCTCCTAGTTCCACAGTACCAGGTGTAGGTGCTGGATTGGAGAATTAGCAGGGTTATTCATGTATGTAGGATCTTGGTCACAAGTGCATGGCCTATATAGGAGATCTACATGGTAAGTAAGATCGTTGATCTGCAGGTGTATGTGTGTGCAAGGTCAAGGTTCACAGGTGTGTAGAACCGGGTTGATTTGCAGGTGTGCAAGATCAGATAGGACAGCAACACAACATGGAGCAAAATTAGGCAGGATCTACTTGGAGTACAGGTGTGTACTCAGATAGAGCAAAGAGGAAGGCAAGGGAGTTCCTTCCATAAGTATGGTCTGTTGAATTGTAGGTTGTTGCAGGTTCATGGGAGATCTACTTGAAGTACGTGGAGTACTTGTTTGAGTGTGTGGAGCACTTGTGGTGTGTGTGGAGCACGGGAGGTGAACACCAACTCTGTATTTGAGTTGGGTGTTGGGACCTGAGAGGGAGAGCTTTGGGGAGAAGATTTACTGTTCACTTGAGGTGTGGGAAACCTCTATAAGGTGGTGGAGAAGAAGTGGGATCTTCTTTATTGTATTCTTTTCTGTAAAGTGTTAATACAAGTTGTGTATTGTCTCTCATATCATGTGTTATTCTAAATTCTAGTTACTTGGTGAATCTGGTTAATTTCTGCATATTAAGTTGCTTGGTTTGGTAATCATATTGTGCTCTTTTGGTGGAGCAAGATCCTGACAAGCTAAACATAACTAGTATCATATTTCCTAGCTTAACCTATAGTGTTATATTCATAGTTAAGAGTAAATAATGTTATAATTAACATAACATAAAAATTCCAAGGATCACACTGTCCTTTCAACCTTATATAAGAACAAGAGATACATTCTCTCCCTATTTTCTTGACTAGTATGCAACAAGTTAAAAGTTTATCTCAACCTCTTGATTAACAAGATGTTCTGCATATCCTATACCCTACTCACTTCCGATGAAAGGTGCATAATTCTATCTTCAAAACAACATTCTCTGAACAAAAAAGAGAACAATATCAATATAAACAAGGGTAAATAATAATGTAGTAATTATAATCAGCTTACAGTTTTAAGTCTAGAATGTAATATATAGTTCAAGATTTACCTCTCCAAGTGTTCTAAAATCATAAGTTAGATAAATTAGTGACTCTAAATATTCACAGGTGAAAAATAGATAACTATCATCTCAAAAACTCCTACATATCCTCACTAGGTAAAAATAAAACACCACAACTCAATGTTGCCAAATCGATACTTACAAAATCTATAAGTATAGTATCACAATCTATTTCCATAAATGGGAGAGAAATAAAATACTAACTACAAATATGTGTCAATCCATCTTATCTTAAAACTTCTCTCTCAACAAGAAGTATAAGACATTTATCCCATGATTTCTAAGGAATATGGTTAACACAACATTTATGAAACAAGTTTTAACATCAAGGAAATATGAATCCTCTCAATAGCTTATCATAATGTCAAAGGAGAATGAGATAATATCAACTTACCTCCAAATTAGCTAAGAGAGATGACACTTCTGCCTAACCACATAATTTTAAAGTGTCAATCCTAAAAAAAACTCCTAACACATAGGAATTCCCAACCAAGATAGCATCACTCTACTATAAGAAAATTCCCACCACACTAGGTGGTACCAAATTAAAAATAGTCTTAAAATATTTTTCATTCTTAGGATTAGTGAATATAAGACATGCAAACTAAAGAATGTATATCTAAGTGAGAAGCACTTTGTTCTTATTAAACACTTAAAATACAAAACATAAATGGTGAATGTGACTTGATTACCAAGAAGGGTATAATCATACCTGAGGTGTTCGATCTAAGTGATCAAACTATGGTAGAAATCTCTTGTTCATAACTGATGAATTATGCTATGTACTCACCTTCCCACCTCATATAAAACCATCACCATTGGGATACTCAATAAATCAACCCCTAAATACCTCAAAAGGGTATGAGTGTTCCTAAGGGTACACACTCAATGTTCCCCACACACATTTCATGAATGTCTCAAATGCAATTACTGGTGTAACATGGTTTTTACACTGAGGCACTACAAATCCAAAATACTAGTGCAATAATTCATGTCACTAGGTTCACACTAGTGAAAATAAAGACACAAAAATTCTAATGAATTTATTAGGTTCTAGAGTTTGAGCCATGGCTCTGATACCACATGTAACAACCCCGTTGGGGTCAACTAAAAAAATGTGAATTTTCTTAAATAAACATATATACTAAAAATAGATTACACCATGAGAATATACAAAGGCTATAATAAATTCTTGAACCATGATAATAGCAACAAGCATAATACATCACATATCACTGATCTCTAATATCATGAGAGTACATCATAATGCAAATATGGAAAGTAATTATATTAGTTCAGCCACAACTGATACAAATATACTACCACCACTGTTAATATATAATAACAAGTAATTACAACTCTCATGACAATATTCAATAATAAGTATAATACAATACAATATACATATAAGATACATGGCTTCCCCATAGCATAGTTACTGAACTCAAGTATATGTAGCAATCTCAAGTGTCATCTCAATAAGCAGTACTATTGTGTGGAAGAAGAGCATCATCCGAGCACTTTTCCACACCAACCATGAACCAACAATCCCCTACACTAACTCCATCAGGAAATGGCCCTTACTTCAAGGATGAGTAGATAGTGATGACACAAGAATCAAGAGAGACAAGCAAGTACTTGTGTGTTATATGATTTATAAACTAAACATGTAATGTATCATAGAAAACTATTATGTTACAATATATCACACAAACATGTAAATCATAATCATAAAATGATAATGTCTCACTAAACATAATTTATTTCAAAGTTTTCTGAATAATAAATAATAATGATCTATAGAACAATCAAATTCATACACATCATTTGATTAGATTGCCTTCATCTATCATTATGATACTAGTAGGCCAGTAAAGTTCATCTCACTCCTTACTTCGTATCAGCAATGTAGATTGGTCAAATATAATTCAACCATAAGATTTATTTAATTTACATCCCACTAACTAACACATCATATAACATGCTAAACATATGAATAACCAAAGCATACATTTATTCTATCAAACATATGAATGAATATTACACTATGTTCTATCTCATACTAGAAGTAATGACTATAGTTTATACCCTTGGATAAAATATACATTTAACTGTAAATTTTAACTACCAATTAGTTTCCAAATATACTACGCCCTATAATAACCCATATCGCCATAGTCTAGTATTTTTAAGCATAACTACTAAGTACTGCAACTAGTCTAATAAAGCAGTTATGAGTCCATGGAAACTATAAACTTCTATACAAGTAGTTATATATAAC
Source organism: Torreya grandis (assembly GCA_037957365.1). Lineage (NCBI taxonomy): Eukaryota > Viridiplantae > Streptophyta > Pinopsida > Cupressales > Taxaceae > Torreya > Torreya grandis. Next base: position 1,394,700 of record JARHVA010000102.1, read on the forward strand.
AAAGCAAATCATAGTACTCATAGACCACAATAATATTCTATTTTAGCATTCATTAAAATATCAAGGGTTGTATTCATGCATAAAACCCTACTGATTATCATAAATCATACCATTTCATATAAATAACAAAATGTATCTACATAGTTTGTCAAATGTGTGATTGTATTTAGACATAACAATCATAGTTTCACTACCCAAGTAAATCATACATTAGACTAGTAGATTTCAAACATAATACATTCTATGACATCCCATACTAACATAGTTCATTGATTATGAACACAGCTACACAATTATGGATTACCATTCCTATAAATCAAATGACTCATAGGCATAAATAATAGTTTAACAAGTGCAGGTTATACCACCTAGTTAGACCATGTGTTTAAACTGCATACTAACAAATCAAAAGAACATAACTTATAGGCATATCTCATGATGTACTATTATATGCTAAATATTCTTAAACATCTGTACATATTAACACTCTCATAATATACACCACATACAAGTATTTAATGTTAAATTTTTATAGAGAAAAAGAGATCTCATAAACCTGTTATAAACTTCCATTCCATCAACTTGTTTTTTTTCTAGGTTATAGTTCCAGATCTGTAAGAAACATAATGACTTACTCAAACCACATATTAAACTACACGTACAATTTATATGTACGAGTACTTGTACATAATATTATGCACCACATGTAAGTACTCCATTGATATGAAAGTACTATATTTGTTTTCACTTAAATGATTTAATCAAGAATCCCTCATATGTCTAACTACATTTTGAAGAAACATGATCATACACTAGGTTAGCAGTTTATATTTATGTTGACACAGTTTCACAATTCTCGAGGTCCCATGACCAAATGTTTTTATATTTGTCAATGTCTTAGAGGTATACAGTCTACTATACCCAATGCATGTTAACTCTTTCAATGATTCCTAGATCCTTAGATGCATTTATTTCCTTTTTACGTAAATGTTATCATTAACCTTTATGATTCTCAACAAAAGAAATACTCAGTCAATATAACTCTATTGACAGGCTCTTTCTAAACACAACAATATTTTAGTAATATTTAGGAACAAAAAATTATATTCATGGGAAAATAGCAGTTTCTCAACTCTTGGTTCCCACGACCAATTATCTTATATTTGTTCACAAAAAAACTTATAATTATATGTGCATATCCTACTATGTAAGTTGATTTTGTTGACTTTTTGAAGTAGTATTTCTGCACACATAAGGATTCCAAATACATTGGATCCAACAAAGACACTGCTAAATATGTAGATCCATGTATATGTATCACATGTAAAGGATGCCATAAAAAGAAATATTTCGAAATATACAACGTTACTTATATATTTCACGCATAGCTATTATATACTTCATAGATTTATTAACAAAGAATTTTCAATATGCTCTCAATTTTATTTCAATTTCCTATGATTCCTATTTTCCTTTGCTTTATTTAGGATGTGTCATATTACATAATATATCATATTAGGAAGCTTGGCCTCACATAAGTTGTTCCATGTTAATTTAAGTTTTATAGACTAAACTATTGACTAACCATAGATCATATTATCATATAGCCATATAAACATGTGATCTACTATGTTTCTTCAATATATTCATAATGCACTCAACACTTTAATCACTATAGACCAAGTAACCATGACCTCAACCTCTTAATAAGAATCCACTAATGATTCAACATATCACATGAGGTATCATACATTGTGGACATAGAAATTGTTAATGATCTGATCTAATTCAAAGAGGGCTTCCATCTCCATTTGGAAACTACATATCTTATCTTCCGAAAGAAACTTAGAAATGTTATCACTCATAGTACAACCAGTTTTTACTAAGAGTTATTAGAGTGAAATCATTATAATTTATGTATTCATTAATAAGAGTTATAGTCTATTAATAATAAAAATATCATCCTGGAGATATTATGTATGAGTGAATAACATATATCTCTCATAATTATTTGTTATGAATGCTTACCTTACATAGTCCTAGAGTTAGCACATATTATGGATGCATATCAGAGTGAATGCTACGACATAGATAATTAGAAAATATTTTGAAGACATAAAGATAAACTATTATTTACATGAAATTACCTATATAAATTGACTTATTTACCAAATCAAAGCTGAAATTATTCTTGCAATGATTCATTATGCATGTAAGAAATCATTTATCCATGCTGGGAATAATAAAATTTAGTGCACCATTTTAGCAGCCTAATGACTTAGCATCTACATCAGCAATATCTTTATTCAATTTTGTATACAGGTTATAATATAAAGATATAGATTGACACTAGGTATCTCACTCTATTACGTTAGGTATCTTTATACATGTTATAAATATATAGATCTATATAAAGATATAGATTCAATGACTTAGCATCTACATCGGACTAGGTATTGGCTAGAATATTAAGATATAGGTTAGATGACTTAGTATAATACTCAACATTACTAAAATTTAATCTAAAATATCTAAACATATATAAAATATACCACCATATGCAATTTATTGAATCGTTGTTCCTTCCCTCATTGATTGGAAATTATTGAGTGCTAGACACTCCTTTATTCGATGTAAATTAAGATATAGGATAGGTGCCTTAGTAAACAACATTGCAAAGTATAGTGATTCATGAATATCAATGGTTTTCATTAATTCCATAGACAATATGCTGACTCAAAGAACATAACAGTGATGTTATCCAAGTATATTATCACTAAGGATAAAAATATACAATGATTTACCATGTTATACTAATAGGCTGGGAATATAGTTTAATGATGTCAAAGCATGGAAATAACTATATAATTAATGTTCTAGTTTATCCTTGTAGATTAATGCCTATAGTATTCTGATGAATTTTATAATTCTTTAGATTTTATAGAATATCTCATTCACTAATATTTAATCCTTTCAGCAAGAATATAGTCAAATTTAATGCATCACCTACCTGGCTAATGCTTTGATAGCTTCCTCTAAATTTTCTCCTTATGTTACACCTATTCTTCACCTTCTCTCACTGTTGCACCAAACATCTGCTCTCCTATTTTTTATTCCTTTCATTTTCCTCTCCTTTCAAGTTATATGGCGTAGTTTTTAGGATTTTACCATTTTTTTATTTTTTTTTGTTTTCTCCTTATATAAAGTTTTGGTTTTTTCTCCTAGTTTTTATTTCTTTGTTCCCTTTATGAGGTTTTTTTTATTTTTTCTTTTTTATAAATATTTTTTAAATTCAAAAGTTAATTACACCCTACTTAATAATTTATAATATAATTTTAGTAATGGTAATTTATCTAGACGAAGTCGTTATCTACTATTAATAAATTGTTAAGCCCAATAATGATATTTCCAAATATCATTATGATAAGGAACTTGATTCTTAAAATTACTAAGATATATCAGTTGGTCCACATATGGTAATTCCAGTCACTATCCACACAAATTCAATTTATCTAAGACATCACTATAACTAATCATGCATAACCCATTAAATAATGCTAGTAAACCATGTATAAATGACTTTTTAATTCAAACAAAATCAAAATATATTATGCTAACCATTTATTATGAATCTCACATATGTTACTTATGTGTGGTGTGTGTAGGGTTCTAGTTGATTTCTTGTTATCCCCTGACATCTCTATGTCACCCTCTTTGATGATGCTTTCCCTCTGTCACCCTCTGAGAGATGAGTTTTCCTACGTCAAACTCACAACAAAGCAAGTAGTTATACCAAAATATTTATGATATATATTCATTATAAATTATATCTAAAATGACAAACCAACATGATCATTAAGTAAACATATACTTACAACTAACTTAGAGCAATGTGATCATGTAACCTAAGTAATAACCTGCTACCCCATAACAACATATATTTTGCAGCTTAGATAAAAATAGTCAAATCTATATTTGTCAATTATAGATATCCACAGCTAATTTAGTAAGTTTGCTTGGTAAAGAATCAAGATGTAACATCATTTCCCCCTAAAGATAGTCATCATCCCCGATGAGTCTTATTCAAACATAAATTTTGAATTAAAAACATTATTTACCAAACTAATAACATGATATACAATATTGATTTAAGCAAATAATTGAAAATTACCTATAGAACTCATCGTATTTTCTTCAAATTGAACTATTACCAAAGTGTTGGTCCCATAATACCCTACTCTGTGACATTTCCCTTTTATGCAAACATGGTTACGAGTATTACTTACTCTGATTAGTTCTATCATGACCACCCTAGAGTCTAGAAATGTCAAGATAAGTCTATATTTTATAGGGATGACCACTTTTTTTTCCTTGAAGGGTCCCACATGTCTCATTAAAAGTTTCACTAACTTCCCAAGAGCACATGAGATCATCATGCAAGCTAAAGAAAATGATCGGGGAGAGTTCCTCAAAATCTTCCAATCCCTCTGCACATCTCTCCAACCTAGAGAGTGACTTTTTCATTTTGAAGAAAATAAATTAGAGAACCTAGAAAAAATGATGTATATAATTTAATAATATCGCTACCCCATGTAACTCCTGATAAGTATAACATGTCAATATTTTCACTACTCCATAGAGCTCTTGACAAGTATGACAATGAATAGGATTTAGAAATAGTTTATTTCCAATGTATGTAAAAGTAAGGAATAAACATGCCACCATATACATACGTATGGCCATATGACTAAATTTGGCAAGTCCATCTATCAAATACTAGATTTTATAATTTCATCTATTGGATCTAAATTCAATAACTATTGAGCTAATGTGAGACTAAGTAAGATCCACTTCTATCACCTAGTACTCATGTTCCTAATTCACCCCTCTTCCCTTAGGTTTATGAAATATAATGATATTGAAAATGTGCACAATCTCAATGAATTACAATTTTATACTAATATATCATAGAAATCAATGATAAATGCTAAATAATTCTAGATGTGTCAATATACATACAAGAAAAATCATACAATCACTTATGTAATTATATTAAGCTGCCACTAGCTAAACATAACTAGTATTATATTTTGTAGCTTAACTTATAATGTTATATTCAATGTTACGAGGAAATAATGTTAAAATTAACATAACAGACAAAGGCCAAGGATCACACCATCCTTTCAACCTTATATAAGAACAAGTGAGACATTGTCTCCCCATTTGCTTGGCTAGCATGTGATAAGTTAAAAGTTTATCTCAACCTCTTGATTGACAAAATGATCTGTACATCCTATACCCTACTCACTTATAGTGAAAGGTGCATAATTATCTCCTCAAAAAAACATTATTTGAGAAAAAAGAGAACAATATCAATATAAACAAGGGTAAATAATAACATATTAGCTATAATCAACTTATAGTTCGAAATCTAGAATTTAATATATAGTTCAAGATTTTCCACTCCAAGTGGTATAAAATCACAAGTTAGATTAGTGACTCAAAAGAGTCATAGGTGAAAAGTAGGGAACTATTATCTCAAAAACTCCTACATACCCTCACAAGGTAAAAAAACCACCTCAACGCAATGTTGCCAAATCACTACTTACCAAATCTATAAGTATAGTATCACAATCTATTTCCATAAATGGAAGAAAAATAAAATACTAACTACAAATATGTCTCAATCCATCTTATCTTAAAAATTCTCTCTCAATAATAAGTAGAAGATTTTTATCCCATGAACTCTAAGGAATATGGTTAAAACAACATTTATGAAACAAGTTTCAAAATCAAGGAAATATGAATCCTCTCGGTAGCTTATCATAATATCAAAGGAGAATGAGATAATATCAACTCACCTTTGAACTATATAATAGATATGAAACTTCTTCCTAACCACATAAATTTAGGGTTCCAATCCTAAAACAAACTCCTAACACAGGAATTCCCATCCAAAACAGCATCACTCTACTACAAGAAAATTCCCACCACACTAGGTGGTACCAAATTAAAAATGGTCTTAAAATATTTTCCATTCCTAATATTAGTGAATATAAGGCACATGAACTAAAGCATATATATCTAATTTATAATCATCTTGTGCTTATGAAACACTCATAATACAAAACACAAATGGCAAAGGTGACTTGATTACCAAGAAAGATGTAATCATACACAAGGTGTTTGATCTAGTGATCAAACTATGGTAGAAATATCTTGTTCATAACTGATGAATTATGCTATGTTCTCACCTACCCACCTTTTATAAAACCATCACCATTGTGATACTCAATAAATAAACCCATAAATAACTCAAAGGGGTATGAGTGTTCCTAAGGGTACACACTCAATGTTCCCCACACACATTTCACAAATGTCTCAAAACTCTAATAATGGTGTAACATGGTTCTTGCACTGAGGCACTATAAATCCAAAATACCATTGAAATAATTCATATCACTAGGTTCATATTGGTGAAAACAAAATACACAAAAATGTTAATGAACTCATTATGTCCTAGAGTTTGAGCCACAGATCTGATACCACATGTAACAACTCCGTTGGGGTCAACTAAAAAAATGTAAATTTTTTTTTAAAATAAATACATATACCATAAATATATTACATCATAAGAATCTATAGAGTCCTTAAGAAGTAATTTAAACATGATAATAAAAACAAGTGTATTACATCACATATCACTAATCTTTAATATCATGAAAGTACATTATAATACAAATATAGAAAGTAATTATATTAATTCAACCACAACTGATACAATTCTACAACCATTGTTGTTAATATATAATAACAAGTAATGAAAAATCTCATCATAATATTCAATAATAAGTACAATACAATATAATTTACATATAAGATGCATGGCTTCCCTAGAGCACAGTTCCTGAATTCAAGTATATGTGGCAATCTCAAGTGTTGTCTTAATAAGTTGTATTATTGTGGGGAGAGCATCATCTAAGAGATTTTTCACACTAACCATGAACCAAAAATCCCCCACATTAATACCACCATAAAATGGCCCTCCCTTCATAGATAAGTAGATAGTGGTAGCATGAGAATCTAGAGAAACAAGCAAGTACCCTTGTGTTATATAATTTCTAAACCAAACATGTAGTGTATCATAGAAAATCATTGTATTGTAAGATATCACATAAATATATAAATCATACTCATGAAATGATAATGTCTCACTAAACATACTTTGGCCCAAATTTTATGAATAATAAATAATAAATATCTATAAATCAATCAAATTCATCTGCACCACTTGATTGGACTATCTTCATCTGTTATTGTGATACTAGTAAGCTTGTGAAGCCCATCTCACTCCTTACTCTATATGAGAAATGCAAATTGGTTAAATAATTCAACCACAAGATTCATTTAATTTGCATCCTACTAACTAACTCATAATATAACATGCTAAACATAGGAGTAACCAAGGCATACATTTATTCTATCAAATATAGGATTGAATCTTATATTATTTTTTATCCCATACTAAAAATAATAACTATAGTTTATACTACCCAAGTAAAATATATATTTAATTACAGATTTTAATTACCACGATTAGTTTCCAAACATATTACACACTTTGATAACCTATATTATCATAGTCTAGTATTTTTAAGCATAACTACTAAATACTGCAACTAGTCTAATTAGGTTTTCTTTAGTGGCGAATCTTCATTAATCTACGAATATTCCATTTTTTGAAGTTGGTATTTAGAAATTTTTGTGGAGTGGTCGATAGGGTGAGATCACCTAAATTTTTGGGGTCAAAGTTAATTTCAAGGAGAGGTTTGCCTATATTTTAATAGAAATTTCATCATATAAATGTACTTTGTCATCACCTTGAAAGCCAATCCTGAGGAATTTGCCATATACCGTCAAGTGACTTTAGGATTTTTTTGGTGGTTTGTATTTCAGGTCCTAGGAGGGCTTTAACAATCAACAGTTTACAGCAAGCTATGCAATAATTTTTTTACAATTTAATTTCTTAGTATTTTTTATAGTTTCCAGCAGGCTAGGAGTGGACAATAGTAGGCCACTTGTAGGTGGATGTCAACAGTCTATGGGTGGACATTGATAATTTGTTGTCAAACACTAATAATTTATTGGTGGACATTGGTAATTTGTTGGTAGATGTCGGTAGTCTATGGGTGGATAGAGGCAAACTATGGGTAGACATTAATAGACTGCTAGCATCTGCCTATGAATAGACAGTGAAATTCTATGAGCATCCACTGGTAGACTATGGGTAGATATTGGAAGTCTATGGGTAGATGCTTGCATAATGTTAGCATCTACTTGTAGCTTATGTTCAAATGATAGTCTGCAGGTAGATGCCCACATAATGTTAGTGTCTGTTGATAACCTACCAGTGGACATCGATGGTCTGAAAGCATCTGCTCATAGATTGCTAGCACCTACTCGTATATTATATGTAGATGTTAGTTTTTACTTTAACACAAGCATCTACTTACACCCTGTAATTGGATGACAATATTCAGATAGATACCCACATAATTCCAGCATCAACTTGCAACCTACTAGTGGATGTTGGTGGTATGTGGGCATCTACCCATAGAGTGTTGGCACCCACTCATAGACTATAGGTGGCCATCATCTCCTGCTTCACTCTCAAATTCATGGTGCATCATCCCACATGCATAATTATGGAAAATAATTATCCCACATGCATGCCCAGGCACCCTTTCATTGGGGAAAGACACTATAAACACTCTTCCCTAAACCTTTAATATTCACATAACCATGTGGTGAGCATACAGTGCTAGTAGTTTTCTACAAAATACTAGTAGCCACTCATATCATGATGGCACTCACCAAAATGATGTGGATGAGCATCAACACCATGGTTTTATTGTGTGGCATCACATGATTCACCTATGTAATGATACACCTTCTAAACTAATTCACTAGCATTGCAAATCCGATTCACCTCAAGATATCCACAAATTTGTTTATATGGCCCACTAAAATGAACCTTGAGTTTAATAAAGTAGTTATGAGTCCATGTAAATTATAAAATAATATACAAGTAGTTAGATATAAAAAAGTAAATCATATTTCTCACAGAATACAAGAATATTTTATTTTAGTATTCATTAAAATATCAAGGGTTGTATGCATGTATTAAGCCCTACTAACTATCATAAAATATACCAATTCATATAAATAACAAACACATTTCCACATAATCTATCAAACATGTTAATGTATCTAGACATAATAATCATAGTTGTACCACCTGGGTAAATCATACATTAGACTGGTAGATTTCAAACACATTACAATTTATGACATCTCATACTGACATAGTTCATTGATTATGTATACAGCTACACAATTAAAGATTACCAATCCTATAAATCAAATGACCCATAGCTATAAATAATAGTTCAAAAATTATAGGTTATACCACCTAGTTAGACCCTATGTTTAAACTACATACTAACAAATCAGAAGAACATAGCTTATAGGCATATCTCACGATGTACTATTATATGCTAAATATGTTTAAACACATATACATATTAACACTCTCATAATATACACCGCATACAAGTATTCAATGATGAATATTTAAAAAGAAAAATAAAGCTCATAAACCCATTATAAACTTCCATTCCATCAACTTTTTTTGTTTTATAGGTTGTAGTTTCAAATCGCTAAGAAACTTAATGACTTACTCAAACCACCTATTAAAGTATAGGTACAATTCCTATGTATGATTACTTATACATTATAATATGCACCACACATAACTACTCTAATGCTATGAAAATACTATATCCTTGTTCACTTAAATGATTTAATAAATAATCACTCATATGTCTAACTGCATTTTGAATGAACATAATCGTACACTAGGTTAGCAACTTATATTTATGTTGACACAATTTCATAATTCTTGAGGTCCCATGACCAAATATGTTTATATTTATAAACATCTTAGATGTATACAATCTGATATACCCAATGTATGGTAACTCTTTTAATGACTCCTAAATCCTCATATGAATTTATTTACTTTCTACGTAAATGTCATCATTAACCTTTATGATTCTTGACAAAATAAATACTCAGTCAATATAACTCTATTGATAGGCTATTTCTAAACACAACAATATTTTAGTAACATTTAGGAACAATAAATTATATTCATGGGAAAATGGTAGTTTTTCAAGTCTTGAATCCCACTACCAATTATCTTATATTTGTTCACAAAAAAACTTATAATTATATGTACATATCCTACTATGTATGTTGATTTTGTTGACTTGTTGAAGTAGTATTTGCACAAACTTAAGTATTCCAAATCGGTTAGATCCAAAAAAGATACTGCTAAATATGTAGATCCATATATATGTATCATATGTAATGGATGCCATAAAAAGTAATATTTCAAGATATACAATTCTACATATATATTTCATGCATAGCTATTATATACTTCATATCTTTATTAACAAATAATTGTCAACATACTCTAAATTTGATTTCAATTTTCTCTGATTCCTATTTTCCTTTGCTTTATTTAGGATGTGTCATATTACATAATATATCATATTAGGAAGCTTGGCCTCACATAAGTTGTTCCATGTTAATTTAAGTTGTATAGACTAAACTATTGATTAACCATAGGTCATATTATCATATATCCATATAAAAATGTGATCTACTATATTACTTAAAAATACTCACAAGGCACTCAATAATTTAATCACTATAGACCAAGCAACCATGACATCAACCTCTTATTAACAATCCACTGAAAATTTAACACATCACATGAGGCATCATACATTGTGAACATAGAGATTATTAATGGTCTGATCTAGCTCCAAAGAGGGCCTCCATCTCCATTTGGAAACTACATATCTTATCTTCCAAAAAAAAATTAGAAACATTATCACTCATAGTACAACTAGTTTCTACTAAGATTTATTAGAGTGAAATCATTATAGCTTATGTATTTATTAATAAGACTTATAAATTTCTTGAACTAATTTTTTGAGTCACCTGTTAATAAGAGTTATAGTCTATTAATAATAACAATAGCATCCTGGAGTTATTATGTACGAGTGAATAACATATATCTCTTGTAATAATTTCTTATGCACACTAACCTTACATAGTCCTAGAGTTAGCAAATATTACAGGTGCATATCATAGTGAATGCTATGACATAGATAATTAGCAAATATTTTGAAGACACAAAAATAAATTGTCATTTACATGAAATTACTTGTATAAATTGACTTATTTACCAAATCAAAGATGAAATTATTCTTGCAATGATTCTTTATGCATGCAGGACATCATTTATTCATGCTGGAAATAATAAAATTAAGCAAACCATTTTAGCAGTCCAATGACTTAGTATCTACATTAGTAACATCTTTATTCAAATTTTTATATAGGTTATAATTTAAAGATATAGATTTAACCTAGGTATCTCACTCTATTATGTTGGGTATATATATACAATTTATAAATATAAATATCTATATAAAGATATAGATCCAATGACTTAGAATCTACATCAGGCAACGTATTGGCTACAATATTAAGACATAGGTTAGGTTCCTTAGTATAATACTCATCATTACTAAAATTCAATCTAAAATATTTAAAATATACTACCTGTTACAATTTATTGAATCATTGTTCACTCCCTCATTTATTGGAAATTATTGAATGCTAAACACTCCCTTATTGGCTATTAATTAAGATATAGGTTAGGCACCTTAGTATACAGCAATGCAAAGTATAGTGATGCATGAATATCACTTTTTTTCATTAATTCCATAGACAATATGCTGACTCAAAGAACATAACATCGATGCTATCTAAGTATATTATCACTGAAGATTAAAATATACAGTGATTTACAATTGTGATACAGATAGGTTGGGAATATAGTTTAATGATGACAAAGAAAGTAAATAACTATATAATTAATGTTCTAGTTTATCCCTATAGATCGATGCCTATAGTGTTCTAATGAATCCTATCATTCTTTATATTTTTTAGAATATCTCATTCACTAATATTTAATCCTTTCAGCAAGAATCTAGAGAAATTTAATGCATCACCTACCTGGTTGATGCCTTGATAGTTTCCTTTGAATTCTCTCATTTTCCTATGTCTATTCTTCACCTTCTCTCACTATTGTACCAACCATCTACTCTCCTCTTTTTTCTTCCTTTCATCTTCCTCTCCTTTCAAGTTATATGGCATAGTTTTTAGGATTTTAACTTTTTTCCCTCCTTATTTAAATTTTTTTTCTCCTTTTAGTTTTTATTTACTTTATTCCCTTTATGAATTTTTTTTAAAATATTAAGATTGAGTCTCCTAGCAATTTATCATGCAGATTCTGGAAAGGTTGGCTTTGAACCAAGACACCAATAAGATTATATGTAATTGTATCACCACTCCTAAATTTTCCATTATCATAAATGGTGTTCCAAAAGGTTTTTTTCCTACTTCAAGAGGAATAAGATAGAGTGACCCCCTATATCCTTACCTCTTTATCATTCTAGAATAAAAATTGGGTAAAACCCTACTAAAAGCACACTCATAGACTCTTTAAAGGAATATGAGTGGCTCTAAATGCAGATCCTATCACACATGAATAGTTTACTGATGACATCATCATTTTAAGAGAATCCTCTGTTGAGGAAGTGAAGTAATTAAAATACATTTTAAATAACTATAAAAATGTCTCCAATTAGTGTATCAACTTTCAAAAGAGATCTCTTTTTTCATTAACACTCCTCGCTTCCAATAGAAAAGAATTGACAAAATATTGGACTGCCAAGAGGGCAATCTGCCAGCAAGTCATTTTGGCATCCCACTCTTTGAAGGGAAAATGGATTCTAAGCTTTGAAACCCTCTCATTGATCACATTCAAAGGAAACTAATGGGATGGAAGGGTCACCTTCTTACTCAAGTAGGGAAATACTAGCTACTCAAGGCATCGATCCATAGCATTCCTATTTACCAAAGGTCCATTTTTAGAATACCTCCCAAAGTGGTCACTAAAATTAAAAAAATTCAAAAAAAAATCTTATAGAGGGGCACTGAAGAAAGATTCAGATATAACATCATTGTATGGGAAAAAGTTTGCCTCTCAAAAGCAAATGGAGGCCTCGATCTAAGAAGCATTAAATCTATGAATAGAGCCCTATTGGCAAAAATGGGCTAGCAATTGTTCAAGGGAAATGGTGAGTGGGTAAGGATTATGAAAGCTAATATTTGGAAGACATGGAAGCAGATGACTTCTATGGGAAGAAGGTCCATTGGATGGATCTACCTTTTGGAAATCTATCACTAATTGCAAGGATATCCTAAAGAAAGGCATCATATGGAAAATTGGCAATGGTGAGAAATTTGACTTCTGACAAGATGCCTGGATGTCCTCCGCCCCCTGTCCACATAGGGGATTTAGGTTGGCTAGTACAAAGATCTCAAGCAAAGATGGGGACCTGAAATTAAAGATTACTTAGAAATGAAGGAAGGTGTAAAGTGATAGAAAATACTCCCTTGTGAAGGACTATCAGTAAAAGAATCTCAGGCTATTCAGTCCTCAACTTATTAATAAGTCAGGTTCATATCCCTGACCTTCACAAGGAAGATAACTTTATTTGCGATACTGAAGACAATGGGTCCTACTATGTAGCCTTAGGGCATGCCACTAATCTTAATCTAGAAAGTGAATGGAATTTCTAGGGAAGAATTTGGCTTCTAAATTAAATTTATTTTTTTGACTAGCGGTGCAAGATAAAATTTTGACATTGGATAACCTAGCCAAAAGGGGACTCATTATCCTTAATAGATGCCCAATATGATGGAATGTAGAATATTTAGTTCACCACTTGTTCATAGAATGTTCTTGTAGCTCGACTATGTTGAACTAGCTACTAAACAAATTCAACCTGACATAGGTCAAACCAAATAAAGTCCTTGACCTCATATTGTAATAGAAATCTCCCTAGATTCTGCCTTCCCTGGATTTCATGTGGTGCCTCACTCTTCCTCATTGGTTTTGGTGGGTCTGAAAAGCCCACAATGATGGCCTTTTCCTAAACAAAAGACACCAACTGAAAGGAGCTTTCATCCATCTATACTAGGCCATTTTGGAAAACTAAAAAAATTTCCCCCAAAGATAAAGAACCTGGCTTTGCTTCAACAATATAGATCTTAAACAATTGGTTCATTGCTCAACATTTAAGCTCCCCCTCAAAATATATAATTCACAAACATACAAAATGGAAGGATACACAAGAAGGTTAGGTGAAATTTAATTTTAACAGCACTTATAAAGGCAACCCAGGCCCCACAAGTGGAGGAGTCATAAGGAAATCAAAAGGAGAGATGTTGGTCGCTTATGTGGGACCTATGAGAACCCAAAAAAATCACCTTGTAAAGGCCAAGGTGGCCTTCTAGTGTATCTAATTGGCTTCTAGAATCAATCAAAAAAGAATCATTGTGGAGGTTGATTCATTAAATATCCTAAATGTTCTAGAAGGGAAAATAACCCTATCACATACTATCAAAGACATCATCAATGATGCCAAGCAACTCTTAAGGAGCATGACTCATATTCAAATTATTCATACCTATTGAGAAGGCAACAGGATAGCAGATCTTCTTATTAACATTGGAGTAGAACTTTATATCTTAACTAGCTATCATGATGTAAGCAATGTTCCTAATAATGTCCTCAAAGCCTTACGAGATGAAAGTACCACTACCTAAATGGGACACCATATCATCACATGCACGTAATATTTCATTTAAGGGGTGGATTTCAATTATGATGATCAATAATTATGTTCATATGAGGAAGCATAATTTCTATAGGGTGATATCAATGAGCTTCCCAAATACCATTTGCATTATTCAAAATCAATCTTTTCAGAACTTTCTGCCTACCTGGCTCGGCTCTGTTGACACCACTTCAATGGGAGGTGATAAGGAAAGGATTGAGCCCATTTTATGCATAGAAGTGTGGTGTTAAAAAAAAGTCTAAAAGAAACTCAAATAGGGGGTCTCACTGATTTTATGGTGAGAATCATAGATCATAATGTAGAAGTGGCCCAAGATTTTATAGCAACCTAGAACAAACACAAGGTGACCATTCATGGCATTAAAATCATTATTATAGAGGAATTTATTGGGATGGTGCCTGGTAGGTCCTATGAGGGGACTAAGGCATTCAAAGACCAAACAAAGAAATAGGAGCTACTTTAATAATTTTTTTAGACAAATAAGTTTGTGAATACTGAAAAGAAAGGTTTCCTTTGGGTGGACCTTCTTCATCACTAGCCCAAAATCTATCTCTAGGTTATGCGCTACATGACCCTTTAAGGTAAATATACACTGATATTTTCTCACCATTTATTGTTGCTAAATCACTTTATTAGTTATAAGACAATTCTTCTTTTCTTCTTGTTTAAATCTCTTGAATGTACTGCTTTGGCTCATCAATCAAATGAGACAAACCCTATCCTATACTAGGGGCTAATCCTCTTCATCATCAAACATGACCAAACCCTACAAGGTCAAAAGGTCCCCCAGGGGGGATCCTCCATTAAGGAAGACTCCCAGGAGGACACCCCAGAGGAGGATCCCTGGGATCCTACCAACTCTCTGGAATCACTCTCTAAGCCAGTATTTCTAAATCCCCTACAGAAGACCTTCCCCTCAAGCTATTCATACCCAAACCCAAGTTGATCACCCTTGATGTGGGAACTTCTGAGGAGACCATTTGGAAGGGTAAATCCATTATGTCAGAGGAAATGAAAAGTAACAAGATGCAGTTGGAGAAGTTTAACTCTAAGGTGCAAGAGGTAGGGCTGGCCCTTTCTAATCTTATACAAGAATGGAATGCTCTTAATAGACAAATTGATTCCATAGTGTAGTCTTTCATCCAATCTTCTAAACCTGCTTAGACTCTTGTCAAACAATTGCCCATGATCTTGGAAACCCCTTCGCCTAGTTCTCCCAATGTGGCCCCCATTTAGAAGACTCCACTATAAGTCCAAGGGCAGAAGAGACCTCGTATTATCTTTCCAGGTGAAGTAGTAAAAGGACCTGGTAACCACACACAGGCCAAGATCTCAAATGTTAAGAAGGACATCCTAGTAAAGAATCTCAAAGAAGTTGAAGACCTGCTAGAGGGACCTCCCCTCAATATTTAAATTAATTTATGTCTTCCTTGCTCTTGGTTTAGTGTAGTTAGTTTTTGATATTTTTATTGGGTGGCCTTTGTTTCACCTATTGATACTTTTTGTATTTCACTTTTGTGGTTCGAGGATCTCTTAAAACTTGTTTTTAACCCTATCAAATAAAAAATAATTAATTTATACTATATATATTACATCATATTTATAATAGCTAATCATAATTAATTTATAAGTAATATAAAAAAATTAGGCAACATATTTATAAATAATCATAACAGTGAAATTTTAAAAATAATTTGTTATAAAAAATATCAACACATGATAATAAATAAATAATATATAGACAATCATAACTAAAATAAATAAATAATATATAGATAATCATAACTAATTTATAAGTAATATATAAAATTTACCACATCATATTTATAAATAATCACAACAACGAAATTTTAAAAATAAATTATCATAAAAAATATTACCACATAGTCAATAATTAATTTATAGGTATTATATAGATTTTACCGCATACATTATAATAAATAAATATTGTGTTGCTCTCCATTTTCTATTTTAAAATTGTATTAAACATTTATATTAAGTAATTTTTATAAAGAATAAATATTTACCTTTACTTTACGCGATAGTAAGTACTATTAGCATACATATCTTAAATAAATCTATGTAAAATGCACTAATAGATATCATTTTTGAGGTACTTATAATTCAATATGATATAAATACATCGAGAATAATATCTATCAATATATTTTATATAGAAATAATATATATTACATATATTTACCTAAAATATATATATGCTAGTATTTATTAAGCGGGTAAGTTTTACCTTTTATATTCAGTTCTTAAAAAAATTATTAGGAAATAAAAAATTCTTGTAAAACAAAAAATAAATATAACTATCAATTGAAATATATTAGTTTGTTACAATTATGAATTAATAATAATTACGTCAGAGGCATTTACATTGAGAAACGAAGGCCAAAAATTCATCTCATGGTTTTATAGATGCCAATTAGATTTGAATCAATTTTTTGACGAGCAGTTTTCTAAATGCAAATAATTGGCAGACAATGACAGTCATGACATGTTGTTTTTAAAAGTTATGTTTGAATCTACGACATGGGATTGTGCTTTCCAGTTTATGGTCGTCCTCCATCCCTGTAGCATGCTTTTATGGATATCTGACAACGCTGGCCGACGTCCTCCTCTGCACCATGCCAATAGCAATCTATTGAGTCATACCATGGCCAACTGATGTCACCTCCACCTGATCAGACTATATAGAGGAAACTGTATTCACGATAGAGGAAATCGAAAAGGCAACAACCATTCTATTAATTTTAAAATTTATTTAATTTTAGTTAAATGCACTTAAAGGTAAGCATATTTTACGCTATACATGTTAAAATGGTTGAGTGAAGAGCCCTACAAAAGGCTTATGAAATACGATAAAACTTTGGTGGAATGGATCTGTGAGGATAGGGTTCCAGAGGAAAATAGTATAATATTGTTTTAAAAAAAAATTATTTCATGTTGGGAATGAAGTGTGGGTGGTAGACTATGACCACTTTAAGATGTGTGGATATAATGGAGTATATTGTGAGACTTTAGTTTGGCCTGTATTTGAAGGTCCATTTTTCTGTCCTAATGAATTAGAGGACATAATTAGTTTGACACCTCACAAACTTGTATATGCCTATAGAATTGGTAGACAAGGAGAAGATCCCTTGTGGCAAACTATGAGTATGTCAAAGTAGAGGATGGAAGTGAGTTATTGAGAACAACTTTTTACTCTTTAGCTATGGTTTAGTTTAGTTGTATAAAGGAAATGTGTTTACTGGATGTCAACTCTTGGAGTGCTATGGTTGCAGGGTAAGTATAAAATGGGTTTTTTGAACAGGTTTTAGAGGCATTTAAGTAAATATAATTGACAGGGATAAATTCAAATTCCTCAATATTGGTTGAGTGTTCTTTGCTTCATCTTTGGGTATTTATTGCTCATCTTATTCGTTCATCATTTACCTTTCTATAGACTACTATATGTGTCAGGCTAAGCAACTTAACAGGTGTTGTGTGAGCAACTTACCAGATGTTCATAGTGTGGCATTTGAGCATTAACCTATTTCTGTAGGGCCATTATGATTCTTAGTACAAATATGTATGGTTCACCTTCCTTTTTTTGACTGTGGGTATGCTAACTTAAAATTGGAGAGCTCATTGGGTACAAATGTTGGTTTTTTTCCATCAAACTTACCCGTATATTATTCAATTTTTAATTCCTCATGTACTTCATTCATAATTTTAATGTTTGAAAATTTAAAACTATATATATCTATATATATATATATATATATATAAGTAAGAGGGGTTTTGTAAAGCAAAAGAGTGTAAATTGATAATTAAACTTCACTTGAAACCCATGACTACAAACTTGCCATTGGTTCTCACCATCGCCTAGTTCACTTTGAAATCTTTCACCACTTGCAAGTTTTGTATGGCCTTATTTTAATTCTCTAGGTGTCAATATATTGGCAGTGTCGATGAACATAAGCTACAATATAGACTTTGGAACCTTAATTTTTTGCCTCCATATCATTGGCATTATAGCATTGATTTGAGTCACACATCGGACATGGAGCATTCTTGCAATCAAATCAGCATCATGTTGTCCTCGTTGACCCTTAACAATAGCAAACGTCTAATCAAAGAACCTACAAGCTGCATACCCTTTTGTGATGGTTACAAGTCATCTAAATCCAATAGCTTCCTTAAATATGTACAATCTTCTAAACACCTAAACATTAGCTCAAATCCTAAGGGATACAAGTGCAATCTATCACAAAATCTGGATGACACATTTTACATGAAGGTTTACATTTGAGATGCTAATGATTTTTGGTACATATCATGCTTAAGTATAGTATGTAAATGATTTTCCATCAACCACATCACACCATGTCTAACCACCCCAATGGGTGGGGTGAAAAAATAATCAGAAATTTACAACTTTAATCTTGATATTGATTGTATGTACCCATGTCCATTTCAAATTTTTATCCAAATTCCAAATTGCTCTTGGTTGCTTCTAATTTTGTTGGCACCATTATAATAAAAATAATTTCTCCATTGCAATCACCATGACAGAGGGGAACAAATTGTTTGGAAATATAAATGGGTTCTATCCATATTTCCTCATGGGTGTTGAACTCGATCACCCATAGTTGGCCCGACCCCAACACATTTGACTCTTCAAGCAGCTAATACAAATGTCACCCAATCAAAACTGGGGGAGTTACAATTTTAACATAGTGATAGGGAAAAGAGGCTATCTCTTTCCATGAAGAATGCAAGCTATCACATAGGCAAAAGTCTTGCATGGCAATTTAGACCCCAACTAATCTACGCCCACAATTACTTTACACGAACTTGTTTTGACATCCAAATTCATTCCTATAATTAATGGATTTACCAGTTGAATATGTGCCTTTATTTTGTATCCACCTTTTAGGTTGATTTTTTTAGCCTCAAGAGACATAGACTACCTCAAATTGATGTTATTAAACTCAGAAGGGGAATTGTTGGTGATACAATGTGAATGTTATGGTAGACAAAAGGGACATATAAAATGACAACAATTGGAGTAAAGACTATCTAAAGATGCTTTCCCCATCTTCTCCAAGCATCCTATTGGTCAAGCATCTTTCTATAACCTTCAAGCATTCCTCTCTTTTTTATTTTTCCCATTCTCCACTTCTTCCAAATTTTCATTTGTAGGTTTCCTCAAAATAGTTTGATGCCATATAAATTGAGTTTAGCATCACACATATAGGCAACAATGAACATTACATGCCATACTTATGAATTTTAGATCTCTACACACTTGGAAAACCCAGTTTTAAGAAACTTGAAATAATACATGGTCCCTTATTTATCTATGTAAGTTTGACAAGGTGCACCTTGTTCAAGTGTAAGCTTATGTTTATAGATCACCTCACTTACCATCACCAATAATCTTGGAAAGAACATTGTCCATGTTTAAAATGATGGAACCAATTTACATCTCTCACAATAATTTATTTTGCAACAATCTTGGAGATAAACTTGGTTGTAGTGTGATAGTCCATACATACTTGAAGGTTTCTAATGACTTGAATAGTTGTTCTAGAGGGTGTGTTTAACAATCCAAATGTAATTTCCAACTTCTCACTATGGTGGCAAAGGAATAATATTTTTTCCTCCTTCCTCCTCCACATCATTCAATGCATGTTTTAAATCTATAAAATATCGTACTGCCTTCATCTTCGAAGACAGTTTCTCCAACATTGCATAGATCTCATGTTTGTGGGTGTGTTTTGTCTCCTACAGACAAAGCATGTACCATTTTATATCCTTTAATCCAAATACATCCACGTATATGTTTAATTCCTCTATCTTGCATCAAACTCCTTACCATTTGAACCTCACCCCACCTCCCACCTCTGCATAGACGTTTGACATAAGAACATAAGTCATAGCATTTTTAGGATCCAATTAATACAAAAGAGTTGTTGTAAATAATCCTAACTCTATGTTCGTATGTGGTCTAAAAACACCAAGCAAACATGTCCACACAACCTCCACAAGTTTAATTGGCATTTTGATGATAAAGTTTAGAGTTTACCCAAGATAGTCAACACATCCAAAAACATTAACCTTGCACACATAATGATCAATTGTAGGTGTAATGCATTTAGAGTCACTCATGCCATTTAAGTATTTTTAGCCCTCATCCACTAAGCTTGCATAGATGCATGCTAACAAAACATAAGTGAAGCTTACGTCATCAAGGTTTGTTCAATTTGATTCATTAGTTCAAATAATTTGACAGCGTCCTTGCAAAAGCAATTTTGTGCATACAATATGATTAGAGCATACCATGAGACCAAATTTCTTTCAAACATGTTGTCAAAAAATTCCCAAGCATTGTGTATGCTTCTACATTTTGCATACATGTCTATCAAAGCACTTCTAACTACAACATCTAAAAGTCCACTTGTGATTATGCTTTGATGGATGTCCATGCCCTGCTCCAAATCTCCCATTTTAGCACACATTAGTAGGATACTGGTAAAGGTTTTGGATTTTGGCTTTACACCTACCAATTCCATTTGCCTAAAATTTTCCAATGCCTTTTCAACAAACCCACTTTATGTATTCCCCACAATCATTGAAGTCCATGAGACCACATGTCTTTGAGGCATTTTGTCAAATAGTTCACATTCCTTCCTAAGCTTCCACATTTTGCATACAAAAACACCATACTCAACTCAAGATGAAGCACGCGTATTAATAAGTTTCACTAATATGATTTTATGCTCCCTTTGCATTAGGTATAGTGTATGGCTTCACATCATGCTTCTTCAACATATATAATTGTTTTGTTTCATGGTGTGCCCCTGAGTATACTCTATTCTTTCTCCACATGAAAAATTATAGAAAAAAATTAAAAAATTACAAGAACCACCCACCCGGATAACTGCTAGTTTCAACCCTTTATATAAATAACAAGTGTCGTTTTGCAGCTCTAATCCCTACCATTGTGCACAGTACCAATTTCCACATGCTTGGTATGTGTTGCATGAAGTCTCTAAACATTAAAATTAGCCTATTCAATCTCAAACTTTGACAGTTTGATAAATGCCAAAGCAAGCTTGCCCACTATTTCTCCAAACAACAGTTGAACTTTGACAAATAACTGAACTTGTATATATTATAGTAAACTAAAATTTATAACAATTCGCAAATTTAAAAGCTACCATCACAAATACCCTAATGCCATTTCGTGTTTATCTCAACTCGTCATATGTCATGTACATATTAATAGCGAAGTAATGCAAAGATCTCATACTTTTGGACAAGCTGCAGCTATTCGCCATGACGTGGTGGGTTTGATGGGTGGGGTTTTCTTGAATTTTGCTTGGGGTTCGCAATTTGTGGGTAAAAATAATTAACGACACCCCAGCTATTTGCTGATCTGAGTTTTTTTTTTTTTTTCGCTTTTACAAGGGAAGTGGTATTGGTAGCTGCATTTTGGTTTGCCTTTATTGGGTGGAGATTATTATGGGGAAAACAACAGGTGGTGCCAATATCTTTGGACCTCACTTTGCATTTCTCAAATTGTTCATCCAATGTACCAAACATCACCGTCTCTACTTTTTCACAGGATTTTTTCATGGTTAGCATAGGTGGAGAATCCAAAATAGCCTTGAACAGTATGTGTGTTCTCCTATGGCAGACCTCTCTAATATCTTCCAATACATATATAGCGTATACCCACCATGACACATAAAGCCTACATCAATACAATATTGATAAGTACTTTGAAATTAGTTCTCTATTTCACTGGTTTTCTCCCTATCTTTGGCAAAGAGGTGGTGTTTTCCCATCATAAGGCTCACGAGGCTTTGCATTTGTCTCTCTTTATTTAGGGGCTCTTTCTTCGTAAAATATCCCTTTTAACTGGAGAAACCTGAAGGATCAAGAATGCACATGGCATTGCATACTAATTCAAGTCCTTGATCTCTCCAACTAGGAAAAAATGCTAAAAAAATCTCTAAGATTACAACTAAAAGACCACACTATTGTGCTTTTCAATTATTGTCAAGAAAATCTGCTTTCCTAACTAGTCATGAGGAGCACCTAAAGATTTACAGCTACTAAGATACAACAGAACTCTAGAGATAGCCTTGTAAGTAGCTCCTCCACTAATTCATGAAGATTACCAATATTGTACAATAAGAAAGGACATATCTTGAAGATTACCACCCAATTCAGGATACTTAAAAACATCATTACCAGATACACTTGCAATGTGAGTCTATAGGGTAATATCATTTAAACACAACATATGGATATCATTCTCCACATGGCATCCAAATTTCTTCTGATTGGCTAACTAGCAACTATAGTTATGACATTGTTCTTCCAGCATATAAATGGCTTTTTATTTTAATTTTTCACCGGACCCAACCCATGCTGAAGATGCCTAACGCAATCTGCTTGTTCTTAATCCTGCCATAGTTAAACTGGCTACGTTGGCAGGGTACACAGGAATCCTTATTAAAATTGGGATTACAACAGAGTTCACTATAAAAGATCAGATTTCCATTTGGATTAAATAGAAACATAACTATTTCTATACCAATTGAATGTTTATTTTTTAATTAAAAAATCTATAAATTTAACAATATATTAATAATTATAATTGATTATATTTAATTTATAATATTACACTATATTAATTGGAATAGGTGGGTATATATTAATAATTATAATTAATTATATTTAATTTCTAATATTACAATGTATTAATTAGAGTAGATGGGTTTTATTTTTTATAGTTATTTTAGATTTTATAAAAACTTTAGATTTATTAAATTTTATTATATTTATGTAGTGGTCAATTTATTTGTGCACTTTATAATAATTTAATGTTTATTTTTCAATTAAAAAATTCTATAAATTTAAAAACATGTTAATAATTATAATTCATGCTCGATTCTGCAACAATCACACACATAAAAAAATAAATCCACGGTAAGGAATGGTCATTTCAGGTTGAATCCTTTAAAAAATTGTATACATATAAATTTTATTAAATACATTAAAAAAAAGACCACAGCCCAGTATCAACTTAGTGTTTCCAGTGGATCAGTGTATGGGAGTATGCACTCAGATTCCCTTGATGTCAAATTCCATTGCTTCAATTCCTCAGGTATTTAGAGCTCTAGAGATTTGCTCATTGCTCATATCTGTAAACAAAAACTTGAGCTTGCATACACTAACCTCAAAGAATTTCCAAGTTAACCTCCTTAAAGTGTGGATTCAGACTGAACAAATTCCTAAATGCATTTGGTAAAGTGGAAGCATTTCTTGCATTGGATATGATTTCTTTGATCTTGTTGGATGCGCTACAAGAGTTAAGGATTTCATAGGAAGGAGTGTTAGCAATGCCTCAACTTACAACATTAACCATCATGAGCTGTGAGGAGTTGAAGATGCTACCACTCTACGACTTCCCATTCTATGACTTCCCTTAGCTCTTCATCTTTTGAAATATTAATCTCGACACTCGATGTCTTCTCTCATGATCTCCTTGCTAGAAAATGAATTATTCTGTAGTCATATGAAATGTGAAAACTGGTAGCTTGAGTGTGGATTATGACACCCAACCCATAGGTCCCTCTTGCATGTGCTCATGACCCTTATAGACACCTTTTTTATTATTCCCTTTCATCCATAGACTTTCGAGACTTGATTCCAACTCATCCAAGGTGTATTTCCTGTGATAATTTCATCCCCCTAGGACCCGCACATGTAGAACAATAGCTCCCAACTTGGATTATAGCGTCGAACCCTAGGGTGTCCATTTTTGGCGCTCTTATCCAATTGCACTTTTAGCTCCAACGGTCATTTCCTTCCAGTTCCTATCCTTCTTCTTATCAACCTAATGTGAATACATTCGACCCATGACCAACAAATCTCTATAAAAGCCCATTCAAAGTTCATTTAGAAGAGGTTGGAAAATATTACAAAATCAAGCAAGAATAAAAGCAAGACCACTGAGGCAAACTTCTCTACATACAATCATCCAATATAGTTATAAGCATATCCAAACCCTCACACCAGTCCCTAGCCACCTCAAACACACCCAGTTTAACATTTTTACATCTCCATAACACTATTGCACAAAGTACATCAAGTGGGAGAACTACATATGGCTTGATACCTCTTTAAAGTATTGGTATGTAGGCAACGTGCCCATACAAGGGGTGTGAATACACATTCAGTGCATCTTACATACACTAACCCCCCTTTCTTTCTTAAGATTGATCAAAGCATAATGAAGTATATGGTTTGAAGACTAAATCAGCTTTATAAGGAGTTCTGTAGACCTTCAACAGTCAAAATTTCATAGGTAGGCTCACATAGGAATAATGAACAAAACCCGAAAAACTCAGGTCTCTGGGACAACAGCGATAAAAGAGGACTATAACGTCAGACCCTAGGATGTCTTATTTTAACGCTCTTATCCTTTCACAAAATGAAATTCAAAACCTGATTTATGACACTATCATAGTCCTGCACAACAAATTTCAAACCCTATCTTAGTCATTTCATCTGATTTTTAGCCAGTCTTATTTTCTTCATATTTATTGTTATTTATAAAAAGGTTAAAAATATAGTTAAATTATTCAAATCAGTAGCTAAATTATTGCAATATTATTTACTAATTTAGTCAACTCAGGCCCTTAACTAAATTAGGAATAAGACTCCAATACTCTCAAATAAGTTAAATTATTTGGTGAACCCAACTTACTTCATTTGTGCACAAAAACCCTAGAAATCCTACAATAAATTCCTAGTTGATTTTTCCAATAATTTTCTAATTTTTTTTGCATATTTTAAATTAAAAATTCACATTTAATTTTATATTTACCTTAGTAATTTTTCAAAATCATTTATTGCAAACCTTAGTTGCATATACTAGGTCCTATTGCTTTTGCAGTATCACCTTACATCTAAAATCAGATTTTCACATAAAAACAAAAATGGATCTCATTTATTTAAAAGCATTTCTTGTATTTCTTGTAAATAATAAAGAGACCATACTCAGCCCTATCATGTACATAAATAATGAAGTTTACCATATGCTAGTATAAAGCCTCATTCTTTACATTGCATGCTTACTTTTCATAATATGGGATGATATTAAGAAGGTCATTATTAAACATAATAAGATACCTCTCCTTCAAAGCAATCTTTACTTCTCTTTAATACAAGGTTTCATTACTTGTTTCTTATCTCTCATAGGAAAAAAATTTCAAGTTTATCTTGCTACACATATTAGAAATATCATAGCACATGTCAAAAAAATTCATGCAGTCGTGCAAAATTTCATGCTCTCTTTTCCTTGTTTCTTATCTCTCATATCGAAATTAATTCAATAGACATATTAGACATATCATAACACATATCAAAGTTCTTTATGCATTAATGCACAATTTTATGCTCTATATCTCTTGCTTTCTATCTCTCATTGGGAATGCTAGTATAAACATATTGCTATACAACTTATAACTCAAATTTCATGCATTTAATTCCACATACATGATTTCTACCTAGATGCATATAATTCATTGGCTACTTTTGAGTAAAGGTCTTGGAAAGCACAAACAAGGAATCATCAATCCTATGAAGGCATCAACACAACATGGAAAGTAAGGGATGGGATATCAGCTTACCCTTTTTCATGATAAACCTTCTTTTGTCACTTCAAAGCATATAAAGTCTTGTCCACCCATTACACCAATAGACCACACTGTTAATCACACTTCAACATTATCATTGATCCATCTTGATCTCATTGATGATATAGTTTCACCAAATATGTTCACATTAGATGAATTCTCTAATGATGAATCCCTCTTATAATTTCTCGAAGCATATGAGGACCTCCCATCTTGCTATCATAAAACTATATTTCCTCATCACACAAATGCCCATGCATACTTTGGATAAAATCTAGATTTTCTCCAAGACATACCATTTGATTCAGATGAGACTATTCCTATAACCCCATACACACTAGATTGTTCCACGTTGCTTAACGAGGAAATAGTTGATTTTAATTTTGGAACCAATCAAGATCTTTGCATTGTATTGTTAGTCATTGCCCTATGAAAAGAAGAGGATATAGATATTCATCAAACTTTAATAGATTTTCTAAAACTCTTTGCTTGGTCTTACTCAGATATGCCAGGAATTGATACATCTCTAGTTGTCTATTACATTCCATTATACCTAGATGCTAAACCAGTTAATCAAAAAAATTGCAAAATGCATCCTAAGGTGGCTCTCACATTGAAAGATGAAATCCAACGCCTCTTAGATGTTGGCTTCATTTAACCAGTAATACACCCTGAATGGATTTTCAATATAGTCCCTGTGGTAAAACCCAACGAACAAATTTAGTGTTGTTTTGATTCTTGAGATTTAAATAAAACATGCCCAAAAGATGATTTCCCCTTGCTTAATATTGACATGATCATAGATTCCATAGCCGGGTATCAAATGTTATCATTTATGGATGGCTTTGTTGGATACAACCAAATCAAAATCACTGAAGAAGATTAAGAGAAAACCTCTTTTACAACACCTTGGGGTATATTTTGTTACATTGTCATGCCTTTTGAATTAAAAATTGTCAGATCCACATATCAGTGTACCATGACGCATATATTTCATGACCTGATTCACCATACTATCGAGGATTATGTCGATGATATATTAGCTAAATCCAAACAATGACAACATCACGTTATTGATTTATGAAATATCTTTCAACAACTCGAGCAATACAATGTCTGATTAAACCCAAAGAAATGTTTGGAGTTACATCAAGCAAACTCTTAGGTTTCGTTATTTCTCAACATGAAATAGAGGTTGACCCTAAGAAAGTCAAAGCAATTATCGATATGCCACCTCCTACAAACTTAAAACAACTTCGATCCTTACAGGGCAAGATCCAAGCAATCCACCATTTTATAGCTCAACTTGATGATAAAACTCAGCCATTCACTCGATTATTAAAGAAAGATATAAAGTTTATCTGGGACCAAGATTGTTAAGAAAGCTTTGATAGAATCAAGCAATATCTTCTTAATCCACTTGTTTTAGTGCCACCTATACTTGATAGACCTTTCCTACTATATATCTCAACAACAGATCATGCATTAGGAACACTCTTAAAATGACATGATGATAAACATACTAAGTGAGCATTTTATTACATCAATTGCACATTGGTTGATAACAAAAAAAATATTCCAAAATAGAAAAACTATGTCTAACATTAGTTTTTACCACACAAAAACTTCAACATTACATGGTCAATAATAAGGCTCAGGTTATCACAAAATTAGACCCCTTGAAGTTTCTAATGGAAAAACCACATCTCTATGGTTGCAATACAAAATGGGTTATGTTATTAAAAGAGTTTGACATAAAGATAGTTATCTAGAAATCAATAAAGGGCCAAATCATTTTAGACCATTTGGTAGTTGCACCACTCTTAGATACCAATCATGTTAGTGTCACATTCAGACATGATTTTACTACCTATTCTAATCATTCAAAAACTTGGACCATGTTCTTTGATGGTTCTTAATACGCATCTAGTGCAAGGGTAGGCATTATCTTTGTCGACCCTTCTGGTCATACAATTCCTATTGCATATCAATTAAGTTTCTCCTACACCAACAACATCATAAAATATGAAGCACTTATCTTAGGTTTATTTACCGCCCAGTTCCTCAAAATTTGATCTATTCAAGTCTTTAGCGATTCCCAACTTGTGGTCAACCAAGTCAATGATGTCTATTACACAAAAGAAGAACATCTTATCCCATATCGAAACATGGTATAATGTTTATCATCATAGTTTGACTACTTTTCTATAGAAAGTGTACCAAGAAAATACAACTGACACATAAATGCAATGGCAAGTGTCGCATCCTTAATTCCTATTGACATCAATGATGATCAAGCCATATTCACAATTAAACGATTATAATTGCCATCAATTTCCAACATAGATTTGATTTCCCTTTCCATCTTAGCCACTACACATTGTTTTAAAACTCTAGAGTGGTTCTCTGATATTTACAACTTTCTAAACAAATCCATTGCACCAGACACTTTTTCACAAAATGATAAATGCAAGTTACAAAAACAAACACTCCATTATCTAATCATTGGTGGAGACATTTTTAAGTGATCCTTCGATGAATAATTGCTTTGATGCTTGACTTTAGCAGAAGCCAAAAGTGCTCTTAC
The DNA here is from genome assembly GCA_037957365.1 of Torreya grandis. Lineage (NCBI taxonomy): Eukaryota > Viridiplantae > Streptophyta > Pinopsida > Cupressales > Taxaceae > Torreya > Torreya grandis. The sequence continues at coordinate 1,423,844 of JARHVA010000102.1, forward strand.
ACGTATACACGATAGTGAGTGTGGGGGTCACTTTAGTGGAAAGCTCATGTCACACAAATTTTTTCAACAAGGTACTACTAACCCACCATAGAAGACAAATGTTCACAATATGTAAAACTATGCAATTAATGCCAACGACACAGTAACCTACAGCATGCACCGTCACAATAATTACAACTTATTATCTCTTGATGGCTACTTATGTTATGAGGATTTGATAATATTAGAAAAATTAACCTTGAATTTGTTGACGGGCATAAGTTTATCATTATAGCTACAAAATACTTTACCAAGTGGGTGGAAGCCATTCCACTTCAATCTACTACAGGGGAAGACATTTGTAGCTTCCTTATGGCTCACATAATTTCATGCTTTGGCCTACCCAAAGATATCATTTATGATAATGGAACATCTTTCATGAATAAAACTGTCAATAAATTTTGCACAAAATATAAGATTAAACACACGTTCCCCACTCCATACTACTCACAAGGAAATGGTCAAGCAGAGGATACTAATAAAATGATTAACAGCATTTTGAGCAAAATAGTGACCAAATTTAGAGATGATTGGCATAATCAACTAGTCTTTACATTATGGTCCTATCGCACAAGTGTTTGTATGCCCATAGGAGCCACTCCTTATTCACTCATTTATGGCATAGAAGCAGTTTTACCATTTGAGTTATAAATCCCATCTCTTCATGTCTCCCTTAAAGGTATTCTTACTAATGACTAATATAGTGAAAAGTGTCTACACAAACTCGATCAATTAGACCATACACACATTCAAGCAACAGAACATCTCAAAATCTATCAACAACATATACAACGATCTTATAACAAATGAGTTCACACCAAAGAATTCGATGTTAATGATCTCATTTTCAAATAAAATTTTCTCAATGTCAATGCGAAAGAATAAATCAAAGGAAAATTTAAACCAAATTGGATAGGTCCATACATTATTACCAAAAATATTAGCCCTAAATTATATCGCCTAGCCTCACTTGAAGGAAAGAAACTCAAAAATCTAATGAATATTATGCATCTATGCAGATTCCATGTATATTATTTCATTTCACACAGTATATTGTACATAATTTTTCAAAATTAATTGTGCATAGCTTCTTTTTGCTTACTTATACATTAGTTTCTCAATATTTCTTATACATGATCTCTTCATGATTGATTGTACATAGCTTATATCAAAAACATTCAAATAATTCCAAAATATAAAAACATTCAAATATATCAGAAATCCAAAAACATTTAAATAAATCAAAAACATCAAAAACATTTCAATTGTATGCATTATACATGCTTTACATTTCTACTACCATGCTAGACTTACATTTTGTTTTTCTATGCTATTGTTTGTCAATTTATCTACATTACCATGCTTCACTTGATCTTCTTTGAGTGTGCGCAGTAACATCCAAATCTTTGATTGATTCACTCTACCCATTAAGAGGGCATCCTACTTCATACATTCGAGACACACATCGATATATCTACCCACTAGGGCATCTTTTACATGACTACACCATCCAGGTTATGTCATTCCTACACGACACACTCTAGTTATTATGTTGATATACATTACTTACTAGCTTACATAGATTACACTATCAACACTCACTAGTATATAACACTCATGTATTTCTTAGCATATACCTAGTCTTGTATTACATGTCTTGCATACTTTCACTTCTTGCTTTGATTAATTAGATACAATTATATTTATAGTATTTACATGCTTGCCTTTCTTGATTTGCATAACTAGATGCGATTGCATTTCTTAGATCGTGTTTTATGTCTTGTGTGTGCCTTAGGACATTTGCCAATGTCCTTCACTTGTACTCTTCTATGTTTCTATGGCCCTTGTGCCAACGTTGCTTGTTTTAATTATATGTGATATGGAATTTTAACATGCCTTATATGCTTGCTTTTTAGTCTGAGTGACATGTGCCCATGTCCCTTGCTTGCTTGGCCCCTTAGCTACTCTTGTATGCTTCTTGCTTCTTGCCTTGTGTGTTTGTTGCTTGATTGATTTTCAATTGTTTGCAATGCCAAGATCCACATCATTCATTATCTTGCTTTCTTGGATGCCATGATGGACATCATGCTCCATCCCTCCTTGAAAACTAAAAACTAACAACTAACTAGACTTCCACTTCTAGTTCATTATATTGCACATGTTATTACCTTGTTATATCTATCTAGGCATACCCCTATTGATCTAACAATCTCCATTACAAACCATTCTATATCTTGAGATATCTTTTCAATTGTCATTGCTATATCATGTATTTTCATAGCATAACACACTTGCATGGCTATTTTTTCTAAGGATAGTCAATGCAGAGTCTTCATTCCTACCCTCAGAAGAGAGGGAAATAAATAGGTATTTTGTCACAGAGATCAGAGCTCCTACCAGTCAAAAAATTAGCTTTCAAAACACCCAAAATAGTATCCAAACTTCAAACCAGGTAGAATAGACCAGATAGATAGTTATAATTATAGAACAGTCTTCAAAATTAGCATAGGATAAGAGCACCAAGATTGGAATACAGTGCCAGATAGCAGGGTGTCCAATTTCAGTGCTCATGTCTAAATAGTAAAAAAATAAATTTTCTAGAAATAGATATAAAAGTAAGTATAATTATAGTTTTGTCAACAATAAATCAGTTTAGAATCAATAGTTTTTGTATAATTTTTATCAGAGAATCTAGATATAGGGGCATCATACACATCATGATGGCTCTTGCTTCTAGTTTTAAATTAGGTAGTTGGTATAACTTCTAGACCAAAATCCATGTTTTAAACACCAGTGATTGGGGGTAACGTACACGAAACATTTGACTTATTTTCTTTCCAAGTTTAGTACATTAAGCAAGTATTCTTAGCAGTTGCATGCCTTATTCTATCTACAGGTGGTTGGCATCATTTCTAAGTAGCTTTCACATAAGCCTATTGCCCAATTTTAGAGTGGATTCCATACAAGCCTAATCTCCACCTTTTTTGAGTGGCCAAAAGTGGACTAGTTTCCAACACACATTCAACTATCCACACCACATTGTCATATTACAGAACATTTATGGTCTTCAAGAGCCATCTCATATGATACACATTCATACCAGTATTAGTTCATAGCTTCACTTCATAGGGAAACAATGAAGCCAAAAGACTAGCTAGCCTTTGTATTCTTGAGCCACCTACTTAGAGGGATTGGACACACAGTACAAACATTGATTAACACATGCATGATCACATAGATTCACTTAGTGTAAAATGATGGAGCCAAAGGAATAGCTAGCCTTTGTATTCTTGAGCCAACTACTCAGAGGGATTAGACACACAGTCCAAACATTGATTAACACCCTAGCTTCACTCAATGGGCAATGATGGAGCCAAAGGGCCAGCCTTTGAATTCTTAAGCCACTCTCAGAGAATTGAGTACTTATCTATGTTCATGATATTACTTTAGGTACAATACATAGCTATCATTACTCGGTATCATCTAGCATCATAACAGATTTTGTAATGGTTCATGTACTCAGTGAGGTGTATTCATTCCTTTCTCTTCCTCTCTCTCTTACCTAGATTTGTATGTTCTTATTTTATATATAGCATATCTAGTAAAAATTGATCTACTCTTTGTTTTCTCTTATATATTTACACTTCATAATGTTCTCTCTCTATGCACACCCAACATCACACAGCTTTATGGGTTTTACCCTTGCAGGTAAGTTCAGGTACGCTTTCTATTTTTCCTTTATCCTAGTATTTTGCTTTGTTATAGCACTAGAATAAATGGGGATAAATGTAGTCATATAAAATGTGAAAATTGGTAGTTTGATTGTGGCTTGTGACACCCAACCCATAGGTCCCTCTTGCATTCTCTCATGACCCTTTTAGACACCTTTATTCTTATTCCCTGTCATCCGTAGACTTTCGAGACATGATTCTAACTCAGCTAGACTGCATTTCCTATGATAATTCAATCCCCCTAGGTCCCACACCTATAGGACAATAGCACCTAACTTGGACTATAGCACCAGACCCTAGGGTGTCCATTTTCAGTGCTCCTATCCAATTGCTTTTTTAGCTCTAACGGTCATTTTTTTTTATTACTATCCTTCTTGTTGGCCTAACGTGAATACATTCGACCCATGACCAATAGATCTCTATAAAATCTCATTCAAAGTTTATTTAGAAGATGGAAAATATTATAAAAGCAAGCAAGAATACAAGTAAGAACATTGAGGCAAACTTCCCTATCATTTGCATACAACCATCCAATACAACTACAAGCATATCCAAACCTTCACACCAGTCCCTAGCCACCACAAGCACACCTAGTTTAGAATTTTTGCATCTTCATGACACTATTTCATAAAACACATCGAGTGGGAGAACTATATATGGCTTGATCCCTCTTCAAATTATTGGTATATAGGAAGTGTGCCCACGCAAGGGGTGAGGATACATGTTTAGTTCATCTTCCACACACTAACCTCCCCCCTCCTTCTTTCTCAAGCTTGATCAAAGCATAATGAAGTCTAGGAAATGAAGACTAAATCAGCTCTACAAGGAGTTATGTAGACCTTCAGCAGTCAAAATTTCACAAGATGCTCATAGAAGGACAACGAATAAAACCTAGAAAACTCAGGGCTCTTGGACAATAGCAGTAAAAAAAGACTATAGTGTCAGACCTCAGGGTGTCCTATTTTGGCACTCCTATCCTTTCATAAAATAAAATCTATATATTGATTTATGACACTATCCCAATTGTGCATAGCAAATTTCAAACCCTGTCTTAATCATTTCATCTGATTTTTAGTTGTTTTATTTTCTTCATATTTATTGTTATTAATAGAACGGTTAAAAATATAATTAAATTATACAAATCAATAGCTAAATTATTGAAATATTATTTACTTATTTATTCAACTCATACCTTAAACTAAATTAAGAATAAGACTCTAATATTCCCAAATAAGTTAAATCATATGCATGGTTCAGTTTTCTTCATAGGAAGACAGGGAACTTGTGTGGACCAAAGGCATGTGGATAGAGACATTGTTATATCTTATATTTATAATTAGTATATATAAATGTAGATTATAAAACTTCAATGTTTTATCCAAGTATGAGACGTTACAATACTAATTGGATCCAAACATCAAATGTTGAGCTCTTACATATTCAAATCAATTCTCATGACGTCCTCCACCACAATTGATAATATAAAATGAGCAATCAAAGATGTTGAGAAATAGAAAGTTATAATCCCATTTTGAATGGGTTCAAGTCATGTAAATCCACTATAATTTGATTATGAAAGGGCTTCACATCTAATGTGTGATTCAAATCATTGTTGCAATATCATTGATATGGGGGAAAGACATTGGGATTCTAAAGTCTTATTACAGCATATGTTTATTTATACTACCAATATATTGACACCTAGATAAATTACATCAAGGTTAAGAACATACAAAAAAACCATCCTCATACCCATGGAATAAAGGGCAAGGCCTTTCAAAACTTGCAAGTGGTGAAATATTTCAATGTGAGTTGGGTGGTGATGATTAGGGGTACTTACAAGGTATTTCAAGAAATATTGTACAATAAAGGGACCATATCATACACATTCCTTGACTTCAGGGTGGTTGCTATATTCACATAACCTGCACTCATTACAAAGGGTTTATAGCTTGTAGAGTGGTGGCATTTTATATTGACTATTTTCTATTTGATTATAGAAGCACTCTAAGTCCAATGTGTGAATCAAAACAACAATACAATGTCATTAATGTGGGGGAAATACATTAGGTTTTTGAGTCTATCTTATTGCTTTCATTATTTTTGAAGTGAGTACAAAACATTTTGTAAAGTGCATGCCACATGGGTACATAAGGAGGCATCATTGGTGATACAATGCGAATGTTGTAGTGGAGGAGTCACTATCGAGAGAAAAGGTGGTCGATCAGTGATCAGTCCTAGGGGATAGGTAGGGTTTGTAGGTTTAATTCTCATGCATTATGGGGTGCCCACATCTTATGATTAAAAGGGAAATATACTTCAGTAATGAAAATAAAACACTTTAAAAAAATCCAAAAAATTAAATACATGTGGTTTTGTACAGTGGTTTCCTTAGTAGTTTTCATCATAGTTTTTAGAGAGGAAATATTTGTTTCACTGATAGTGGATGATATATGTTGTTCTAGCATAGTTACTTCCTCAGGGGTCATTTGTATTAGTAATAAAAAACATTATAACAATGTCATATTGTATATCACAATACATCGACTTTCAATCTGAACATAATGGGTTCCCAAGAGTCAAGTAAGAAGGAGACATAAATAATTAGAGAAAAATTATGTCACTATAAAATAGGAATGACACTTGTGTTGTTGTTGGTCGTGGGTAGCAATGTGCTCACACTCTATGTCTTCAATGCCCCATTTTTAATTCCTCTCAGATACTACACTACCTTATGTTGCCTCATGATCTTCCAAACATCTGAGCTCATGTGGAAACTAAGCCTCACCAACCACAACCTCCTTGTAGCCCAATCCTTGAGCTGAATGATGTCAAAGCCTGACTCCAAATCTCCACTCAAGTTACCCAAAATCTCATTGACCACATGAATTTACATGCTAACCTATTCACCTCTAAAAATACAATTACTATATAGGTAGTGGGGGATCTGCCTAAGAATTGGAGGAGATGATTATGAGACATAAGCTCTCATTGGGTCAAAATCGCGTGTTCAACACCAACACCATTTACACCCCAATGGGATATCCCTATATGATGATGAAAGAGGATGTTGCCAAATACATGGAGTACCTGTATCAGCTAACATTTAGGCATTCTTGGTAAGTTGAATTTATAGAATGATATAGATGCAAGGGACTTTATGGGTTTAGGGGTGTTACAGGAGGAAATAAATACACCTTAGTGGGTTGATTTTGCTTTAGAAAGGCCTTCTAATTGTCAATAATGGAAAAAACCTATTTCATATCATTATTATTTCTCAAATTATGAAGCAATCATGACGAATTTGATATAAAAAAATTGATTTCAAATGCATTACAAAGTTTAACTAATGAAAAAGGAACCATTGAATTATGAATAAATTCAATGTTTGCAAGCACAACCATGTTTCAGTTGACTTTTGGGAAATCTTGGTAAGTTAAATTTATAAAACATTTTTTTAAAGTAATAGATTTCATTTAATCATGAAATGGATCCAGAAATTTTTAAGTTTTTTGGGGTGTTGCAGGAGGAAATAGATGCACCTCGGCAGGTTAATTTTGCTTTGGAGGGGACTTCTAATTTCTGAGAATGGTGAAAACCCATTTCAGATCATTATTATTTGATCTTGTGACTTGGGAGACTTTACAAGGTTTGTGTAGATGCAGGATAATGGGGAACATAGGGGGGGTATAAAGCAACACCTTTTTTCTTAAAATAATAATAATTGAACTTGGAAAGAATGTGTACATATATATATACATATATATATACATATATATATATATATATATATATATATATATATATATATTTTAAAACTACGCTTTTCCCTCTACAAACCCATATATTTTTTTTTAAATAATAAAACATGCCTAATCAGATGTGTCAACAAAGATGAAAAAGACTCTTAAATTTCTTAGAAACCAAGTTGGATGCTCCATGGTTAGTTTCAAGCTAGGTTCAAACCTCACCAAGCCTGTACCCAAGGCAAATTTTGAGGGAAAACATGAAATTAAAAGATTGAAATGTTTAAAGGGCATATGCCCTTTTTTATTAGATTGGTTAAAATCAGGTTAAGGGGGACCATTCCTGTACAAAATATCAGAAGATAGGTATGACTAATCAGAAATATAGAGAGGGACAAAAAATAAACCCAACAGTGAAACACCCTTCTGCCAAAAAGAGACTAAACTTCAGCCAAAATCCTATTAAAACAAAAAAAGGTAGAGATGAAATCAGCTAGTTAGATTCAAAATAAATGACTAATTTTTTGGCCACTGAACTTTCCACTTTGATGCTCATTTTTCATCTGGTGTGGTTTCCCACGTATTGTTCTTTATTGGCACCCTTCCTCTTGTATTTCAGGCTAGTCTCAAGCTCTTTGTTATCTTCTACCCCTTCACTCTGATTGGTATCGTTACCCTATGGGATGAGCTCCTCAGTTTCTATAAGATCTTTGCCAACCTACATGTCTATTAGCCCAAGACCCAACACTCCTTTAAGATCATCAAATTACTCCATAATCTCATTGTAGAGGAGCTTCTACATTGCAATCTGAGTGAATAGCTTGTCCATTGAATGCTCAATAACCTCCTTATTCCTGGGATTTGGAATCCTCCAGCCCCTGTTGGAGATTAGGGATACGTAAATGGGGATGCCCCTATTGATACCTCTCAACTTGGAATCCCCCTAGGAGGACTTGCCTCTGGCTCCCTCAAACTATTCCTTACCATCTTTTTTGGTGTTGGACTCAGTAAAAAAGTCCTCTTCTTTATCCAAATCCTCCTACACTGGGAATATTGATCACCTTTGAGACATTTTTGGACCACAACGGTTCCCCTTTCTTGACCAAAATAAGAATCAGGGCTTGATGTATGATGTTCACTTATGGTTTACCCTTGAAGTTCATCACCATAGCTTCCAATGATTTTAATAGAAAAAATAGGAGTCTGATAGTGTGCCCTTTGAAATGATTGAGCAATAGAAAGTGATAGGAGAATATCACCATATGTTTACCCTCCAATGTGAGATATCACATTATTTATAGGCAGACATTAGGCCACTTCCTCAATAGCTCTATCCTCATGCACCCTTTTTGGGACATTGTCTTGGGTTTTTTATTTTCCTTGCTAAAGAATATATTAATGAACTCCTCCTTCCACTTTTTATCTTAAAATGCTTTGACACCATAATAGTCCATATTTTTTATGTCTGTAATAATCTCTTCTATTATCAATATTCTTAGCCCATGCATATGAACCTCCCTATCTTTTCATCCCTAGGTGAAGTCCTTGGATAGCCCCATATCATAGTTGACCAGTCGCTCTATGAAGGTTGCCAATCTACCTTTGACCATTTTATGCCAAATGTACTCATCCACTTTGACATCCTCATAGGATATGGGCTCAAATTGATCATGATCATCACCCATAGTTTGTTTTTACAAGCTTCTTCCATAGGCATCCCAATTCAAACCCTTAGGAATGTGATGCATGTTGGAATCAAGTCCAAATAATTTATTATTGTGGGAAGTTGAGTGGGTTGAGTGTGCTAAATCTTAAGAGAGGACTGGATAATGATCTCCTTGCACATTTTTTCATCTATTCCCTTATATTTTATTTGATTCATCATTATAAAGGTTAACATTACATTGTGTAGGCTATCCTCTATCTAATTCAATTAAGGGAGTGACATCAGTAGGGAAGTTATTACTATGCCAGCTATGAAAGGAGATAGAATGAACCTCGATGTTAGCCATCTTATCGTCACTTTTGTTCCCTTCTCTATACTTGTGCACCAGTGACACTCCTTTCAAGCAAGACGTTAAATCTTTAGCATCCTTTATAATCCTAACAATTTTCCACGATGAATGAGTCAGAGCTTTTAGATAATTTATGATGTTTATAGAATCACCCTCGATTTGAAGAAACTCCATGCCCAAATTGATAGTGAGGTTGATACCCCAAAGGGTTGCTTGGGCTTCTACAACATGGTTCATTTGGGTCCCCTTGGACTGCTTGGGTTGTGTATGCCTTTTTAAATACATGTAATTTTTTATTCTTTATGCAGCTTTTGTTGGTTATTTTTGCATTTAAAGACATATTTTTTGTTGTATTATGATTTTTGTGTGTAGTCTGAGTTGTTATTTTTTTGTTTGTATGTGCATGGATATATTTAGTAAAATAAAAGTAATAAGAATAAGTTTACATTTTATATTCTTATATTTAAAGTATAAGAATATAAAATGTAATATAAATTAAATGTAAACTTATACTTATTACATTTGTTTTACTAAATATATCAAATTAGAGCCACTTTGCATCTTATGAAATCAATTCTAGATTTAGGAGTTACCATTTAGAAGTTAATTTTTCAAAATCTAATCTAGTAAATACTTAGTTTTTAGAATTTCAAGATTAGAAGATAAAATGAGAAATGAGGTTTCAAATCATATTACCTATGTAATAGATCTATACCATTAATTATGCCCCCTATTTTACCTAATTGAATATACCCTACCTACTTTACCTACTTGAGAATGCCCTACCCGATTGAATACTAAAGTTTGAAGGTGGATTCCTAAATAATTTATGGCTTTTTCAATAAATGGGTATATCAATATGCATAAATGACTGCCCTATAACTTGTAACATACCTATAATCATGATACAATCACTCATACATGGCATCTACCATATACCTATTACAACATGTATGTATGCAGTCTCTCATACATGACATCTACCTATAGTCATTATATGATAACTTATACCAAACATGAATGTAGTTAGTCACCCTAAGAGACTCCATTTAGAAAAGAATGAATCAAAACACCATTCAAAATTCATTTTAAAATGATACCATTCACTGTGAAATAAATGTCAAACAGATGGGCAATCCATGCATTCTTCAATTCCAATTTCAAGCATTATTCCAAAGTCATATTCTAACTCTCCAAATCACATAAGACACTCCCTCATTGACCATCATATTTACTTATCATCCCTATTCACTCCCTCATTGGTTCTTATTGTCCCTTATTATACCTAATCACTCCCTCATTAATGAACCAAATATACCATGGGCACCATAAGTAAAAACACATTGACATGAAGGGAGAAAAGGCAACCAAGGTGAGAGATAGAGAGAGAGCTTGGGACACCATCAATGGAGGATGACTCTTTGCCTCCCCACTGTATAGCTCCAAACACCTCTCATTTTCAAAGTTTCATTTGTAATAAATAAACCTTGTATATTATAAACATTTAATTTTTTAATACATCGTGGCATTTATACCTCAATTTTTTTCAATGATATCAGGAAAATAGGAGAAAATTAGAACTATCCAATCACATCTCAACACATAGATTTTGTGCTTTCTCCAAATCATTCACAACTATTGATGGCAAGTGATGGCTAGCCATGGGATCAATGCCCTTCTATGTTTTCACACACTTCCCTCTTTTTATCTTTCACATTCCTATTGAATGGCATTAGTCTGATATTTTCTCCTTCCTATACCTTTTTAGAGAGGGGATAGCTATGGGTGATTCGGATAGTCAAGTTGGTGAATAGTTGAGTCAGATCTTACTCATAATAGTAGTATCGATAGATAAGATCATGAGAATGGTGATGAGATGGGTACTTGAATCTATGTTCAAATGTTAGATCTAAGCAAAAGATGTGAGTTACTTTTACATGTTGCTTCTCTTTGATCATATCAAGCCTAGGCTAGAGATTTAGATGTACATGCAGTCTTCATTAATGGTTACAAAGTTAGATGTACACTCTAAACAAAGTCTTGGAATTGGAAACACATGCAAAGAGATATATAGAGCTAACTAAAAATGAAAGACTAGATAAATATGGCATATCAAATGTTAACAACATATAAGAGTGTAAATTAGGAACATGCTAGAATTATTAGAAACATCTAGTAATCTAAATGGTTTGTGTGAAGGTTAGATCCAAAAAAGTACATAGAAACTAAGCCCACCTTTGAGTACAAGGCTAAGGATTTTAAAATCTTGATCTATTCAGTCAAGGAGAAGGTTATGATGGTATGTAAATATTCTAAGCTTGGTTTGTGGACTTAAAAACCAACATCAGATCCCATATGAAGGAACATGAAGCCTAGAATAAATGTTTAGCATTGTGTTTGCCTAATAAAAAGACAAAATTATGCATCAACATCTGCTTAATGAAGCTAAAGTATTTCAATGTAAATACTGATACACAAATGCATATAATCAAAAAAAATTGTTTGATATTTTAAAAATTCAAACTGTGGAGGTAGAAAAGGCAATTTGTGAAGTAAATAAGAAGCCTATGAAATATTTTAATCAAATGACTTAGATATAGTCTTGGTAAAAAAATTAATAAGAGTGTAGTCAAAATAAAGGATGTGTTTGTTATGTGTACACCACTATAGGAGAAGTCTGAGGAGGAGTTGCAATCACAAATTTTGGAAGTTTTGTTTATGCATGAATATTAAACAAATGGGGAGTAATAATAATGGATTCTTATCTAAGAACTTACAATATATTTAGTTTTGTGTAAACTAAATTAAAAAAAATAGCACACATACACACATATGTATGTGTATATGTATGTATATATGTATATGTATTTGTATATGTATATGTATATGTATGTGTATGTGTATATGTATACATATGTGTATATGTATATGTATATGTATGTATGTGTATGTGTATGTGTATGTGTATGTGTATGTGTATGTATATACATACATTGAATGTCATATGCATAAAATATTTCGTCACATGAACCCTACATGCCTCATATGCATATAATTGCATTCCATAAGGTGGGGACTACTCATCTCTATATGAGTCTCTTTCCTTATTCCTAACTCTACCTCTATCTTTTATACTCTCATCTACATAAGTTACTTATCTACGACTATCATGTCACTTATCCCTCTCACTAAGTGCCATTTTTATGTTATTTCATTCCTCATTATAGGTAAATAAGACAAATATTTTCAATAGTGCTAGTAGGGTTGCAGTCCATGCATGTTCTCTCTAAGTGTGTATGAATGTATAAGAAAATATTTTTTGTAACAATATTATCAAAGTTGAGTTATACATTCCTTTCCATCATAAAAACTTGGTTAGGATGTTAGGGGAAAGTTATCTCTTATAGGGTATGTCAAATTATAGATAACTTCTTTACTATTAGTTTGACATTGTTTAGCAAAATGTTGACATTATCCATATTAGTATATGTGAGCCCTTTACAATATAGGGCTACTTTAACATACTGATTTGTCTTGAGTTTTGTCTAACACATTGTAACATTTGCAATATGTATTTGTTATAAGAGTAATTTGAGTTTAACCACTAAATATCATGACATTTTGCATTGAATTATCAATGTGTTTTGTGTTTTCTCTTTCCCTATTATGTGGTTATCTATCTATATATATATATGGTCATGTCCAAAAATGGATCCATGCCCCAAAAAATCACTAGATTGGTGTACTTAAATCTGGTATCTATACTTATATTGGTACCAAGGATGGCTACGTAGTTATTTTGTAATGAAAATAAATACTTCACTAAATATAAATTTAATTAATTGTGTGGAAGGTGTTTTCTCTTTTGTTTAAGTTCTATCTCTATGCTTTAATATAAAAAATTTGAATCCTAATACTCCTTACATAAAAAATTGGAATTCTTAAAAGTGAATAGACTATAGATGTAAATTTGGCACATTAGAATTGATACAAGTTTGAATAAATATGTAAGTTAATGTGTGACCATGAAAATTACTATTTTGTTAATCTTATGTCATTGTTTGACTCAAGTTATTTCTATATTCACTTTCGATGATTACTAGCAACATGCACTTATAGGTCCACATGAGAAGCCAATAGGCTTATGTAAAGATATATTAAAATGAACAATTCATTCTCATTCAACTCCACTTGTAAATACAAGGAAAACTATTTTATAGAAGGTAACAATTTTCCTTAATCAATATGGATGGCTCATATAGATTTAAGTTCCCACAATTTAATGTTAAGTACATTTTAATGATTGTAGAGGCTGCATGGGACATGAGTAGGATCAAGTTTTTGATGGTTACTTTCATTTCCAGGTATGTGTAGTTTTTTGCATCAGTTTGAAAGATAAATTTCAAGTTTTAGCTAATTTTATTCGTTTCATTCTTTTATTTTATGTTATATCTTTTTTTGAATGTTACATTTAATTTGCTAGATAAATTTTTTTTAAGAGACAATAGAGTAGCTAATCAATTTACATATATGTGGCAATTTTGCCAAATATTAGCCAATGAAATTTTGTCTAAATTTTAGGATTTTCTAGGATTTTATACAAATTTTTGAGGGTCCATTCTTAAAATTATCCCTAGTCACCAAACTAGGTAAATCCTTGAAACAAAACAAAAAATAACTAGGCTGAGCCTAAAAAGGATCTATTACATCAAAAAATAAACCACTAAAAGACTAAGCAACCATGGAAAAAGACCTGTAGAAATGGGGTCTATATTATGGGGATCACCCCAACTAGGGCCCAACAGGGCATCCACACTAGAAACATGATCCCAACTAGAACTGATAGTGGTATGATCACCTTCCTCATAGAAATATTCATCTTGATCAGAGAGGTGGGGATAAATCACCAGTGTAAGCCTTGGAAACTTGTTATCAGGTGGTGATTACCAACTATCTTGTGAGCTCCCTGGTGGATAACTCACTATATGTTTCCCTTCATGAGGCGAAGAGCCCCTACTTTGAGTATGTGGAGGCATTGGAGGTGGAGAGCCCCACCATCTGTGTGTAGCTAGGGGAGGAGAATGGCAGTGCTAATGAGATCCCAGGGCCCAGCTACAAGAGCGATGAGAATAGATACGATGGTACCCTCCTCATGGAGTGCCACTACTACCTCTCAATGAAGCACTACTAGAAGGGGAAGGAGGAACTCGAGCCATATTACATAGGGATCACCCCAATGTTTAATCAAGGTCTGAAGATGCTCGATCTCAATAGCAAATTTATTTATTTAAACTTGAATATTTAAGAGAACATTAGATATAACCATAAACTTGTTATAAATAGAAAATTGATGATCAACAGTGGCATTAAAAAACAAAGTTGAATTTCTTTCTTTCCATATCCAAAACATAATTTTCAATTTGAAAGTATGCCAAACTTGGGTGTACTTTAGTGGCATCCTAAGATTATCATTTAGGAGAACATGATGTCAACTAAAAGGTTTTGGATGAAAAGGGTTGAAGAAATCATGAATCCAATTCCATGCATTTTGGACCTTATGCCAAAACCAAAATAAGTGCATTGGAGTCTCCAAATGCCCATAAAATAGGCATGATGAATGAACCACTCCTAATTACACCAGACATCTCCCAAGTGGTAATATTTGATCGAGAAAACACCAAACAAAGTGAGCTAACTTGGGTTCAATACAAGTAATCCAAATAATTTGGAAACATCTATCCAAAGCAGATAGGGAGAACTAAACATCCTATTTGACATCAAGATTTTGTCAACCTTCAAAAGATGAGGGGACAACCATTCATAACCCTTAACAATGCTGTAATTTTGGAAAGGGGTGTCAACATACCATTTATAGTCCTTCCACCAAGGAAGAGAAGAGGTCACTATTATTTTGTGTAGTATATCTATTGGAAGAGTAGCAATGATCTCTTTGTAAGATTCCACATCCATAGAGGACAATTTATATTCAGATTTTAGATCCACCCAATGGAACCAAACTCAACTCTACTTGAAAAATAAGTCTTGCACAATAAAAAATCCTCTTCTAAAAAACTTTACGTAATGATACCAAGGAACTTCTGCAAGAGGAACAACATGAAAATTGATAATAGGGGACCACCACAAGGAGTGTCGATTGATAGAAATACTATCTCTTAATCCATTACCATTCCATAATAACCAGCATTTAACTTTTTCCCAATCTTTCCAAATGTTTTTAACCATAAAGGACCCAACAATTTTCATAGGGGTAAAGAAAGTGACAATGTTAGCAAAACCTAACACAAAGAATAATAAACATGAGTAATCACATGCACCTTAGATCAAACTTGAAATTTATTAGCTAGGGATAGGGGCTTAATTATCCAATAAGAAAGTTTTTTCACAATTTGATCCACCACATATTGCCTTAAGATAGATGGGGAAGCCTTGAATGCAAATAAAATGCCAAAAAATTTAAAAATCTCATCATGTTAAGGCTATTTCCAATCATATTGACTCACCCAGGGAGGCAGAAGGAGGAAGGATTGTTTGTAGCATGTGTCTTTCGCCATTGAATAGAAGACCCAAAGGTAAGACAAAAAGTATCAAGGCATTGCATATCATTAGAACCATTAATCTCATCCTTGATAAGAGTAAGAAAGGAGTCATCCTCAAAATGACTATTGAAGAGTTGAGAGGGTTCCTCAATAGACAGAGAAATGCCTCGAATAAGACCCTAAGATTGAACATTGGCCAATAAATAGCAAAAGCCTTCAGTAGAAAGCATATATAAAGTAGGTGTTAATGGGCATCCTTATCGAATAGACTTGAAGATACTGAATTTTTTGGCATTGATGCCATTAATAGAAAGGAAACTCAAAGCATCTGTAAAAAGCATTTTAACTGATTACAGGAAAGTTGAGCCAAACCCTAAGGGTTTTAACATAGCCAAAATGAAGGGCCACTCAATATAGTCATAAGCTTTCTCAAATTCAATTTTTATGAAAATAGAATTTTAACTAGATCGTCAGGCCTCTTCCATACCCTCCTACATTAAAATTATATTATCAAATGTAAGAGATGGCAAAGACGGAGCACAATTACTTTAGCAATGATATTGTATGAGACATTGAGTAAAGTGATGGGCCATGAATTACCAATTAATTATATTATATATTTTTTTAATATCTATTAATATACACTCTTCTAATAACTCCAACCTCTGAAATAACTCAGACTACTCATGTAACAACTCCTACCCTCCCTATAGCTACTACCTACTCTAGTATATAATTCCACTACTTATGTCGGTGGTATTACTACCACTCTTCCTAGTGCCATCACTACCACTCCTCATGGCATTATTGGAGGCATTCCCACCAGTTTGGGACAAAGAAGTTCTTTCAAAATTACACGTAGTGGCTTATCAGCATCTGAAAAATATTTGGGTTCATCATTTACATAGGAAGGCATATTTTCCCAAATGTTATTTTGTACATTCAATGCTTTGTAAGAGTTTATGCATTTATAGAAATAATCTTCACTTATATAGTTCTAATAAATTTATTTTCAAAAATCATTACCCTATTTATTACTATCAAGAATGATAATCAAGTAAGAGGATCTGAGTAAACAAGTTGCTTTAGACTAGTATGTATATAGGCAAGTTCAAGAGATGACCATGCTCATCTTTAACAAGTTTAGCTTTAGTGATTAATGTAACAAGAACTTTTGTAAGAAAAAAATGAGGGAATATTTCCCATGGATTGAATTATGTGTGCATTAACTTTATTTCTCCCTAGTGGGTTATATATGTCCTTTGTTTGGCAAGTGATATGCAAAAATTACTGAATTCAATTTTCTAATGGGTAAAATTATTTTATGCATTCCATCTAGATTAATAATAATTAATCTTCCCTTATTATGTGTTGGGGTATGATTTTTGGGTTTCAGGTATGTGTGGCACAAGTCTATATAGTTAGTGTGTATATGGTATGTTTCAATCATTTGATAGAGATCTCAAAATGTTAAGGTGTTTAAAACAAGAAAAAAATAATAATCTGATACATAACCAAACTCCTTGGTTTTTATGAGACCGCATTTAAGGCTCCCATTTTTGCACACATTGGGAATATGTTAACAAAGGTTGTTTATATTGGTCTTAATCATTTCATTTCATGAGACCACATTTATTTTAGACATTTTTCAATATTGCAGTCCATGAAACAACATTTATTTTATGCATTTTTTCAGATTGTTCGACTGCCTTGTGCATGCTTCCTCATTTTAAATTCATGTCAGTGAGGAGATTTATAAATATAAAATTTTAAAAAATCTCATATATCTTGAAATCATGTCTTTAAAGTATAACTTTGCATTTGTTACACATTGCATTAAAAGTATAACTTTCCTAAAATATAACTAGCAGTTGCCTCAAAGGTTCAAGTTACACCAGAAGAAATGTATATTTAATTTTCATGGTTTTCTTTTTTAAGTGTTTTATTTATATTTTTGGATTATATATTCCCCTTTTAAGTGTACTATGTGGGCACCCCCTACTATAGGAAAATTAAACCTACCAACTCTCTCTGCCAACTGGGAATGATTACCAATCGACCACTTTTTCTCTCAACTGGTAACTCCTCTACCATGACATTCACATTGTATCACGAGTAATGCCCCCTTATGCATCTATGTGGCATGAACTTTACCAGATATTTAGTACTCACTCAAACCATAAAAAAAGAAACAAGATAAACTCCATAACCTTAGTGTATTTACCCAACATCGGCATCATTACATTGTTGCCATAATCAAATAGATAAACTCCATAACCTCAATGTAATTTCCCCACATCAACATCATTGTATTTTTGCATCAATGACCTTACAATCTTTCACCACTTGTAATTTTTGTATGGCCTTTCTATAATTTCTGTAGGTGTCAATATATTGGCAGCATAGACAAACACAAGTTACAATATAGACTTGAATGTTCATTATTCTATAAATATTATATAATATCTATTATAATATGTTTGTATATTATATAATATCTATTTTCATATTTTTGTATATAGTTTTAAATTTTTAAACATCAAAATTATGAAATAAAAGCTAATTGGTGAAGATACTTAATACAAAAAAAGGAATAGTAGAGTTTGTCAAGATGGAAGATCATGAAAGTGTAAATAAAAAGAAGGTGAACCATATATATTTGTACTGAGAATCATAATGGCCCCATAGAAATAGGTTAATGCCTAAATACCATGCCTTTAACATTTGTTTAGTTGCTCAGACAACCCATGTTGAGTTGTTTTGTTTGACACCAATCGCCACGATGCCTACTCCACAACTCTATTAATTAAAACCTTGTTTCATAATAGGGTGTAACTGAATTGGGTAGACATGTGGCAAAGTGTATTTGGTTTAAGAATGGAATATCCTAAGTATGAGACACTCAAATAAGCCTGACAAAATTCAAGTATAAACTACACTAATAGTACTTGTTTCTCTTTATTAGGTGAATGGAAGAAAGTTAAAATTTTTGCATTTTCTAGATAAATATATTTGAGATATAATAGCAATTAGTATCGCTTTCTCTATATATATAATTTTATATTAATATGTATATATCATATGATTAAAAATATTATGTAATATAATAATATTACTGACAAATTATATATTATAATATAGTATTACATTATATTATATTTATTATTACTTCCCATAAAAATTAAAAAATGAAATAAATTACGCATGTTAATAAGTTAGGCATATTGTATTAAAGATTTTTTACTATTGGAACACCTCAAATTATATTAAAAAATAAATATATAATATAGAAGGTTACATGGTAACATGGTCAGACATATCACAACCCATACTCTATGTCAAGAAAAAACACTGGCTCAAAACATCAACAAATTGTCAGATAGAGCATGATAAGAAAAATCATAACTATAAATAACCAAAGAGAAAATCAAGAACATGCCTCCACCCTAAGAGGTGGAGGCAGAGGGTCATCCTTAGGAAGTGTTGACCAAGCAAGTGATTCCACATTCGAGATCTCTAAAGCAACCCAGCCATCTAGGGGGTCATCATGTATTTTTATCAGCTAACCATCAGTGGGTTGAGCAGGAACAACAGTACTCATTAGAGACTAATGAGTAGAACCAAAATCAAATTTTCTAAAAGCACTCCAACCACCCCCAAGAGGAGGGCAAGGTAAAAAGTGGCCCCTATTTCAAGATCAACTTCTGCTTCGATGCCTTCTAGGAAGAGGTGGTGGGGGCTTAGAGGGTAGGCCATTTAGTGTAAATCTACTCATAGTGCACAAGGCACTCCCCCAATGGTTGAGGAGCTCCTATAGGTGGTAGAGGTCTAACACTATCTTCTACACTTGAGCCTAGATCTGCAAGTACACCAAGAAGATAATAACCAATTTCTCATTAATAGATAATGGCATATCATAATCTTCATGATTAAATATAGCATTATTTCTAGCTTTCTAAAGTTGAAAAAGGATGATAACACAAAAACACTACCATAGAAAAGCAATAAAAGCTTTTAGTTTGAATAATCCTTGAAAAGTGCCTGTCTCCAAGAAAATGGTTCAAGATGAAAAGTTTGGAATAAAGAATGGATCCAATGCCAAGCAAATTGAGCTTTGGGGAAAAATTAGAATATATTTTTGATAGATTCATGCTACTTGCAAGCTAGACAAAAGGGTTGGGGAATATAGAGGTGGAGTAACCTCTCATCGAGGGGGATCCCTTGATAAATTAAGCACCAAAGAAAGTGAGCTAATTTAGGCTCTAATCCTGGGTGCCACACATGTTCCAAATGGGAGATCTAGGTCCTGGGAGAGGACTAAAGGCCCCAACATCTATTGATATTGTTGAGATCCAGGGAGAAGGGACTCATCACTTGATACAAAATTCTTGGAGAGTAGGCTTTAAAATGTGTATCATACACCTCCAGTCTTTACACCATGCCTGAAGAGGTTGAAGGCCAAGATTTTGGAGCATAACATCAAGGAGTAATTCTTGAATTCAAAATATATAAGGTAAGTCAACATTATTTAATTAAAACTTGAATTTTAAATCTGGTCAAAGGATCCAGTCTCAAGAACTAACCAAATCATGAATAGTGCAAATTCCTTTATAGAATAATCATAATGCTTTAATATTAGGCATTTCAGCCATAGGAATAGAAGAACTAGTGAGAATAAAAGACCACCATAAACTATGATCATTGAAAGATAAACATGTATGAAATCCATCCCCTACCACTCAAGCAGCATTTGACTACTTAGAAAGCTTTCCAGATACTCTTGACTATGAAAGACCCTATAATTTCATTGGCACAGTAGTGATAAAAATAAATTCAAAGTCGATATTCTATCAATTGGTTTTGCCATAGGGAGAGCTAGAAGAAATACAGTGGTAAAGGAGGATTTTCCAAGCCTCATTTCCTTCAATGGCCCGAATAACCCATTTAGCACATAAGGCCATGCTTTGTTGATAAGTGTCAATTATGCCCATGCCACCTTTGTCATGAGGAAAACAACAACTATCCCAGGACACCCAATGAAAACCTCAATCTTTGTTAGAATTAGCCAAGAGGAAATCATGAAGAAGCTTGGCTAGACTATCATAAGAGGCTTTGGAAGGGAACTAGCAAAATGAATAGTACACATAAGTGGTTTACAAAATCTTAGTGTAGATCTAGAACTTTCCCACTAGAGAGAGGGGCTAAGTGATCTAGTAATCGATTTTCCTTGAAATCCTATTGAGAACATACTGCCAAAGCTCAAAAGGAAAACTGTCAAATGTAAAGGGTATGCCCAAGAACTTAAATTGTTCTCCCCAAGTAATCCACTACCAACTAAATTTTTTAAGCCACTCGAGTACCAGCATCATGATTTGATGAAAACATTGGGTTTTCCTCCATTGAAAGTTTGAGCCCAAAGCCAAACAAAAGGTGTCAAAACACTGCATGGATTCAGTGAAGGTGGCCTCTTGCTCTTCAAGTGTGAGAAAGGTGTCATATGCAAAATGACCATTAATAAGTTGAGAGGTGTGTTTGGGTAGAATAATGCCCCAAACAAGCCCTTGAGGTGCCTTAAAAGCCAAAAGGTACCCCAAAGCTTTGGTAGAAAGAACATCAAGTGTTGGAGCAAGGGGACATCCTTGACATATAGAGTGTTGGAGTTTAATTCCTGGGGTTTGATAGTCATTTATAGTGAGGTAGGTGGAAGCATCATAAATTAAGGTTTGCATAGCTCTAATAAAATAGGGGCCAAATCTAAGATCTTTGAGCATGCCAAGAATAAAGTGCCACTTAATCTTGTCATAAGTTTTTTTTGAAATCCAACTTTTAAAAAATAACACTCTACAGAGAGGAGTGGGCCCAAGCCATGACTTCCTAGACTTCAATAATATTCTCAAGGATATACCTCCCTCTAATAAAACATGATTTCTCTAGTCTAATAATGGCAAGTAAGATAAGCCATACGCAATTGGCAAGGGCTTTGGTGAGGATCTTATGATAAACATTTAGTAGGGTTATCAACATCCAACTGATGAGAAGCTCAATATCCCTGGCTTTAAGAATGAATTTGATATTGCCTTGGTTGATCATAAGGCCAAGAGACTAAGTCCCCAGGGCTTCTTTTTAGACTTGCAACAAGTCAAGGTTGTGAATTCCCGAGTGGATTTATAAATCTCATAGGGGAAGCCATCAAGGCTGGGGACCTTATCATTAATCATACAGTTCAAAGCCTCTATAATCTCTTGTAGGGTGAGTGGGGTATCACATAACCATTTATCTATAGGCTTGAGCTTACAAGGCACCACTTTGAGGCAATTCTAAATAGTGTAAGACCTCCTATTTGTAAAGAATTGTGCATGAAAAACCTGTTGGTAATGCTCCAAAAAATTCAAGGAGATATCAACCTGAGAGGTGTGATAGGATTGAGCCACTTATATAGATTTAATTTGCCCATGGGCCTACTTGGCTTTCAGAGCTTTGAAAAAATCCTTAGAGGCTTTATCACCAACTTTGAGCCAATGTAAACGAGTTTCAAGTTGGGCAGCCCTGGCTACATGATTATCCACCATCTTAAGGTGGTGTTTGAGGGAGTCAACAATCCTTTAAATCTAGATATTGAAAGGATCTATCTCAAGAGAGGCCAAGATCCATTTGAATTCTTGGATGGTAGCCTCCTTTGATCACTTAAAAATCTAGGCAACATGTTTGTCATGGTGTTAGAGGAAGGAGGTGGTGCGAAGAATGGATTCATTCCACCACTCAATCCAATTGGTAGTGTATGGAGGTCATTGGGCTAGGTCCCAAATATGATGGATGAGTCAGATGGTGCCAACATGACTCAGCATAGACATGTTGAGAAATATTTGATTACATGGCACCTTGTATTGCCCAGGGGTTCATTCTAATTTATAGGAAATGGGAGACTGCCCTGACAAGACAATGTCCTAGTGGACATTGACAAGCTAGCCATCAATGCAGTCAAAAACAAATATATTTTACTCTAATATCATAAATCATTCTAACCATTTGAGCACATGGTGATCCCCAGTTTAATAGTTAGACCATGTAAACCAAGATGTAGTAGTTACCATTAAATATTTTTTAACTATGTTTGATCTCAATTATTTTATGCATTAAGTGTATCCAATAATTTGTTTTAAAAATTGTATTATATTACATATTAAATATTATAAATTAAATAACGTAAAAAATAATGTTTTATATTTATATATTAACATGGAATAATAACATAAGTTAATTTTATATAAACTAATCATTTCAATATAGATTATATCAATCGTTAAAGAGATAGAGACAACACAGATGAACATGCAAACCAAGGGTGGAGGTAAACCAAATGACTAGTGGCAATCATCATTCTTTCTTTTGGGAATATTACATCATTTTTATTTCATTGGACTTTTTTTGGGCCATTTGCTCATTTCTTACAATTAAGTCCTACTTATTTGATGATCTGAATATAAAAGAAAGGATGGAAAATTATGGAAGCTTGATATAAGCGATGGAAGTAAAATAGAGGATTTTAAATGAAGAATGTATGGCTGACATATTTATCATATACTTTAACAACCTCTCAATGCAAATCATGGTATTCATTAACATAATTACTCCTTTGTAGTTGTATCATCGTTGTTGTGTATCCAATGTCTTGATGTAGTAGTCAATTCTATATGTTTTTGGGTGGATATAATTTGTTTTCTCTTTTGTTATAGTCAACAATTGTTGTTATGGCTAGTTTTGTGTACCTAATCAACACAAATGAGAAGGTCAAAAATTCATTTAGTAATCAATCTGACTGACTTTTGTCTAAACATATTATACCATTTGACTATTGTTTTGGTTTGTCCCATATTTCATTCACATTTAAAAATTAGTATGTTTAATTATTTATTGCATGGATATTCTTGCAGCTCATAAACTCAGGGTACACACAAGATTTTTGAAAATTGAACTTAGCATGCACACAGTTTTTTATACCCAATTCTATTGCTCATGCAAGGGTTTTTATTTTCTTTATAATCCTTGGTATTGGAGACTTGATATTGAATTGATTGTCAATCAACAATAATGATCCATGCATGGAAGGATGTCATAACTGTTGTTATGGATGGGTCATTTTGGTCTATTTTCTAGCATCTATGGAAGCATGGAGTGCACTCTTGGAATTTTTTGTGAATATTTTTTGAATCCTTGGCATTGACTATGGGTTGTTAGTAGCAATAATAGAAATTTAGAGGATATGTAAAACACACTACCATATATTGACAAAGAGGGAACTCACAAATTTTATTTGATAAACTTCTCAAAAAAGATCTACAATTCAAATAATTACCTGCATTCCCATTCATTATTTACAATTCTTATTGGTACTTACTTATGCATATCTTTCTATTTTGATGTTTAGTGATATGTTGTTAAAGACTTGCATGGACACTACATGTTTCCTAAACTAGGTCCAAAGCATGAAAAACATCTGAAATCATTGATGCTCCTTTAGCTTCATTTGAAAATCCATATGACAAATGTGTTGCTCTGAATATGTTTTCCTTCCATGCCATTTCTTGTAATTATTATAGACAATAGATATTCAATTATCCATCAACATTGTAGGTGTGTCCATTTGTATAAAAATTTGATTGAAAGTATATTATTCTATTGGATACAATCTTGTAATTACTATAAACAACAGATATTCAACCATCCATCGATATTGTAGGTGTGTCCATTTATATAAAAAATTGATTGAAAGTATATCTATTATATTGGATACAATCTTGTAATTAATATAAACAACAGATATTCAAATATCCATCAACATTCTAGGTGTGTCCATTTGTATAAAAAACTTATTGAAAGCATATATATTGTATTGGATATAATCTTTCTAAGACCATTAAATTTTAGTTATTCCTCTTTGTATAAAATACTTTGATGTTATATTATGAATGATAATATTGTACTCTATTTGAATACAATTTCAAATGAAATATGATGGGACTTCTAACTTAAATGGTTTAACAACATTATTGATGGCTAAATATATTTTCTGTAACATAGTCTAAAAATTAATATGTACTGAAGTAACTTGTGCGAGTTAGTGCATGAAATTTAGGCGCTAAAGGGGGGTCTTAAGTGGACATATTTTTCATGAAAAACAAGAAACCTCAACTTGTATGGATTATTTGAAGATGTCATAAGAACATGAAATCTAACATTTTGAGTCTAGTTTCTAAACTACTAATTATTTTTTGAAATGGTCAAATATAAGTAGGTCAAACATCAAAAATTTGAAAATGTGGTACTATTTTTTAGAAAAATTAGAGTACTAATTTTTTTAGCGTTGTTTATTTTTTTTAAACCCTTTGGTGGAAAGTTAGATAAGATCATCTAGTTTTCAACCTATATTCTTTTTAAATTAATTAATAAATAATTATTATTATTTTTATTTCACAAGTTAATAAACCCTGAAATATATCAATAATGTATAGCCAACCATGTACCCCCTAACTACCTCAAAAAATACCAAAAAAAAAGATTTTTTCTGAATCTATATATAATTATGTCTAGTTTGCAATCATATAAAAAAAAATAGTTTGAATCAACAAATGAAAAGTTACATAAACAAAGATGAACATGTATAATTGCGATATGTAGTGCTAAAAAAAGACATACTTAGAAATAAATATAGATAACTATCTCAAAGCAATAAAAATATAACAAAATTATATATTTAGAAAAAGGAGAGTGTAGTTGATGTTGTAGTAATATTTTCAATTAAAAAACTGATCAAATTCATAGTGTTTAGCATGGTTAGAGTTGTATTTTGTTATTTTTAGTCAAAAATATGCATTCAATTATGTATTTACATGTCCATGCCTTAGGCTCAAGTGTCCATGCCTTAGGCTCAAGAATCCAAGCCATTCTTGAGCCTTCAGGCATGTGTTTGAAATTTGAAATATAAAAATCACATGCATGGTACTACAACATACATGGAAAAACTACATATGTAGAATTACCACGTAGTGAAATAATGTGCATTTCACATGCATGGTAAATAAAACAATGTGAACCTACTTTTCTTAGTCTAAATGTTGTTTTATAAGGGCTAAAATGATTGGTTAAGAGTTTTAAGAGTTAACAATTTATGGTTTAAGGTTTAGAGCTTAGGGTTTAGGGATTACAACATAGGGTTTATGTTTTAGGGTATATAAGATCTAATCGCAAAGGCAATTGGGGATAAATTGATTTCCTTGAATCTATTTGTGACTACAAAATGGTTTTTGGCTCAATTAGCCCCTACATCATCATATATTGAGCCATTTAGTCAATTGGGCTAGTGAGTAATGTGATTTGGGCCAAATTGAGCCCTATGAACCTAATTCTTACTCTAAAAGATGTAATTGGGGCTAAATTGAGTAGTTTAGGGTTTAGGGTTTACAATTTAGGGTTTAAGGTATGAGGTGTAGGATTTAGGGTTTAGAGTCTAATTGCAAAGGAAGTTGAGGACAATTTGAGTTATTTGAACTTATTTATGACTACAAAATGTGATTTTGGGCATAATTAGCCCCAACGTCATCACAAATTGGGCCAATCAATCAAGTGAGCCAATAAGTAATGTGAGTTGGGTAGAATTGAGCCCTAAGTGTATATAACTATTACTCTAAAGGATGTTAAGTTGGGTTAAATTGATTAGTTTAAGATTTAGGGTTTACGATCTAGGGTTTAGTGTTTAGCATAATTTAGGGCTTAGGGCTTAGGGTGTATAGCCCTGGTTTAGGTTTTAGGGTATAAGGTCTAATCACAAAGGTAATTGAGGCTAAATTGAACTCCTTTAACCTATTTATGACTATATAATGTCATTTTGGGCTCAATTCACCCCCACGTCACCACAAATTGAGATAATTAGTCAATTGAGGCAATGAGTGATGTAATTTGGGCCAAATTAAGCCTTGTGAACTTAAATCTTACTCTAAAGGATGTTAATTGAGGTCAAATCAATTAGTTTAGGGTTTAGGGTCTGATTGTAAAAGTAACTGAGGATAACTTGAGCTACCTAAACCTATTTGTGACCATAAATTATGTTTTGAGGTTTGATTAACCACCATGTCATCACACTTTGAGATAATTAATCAAGTAGGGTAGTTAATGGTGTTATTTAGACCAAATTGAGCCATGGGAACCTAATTCTTAATCTAAATTCAATGGTAATTAGGGCTCAAATGATTGGTTAATGGTTTTAAGAGTTTATGATTTAGGGTTTAGGGTTTTTATATGGCTTAGGGTTTATGGATTAGGTTTTAAAGGTTAGGGTTTAGGGTTTAAGGTCTATGGCCTACCTAGTTTTAGGATTGGGTTTATATTTTAGGATTTAGGGTTTAGGGTTTAGGGCTTAGTGTTTAAGGTTTAGGGTTTAGGGTACAATCGCAAAGTAAATGAGGATAGTTTGAGTGTTTTAAACTTATTTATGAGTACAAAATATGTTTTTAGGTTTGATTAGCTCCATGTCATCATGAATTGAGTGAATTAGTCAATTAGGGCAATTAGTGGTGCGATTTGGGCCAAATGTATTTTTGTGAACTTAATTCTTAGTTTAAATGATGGCAATCGAGGCTCAAACTATTAGTTTAATGTTTTAAGAGTTTATGATTTATGGTTTAGGGCTTAGGGTTTATATTTTAGGGTTTAGGGTCCAATTGTAAAGGTAATTGAGAATAATCTAATTTTCTTGAACCTATTTATGATCACAAATTATGTTTTTGGGTTCCATTAGCCCCATGTCATCATAGATCAAGTGAATTGATTAATTGGGGTAGTTAGTAGTGCAATTTAGGCTAAATTTATATCTATGAACCTAATTCTTAGTCTAAATGATGGTAATTAGGGCTCAAATGATTAGTTTAGGGTTTCTAAGGCTTCAAGTTTAGGGATTAGAGATTAAGGAACTTAGTGTATCTAGGGTATAAGGTTTAGGGCTTAGGGTTTATAATCTACGGTATAGGGTTTAAGGATCAGGGTTTAGAATTTAGGATATAGGGTTTAGGGTTTAGGGCTTAGGGTTTAAGGTTTACAATATAGGGTGTAGGGTTTAGGGTCCAACCACAAAGGCAATTAAGGATAATTTGAGTTACTTGAACTATTTATGAGCATAATTTATGTTTTTAGGTTCCATTATCCCCCATGTCATCACAAATTGAGTGAATTAGTCAATTGAGGTAGTTAGTGGTGTGATTTGGGCCAAATTTATCCATATGAACCTATTTTTAGTCTAACTAAAGGTGATTGGGGTTGAAATGATTAGTTTAGGGTTTTACTTGAGTTTATAATTTATGGTTTAGGGTTTTTAGGGCTTTAGGTTTAGGGATTAGGGATTAAATAGCTTAGTGTATCTAAGGCTTAGGGTTTAGGGTGTAAGGCTTAGGGTTTATAATTTAGGGTATAAGGTTTATGGTTTAGGGCTTAGGGTTTAAGGTTTATGATATAGGGTGTAGGGTTTAGGGTCTAACCATGAAGGCAATTGAGGATAATTTGAGTTGCTTGAACTGATTTATGAGAATAAATTATGTTTTTGGGTTCCATTAGCCCCATGTCATCACATATCAAGTGAATTAGTTAATTGGGGTAGTTAGTGTGGCAATTTAGGCCAAATTTATCTTGAACCTAATTCTTATTCTAAATGATGATAATTGGGGCTTAAATTATTGGTTTAGGGTTTTAAGAGTTAACAATTTATGGTTTGGGTTTATAGGGATTCAACTTTAGGGATTAGTGTTTAAGGTTTAGGGTACATGGTTTAAGGGTTAGGGTTTACAATTTAGGGTTTAGGGGTGTTTTTACATACACCTAATGTTGTGTATTTGGTTCTTATATTACTATAAAAACAAAAACACTTATACAATTGACATCATTTTTTATATCGAGGGTTTTATCCCTTGCATACTTTACTCTATTTCATTCTACACGTGTTGCCAATATATTTTATACTAATTTAATCATGTATCCCACCTTAAAAAATAGAAAACTTTGTGTACTCATGGTTTACTAAAGAGTACACAAAAAAACCCTCAAAAGTAGAAAACCTTCAGGCATGTGTTTTTATGTATGCAATACTACTATGTATGTAGAATTACCATGTATGTGCAATAATGTGCATTTCACATGCATGCAAAAGGAACCAATGTGAACCTACTTTTCTTAGTATAAATATTGTTTTATTGAGGCTAAAATGATTGGTTTAGAGTTTTAAGAGTTAATGATTTATGTTTTAGGGTTTAGGGATTACGACACATGGTTTATGTTTTAGGGTATTTAAGGTCCACTCACAAAGGTAATTGGAGCAAAATTGATCTCCTTGGACCTATTTTTTACTATAGAATATGGTTTTGGGCTCAATCATCCCTACGTCATCATAGATTGAGCCAATTAGTCAATTGGGACAATGAGTGATGTGATTTGGACCAAATTGGGCCTTATGAACCTAATTCTTATTTTAAAAGATGTTAATTGGGGCTAAAGTGATTGGTTTATGGTTTATAATTTAGGGTATAGGGTTTAAGGTTTAGGGTTCAGTCATTATAAATTGAGGACAATTTGAGTTTTTTTAACTTATTTGTGACTATAGAATGTGATTTTGGGCATAATTAGCCCAGCATCATCACAAATTGAGCCAATAAGTCAATTTAGCCAATAAGTAAAGGATGCACTCACATGGAAGATGACACGACTTTTAACCTCATGAAATCACATTTTCCTCTATTATTTTGCTTATAAATTTGATGCATTACTTTTCCACTATGAAATGCTAACTATTATAACCAAAATGAACTAGACAACAAATAAACAATGTGATAATCACTAAAATGTCCTAATTATGCTCTTCACAACATTTTTATGACATTACCAATACCGCTACATTTTTCCTCACTATGTTTTGTCCTCATTATGTTTTTATCATACTATTTTTTTTACCGCTATGTTTTTTTACCACTATGTTATCACATAGAGCCCCTATGATCACTTGTGAATTTGGGAAACATGTTTACCATGGTTGTAGAGGAAGGAGGTGGTATGAATAATGGTTTCATTAAACCACTCAATCTAGTTAGTAATGTATGGGGGTTATGGGGCTAGGTCCCATATGTGATGGATGAGTCAGATGGTGCCAATATAACTCAGCATATACGTGTTGAGAAATAATTGATTATGTGGCACTTTGTACTTCCCAAGGGTCCATTCTAATTTATAGGAAATGGGAAACTAGTTTGAAAAGACAATATCTAAGTGGGCATTGACAAGCTGGCCATCAATGCAATAAAAATCAAAAAGATTTTGCTTTGATAACATAAAGTGGTCTAACCATTTGAGCACATAGTGATCCCCAGTTTGGTAGTTGGACCACATAAACCAATATGTGGGAGTTACCATTAAATATTCTTTTAACTATGATCTATCTCAGTTATTTTATGCATTAAGTGTGTCCAATAATTTGCTTTAAAAATTATATTATATTAAATATTATAAATTAAATAATGTAAAAAATAATGTTTTATATTTATATATGAACATGGAAAAATAACATAATTTTATTTAACTACTCATTTCAATAAATTATAGTCAATCGTTAAAGAGATAGAGACAATGTGGATGAGCATGCAAACCAAGGGTGGAGGTAAACCAAATGACTAGTGGTAGTCATCATTCTTTCTTCTGGGAATATTACATCATTTTTATTTTGCATGTGGACTTGTTATTTCTTCTAGGAATATTTCATTTTGAATCCTTCCATATCATAGTGGAAATCTTTAAAGCAGGGTAGAGTTGAAGAAGGTGAAGAGGAAAGAACTACTTCCATTAAAGAATTACAAGAAGAAACATCTGGATGATCATCAGCAAGCTCCTTCACAAGAATATTGTACTCAATTATTTAGCTTAATTTCAAGTTTTGAATACCATTCTTGTACTAAAAGCATATGAAGTCATATGTATTTTTTTATGTAACAGATTTTGATGGTTTCCAAAAGCCCCACACACCAAAGCAGTGGTAACACATATGAGTAAAGTACAATCTAGAGAGTTGAAGAAATATTCTTATCCAATTTAAGGAACATTTATATTAAAAATACGTGAAAATTTAGTGGTATCATTGATTGCACATTATTTAGTTTGGCATATTTATTTTAAAATAGAGCATGTAGACATGAGAATAATTTTTACCGCTCAATAATATTTGTGTTTCATGTTGTACCCTCCCTTGTATCTTTTGAAATGATTGAAAGGTTTGATCTGATTTATTATAACCAAAGAACTATAGGTTTCATTTCGTTGGTCTCTTTTTGGGCCATTGTTCATTTTTTGTAATTAAGTCCTACCTATTTGATGTGCTGGATATAAAATAGAGGATGACAAATTATGGAAGCTTGAAATAAGTGGTGGAGGTAAAATAGTTTATTTTAAAAGAAGGATGTATGGATGGCATATTTATCATATACTTTAACAACTTCTCAATGCAAATCATGGCATTCATAAGCATAATTAATCCTTTGTATTTGTATCACAGTTGTTGTGTATCCAATGTCTTAATATAGTAATTAATTATGTATGTTTTTGGGTGAAGATAATTTTTTCTCTTTTTTATGGTCTATAATTGTTTTTATGGCTAGTATTGCGTACCTAATCGACACAAATGAGAATTTCAAAAATTAATTTTGTAATCGATCAGACTAACTGTTGTCCAAACATATTATAACATTCTACTATTGTTTAGGTTTGTCCTATATTTGGTTCACATTTCAAAATTAGTATGTTTAATTATCTACTGCCTTAATATTCTTGTAGCTCATAAACTCATGGTACACACAAGATTTTTGAAAATGGCACTTAGCATGCACACCGTTTGAATAACCCAATTCTATTACACATGCAAGGGTTTTTATTTAATTTGTAATCCTTAGAATTGGAGACTTGAAATTTCATTGCTTGTCAGTCAACAACAATACTCCATCCATGCTAAGATGCCATAATTGTTGTTATGGATGGGGCTTTTTGGACTATTTTCTAGCATCTATGGAAGAATGGAGTGCATTCTTGGAATTTTTTGTGATTATTTTTGCAATACTTGGTGTTGCCTATAGGTTGCTTGCAGAAATAATAGAAATTCAAAGGATATGGAAAAA
Organism: Torreya grandis; assembly: GCA_037957365.1. NCBI lineage: Eukaryota > Viridiplantae > Streptophyta > Pinopsida > Cupressales > Taxaceae > Torreya > Torreya grandis. The sequence continues at coordinate 1,456,122 of JARHVA010000102.1, forward strand.
ACACTATCATATATTGACAAAGAGAAACTCACAAAGGTTATTTTATAAACTTCTCGAAAAAGATCTACAATACAAATAATTACTTGCATTCCCATTCATTATTTACAATTCTTATTGGTCCTTATGAATTTCTTTCTATTTTGATGTTTAGGAATATATTGTTAAAGACTTTCATAGACACTAGATGTTTCCTAAGCTAGGGTCAGAGCACGAAGAACTTCTAAAAGCCTTGAATCTCCTTTAGTTCCATTTGAAAATCCATATGACATATGTTGTTCTGAATATGTTTTCCTTCCATGCCATTTTTTGTAATTACTATAAACAACATATATTCAACTATACATCGACATTTTAGGTGTGCCCATTTGTATAAAAAATTGATTGAAAGCATATCTATTATATTGTATACAATCCTTCTGAGATCATTAAATTTTAGTGATTCCTCTTTGTATAAAATACTCTGATGTTATAATTTGAATGAAAATATTGTACTTAGTTTGAATACAATTTCAAATGAAATATGATGGGACTTATAACTAAAATGGTTTAACAACATTATTGGTGGCTAAATATATTTTTTGTAACACATTATAAAAATCAATATACTAAAGTAACTTGTGCAGGTAAGTGCAAGGAATTTGGGGGCCAAAAGGGGGTCTTAAGTGGACATTATTTTCTTGAAAAACAAGAAACCTCAACTTATATGGATTATTTTAGAAACCTAAACTAAAATTTTAAGATGTCATAGGAACATGAATTGTAACATTTCGAGTCTAGTTTCTAAACTACTAATTATTTTTTGAAATGGTCAAGTATAAGTAGGTCAAACATCAGAAATTTGAAGAGGTAATACTATTTTTTAGAAAAATCAGAGTAGATCGATTTTCATGTGGCCTATCATTTTTTGAGCATCATTTTTTTTTTTTAACCCTTTGGTGAAAAGTTAGATAAGATCATCTAGTTTGTAACTTATATATTTTTTAAATTGATTAATGAATATTTAATATTTTATTAATTTCACAAGTCAATAGACCCTGAAATATGTTCAATAATGTATAGCTAACCATGCGCCCCCCCCTAACTACCTCAAAAAATATCAAAAATTAGATTTTTTTTAATCTATATGGAATTACATCTAGTTTGCAATGATATAAAAAAAATTGATTTGAATCAATGAATGAAAAAGATACATAAACAAATATGAACATGTATAATTATGGCATATAGTGCTAAAAAAAGACATACTTAGAAATAAATATAGATAACAATCTTAAAGCAATAAATATATATATATATATATATATATATATATATATATATATATATATATATATATATATATATATATAAATAAGAGTGTAGTTGATGTTGTAGTAATACTTTTAATAAAAAACTGATCAAATTCATAGTGTTTAGCATGGTTGAAGTTGTTTTTTGTTATTTTTAGTCAAAAATATGCATTTGATTGTGTGTTTACAAGTCCATGCCTCAGGGTTAGGAATCCAAGCCACTCTTGTGCCTTCAGGGATGTGTTTGAAATGTGAAATATAAAAATCACATATCTGGTACTTCTACGTACACAAAAAAAAATATGTATGTGGTACTACCGCATATGAAGAATTACCACATACATGAAATAAGGTGCATTTCACGTACATGGCAAATAAAACAATGTGAACCTACTTTTCTTAGTCTAAATGTTGTTTTATTGGGGATAAAATGATTGGTTTAGAGTTTTAACAGTTAATGATTTATGGTTTAGGTTCAGCACTTAGGGTTTAGGGATTATGGGATAAGGTTTATGTTTTAGGGTATATAAGGTCCAATCTCAAAGGTAATTCAGGATAAATTGATCTCCTTGAACCTATTTGTGACTATAGAATATGGTTTTTGTCTCAATTATCCCCTATGTCATCATAGATTGAGCCAATTAGTCAATTTGGCTAGTGAGTAATACGATTTAGGCCAAATTGAGCCTTATGAACCTAATTATTACTCTAAAAGATGTTAATTGGGTCTAAATCAATTGGTTTACGATTTAGGGTTTACAAATTAGGGTTTAAGGTTTAAGATATAAGGTATAGGGTTTAAGGCCCAATCATGAAGGAAATTGATGACAATTTGAGTTGTTTGAAATTATTTGTGACTATAGAATGTGATTTTAGTCATAATTAGCCCCAACATCATCACAAAATGAGCCAATGAGTCAATTAGGCCAATAAGTAATGTGATTTGTGTTGAATTGAGCTCTAGGTGAACATAACTATTACTCTAAAGGATGTTAAGTGGGGTTAAATTGATTGGTTTAAGGTTTAGGATTTATGATCTAGGGTTTTGTGTTTAGTGTAACATAAGGCTTAGGGCTTAGGGTATATAGCCCTGGTTTAGGTTTTAAGGTATAAGGTCTAATCACAAAGGTAATTAAGGCTAAATTGAGTTCCTTTAACCTATTTATGACTATAGAATGTCATTTTGGGCTCAATTCACCCCCATGTCAACATGGATTGAGCTAATTAGTCAATTGGGATAATGAGTGATGCGATTTGGGCCAAATTGAGACTTGTCAACTTAAATCTCACTCTAAAATATGTTAATTGAGGCTAAATCGATTGGTTTAGGGTTTAGGGTATTATCATGAATGAAATTAAGGATAATCTAAGTTGTTTGAACTTATTTATGACCATAGAATGTGTTTTTGAGTTTGATTATCCCCCATGTCATCACACATTGAGAGAATTAATCAATTGGGATAGTTAGTGGTGTGATTTGGACCAAATTAAGCCATGTGAACCTAATGATTAGTCTAAATTCAATGGTAATTGGGGTTTAAATGATTTATTAAGGGTTTTAAGAGTTTATGATTTAGGTTTTAGCATTTCTATATGGCTCAGGGTTTATGGATTAGGGTTTAAAGTTTAGGGTTTAGGGTCTATGGCTTGCCTAGTTTAGGGCTTAGGGTTTATAATTTAGGGTTTAAGGTTTAAGGTTTAGGGTTTAGGGTTTATGGTTTAAGTTTTAGGGTTTAGGGTCCAATCACAAAGGCAAATGAGGATAATTTGAGTTTCTTGAACCTATTTATGAGCACAAAATATGTTTTTAGTTTTGATTATCCCCATGTCATCACAGATTGAGTGAATTAGTCAATTGGGGTAGTTAGTGGTCGATTTAGGCCAAATGTATTCTTATGAACTTAATTCTTACTTTAAATTATGGTAATTGGGGCTCAAATTGTTGGTTTAGGGTTTTAGGAGTTTATGATTTATGATTTAGGGTTTAACATTTACAATTTAGTGTTTAGGGTTTAGGTTATAGCCATAAAGGTAACTAAGGCTAATTTGAGTTTTTTAACCTATTTATGAGGACAAATTGTGTTTTTTGGTTCCATTATCCCCCATGTCATCATAGATCAAGTGAATCAGTCAATTAGGGTAGTTAGTAGTGTGATTTGGGCCAAATTTATCCTAAGTGACCTAATTTTTAATCTAAATATGGTAATTAGGGCTCAAATCATTATTTTAGGGTTTATAAGGCTTTGAGTTTAGGGATTAGGGATTAAATAACTTAGAGTATCTAAGGTATAGGGTTTAGGGATTAGGGACTTATAATCTAAGGTATAGGGTTTAGGGTTTAGAATTTAGGGTATAGTGTTTACGGTTTATTGTTTAGGGCTTAGGGTTTAAGGTTTACAGTATAGGGTGTAGGATTTAGGGTCTAATCACAAAAGTAGTTGAGGATAATTTTAGTTGTTTAAACCTATTTATGAGCACAAATTGTGTTTTTGGGTTCCATTAGCCCCCATGTCATCACAAATCAAGTGAATTAGTTAATTGGGGTAATCATGTTGTGATTTGGGCCATTTTATCTTTATGAACCTAATTTTTAGTCTAAATGATGGTAATTGGGGATCAAAAGATTGGTTTAGGGTTTGACTTGAGTTTAGGATTTATGGTTTAGGGTTGATAGGGATTCATCTTTAGGGATTAGGGATTTAGGAACTTATTGTATCCAAGGCTTAGGGTTTAGGGTTTAGGGCTTAGGGCTCATGGTTTAAGGTTTATGCTATAGGGTGTAGGTTTTAGGGTCTAACTTTGAAGGCATTTGAGGATAATTTGAGTTGCTTGCACATATTTCTGAGAACAAATTATGTTTTTGGGTTCCACTAGCCCCCATGTCATATTGAGTAAATTAGTCAATTGGGGTAGTTAGTATTACAATTTAGGCCAAATTTATGCCTATGAACCTAATTCTTATTCTAAATGATGGTAATTAGGGCTCAAATGATTGATTTAGGGTTTTAAGATTTAATGATTTAGGGTTTAGGGTTTATAAGGATTTGAGTTTAGGGATTAGGGTTTAAGGTATAGGGTTTAGGGCTTAGGGTTTATAATTTAGGGTTTAAGGTTTAGGGGTGTTTATGCATATACCTAATGTTGTGTGCATGGTTTTTATATTACTATAAAAATAAAAATAAATGTATGATTGACATCATTTTTTTATATCAAGGGTTTTATCTCATGTATACTCTGCTCTATTTCATTCTACATGTGTTGCAGGTCTATTTTTTACCAAATTGATCATTGATCCCACCCTCAAAAATAGAAAACTTTATGTATTCATGGTTGAATAAATATTACACACAAAAAAACCCCTCAAAAGTAGAAAATCTTCATGCATGTCTTTGAAATATGAAATATAAAAATCACACATGTGGTATTGCGATGTACATGAAAAAATTATGTATGTGGTACTATCACATACATACAATTACCATGTACATGGAATAATGTGAATTTCACATGCATGGAAAATGAAGCAATGTGCACCTACTTTTCTTACTCTAAATCTTGTTTTATTGAGGCTAAAATGATTGGTTTAGAGTTTTAAGAGTTAACGATTTATGGTTTAGGTTTCAGGGCTTAGGGTTTAGGGACTATTGCACATGGTTTATGTTTTAGGGTATATAAGGTCTAATTGTAAAGGTAATTGGGGCCAATTTGATCTCCTTGGACCTATTTGTGATTATAGAATATGGTTTTGGGCTCAATTAGCCCCTATGTTAGCACAGATTGATCCAATTAGTCATTTGGACTAATGAGTGATGTGATTTAGGCCAACTTTAGCCCTATGAACCTAATTCTTATTCTAAAAGATGTTAATTAGGTCTAAATTGATTGGTTTAGGTTTAAGATTTTATAATTTAGGGTTCACAGTTTAACGTACAAGGTATTGGGTTTAGGGTTTAGGGTCCAATCATAAAGGAAATTGAGGATAATTTGAGTTGTTTGAACTTATTTGTGACTATAGAATGTGATTTTGGGCATAATTAACCCAACATCATCACAAATTGAGCTAATCATTCAATTGAGCCAATAAATAATGTGATTTATACTACATTGAACCTAGGTGAACATAATTATTACTCTAAAAGATGTTAAGTGGGGTTAAATCAATTGGTTTAAGGTTTAGGGTTTATAATTTAGGGTTTAGTGTTTAGCATAACTTAGGGATTAGGGCTTAGGGTATATAGATCTAGTTTAGGATTTAGGGTATAAGGTCTAATTATAAAGGCAATTAGGGACAAATTGAGCTCCTTTAACCTATTTGTGACTATAGAATGTGATTTTGGGATTAATTGGCCCCCACATCATCATAAATTGAACTAATTAGTTAATTGGGGTAATGAGTGATGTGATTTAGGCCAAATTGAAGCCTGTGAACCTAAATATTACTCTAAAGGATGTTAATTTAGGCTAAATTAGTTAGTTTAGGGCTTAGGGTTTAAAATTTAGGGTTTAGGATTCAATCATGAAAGCTATTAAGGATAATTTGCGCTGCTTGAACCTATTTATGACCATAAAATGTGTTTTTAGTTTCAATTATCCCTTGTGTCATCACACACTGAGAGAATTAGTTAATTGGAGTAGTTATCGATGCAATTTAGACCAAATTAAGCCATGTGAACCTAATTCTCAATATAGGGTTTATATAATTGGTTTATGATTTTAAGAGTTTACAATTTAGGGTTTAGGGTTTTGATATGGTTTAGGGTTTATGGATTAGGGTTTAAAGTTGGGGTTTGTGGTTTAGGATTTAAGGTTCAGGGTCTATGGCTTACTTAATTTAGGGCTTAGGGTTTACAATTTAGGGTTTATGGATTAGGGATTAGGGTTTATGGTTTACGGTCCAACTACAAAGGCAAATGAGAATAATTTAAGTTACTTGAACCTATTTGTGATCACAAAATATGTTTTTAGGTTCGATTAGCCCCCACATCATCATGGATTGAACAAATTAGTCAATTAGGGCCGTTAGTGATGCAATTTAGGCCAAATTTATTTTTGTGAACTTAATTATTAGTTTAAATGATGGTATTTGAGGCTTAAATGATTGGTTTAGGGTTTTAAGAGACTATGATTTATGGTTTATGTCTTAGTGTTTATAATTTAAGGCTTAGGGTTTAGGTTCTAGGGTTTAACTGTGAAGGCAATTGAGGAAATTTGAGTTGCTTAAACTTATTTGTGAGTACAAATTATGTTTTTGGGTTCCATTATCCCTATGTCACCATAGATCAAGTGAATTAGTCAATTTGGGTAGTTAGTGCTACAATTTGAGCCAAATTTATCCATATTGACCTAATTCTTAGTCTAAATAATGGTGGTTGGTGCTCAAAAGATTAGTTTAGGGTTTTTATGGTTTTGGATTTAGGGATTAAGGAACTTAGTGTATATAGGGTATAGGGCTAAGGGCTCAAGGTTTACAATCTAGGGTATAGGGTATAGGGCTCAGGGTTTACAATTTAGGGTATTGGGTTTAAGCTTTACGATATAGGGTGTAGGGTTTAGTGTCCAACCACGAAGGCAATTGAGGATAATTTGAGTTGCTTGAACCTATTTGTGAGCAAAATTTGTGTTTTGGGGTTCCATTATCCCTTATTTCATCACAAAGTGGGTGAATTAGTTAATTGGGGCATTTAGTGGTGTGATTTATGCCAAATTTATCCCTATGAACCTAATTCTTATTATAAATTATGGTAATTAGGGATCAAATGATTGGTTTAGAGTTTTACTTGAGTTTGAAATTTATGGTTTAGGGATTCTAAGGATTAGGGATTAAAGAACTTAGTGTATTTAAGGTATAGGGTTTATGGCTTAGGGTTTACAATTTAAGGTATATGATTTAGGGTTTAGGGCTTAAGGTTTATGATAAAGTGTGTAGGGTTTAGGGTCCAATCATGAAGGCAATTAAGGATAATTTGAGTTGATTAAACCTATTTGTGAGAATAAATTATGTTTTTGGGTTCCATTAGAATCCATATCATCATATATCGAGAGAATTAGTCAATTAGGGTAGTTAGTGTTGTGATTTAGGTCAAATTTATCCCTATTATCCTAATTCATAGTATAAATGAAAGTAATTAGGGTTTGAATGATTGGTTTAGGAGATTTAATAATTTATGGTTTAGGGTTTATATGGATTCATGTTTAAGGATTAGGATTTAAGGTTTAGGGTTGAGGGTTGAGGGCTTAGGGTTTATAATTTAGGATTTAGGGTTTAAGGTATAGGTTTAGGTGTGTTTCTGCATACACCTAATACCCCATACACGGTTATTATATTACTATAAAAATGAAAAAAAAAACATGTACTATCAATGTCATTTTTTATATCAAGGGTTTTATCCCTTGCATACTCTACTCTATTTTGTTCTACATATGCTACAAATCTATTTTTTATTGATTTGATCATTGATCCCACCCTCAAAAGTAGAAAACTTTGTGTACTTATAGCTAACTAAAGAGTGTAGGTTTATTTTTTAATGATTTGATCGTTATCCCCACTTGGTACTACACATCAAGCAGATCTATTTTTTAATAGTTGGATTATTGTCCCCACCTTCAAAAGTTGATAGTTTTGTGTAATCATGGGTGACAACTTTCATAATAGCAAGAAGAAGTTAAAGTGCAAAACACTAGAGGAATTAAAAGTGTAGAGATAAAATCAAAGGTAGCGAATGGAACAGCTTCATGCAAGTAAGTATACTATCTGTAATGAATTGATTATCATAAATAATGATGAAATAAATAGTGACAATATATCAAATTTTGAAAGTAAAATTATCAATTCTGATAGTATACCTAATTAAAATGCAAGTCCACATTCAAATTTTAAGGTTTTTAATTTTGTTGATGATGATAGTATGCATGATGATGTAAATTGCATGTAAATATCAATTGGTGAAAGTGTTGGTGCATTTATTTGCTTTATTACATTTACTTGTATTTATTATTTATTATTTATTATTTTGGTACACTAATTACTTATTGTAATTAATTTATTATTTTTATTAATAATGTGCACCAGATAGGGTAAGCTTGCTTAGCTAGGAGTTAACTTAGACACTTATCTTATTACAATGGAGTTCCACTCCACTATTGAGGGTAAGATAGGATAAGATTGTTTAACTAATATTCAACTTGTGTTGATCATTTACATAAGTTGGACACCTATCTTGTTAGTGTGGAGTTGCACTCCATTATTCATGTAGACAGATATTAGTTGAACTACACGTGTTGTGTGAGTTCCCTGATCTTTATCATGCATGCCTTGCTCTATATAAGCAATGGCAATTTATGTATTCTATATCAGATTAATATTGAATTATCAGAGTAATTTATCATATTTGAGTTATTTTTTTATTTCTATTATTAGCTCAGATATATAGTTATTGTTTATTACTATTATTGTTTTATCTCTTATTTATGTTTTCTATTAGATTCATTAGATCATGTGGCTAATTCTAATAGAAAGCAATTTTCAAGAAAATAATATAGGAACACCGTTAATCAAGAAACTAGTAATGAAGAAAATAATATGGAAACACCAAATCATTCAAATTTACCACTAAGAAAACCTTTTAAGATTTTGAAAAGAAGACCCATGTATTTAATGATTATTGTCCCCACCTTCAAAAGTTGATAGCTTTGTGAAATCATGGGTGACAACTTTCATAATAGAAAGAAGAAGTTAAAGTGCAAAACACCAAAGGAATTAAATGTGTAGAGAAAAAATCAAAGGCAAAGAATAGAAAAGCTTCATGCAAGTAAGTATACTATCCCTAATGAATTGATTATCACAAATAATGATGAAATGAAAAGTGACAATATATCAAATTTTAAAAGTACAATTGTTAATTATGATAGTATACCAAATTACAGGGAGCACAAAATCCATCATCAACAATGTTAAGACTGCACTTCATGATAGGTTGTCTATGACAGAGATGGGATTATTGCATTATTTTCTTAAGATTCAGATAAGACAGTCTTCTTCTAGGATTACACTTTCACAACCCAAGTGTACCATGGACTTGTTAACGTAGGTTCACATCGCTGATTGTAGGCCTGCACTGACTCCTTTCTTATCTGGAGTTAGACATGAGGTTCATTGTTCCATTCCCTTGGTTGATGCCACATTATATCACCAGCTTGTAGGTAGCCTCATCTATCTGACTCATATGCGACCTGACATTTCATATATAGTTGGCATGGTTTCACACTTTATGCAAACACCACATGAGCTTCATTAGAGAGCCACCAAGCACATTTTGAGCTACATTCAGGGCACTATTAGATACAGGATTCACTGTATATTAGGTATAGGTTTAGACTTGGTGGGATATATAGATTCTGATTGGGCTGGTGATTATGATGATCGTAAGTCCACTTCTGGTTACAGCTTTCACTTTGGATCTGGCCCCATTTATTGGTAGAGTAAGAAACAAAATGCTATTGCTCCTTCATCTACAAAGGTTGTGTATCGTGGCACTGTTAATGCCACTACTGAGGCTATTTGGCTTCAAAATATTCTCACTAAGTTTGGTGTTCTATTTCGAAAGCCATCAATCACCTATTACGATAACCAAAACACTATCCAGATCTCAAAGAATCTAGTTCATCATCAAAGAACAAAACACATAGCGATCCATATGCATTTTATCAGGGAGTTGATTTAGGTAGAGATCATTGATCTTTAATAATATCCTACAGAGGAGTAGATTGCAAATATTTTCACCAAACCTTTCACTAAGAGAAAGTATCTTTACTTGTGATCTATTTTGGGGGTGCGAGACATCAGTTCTTTAAGGGACATTATTTTTTCAAGGGGGGTCTCCTAGACCTTCATTTTCTAGAGTTTTTTTCTTCGGGTTTTCTCTTTTCCTCATCTATTTGTACAAAGTACCTAATATGGCTACACATTGCTAGGACTCTTATCTGCATATCCCTACCTAAGCTTTGCTTATGGGGGGTGTTGGTGCATTTATTTACTTTATTACATTTACTTGTATTTATTATTTATTATTTTGGTACACTAATTATTTATTGTAATTATTTTATTATGTTTATTAATAATTTGCACTAGATAGGGTAAACTTGCTTAGCTAGTAGTTAACTCAGACACTTATCTTGTTACAGTGGAGTTCCACTCCACTATTCAAGGTAAGATAGGATAAAATTGTTTAACTAATAGTCAACTTATACTGATCATTTACACAAGTTGGACACCTATCTTGTTAGTGTGGAGTTGCACTTCACTATTCATGTAGACAGATATCAGTATGACTACACATGTTGTGTGAGTTACCTGATCTTTATCATGCACGCCTTACTCTATATAAGCAATGGCTATTTATGTATTCTATATCAGATTAATATTCAATTATCAAAGTAATTCATCATATTTGAGTTATTTATTCATTTTTATTATTATCTCAGATATATAGTTATTGTTTATTACTATTACTATTTTATCTCTTATTTATGCTTTCTATTAGATTCATTAGGTCATGTAGCTAATTCTAACAAAAAGCAATAATCAAGAAAATAATATGGAAACACTGTTAATGAAGAAACTAGTAATGAAGAAAATAATATGGAAACAACAAATCATTCAAATTTACCACTAAGAAAACCTTTTAGGATTTTGAAACGAAGACCCATGTATTTAATTGAAATTGATGAAAATATTTTAAAACCAATGCCTAAAAAAAATGTCTGAGCACCATATGCAAAGAAAATCTTAAAAAAATTGGGACTTGCACTTTGAAAAATTATATGAAATTTAAAGGTGTCAATTTTTTGTTACATTGATGATAGTACATATGATGAGACCTACAATACACACCCTAAGACTAAGAACATCTAATATTGATGGTGTAAACAAGGTAATTATTAAAAAAAATCATAATGCATACAATCAAGTAAGTGTGAATCAATGCACCAAAGATGGTAACATTGTCTGACATGTTATTACAACTTATTTGGTAAGTTATCAAAAAATAAATAAATGATTGATTAGACAAACAAACTGAGCATTACACATTTTAAAAAAAAAACTAATGAAAGTAATTGAGAGATTACAAAAATTGGTGTTGACAATAACAATGAATTATGGCTATTCTCTGGTAGACTCCCATGGAAATTCAAATACTATAGTTGATGCCCTAAAAGATTTAATTGCAAAATTTTGGAAAGGTAACACAAGGGTATCATCTAATATTAGAGATGTAGTGAAAAGAAGAGTTGATTCTCATAACCATGAACCACGTCCTAAATATTTTTTGGATGACTCACGCACAATTGTACTCTAAATTTGTCAAAAAATATCCATAGATTTATATTAGTCAAAGATATTTTGAAATGGCCAAACCTTTCTATGTGAAAATTAATCACACACGCACTACTTGTTTAGGCAATATGTTAAATTTTCCATACATTACGATATTTTTCATCATGTTTATTGTACTTTGAATACTGACAATATTTTGTAGGAGTGTGGAGTGGAATCCCACCAAAATTTACAAGGGAATTTATTCCATCCATTTTTTATGAAAGACAAGATGGATAATGTTTTTATTAGAGGGCATGTTTGGATGGAACTTGCAACATTTGTGGTGGATTGCCAAAATTGAAAAAATGTACCCATGAGAAGAGTACACATGAAATTAGATAACAATTGGTTGGTTTTAGTGAGTATAAATATGTGACATATAAATTAAAAGATGGAAAGGAATTTAAAAAGTTTGAGCTTATTACAGAACAAATACTTGTTTTCAAATTTTATGGAGGAAATTGTAGAGTATGTAAAGCACACACACATAACTCAATGGCTAGATGAACAATTCAAGTTAATTAAGTACACATTCTTTCTTGGTACTATTATTTTTAGTAGTTGACTTTGTAGAGAATTACACATTACAACCACAAAGAGAGGTTTAGTCACAGTACTACAAATCAATAAAATTTTCTCTTTTTATGCATAAAGCATTCATGCATTCACCTGACAATACAGAGCTTGATCAAAAAATATTAAGGGAGTACCACTTCTATGAAAGCGATGAACAAACACATTCTTAAAAATATGTGCAAGGTTATTTTAGAATGTTTTATGGCAAGTTGAGTGAAAGGAACATTACTTTCAATCAACATTATATTTAGTCAGATAACTGCATGTCACAATTTAAGAAGTCACAGATGTTATACTAGCTAAGCATGATGCATATGACCACTAGTGTACAACATATATGGGATTTCATTCAAGTGGGCCATGGAAAGTGGGGAATGATGGTGTAGTAATGTGTGTCAAAATATCACTTTCAAGAGAAGAGTTGAAGTTTGAAAAGGTCACTAATTTGATAGATGAAAAAAACTTGATCGAATGGTGTAATGAAAATATGGGCCATGGTGCTCAAAAAATCCCATTATTTATAGATATTTTGGGTTGATGTGGGATGAACAATTGGCAAGCTATGAATATTGTATGATAGTAAAAGGATTGGGTGACTTACACTCATTTTTTTGCTCAAACATAGGTTCTAATTGACACTTATCAGGTTCCAATAGCATTACAACTTATAGAGCTAACATCATCACATGACTTTGACCATGTATATGATCTAGTGAAACTAGGTACATCCATATATTTACCATGTGTTTCATAGATGTATTAAATTTGGTAAATATAGAAATAGACCATGTTATTAAATCATGTTTTGTTTTGTGATGTAAGGCATGTTTATGCAGTTATTACAGATGAGGATAACGAGGATGGTATAGACTACTACTTGTGTTGGTATGTAGAGGGAAAACATAAATTGACTTTTGTGGTCATATATGGGGAAAACATTCACTATCCCATTACTTATGTGGTAGTTACTAGAACTTGGCTTCGATGTTTCCTATAAAAAATTCAAACTTATGGTTGTTTGAAGACTACGAATTACATAGGAAGATACTCCACTATTCAAATTTGGTTCTTGTAACAAATGTTTAATTGCATAAATATCAGGGTAGGCCATTAAAAAAGACTCTGAAAGGTTTGTGAATTTTATCATAAAACAATTATTGTGACTATAAAGAACATAGTCAATCCTAGTGGTTCCTTAGATTGAACTCCCAAGGTATGTTGACTTCTCAAATGCAAATATGTTTACTTTTAACAAATTTTGTTTGTTTTTGAGGTATTACATATAAATTTCAAGTTAATTACATATTTTTTATAGGTTATTAATGCTAAATTAACTTCCACCTTCATGTGGTTGGCACTGTTAGTATAGAATTCCATATTATTTAACCTAAGAAAAGCTTTCGGTTCATGTAGGTGATTGATTGTTTTACCTTATATAGGTAAATGTCATAGTAAGGTTTCCAGGGTCAAGAACTAAGGAAAACTAAGTTTTTACTTGGAATTATATATATATATATATATATATATATATATATATATGTTTGTCAACTTTGTTTGATCTCATTCCTTGTTTTTATCATGTTCCAAACTCTAGAAACCCTAAAAACAAAGTTCTAAGAACCCATATTTTAGCACACCTTTAAAGTCTGAGCAAATTCATATGAGATAAGCCATTGATCATAAAAGATAAAAGTTGGATAACCTCAAAAAAAAATGACTTTTGAATTAGGGCCTGAAATGTTATTATGTTTTATTTATGCATTTTTATGTTTACTGCCCTCTGATAAGACAACCTAGTGTTTCTTCACAAAAATTTGAAAATATTTTAATTTATTAATTGGAATTCCTTAAAATTTTATAGGAAAGTAGAGGAATTCAATAGACATGTGATATTTAATTCAGTTTGTGGATATGACTTACGATTTTCATTTTACACCTGTATAAAGTTTACCTAAAAAACAATAATTTTATCTTATATGAAAATGTCATCTTGAGGCCAGAATGGGTGATCTGTGTCTTAATCAGACATAATCAGATGCCCATAATGTGCTATTAGAGATTAATCACCACCCTTGACATAGTTTTGATGTTATTTTTTAGTCACGAGGCCCTGAAAATAAAGATCTCCAACTATAGCTTGTATTTTGACAGCATTTATTATCAATGTTGCTCGAGGCTAGAATTATTGCAAAAAGAGAATTATTTATGTGTATTCCAAGGTTGTGGTGGTGAGAACATGTGTAAATTTCACATATTGAGGTGTTAAAAGTGATGGATTTTGAAAAGGAGGTCTCAAAAGTAGAAATGTCTATTAGAGGAAAAGAACTTGTCTCTTAACTACATAAAATTACATTTTAGGGTTGATCATTAAATCCTATGCCATGAGTTCAATGATGATTTAGAATCTAAGGGATTCAGGGTGAAAGCATAAGACTTTGATAGGCACATGATAGTTCTTTCATTTCATGGATATGACTTACATTTTCTATTTTATGCCTGTCCAAAATTTGCCTAAAAAATAATTTTGCATTATAAGAAAATGTCATCTTGAGGTCAAAATAGGTACTCCATGTCCTAACTAGGCATACTCAGATGCCAATAATCTAATATTAGAGATTAATTACCACCCTTGATGTGGTGGAGATGCTAGTTTTCAATCACGAGGCCCTAGAGATAGAAATCTCCAACTACGATTTACATCTTGCATCTAGGGAGATGTCATCATGAGGCTAGAATGGGTGATCCATCTCTTAAATGGGCATATTTTAATTCCAATAATGTGTTCTTAGAGGTTAATATCTACCCCTAACATGGTGGTGATTCTAGGTTTTAGCCACAAAGCTCTAGAGATAGAGATCTCCAACTATGGCTTGCATCTTAACAATGTTTATTAGCAATGTTGTTCGAGGTCATAATTGTTGTAAAAAAGGGTATTCACATGGATTATGAGGCCATAGAAATGGGAGCATGTGTAAATTTCACATATCAAGGTGTTGAAAGTGATGGATTTCAAAGCAGAGATCTTAGAAGCTGAATGTCTATTAGAAGCAAATAATTTCTCTTAACTACTTAAAAGTTACATTTTATGATTGATAATTGAATCCTATGCCATGAGTTCTTCAATGATTTAAAATTCAAAGGTTTTTGGATGCAAGTATAATAATTTGATAGGCACATGATATTTCTTCAGTTCATAGATATGACTTATGGTTTCCATTTTATGCATGTCCAAAATTTAGCTAAAAAGCAACAATTTTGATTTATAGTAAAATGTCATCATGAGGCTATAACGAGTGATTTTTCTCATAACTAGACGTACTCAGATGCCAATAATGTGGTCTTAGAGGTTAATCACCACCCTATATGTGGTTTCGATGTTATTTTTCATTCACAAGGCCCCAGAGATAAAGATCTCCAATTGTGACTTGCATCTTGCATCTAGAGAATTGTCATCTTGAGGTCAGAGTGGGTATTCTATCTCCTAACCAGACATACTCAGATATGAAGAATCTATTCCTAGAGGTCAATTTCCACCCTCGATGTGGTGGTGATTCCATTTTATGCCATGATGTCCTGAAGATAGAGATATCCAACTATGGCTTGCATCTTGACAATGTTTCTTGTCAATGTTGCTCGAGGCCAAAATTGTTAAAAAAAGGGTATTTGTGTGGTTTTTGAGGCCACAGTGGTGGGAATGTTTATAAATTCCACCTATTATAGTAACTTTAGTTTTAATAGATTCCACCAATTGAAAATTGAGATATATGACTTTTTATGCTTAAAACCCTATTATAGGGTTTCTCTAAAAACATCAAAGCCCAAGAGCTTCTTAAAGTGATAGTTCATAGAGTATAAGAACTCTCTGACCTTTATAACATAAGGGCATTAAGTTTTAAAATAAAACATTAAGTACAACACTAGAATTGGGACTCGATCTATCAGAAGTTCAACAATATAGAATCCTCCAACTAAATGCTTTAGATGAAGTTTGAAAAGAGGCAATCTATCACACTGAAGTTGTGCAGCAACAAAGAAATGGATGTCATGATAAACACATCAAGACTCGAGCATTCTAGCTAGGGGATTGGACTTTACTTTTTAGCTCTAATTACAAAGATCATAAGGTTAAGATCCAAAGTAGATGGTGTAGGCTATATAAAATAGAAATATATTTTTTATAATGAAATTGTTAAGTTGCAAACTATTGACCCAATCCACTTTTGTCTACTAGTCAATGGCCATCAAATCAAATTGTACAAGAAGCCTTTCTCTATGGAAACTTTCAGTCACCAACTTCTTGATAAACATCATTTATTTCTCTTTTAGCACAAGGATGACATTGTTCTTTATTAAGGGTATTTCTTTGAACCCTTCTTCACAGTCATATTTCTTTTAATAATTGTTATGGTTACTCCCTGTTTAATTCCTATTGCTATAGGCTTAATCAGCACCGTCAAGTTGTGTAACAACAAATAATTAGTTATTATTACTACAGGCCTAAATTATGCAATAATAAAGAATTAATTCTTGTTGTTAAGGGTATTTATTTGAACCCTTATTAACATTCTTATTTATTTTAATAGTTGTTATGGTTACTACAAGATTAATTCTTGTTGTTACATGTTTGATTATTGTTGCTACAAGATTAATTTCTATTGCTACATGATCCTTTTATATTTCTATAGAATTAATTTATGTTGTTGTAGGATATAAATTGTTATCCTCCAGCATATCTTGGCCTCTTAATGATTGTTATAGAATGCTTCAAGGTCTTCACATCTACCACCATATTAACAGAAGGTTTTATGTATTCATTGAATAACATGATATAAAATGCTCACTTCAACAAAGGACAATAAGTACATCGATGGATCCGATTATTAATGTTTCTTATAGAATTATATATATATTTCTCCTAAGGGTTGGTGGATGTGTTGTGTCGCTCGATGCACCTTTTGCATTTACACTCCTTGGGAGTTATATACTACTTCTTATAGGTGACATGTAGGTGATATGCACTCCATATAAATACAACATCTTTCTTCCTCATCCACTTGAAGCCACATTTCAATGGTCACCATCATCCTCCATGGTCATCAATCATCCATAACAACTACCACTTTAACCATCCACATCATGTTCGAACACTATTTCCTCACTCCATGGTGGCATGATGACATCATATATGTTCTCTCTTACCAACCACATATTCAAGTAATAACTAATCATGATGACCAATGTATTCATTTTACTTTTTCCGAAGCATCTATTTTAATTATTTTTTTAATATATTAAATATATTATCATATCAATTTAATCAAGTACCTATTAGTACATGAACCCCCATAGCAATCCCTTTAAACTTTATTTTCCATTAAAAGGCCAATTAATCCTTTCTATCACCATATCTCCCATATGCATTTGACCCATCCAACCTCTCACACATGTCAGGATCTTACATCACTTGAGGATGAGTGATCTGACAAAGAACAAGGGATCTTCCCATAAGGATGAAGATAATTTTTCACAACCACCTTGAGCTATAGGATGTGGGTATTAAATGTGTAAAAAAGAAATAACTGAGCCTAAAGGTCCTAAAACCTTGAATTATCCTTTTTGCATACCCAAATCTAGTAACCTACATTGACACTTTCACTTGCTCAATTGCCCAATTTAGTAGCTCACTCTTACTAAAATTTAGCAGTTATGAGGGGACACTATGTGTGACATGAACTCATAAGCCTCGTACCTCTACTATAGCAACCAAATGTCATGTAAATATTATAAAATGCAAGGTGAATGGCATATTTTGAAAAGCTAACCAATTACAACCGGAGTATAGTTGAATAATTTACTAGTTCACTAGATAATGATTTGGTTACTCTAAAGGGCATGTAAATTAAAATAAGTGAGACACTATCAGTAGGGTGACTAGTCACCCTATAGTGGAGACTTTTGGAAGCAAAAATTTGACACAAAGGTTGAAAGAAAAATCTTGTATTGAAGGAATAAACGCTTAAGATCCTCTAAACAAACAACTAGTTGGCCATCATTACCATAGGTATAGGCTAGAGCAATTGTTTTCATTGTGAGATATTTTACATTTTAGGGTATATATTCCATGTTGTATGGAACCCACTTTATTTTTTTAAATCACTTGAGGTTTAACATTTAATACATATTATAAGTCCCTGTAAATCATTACATTGCACAAAATAAGGTTGTCTGAAGGTTTCAACTACTTATACGTTGCAACAAATGCGACTTCTCCTTAAACTAAATTGATTCATCTTTATTTATTCAAAGACAAGATGAATAGAACAAATTTAACCAACATATCCCTTCTGAGTGCAAGAAAAGTAAGTTTCCTCATACAAAGAACCTTGTTACCATGATAAAATGTCAATAAAACTTTGGTTCTTGTCTTAGCATTCAAGATTCATCTTGGGATCATTACAAACATATGTAAACAAGACTAAAACATGTGAACCAATACCTTTCATCCATATAACATGCCTTCAATACCAAACAAGGCTTCCTTTATTGATCATTTACACAGTCATATTTATAGAATATAGGCTTAAAGGCCTTATTCACTCCTCCTCTACCTTAACAACTCAACATGACTATTAAAACTCAACATGACACTTTCATAATTTCAATCTTTTCACATATTTACAAGAAATATATTAAAAAATTCAAACTTTACTTTTGGCTAGAAAACTCGCTAAAGCATCTAACTGAACTATAAATTGACTTATAGGAACTTTAGTAAGGTATTTATTGATTTATTGACTACCTAAGATTCTAATAACTCTTGACACCACCATTTCATCATACTTTCAATGATGCTCCCACATCACATACATTTCAAAAACATTCAATAGACTATGAGGTATATTTTTAATGTTTAGCAAAAGTTTAAGGCATACAATATTGTGAACATGTAATAGAATATCTAATAAATTAAAATTAAATCCAAAAGCTAAAATTAACAAGAATATTTAAAAAGTGAAAAGTTGAAATATATATAAAGGCATATAAAATGCGAGCAAGTTTGATATAATATCCTGGGTCAATGTCGTATAGACATATAATGTTGAAAAAAAATATACATCAAGCCATGTAGGCATATAAAAAATGTCATAAGACATGATCCTAATAATCAAAATGCATTGCTCTCTGTCTTGATTGTAGAAGCCTCTCCCTGGGATGCCTTACACACAACTAGAGGTCTCAAATCTATATGATTAAGAGTCTTCCTATGCTCAAAACTTGCATATAGTTCCAACTATTCATATGTAAATATTGTTATAACTTTACATGTACTATAAAAATATACTTAAAAAATTAACAAGTTAAGTTTTTAAAATAATACAAAAATTATTCACATGGGCACTTACCATAAGCCAGTGGTCATGGTCAATTTGGGATTAGCGCTCAATGGGCTCAATGATAGGTTCATAATGGTGAACAAGAGTGTGAAATGGATCACCAATAGGAGTCAATCACGTGCTCATGATAACGGAAGGGATGGGTCCCTACAAATGTATATATATATATACAAAATAAAAATTCAAATTTAGCTAACAAACATTTAAGTCAACTGGTTAAATCATTGAAATATAATATAAAATTTACAAATTAAATTGTCAACTATACCATGTCATGCCTGTTAACCATTTCAACAAGACCATAAGTCATTACCAGAGGACTTTGTGTAGATAACTGTTTTGTGCGTCAACTATTTGACCAATTACAAAGGATAGTTATAAAACACACATCCATATTTACACTTAAACATTACAATACCTCTCTTGTACCACGATGAGTTATTGTGTAGTTTAAATCAAAACAACAACACCTACATTTGATCCTCTTGAATAAATGGCAGAGTATCTAGTGTGGTCATCAACTGAACAAACAAAATATCATTGCTAGTTATTTCATCATATATATATATATATATATATATATATATATATATATATATATATATATATATAGTAGAAGTAACACATGCTCCTGTAACATCCAACATCCCATTGCAACATAAAAAAATCATATACATTATTAAATTTCATAAATGAAAAATAATTAAATACCTTTTAAATTATACAAATATTTAAAATTTAACAAGTCTGACAATTTTTTGAAATGAGTAAAATATTAAAGCTACATGGGAAGTTGTAGCCAAGGTGTCAAATGAAATGCAGATGGCTGAAACATAGTGAGTTTGATATCATCTAGGCCCATAAAAATACCATCATGATTGGGTTACATGATATCCTCCTCCTCCTTAGGTCCAATTCATATAGCACCACATGATCTGCAATAGTGAGATTGCCATAAATCAATGCTAGGTGAAATCTCACCATGTCCACCCTCCCTAGTATAAGTATGATAAATCTAGATTGTATGTTGAATGAGGGTGTCAGTAAGCACCTTAAGCGTATGCAAAGTATCAAT
The DNA here is from genome assembly GCA_037957365.1 of Torreya grandis. Classification (NCBI taxonomy): domain Eukaryota; kingdom Viridiplantae; phylum Streptophyta; class Pinopsida; order Cupressales; family Taxaceae; genus Torreya; species Torreya grandis. Next base: position 1,476,831 of record JARHVA010000102.1, read on the forward strand.
CTATATAGTGTACTTAACTGTAGATGGTAGGGTCTCATGAGGATGTGGTTTGTTGATATGTACTCTCATAAGATGATTAGGGGTGGAATGTGCACCTAGCCTATCCTGCACAGAGCCCTTTCCTCTACCAAAGAACTTTAAAATCAAAATAGTTTGGAACTTCATTCAACACAAACTCAAAATAAATTTTTCTCAAAAGATACATCGGGACCAAATTATTATTGCAAGGTAGGTGAACAAAGACCATCTACCATCAGTCATAAAAAATTTGTTTGATTAAATCATGAGTGCACCAGTGGATTTGAATATGTTTGGTCATCACATCTAGTGGCACACCATTTTTCCCCTCAATGAATAGGGCCCAAATTTGGGATTTGGTTATATTTTTATATTTCACGGTGGCTATAGACAATTAATTGGAATAGTATGCCCTACATCTATTTCTATATTCAAACCACCTATTAATGTCGGTAATGTGTTTGATAGAAAAAGTCAGTGGAGGTTATTTGCATGGGGATCCCTCAATGTCATAATCATATTCTCAATTTCTAACTTATTTTCAATGATATGGGATGCTAAATCTTCTTGACTACCATGGGGGGATTTAAAAGCTACACAAGGGGTAAGAGGGTTTTATGGGGGAGGAGGGATATGAGGGTTTTGTGACTGAGAAGGGATATGAGGGTTTTATGGGTTAGGAAAGATAGGAAGGTTAGGTTATTTTTAAGTGCCATTGACCTCTACATGTGTTAAAGAAAACAATTTCAAGAAAAAATTCAATAAAAATAGTTAATTTAGTTTCTAAATGCACTAAAATGCATTTGCAGACCTCTCTTTTGGTGTGGCATTATCGAATTTAGGTTGCCTTGGTCTCAGTCAAACATGTATTTGCTTTTGTTATCCTTTGTTCATGGTTTACATCAATGCCAAATGAATAGATCGATGATTTTTATTTGGTTTTAAAATAAAATAACCATGTATGTGGTTAAGTTGTTTTAAAACCATGTAGGTGGTTTAATCGCGTACACAATTTAAAAATTATGTACGCAGTTCTGGCTCAGTAATACTGTGCCTATGTCATAGAATTACATACATGATTTTCAATAACCCCATACATGGATCTTAAAAACCATGTACACAAAACTTATTTCATAAAATTATGTCCACTTTTTGCCCCCCATCTTTGTGCACTTACCCGTACACATTAATATAACTTATTAATTTTAATTTCAATTTCAAATTGTATGGATACTTTGAATTATTTGTTTAGTTTTGTGTCATGCTAGTGAGGTTTTTAATTTTGTGTCATGATAATTTTCATGGTACCTTCCCTTGCACTTGAATTATTTGTTGAAAACAAATACGTCCTTGCTATTTACTCGAGTCGCTCAAGTTTTCATTTGAAAACATGGATAATTTTTTCTTTGCATGGTCCTTAACAAATTGATCTACAATGAGTATTTTACCTCTCATAGAGTAGAAAAATAATGTTGCTTTTCAAAAGATTTGAATAGGAGATTAGTTATTTAATACTCTTATATTTATTACACATAGTTTTTGTCATAGATTTATACAAGAAAACAAATAGGTATCCAATTATTCAATAGTTTTGAGTCAAAATAATATACAAAACATTTTAGGTTGAAATCATATTTTTAAGGCCATTCATAACATATACAGTGATGGAACAAATGATATGAGGATGTATTGTCTATAACCAATTTTTGTCTAAATGCTTCAGAATAGGCAAAAGTTGAAATGTGCACAACAATGAGATATAATAAGAATGTTTGATTTCAACAAACTATTTTTACAAACATTTAATATGTTACAAAAATCTCTCTCCATGTAAACTATCTTTAATCTCAAGCTCGAAAAAAAATTAAAAATGCTAAAAAAAGATATAATGGTTTAACAAAGTGAAATAATAGTTTTTTTTTTAATTTTAGGGTTGGTGGGATCCTTGCCAAGTATAAACAAAAATTTAGAAAATAATGCCCTGGCTTGAGGCCAAAACCTCAAGGCATGTGATGAAAAATAAAGGAAACAACCAAAATATGAAACAGTTCTATTATACTATTAGAATGTCCATATACATTGATAGGCTAAAAAGCACAAAAGGCTTCTTGAGAGAATCATACAAAGGAACAAAAAACCAACTGAAAGAAAAAGTTGAACAACCACTTACTAAAAATCTAGAAAAACAAGGGATTTTCCACCCCAACTCACTTCTAGTAAATCTTTGCCCAAAGGGAACCTTTCTACATCCAAATACTAAGCATGTTCCTCTGCTTTGACCAACACCATAACCATATCTACTTGATCGAATAACCCCCCTAGTTCTGTAGGAAATATCTCTAAAATATGATCGACACCACCACACTCTTCCGTAAACAAGGTTGAAGACCTTGTTGGCCTTGTGACCCACTTACCAAACTAACTTGGCATTGATAAATAACCCTTAAAAAAACTATGGAGAAGGAAATTCATTGCCTAAATTCAATTTGACGATCTCAGAGCATTTCTCCATCAAGAGAGCTCAACAATTGGAGCTTTGCTCTCAAAAATCTCTGGAAGAACAATCTTATTTTTAGTATCTTGCCCTTGAACTATCATCCAAACTTTTTCCAATTACTCAACCAAGCCAAGAAGATTTACAAAACACTCCTCTAAGGCCTTGAAGATGGAGGATGGGAAAAAATCAAGACCATCTTTACTAGAGAAAGGTATGTCCACAAATGACCATGAATTAATAAGCTCTATGTCCACAAGGAGATTCAGCCTGTACTCTACCCTGACAAACAACTCAACCATTTCCAACACCTTATTTTTGTCAGAGATTAACATCAAAAGATTGGTGGCAAAAAGCTCTACCAATTCAAAATTCACTCGCCAATATGGGCTAAGACTCACATCCTCCACTCCCACCACTCGAGCTATATCCTGAGTAACCTCTACTGATATAACCTAGAAGATGTGTTACAGATGACAAGAAGAGACCAGACCAAGAAACCCCATTCCTCTTTTGGAGCTACAACCAAACACCACCAATAAAGAAACTACTCTGATCAAATTGTATAATTTAGTGTTACATTGTGTATGCATAGAAACAAATTCTATGATGGCCATGTTATAGGCCCCAACCACTAGCACAACAAGGCTCGACATGACCATGGTTTTTGTGTCCATTTTCATTGTGCCCACATGCATCATAAGTGAGTACATCATCACCAGTGCATTATTTTCTCCCAACACAACATCATGAAGCCACTATGCTTTTTACTGGTAATCTATATCATTTTTTCCTCCTAACTTTGGAGAAGTTGAAGAAGACATGGTGATGGTAACACTAAAATTTCTATGCTTTAAAAGTCGTGATGATGACTATGTTATTCTATTTGACTTATTCAATTCCATCTAAATGGATGGGCTAAATGATTTCTAATCGATTTATTGGGTAGACAATAAACCATTTTTAGAGTATAAGCACTTTTTATTAAAATTATGGATTATGGAGACTCTAAGCAACCAACAAGCATTACACAATGTTAATACATTTTTTTTTAATTATAAAGCTCTTTTTTATTACTAGAGAAGGTACTTAACTCATAATTAACACTATACAACTATCGGGTTATATAAATTTCATCATCCTAATCTAGTCCACCTTGGTGGTATGCGGTAGCACCCACACTCACCACTAGGCCAAGCTGAGCATGTTTTAATACATTGTTAAGTTGTTCCCTCTTCTCTTTTTTCTATTTTTACTCTTTTAAATTTGTAACATGGAGGCATTCCTATCCACCCTATAGACTTCTCATCTATTCATGGGTAGAGACTCGATCTAAGAATTTAAGGTAATCAATACTTACAAAATGTTAACATTTTTGTAAAATTAGAAGATCCCTTTTACTTATTATAGTGTTAAGTTGCCTTTTCTACTATTAATTTTAAGACGTATATTGTAGTCATTATTATCTGCCCTACAAATTTTTGAACTCTTTGTTAGCAGAGGTTCCTAATGTAATAAAACATGCTAAGGACGAGGATAACTAAGTTTTACCTAAGTGTGATGGATAGTGCAGAGAATTCATATTTAGCAGAAGCATGATAGATAAGAATTATCATGTGATAGGAAGGATTTATAATTAACCATTAATTCATGAAGGTGCACAAAGCGTTTAGATTAAATTAGATGGAATTAAGCTCAGCATTAACAAGACATTGCACACAAGGAACAAACATAAGAAATACAATAGGTAACCATAACCACATAGTCTATATTGATCTCAATAAAACTTCATTATCTTCTTCATACAAGCATACATATATATAGTCATTTGTAGTTCCTGACTATTCACATTCTTCTTGTCCTATGGCACCAAAATAGGACACTGTTCACCTTCTATCCTTTTACAATTCATGGAGGATGGGAAAAAATACATATAGCCAACAACTACTTACATAGCGCATGAATATTTGAATAATATCATGTGCATCTTTACTTATCCATTTTCTCCTCCCAATACTTTTCTAGACTTAAAGTGTTGTCTCATCCTAAGATAATGTCATAGGATCATCTGATGGTGCACTCAAGGCAACAACTGAAGAAGTGGGTAGACTAACAAGAGTTGTAGTAATCGCTCAAAGCACCATTTCTAGTTTTCACCTCTTGTACACTACTTAGCCACCCTTTCAGGTTTTCAACTAAGTAGCATACCAACCTACCACCCTTTCAAGTTTTAAATAGGATAGTGTAACTAGGTGGCCATCCTTTACAGGTTTTCAACCATCCTAGCCCTGCTCATCTTACTAATCATCCCAAAACATAAAGTGTTAACAAAATTTTAAAAAAATTATGCATTATGTAGTACTCAAATGGAAGGAGGTGGAATTGGTGTAGAAGAGGATTGGCCAACAGGATCTTTGGCCCTAAATTGTGTGGCCTTACACTACGTGATGACTTATTGGAGCTTGGATGGTGGCTTATAAACTAGAACATTGAGAATCTAAGCCACCTCACTATAGAATGAATCTAGGACATTTTTTTAGGTATTCCAATTGAGCATCACTTCCTAGACCATATGGATCAGGATGCACATTGTTGCGTGATAGCTGATGAGTTCTTTCAGGTCTGAATCATCGATGATGCTCATAGCTTATTTTATGTAACTAACCCTTATCTGTATTTCATTGCTCAATTGGTTCAACTTTTCTTTATGTCATTCTACCTAGAACACTACAAATGAATTGCATTATAGGTCATGATGCTAGTCATTGAGTTGTTCATACACATTGTCCCTAGTGGTAAAGAATTCTTGGAGAGCAATATCATTCACATCCACCAATGTAGTCAGATTGTGCATAGTTCCCTTAGTGGTTGTGACTGCACTAAAATCTACTCTAAAATTGGCAAAAGAATTGATAGAGCTACTATTTCTAGTCTAATAGAATGTGTGACTTGAAGGGTTTGGAGGGCTATAATGTCAATCATGCTTTGATATTCCTCCATAGAGTAATCAAAGTAGTGGCCTCAGTATTCATACTCTAGCCCAATGTCTTGATTGCATGAAGTTGTTGGGTTGTGCACCAATCCTTTGTGAGCTCTGAGATCAATATATTGAGCATGTTATAGTTTAAAATCACTTGGTCCCCAATTGCTCAAGAGGCTAAGTCTAGGCAAGTGTCTTCATTCATATTTGTTACTTCATGTAGGTGAGCCCTAAGATCCACGTTCTCTACCTTTGATTGATCATGTTCTTTCTCTAGGGAGGCAGCCTTCTATGTAATTGACTCTTGAAAAGCTATAGCACCCTCGAGTTATTTCTTCGAAGGCAACTATGAGACATCAAGTGAAGCCTCCTGCTTGATTGGGAGTGTAACCAATGTGCTTATGGATGTTGTAGTGTTTAGGCATGGCATAGTGGTAAGTGGAAGGGAGAAGGTAGTGCATCGAGTAGTGACTATGGGGATGTCCCAATGCTAAACACCTCCTAGCGACAACTCAAGTTGTTGCGATGTTGACTACATGGTTGTTGGTGCTTGTTATTATGTTGTGGCCTCTACTATCAGCTTACTTTGTTGCATAGCATCTTCAGTCATCTTTCATTTGGCCTCTTCTTCATCCTACTTCTTCTTATGTGCTTCTTCCTCCCTCTTCTTGTTCTCATCCTCTTCCTATTTCTTCCTCTTCTCTTGTTCTTGTGTCTTCTTCTTTTCTTCCTCTTCTTTCTACTTTTTCTCTTATTATTCCATCTTCCTCTGTTCTTCTTTTCCTCTTCTTGTTCTTTCTTCTTCTTCTACTCTTATTCTTCTTTCTTCTTCCTTTGCTTTTCTTCTTCTTTCTTCTTTTCTACTTCCTCTTTTTCTTTCTTCTTTTGCTCTTCCATTGTCAGGGCAACAGTCATGGCTTGTTCTTGCATAACTTGAGCTTGCACTTATGCTTGTGCTTGAGCTTGTCCTTGTACTTTTTATTACCATAAGGATCATCATCCTCTTCCTTCTTCTTTTTGGCATCTTCCTCTACTTGTTATTATGTTTAGACTATTGCATCTTGTTTCCACTTTTCTTCTTCTTCTTCTTCCTTTTGCTTCTTCTCTCTCTCTCTCTCCTCTTATGCTTATTTTGATACATTAGCTACTTCTTGGGCTTGCTTGACCACATCCACGTCCCTCTGAATGTCTCCCTCTTTGGCCTTTTTTGTGGCCTCAACTTTTTCAATTTACTGCATTGCATGTTGTTATGCTTTTTATTTCTTTCTCTTATTTTCCTCCCACCTAAGTCTACATTTAACTACACAAAAAAATTCTTCCCTGACAACCTATTGATCCTTAGGTGTTGACTGTTTTGGTGCAAGTTCCTCAACATCTTGAGATTATAGTGATGGTGGAAAATCAGTCGATCACACCTCTAAACTTGAAACTGATAAATTCTTCCTCTTCATCATGACCAATTTATATTTGGCTGGTGGTGCAGTAGATGCAGGGGTAGGTTGTGCTTCTTTCACAATAGTTGGTTGTCTAAATGCGTAATATTCCAAGGTAAGCAAGACTCATGCCTCCTTCCATGTTTGGGGCTTGTGCACTAGTTATTCAGGTGGACTCTTTGGTAGGAGTGCAAAAATGATATCAATTGTGAATGTTGGAGCAATTAAAGGTTGAAAGAAGCCCATTTTGTGTTGGAGCTACTTCTCTTCTTCTTGGATTATGTCCATAATGATGGAAGGTAGGTAGGATGGGAGGTCCACCCATATCTCTATAGGAACCTGCTTATAGACTTGCACTATGCACACCACCTTCTAAAAGAAAATTTATTTTTCTTCCTCCTTTTCATAGTAGTCTCTAGTCATGTCTATCATCATGACCTGGTAGACTTCATGCTTGTCTATGCCCATCTAGATGAGGTCGCATGAGCTCATAATCTATGACACCTTTAGATCATCTTTCCAAGTCGTAATGTTATGTGTAATTCACTTTAGAGAAGGGGATGTTGAATGAGGATATGTTTTGCACTTTTCCTTCTACTGCTATGAGCTGGTTGTTATGTAATAGGAATATTTACGCTAGGTGGTATGGATTTCAAGGGGTTTTTACACCTAGCTATGAATGTTTTTTATCAGGGCACTTCGGCCTACACCATATCCATTGTGATGAATAAGGTAAATATTGGGAAAGATGATCACTGTAGCTCATAGATGGAAATAAAAACTCTTTTGGGTAGTAGGCTGACTATGGTATGCTGAGATAGATATTGTATGACATTGATTGTCACTCAAGGATGTGTGGTGATAAGGTCCAGGCACTCCTCCCACCAAGCTTTAAACTTCCCCTCATGTGTGAGAGCTCTATGGTACTACATCATACAAGATTATAGAATTGTTATGCCAACCAATAGTCTATATTAGGGTGCACTTTTCCCTTTAATGACTTCCACTGCATGAAGTAAAGTAGAAAAATCAAGAACTAATGCTAAAATGTTTGCTTGGGAGAGGTATGACATTTCTCAATATTTATGAGTAGCTCCTAGATGAAGTACTTTGGCAATTTGAACTATTCATTTTGGTGGATCATCTTGTGAGTGATGTCCATGACACCCTTGGGAATTGTTTGGAAGACTTGGTTATCTACTAAAATAATTTGGTTCCATCATTATATGCATTGGTTCATCCAAAATTTTATTGATGTGAATCCCTTTGTTTCTCCCCACATACAAATCCTACACTTCTTGCAAAATGGGAGGTGTTTTTGTCTTATATGACAATAATGAATCCCCACATGCAAACATGCCTAAAGCTTGGGCCATGGCTTATGTGTTGATGATAATAGTCTCATTTAGGCCTAAATAGATTATACCCTCATTGTATCACCTAAAAAATACTTTCATGATCTCCCTAGATTGCCAAAGGCAGGCATACGAAGTAAGTGCTCAACGTCTATATTCTAGACTCGATAGGGAGCTATGAGGGTGAGTAGATACACAAAACTGATAAGATCAAGGTAGAAGAGCTTCTGATTAGATTGGTGGAGGTAATCAAAAGGCTCTTGATCACTGTACTTTATTTGTTAGAGTACCATGTTGACACCCATGGCTTCTTTTTGTGCATCAATGAGAGCCCTAATTAGTAGTGAAGTATCTATAGCTATGTGAAGGATGAAATTTAAATTCTCTCTATTCTCTATGTAAGAAAATATCTTATCTCTTTGATAGTTGTAGCTCATGAAAAATATTATCAAGGATGAAATGTTGACTTGGTATTCAAACTTGGCTTTTATAGAATTTGCACCTATTGAGGTCTACATCAAAATCATGCTTAGTTGTCCACTCATCTTTGAATGGAATGGTGGACATGGCAAATCGATATTTGATATGGCCATTAAATAAGTTAGTCATCAGTTCATGTGTGGAGTTATGCAGTTATGCTCTTTGGTGTCTATACATGGGTATGAGCAACTGATGTTGACTAGCTGCTAATTTATTAAACATCACATCCATTGACCCTTAGATCTAGAATTTAATTCTAGTAGTTAGCCATTATCCAATGGATATCTTATTTATATGATGTTTTTGTACCTTTCCAAAACTTCAAATTTTTTAGTCACTTCTCATTGACTTTTCCAATGACACACGTGAATCTTTCTGCACATCTCTGGTGCACATGATGCTTGGTCTTTGTAATTTACCAATGTCATTATTGAGATCATATACAAATAAATAAAATAAAAAAGAAATAAACACAAAACATGCAAAAATAGGGAAATACTAATCTACATGGTGTTACTCAGCACCCACTCAGTTTATAGAATGAGATCAATAGACTATTGGTGGTAGGGCTTAAGTCTACAACCATTTACCCGTCCTAATAATATGGTTCCTTGCAGATATCTTGAAACCATGGTTCCTTGTTGTGTTAGGTCATGTATAATGTAAGGCCCTTTCCATCATAATTGTAACTTGCCCAAAAATGCTCTGAAATGAGTATCATACAATAAGACTAGCTGATCCTTGTGAAATTATTTCTATCACAAGTTCATATCATGTCATGCTTTTTAGCTCTACTTGTGTACTTCTTGCATCTAGGATACTCTATGTCTGAACTCATCCATTTGATTTAGTTCAAGGAGTTTGTTACTAAGATACTGATGATCTCCGAGTCACATAACAATGATAATGTGCAAGCTAGGTACTAAATATTCCATCAACACGAATGTTTTCAGACCATACACCAATTAGAATGGTGTAAATCTTATAGCCCTTTTGTAATGAGTGAAATATGTCCATAAGATCATAGGAATGTGATCTTACCAGTCATCCCACTTGACATCATATATTTTTGTCAGCATTTTACCTAGTACTTTATTGGATGCTTCAGCTTGGCCATTGGCTTGTGGATGATACACAATGATTTTGTGATGAGAGATCATAAATTCTTCAATCAGAGCCTTGATGGTATTGTTTATAAAGTTTGTTCCTCTATCACTAACTAATTTTATAGGGCATCTAAACCTTATAGTGATATTATCATATAGAAACATCATTGTGTCCTTCACACCACAACTAGGTGTTGTAGCAACTTCAACCCACTTATTAGAATAGTCGATCATAATAATGATGTACCTTGCTTTACTACGCTTACTTGGTGGGTTGATCTGTTTGACAAAATCAATGCCCCATTATTTGAAAGGTTATTCATCCAATAGAGGCTGCAAAGGCATCTCATCTTTCTACAATGGTTTACCCATGCATTGGTAGACATCACAGTGTTGGGCATCTCAGTGTGCATCTTGGAACAAATTTAGCCACCATAATCTACTTTGTAGTAGTTTTCTGTCCATGGCTTCTTTCGTAAAATGTCCTCATATGACTCCTTGATGAACTTCCTCTGAGAGTTGAGGTCATTCATGTTTTATAACCCTACACAGGACTTCATCCTTCCCCAAGTGATACAAAAACCCATTAATGATGGTATATAGTAGTGCTCTAGTCATAAACTACTTCTTATCATGCTCTTAAAAGTGTATAGGGAAGACTCCTTATTTGAGTAAGTTGGTAATGGCTTTGAAATTATTATGAATTGCATATACATGAAAAATATGAGCATCAGCAAAGTCTTCTTATAATTCTTCTAGCTCTTCCCCATTTGGTATGCAATTGAGATGGTCTGGGCTTACATTCTCTCTTCCTAGCTTTATATTTATATGGAATTGAAACTCCTAAAACAACATCAACCATCGAAATATGCATCCTCCTAGAATTGGCTTGTTGACAAGGTATCATATGGCTTGATGATCCATGAAGACTTTAAATGGTATCACCAGTAAATAGTGATAGAATTTTTGAAGTGCAAACATAATGGCCAATGCTTCTCATTTCATGGTTATATAATTTTTCTCTGCATCAGAAAATTATAGGATAACAAAATGAATAGGATGGTCAAGCCCACCATCTTTTGGATGCACAATAGTAGCACCAACTGTGATACTTGAAGCATCTACATGAATGTGAAAAGGCTTGCCCTAGTCTGGGTAGATAAGTATGGGCACATAAACTAGTCATTGTTTCAGCTCAATGAAAGTTACTTGGTATTTTTAAGTCTAGACAAACTTCACATTTTTTCATAGTAAAGTTTTCAATGGAGATGAAATAGTTGTGTAGCCTTTGATAAATTTGCAATAGTAGCTTGTATTCCCCAGGAAAGAGTGCACTTTGGTGGAACTGACAGGTGGAGGCATATTCAGGATGATTGTGATGTTTGCATAATCTACCAAAATACCTTCAATATAAACTATGTGTCCTAGCAAAAAACCAAATGGTGTGAAAAATAAACATTTCTTTAGATTCAAATCAATGCATATTATTGAACAAGGAGAATACTACCCAATTGTTAAGGTAAACTTTTAGAAAGTCATGAATGAAATCCTTGAATGTCATAACCACTATGAAAAAAAAATTGCAAGTGTGTTCTTTAGGCCAAAAGTAATGACTTTGTATGCAAAATAACCCCATCCCATTACAAATGTTATTTTGGCTCTATATTTTTCTATGATCAGTATCTAACGATATCTACTAAAACTATATGTGAAAGAATAAACTTCATATCCTATGATAGACTCTAAAACTTCATCTGTAAAAGGAATTGGATATGGATCATTTACGTAAGCATTGTTCAAGATGCGATAGTCCACAAATACCTAGATTTCTCCTATTTTCTTGGGTTGAACTACCATGGGGATTAACCAATCTGCCTTTTCTACTAGATAGATGATTATTGCATCCTTCATTCTATCAAATTCAGCCTTTACTTTTAGCTTTATATTTGAATTGAGCTTATATGGTCACTTCTTTGTAGTTCATGTGCACTCCTTTAGTTCAATATGCATGTCGCTAAAAGATGGATCAACGCCTTAAACTTCTGACAATTTTGTGAGAAAAACATCTTGATAATCCCTTAGAAGTTATAGCACTTCAAAGATCTTAGCTTCCATCCAATAGTCATCGATGTTTTCTAATTTGGGGACCTCCTCTATCCCAATGTTTGTGACATGCTTTTTGAGGGGTTGTTGATAAGTATTACATTTTTATTCATCCAAAAATTCTTGTAGCCTTTGTTTCCCTTCTTGTTTAGGAATTTGGATACTACGTAACTCATCTTCTTCAGTGGGCTCTATGCTGGTGTTCTTGAGTGGTTCTATAGGTCACTCATGCTCAAATAAATCCTTCAAATCTAGGTCACCATCAGAATCTGAATCCTCAATGTATTCTATCTCATCTTGTATGTAGTGACATGGTTGCATTAGAGCTTGTTCTTCATTCCTAGTAACTTTATACATTTGTATTGCTTCATTAAGATCAAAGGTTGCATTCTTCTATGTAGTAGATTTTGTTATGATGTTCAAGTCTTTTGCGCACCCTTGACATAAAAAGTACATGAGTTTTTGCAGTGCATTATGAACTAGCATATTTTCATCTTCAAACACAAAGGTTTGTATAAAATCACTCTATACTTGTACCCAGTGTTTGGTCTCCCTTATGCACTCTTGGTGCATGTACCATGCTATTGGTAATGGAGCAAGTGTATAGTAGAAAATGTGAACACAATACTTTGGTGTCACACATTCCTCATTCCAGACTTCCACACATTTATATATATGAATTTTGGGGCAATCACCTTCTTGAAAGAATGGCCAATTGGTGTGGATAAACTATGATAGCTTGAACCTATTGATCATGAGTTTGCAAGCATCATCCCACTCCATCCAATTGTCCTACTGAGTTACCCACCATGTTGCAATAAATCCTTTCAAGGCATAATTTAGAATGCTAACTCATTAGTTGATGGTCAGTATATGAACTTGTAATCACATAATGAAATCATTGGTGTCCTCTATTGCATAATACACAAGAATTTATCTCTCATGCACAAAGACCATTCACATTAGTTAGAGTTCATGGTCACCTCAAGCCCAGTTGAGGATGTGGGTGTCTGAATCATGACTGATAGATGAATCTACTTCCCATGGCAAAGTGCCTTCCCTTGTCAGCTATATGTAGTCTTTCATGTGTCTTCATCTTGATAAAGGAAATCATCTTCTGATGGAGTAGGGGATTTTATAGACATAAACACATACTCTTTGATGATGAATTGATTTACTACCAACTACGTAGTTACTAGTTTGGGCTTCTATTGTTCTGATGTCTTCAATTGTTGAGTGGGAAGTGATTGTACATGTGGTTTGGTATGCTAGTATAGAAAGTTGCATTGGGCTACATGTAAAGCTTTTAGGTTTTCCTCATAATTCACTTTCATCTAATTGGTTTCTTGAACAACATATGGAGAGTCTAGTTCAGCTAGAATTATATAAGGCTTGTGCACTCTGTTGAAAGGAATGACAACTTTATCACCTTGTTGTGCCTTGAGTTGATTGTGCATTATATTGATAGTCATTTAACCATCATATGCCCACTTTTTACCTATAAACATAGAGTAATGTGTTGTTGCGATCTTTATGTCGATGACTTCAAAGTCACCCCATAGAGATAAGTTTACAACTTTGATCTCGACATATTTTAGTCTACTAATAGGCTCAACCTTCCCATAATCAACCAGGCTCAGAGTTACTAAGTTGTAGCTTAGATTTGGTCATCCGATAGATTATCATGTCGATCTAGGAATCATATTAACTGTGTTGCTAAAATCAAAGACATCATTTGGGATTTTGTAACCAGTAACCTCAATATCAATTCATACATTAACATCCCAGGGCTTTTTCATCTTAACATACCAAACTAGTTTTTATGTATTTTATTGGCCACACTGCACACATTCTAGTAGGTTATGCAATAGGTTCACGATGTTCTATGAGATATCTTTGTTGCATAATGTACTTAACAGTTTCAAGAGATCTGTGAGCATAATGATAATTCCATCTTGACACATAATGTGCATGATTTGGCCATAAATTTGTGCATCAATTATTGTAACATTACCATCAGTATTCTCCTAATGTTGAATGTTTTTAACATCTACATAACTTCATACATGAGGTTTTTTTTTGTAGCTGGATATGGGTACTTATCCTATTTAGGTTTTTGAATCCCCTCATCTTATGAAATTTCAAGTGGAGGCAAACCTTGGTCTATGTGTTGTCATGTCATGGCATTCAAGAATGCATTTTTTTAGGTTGTGCACTCACCATATTCATGCTTTGGACAACTTTATCCTTTGTTTTTCTAAAATACAGCAATCTTTTGTGTCATACTAGTCAGAGATTCTATAATATGCATAGTAGGATTACCTTTGTGGGTTTATTGGGAAATTTCATTGGATGTGATTATATTCTTCGTACAAGTAACATTATAGAGGAGGTAATTGATAGTTATTGTCTCTACCACCCTAGTATCCTCCACTGTATCCACCTTGAGCTCCTCCTTTGTTGGACTGATATTCACCTTGATACCCTCTTTGTGGTTGCACATTGTTGCAATGTTGGTGCTACAAATTATTATCTACAATTTTGAATTGTTCGTGCGCAGCTGGTAGGGCCCAAATTGTTTGTTGTTGCTACATTAATGGGTGAGCTTTAAGGTGATGCATATTTGTATTAAGGGGATGAAGGCATATAGATTGGTGAATAAGGGGTCCAACTAGCCAAACCTTGAGGCTGATACTATGGTGAACATGGAATCCATTGTGGACTCATCTGGGTCGCATAGCCTTTATCTACCTCTTGGCCTGGGATCACCAGCGTCATCGAGGACATTTATTGCATAGTGATGGTGAATACATTTTTAGTGACGCCTTCCTTCAACTCCTATAAATCCATATAGTTCTCTTCATCATGGTTAGTCAACTTGCAGAAATTGCAATACAGGTTTTGTGGGTTCTTGATATATTGTTGCAAAAGATGGCATTACATAGTGGCGCGCCCAACTACTCAGCAGAGTTCACAAAATTTTGCCTTGACTTTAGGGCAATCATTTCTATAGTGTCTTTTTCTACACTCTGTACACCATAAATTCAATTTAGGCTTATCTTCCTTATGGTATTACTCCATTTTTTTTCATGAAACCCTATAGTGTATTTTCAATCTTAGAATTGGCAACATGAGCTTCTCCATAATCTTCAATCTATTCTACACATAGGGTAGCTACTTTGGCATATGCTTTCATAGTATATTGAGTTTGCACAGTGGAAAACCTAACTCTAGGGCATAATCCTTCGATGAACCACATAGCTTTGTCCTTATCTATTAAATCAAACTCGACCTTATTCATTACATTGAAAAATCTATGATCATAATTATAGACCAATTCCCCAGACTTTTGTTGTATCTTCTTCAGGTCTTATATAGTCTGAATAGTACATTTGTTGACCTTGAATTATATGAAAAGCTAGTCTTTAACATCTTTTAGGATTACCTATTAAAGGTCTCTTTGGTATATGAACTCTAGTGCTCTGCCAACTAGTGCCCCTACTAATTCACACTTTTGAACAACTTCATCAGTGTTGCCCTTAGCTTTCCATCTCATTTTTCAAGTAAGCAGGTATTGTTCAGGATCTATCAACTCATCATAATGGGATAAGTTTATGAATCCTCCTAGATAAGTCATCATGTTAACTAATATAGATGGATCCTTTTACATAGCTTTTATCAGAGGAGGCTGCGTTCTAAGTGATCCTACCTATGTATTACTTTGCACACTAGGAGAATCATTATGTGCACTTTGTTTACTTATGTTTTCTTCTTATTATTATTTAGATTCAACTAATTATATGGTCTTCAAATCCTTTATAATATATTTAGTATGAATTTCAATACCCCAATAGTTCACGTGTTTCAAAAATGGTCCTTCCCAACTATCACATTTATGTTTGCCTAGCTAAAAGCTTCTATTAGAATATAAAATATTAGGCTATGGGTAAGTGTTCTCTTCTATTTAATGGTTCTTTCCTATGTCTTCTTCTTTTGTTGTGCTTGAACCTGCGTTTAACCTATGACAGTATTCTATTTATTTATGTAATTCATCTTTTTAAGACAATACCCTTTCCTATAGTTGTGTGTTATCTCTATCATCTATATGATCTACTTCTAAACTATTCTCACATTCTTCTTCGTACGTCTCATCTTATTCTCAATCTTTGTCTTTTCATTCTATCTATTGGCATTCATCATCCTATTTATTTATCCTTTATTCATCCTTTCACTCATCACATCTTCACACTCATTCATCATCTAATCTATTACTACTCTTACCTCTACTTGTAGCTACTTGAGTTTTCTTTTGATTATTCCATATGTTCTATTATCTTAGTTCTCATTCTAAATCCAAACTTTTCTTATGACTCTTCTTCCCTCGCATCTCCATTTTAGATTCAGGTTCAAGCTTTACTTACTCATCTATCCATCATTTATCTTCATGTACACACACCCCCATATCCCTGAAGCAACTACTCCATATTAGCTAGAGTAGGCACCATGGCCTTATCCATAACCAACATCTTTATTATGAGAGGTAGTCACTACAAAAAATTTCCTCTAATTCCTCAGACAAAATGGTCATGTAAAACTTTGAATGCTATATACCCTTGCACTATAAATTCGATGATGTATCTGTCTATAGTGGTGGTGACCCAATAGTCTATCACCCTCATCCAGTCAGTTTTCAGTTTCAATAATTGGTTTATCTTCTTTCTAGTCTAGGTAATTGTTTCTTTCATTATGGGATTAAAGCAATAGTATTCTAGTCTTGTCAACCAATTAGTTAGTAGTTCGAGTAGCTTGCACTAAAAAATTTCATATATTTCTCCATATATTTGCTCTTGAATAATTTCACTTGTGGTAAGACCAGTCCTTTTAGATTCATCTTCTAATAAATTCCATACTTTCTAGCCTAACCATGTTTCAATGTATCTTTGTCCCAATATCCATCTTAGCATAGTTTCCTCCAAAAGGAGTGTTCTATGCCTCACTGCACCATTGTTAATAGAGGTTATTGATACAACAGAACATGTTAAGGATGAAGATAACTAAGATTTACCTAAGTGCAAATGATAGTGTAGAGAATTCATATTTAGCAGAAGCATGACAGATAAGAATTATCATGTGAAATGAAGGATTTAAAATCAACTAGTACTTCATGAAGTTGCACAGTGTTTAGAGTAAATTAGATGGAATTAAGCTCAACTTTAACAATACATTACACATGAGGAACAAACATAATAAATACAATAACTAACCATAACCACATAGTCTCTATTGATCTCAGCAAAAGTTCATCTTCTTCATACAAGCATACATATATATACTCATTTGTAGTTCTTAACTATACACATTATTCTCATACAATGGTGCTAAAAAAGGGCACTATTCACCTTCTATCCTTTTACAAGTCATGGAGGATAGGATAAAATACATATAGTTGACAACTACTTACATAATGTACAAATATTTGAAGAATATCCTATGCAGCTTTACTTATCCATTTTCTCTCCCAACACTCTTTATTATTTCATAGCTTATCCAAAATTTGGAGTAGCTCATAAGCATCGTAGTATCCTAACTTTTTTGTGGTTTTTTAATGATTGGAAAAATGTTATAGCGTCATCGGGGTTTTTTATTTTCATAATTTAAAAATCCCTGTTGCTCATTATGGAGGGTAATTAACTTGGTCCATCTCTATGGATTTAATCATATTTACTAAACAAATATTTATATTTCAAATTTTTGTAAACTTAATTTAAAAAATTGACCCCAAGAAAAAAATTAAAATTGTAATTTCATGTGATTTTAATGATCTAGGTTTAAATATGCTTGATTTAGTCACCAATTCAAACTCATCAACTAAAACCTTGTAATTAGATCCATATAAGCATTAAACTTGATACAAATCATGTAAGAATTCATGTTCATCATTCCTATGGGTCAATGTGTAGATGTTGCACCAATAGATTGAAATTGATAGTGGCAAAAGCACACTTTGCATGATGTTATGGATAAGTGAAATCACTAAGTCATAGATATTGTCAATACATAAATGCTGGTGGTTCATGCACATGACAAATGTTATCGACCATGTCCAGGAGATAAACTATCAAGAAGTTTGCCTCCCTTATAGTATGCATGATAGTATTGATCATGTTAATTAATATCCCATTAGCATGATAAAAGTAAATTTAATTTGCATTTACCTATTTTCCACATATGTTTTACTGTGCACTTCTCATTGTGGTAATCTCCCGTCGAGAAATGTCATCACCATGCATTTGACATGACTAGTCAACACACATGTTAATAGGTCATAGTATTTTGTTTTCATTAATATTTTTATAGTAATACAGGACCTTCAAATGCTTTGATTTACCTTTGCAATTAGGATTAGGTTTTACACTATCCTATTTCCCCGTATTCTCTTCGCCTGCTAGAATCTCATAGGGACTTGGCATTACCGCCCTTGTTAAATTCTTAAATTAACTTATATATTTTAATCAAATACAATTAAATTCATCTATTATCTTTATTTTTAATTGTATTCATTTTTTATTTCATATTGCATGTTTATTTTTTCCAGATATATTTTAACAAATTATAACCAGGAGCCAATAAGGTGCAATTATACTAAAGGAAACTCCTACATAGTCTCTGATTGTCAAACAAATTTAGTGTTAATAAAAATTTAATTAAAAATAAATTATCATTCACATCATCCATCATAGAATGCCAAAAATTTCCATCCTTATGATAAAACAAAACTTGGAGTGTATTTCTATTGTAGATCCTCTTACAATTTTCATCTCAAGATTTAAAATTAAGAAAACATACTCTAGAGGATTTGGTCACATATACAATACTATTCAACATGCAAGGAAATATGAACCTGGTCAAGTATTGATTAAAAAAATGTAATCCATGTTTCGAACCCAAAAGCCAAATCACATTGCACAAACAAAAAAGAAATTGCAATGTTGAAGAAATTAAATTAGTTTGATATTATTTTTAAAGCTTGTATGAAAATAATGATCTAGCTTACCATATAAGTGTATCAAGGTTAGGTTTGTTGTATTAGAAACATCATTTTCTCCATATTTTGATTGAAGATACCTTAATTGTATATAATATAGTGAAAAAAACATGTTATAATATTAGAATAAATAATGAAAATTAAGAATTTCTACAAGGTTCTGCTTTACTACCATGAGTTGCAATTTTTAGATATTTTTTAATCCTTGTTATGTTCTTCTAACTCACCCCCAAATAAATGTTAAAACTTGTATGCACAATGTTTTTATAATAAGATATCCAAGGACTCTCTCATTGTATAATGTTATCTACGCTAACATCATATTCTAAAAATGAAAATATTTGTTGATTACAACTTAGAGTTGTTTATTCAACTTTAATTCCTTTACAATTTTATGTTAAACTTCATTTGTGTATTTACTAATATTTGATTTTTAAAATTTTATTTTATTTTATTTATATCATGGACTCAATGTAGAATCACTACGAGTTTATTAATATATCATATACGACATCCACTAATTCAATTGTTACCCCCTTAACGAGCCAAATATTTTTGGAGCATTTAAAATTGTTACAACAAAGAGCAATGATCTTTCCATGACTCAATACAAATCATGTGTTGGTGACCCCCCGCCCCCCCTATTTCTGATGCAACAAATTACACAAATCTAATTCTATTTGCAAATAAAGCAATGATAATAACAATCTTGAAATTCCTGCCATTGTAGATGCATGCATTAATTTTGTATCTCATATAGAATTGCTTGCAAGCAATGTAACTAATGCATGTAGAAACAGTTTTGACCTAACATCAATCATTGGGCCTCAAATTTGTCTAAGTATAGGATCTACACCAACACAACAAACACTTAGGTGTGAGGGAATCACTTTTCATGATTATTATTTTTTCATATGATGGTGCCAATTGGCAGGCAGCTAACAACTCCTTTTTGAATCTATCATCATTGGAAAGTGGGAACACAAGACATCAACCGGTAATTTAAGGTAACATAATAGAGACAGTGAAATGTGTACCTCTAAAATTAGCTCAGTGATCAGCGTGCTCCATTCCCAATGATCCTAAGACATTTCAAAGCTCTATAAAAGGAAGCTAAGACTAGTTAGCAAAGGGGGAGATGATTGAAGTAATGAAGCCCTAACAAATTGAGTCTAGATGTTATGTTCGTATTAGAGTTACACCTTAGTTTGGGATGCCTTTGACACTCCCCATTGTAATTCCCAAGCTCACCTATGAGCCCTTGGGCTTTTAACGGCTTATGTCGAGCACCTACTCAGTTTTATTGACTTATATATGTATTGTTGTTAAACTTGTTTAATGGTGAAAGGATTTATGCAATATTTAATGGATTGAATGCTTAACTCCTTCATATGTATGTTGAGATCTTACGAGCTTACAAGCTACACATTTATGGCATGCTTGTAACCCATGAGGACTCTTGTACTTTGATATAGTAAATGTGCTAAGTGTGGATAAGACCCTACACCTCATAATGATACCTATGCCTAAGCATAACCCTACATCTAAGTCCTCTATATAGATACCCAGTTACCCCTCAAGCACCTAAATGCCATTAAGACAAGGTTACCAAAGGCTTGCACCCATGAATGCACAACCATTTTTACACTAACCAAAGTGCTTGAAGGATAGAGTTCCACCATGGCACAACTAGCCCAACACAGACCCCAGTCCCTTCTTTACTATGCTTCAAATGAGAACATAAGGCTTGCACCTTATGTAAAGTGATGCCAGCATAGTTGAGTGTCAAATTTTTAGCACCATAGGATTAGTCAAGGCCTACACCCCATTAGAATAAACCTAAAATTAACTTGGATAGCTACATAAGCGCATGACTAGGGCCATGACCAGGCCCATGACCAAAATGCCTACTTTTCTACAACATTTTGCTTCTATTTCCAACACTGTTGAATTTTGTTACTGTAATGGTGTACCAAGATAATGCTTTGACTCTCCCTCAAGAATGTTGAGCACTGGTTAGAATGAATGAAATATATATTTACACTGAGGCATCCAACTTGTAGAGGACAAAACCTAAAGAAGTGGGTCTAGAATCACTTGTATGATGCCCTATACAAGATTTTCTTTTGCGAACTACCGAAGCAAGTATACTGATGATTGGCTACTTATGCAACACAGAGAAGTTTAAGCTTTGGACAATGAATTGAGTGGATAAAAGATCACCTAGAGAGACTTGAGAACTTGGATGCCACTTAGACTAGAGGTGTAGATAAATGGTGGTAAGGGGTGTTGAACAACTACATGCTTAAGTTCACAATATCGACGTACTCCTACCCTAAAGAAGTAAAATATCAATTCTTGCATGAACCTAGAGGCATGTTTGTGAAAGAGATTGGCATCAAATTCAAAAATCTGATGGTAGATTATGACTTTGAGACTGTGAGGATGGAAGGCTAAAGTCCTCTCGCATATGAGTAATGCAATGGGGAAGAAGGGGAAGTGTAGATGAGGTGTAATGAAAGGGTATGAGTAGATTAACACCTAAGAGCTTGGGAAATAGGCTTATAATAAGAGCTGATGAAATATCTAGAACCTAAAAGTGTTAAGAGGACCCATAGTGAGTGGGAAGGGCATGGGGAAGGATATCTTGAATGGTAACAGTGCCTAGAGGAAGAAACCCTTGTAGCCACGAAACAAGATCCACAGTTGCAAGGTGAATGCTTAGGGTCCCTATAAAAGTTGACCATTAGAGATGTGTCAGATACACCTACTCCCTTTTGAGCCTGTAGCATGAGCTCATGTACTAGATCCCCCACATGAAGATAAAAGATTCACAATTGACCTTATTATTGACTTAGACTTTGATCATTTTGCAGATTTAGACCAAAACTTTATGATTGAATAAGTTATCCTTTATGAGGAGGTAAGTGAAGATACCTTTAGACCTCGAGGTGCTAGCCCAACTAAATAGAACATGAGCATAAGCATCCTAATATAGCCAATGTTGTTTGTGTAGCCTGGGTAATGGCCCATAAGAAGTGGCCCCATGCTACTAGTCAGTACTACAATACCATATCTTCTATGGTGCTAGTAGTAATCATAGGACCAGTGCTTAGCCTAATGGCTAGAGGTAATGGAATACTAACACCAGGATAATTACTAAGGGGATAGGCACTTCAAATACTGGCTACTCCCCTGCCCTAGATTTATTATAAGATGGCCATGCACTTGCTCGAGTATCAAGGTATAGATAATGTCGTAGAACATGTGCTCAAGTGAGAATTATAATGGTGCACTCAGGGAATAACCTAGTTTGACCATAAGGCCACCCAGTTTGTGACAATCTTGCTTAATCATATCCATACTTGGTATGGGAAGTTTGATTCAAACCAGGCAATGGTTGATTATGACACCCTAAAGGGAGCCTTCTTGAAAGAGTTTGATATACCTGAGTTTGAGTAGCATAGCATCACCATGCTCAAAGAGATCAACCAAAGATTATCAGAGAGTGTGCACTTGTATGATTCTAGATTCAAGGCTCTCCTTTCCAAGCTCCTTTATGATAGTCACCCCTCCCAACATGCATAATGGTCATTGGAAGGTTACTAGTGCCATTTAGAAGGGAATTATCCATGAAAACATTCACAGACCCTCAGGAAGCACTTGAAGCCATGCTCAGAGTTGAGGTAATAGGGAGTATTAATAATAGAATTAGCCCTTTAATGGAAGTGTATAATACGTCTATGGCCTCCCAACTATAAAAACTAACCACCAATTCATCACAAGATGCTTGAATCAGGTTGTGGTGCACAGACTATTAGACTAGAGCTAAAAGCTTCACTGATGCAAATGGAGGAGGTTGCTGAATGTCACAGTAACCGACGTCGGTCAGGCCAACTGACATCGGTCAGGGTTAGATAAAAAGCTGCCAACATCGGTCATGGATCGGCCGACATCGGTCATCTCCAGACAAATAGAGACTGACGTCGGTCATCTGTGCGTGACTGGTCTAATTTTAAACAGATAGTCAGTTTGCATAAAAAGACTAATTTTAGTCTTGAGTCTGCGTTTCTAATTATTGTAATTAGGAAGTCTAATTATTATTTGTATGGGATATATTTAATAGACCCATGGGGCTATATTGTGATTTGAAAGATCATAAAGACTTGCAAAGACAAGGACAAGGGTTCTTCCAAGTGTAAGATCTAAAAGGTTTGCAGGTGTACAAGACCAGATTGATCTACAGGTGTGCAAGATCAGGGAGATCTACATGGTAAGGTCAGTTGATCTGCAGGTGTGCATGTGCAAGGTCAAAAGAGATCTATGAGGTAGCAAGATCAAAAGAGATCTGCAACACAACAAGGAGCAAGATCAGGGAGATCTACTTGGAGTACTTTGAGTACTTGGTGGTACTAATAGTATTGTTACTGACTGGTGAAGGAAACAACTGTGTTTGAGTTGTGACTATAATTGTGAGAGAGAACTCTTGAGAGAGAATTACTGGTACGCCCAAGAGGTGTGAGAAGAGTGTGATCTTTTCATTGTATTTACTTCTGGGAGAGTGTTAATAAAAAATTGTATTGTCTCTCATACTCTGTGCTATTTCTGAATTCTAGTTACATATTACTTCTGGTTTAATTTCATGTTTAGTTGCTTATACAAAGGTAATCATGTTTGCTCTTAAGGAGTAGAGACCCTGATAAGTGGTATCAGAGCTAGGTTCACCAAGTGATACCAACTAACAAGTGGTATCAGAGCTAAGTTCACCAAGTGATACCAACTAACAAGTGGTATCAGAGCTAGGATCACCAAGTGATACCAACTAACAATTGGTATCAGAGCTTGGTTCACTAACACTTTGGTTTCAGAGTGTGTTAAGTGTTTGTTGATTACAGGTCACTCACAGGAGTTTCTATTGGAGTGAGAGTAAAGTAATGGCAGAAGAAAGTAAGTTAAGAATGGAGAAATTCAATGCCAAAAATAATCAATTATGAAACTGTGGAAAGAAAGGGCAGGGAAAGAAAGATTGTTAGTTGGTAGAAGATCAGCATAAAAAAAATAAAGAAGCAAATGATGCAGGTATTGTTGCACGGGATGCTCTTATATGTTCCTTGGATAAAAAGAATCTTGGGTTTTAGATTATGTTGCCTCTTTCCATACAACCCCAAATAGAGTATTTTCCCATGATTATGTCCATAGAGACTTTGGAAAGACTTATTTAGGGGTTGGTGAGCTTTGTCAAATTGTTGACAAAGAAAAAGTGCAGCGAAAATTGCAGACGGACAACACATGGGTGTTGAAGGATGTCATGCATGTCCCAGTCCTAAAGAGAAGTCTAATTTCTGTAAAAAAAATTGGGTGATGAAAGTTGCACAGTTACTCTCACAGTAAAATCTTAGAAAGTTTTCAAAGATGCACTTAAATTAGCATGTGGTAAGAAAGTAGGTACTCTTTATCTATCTACTTGTATTCCTGATTCTCCTTCTATTTTATCTACTTCAGATGTAGATGCAAAGATGTGGCTCTTTAAGCTTAGTCACATGAGTGAGAAAGGAATGCATGTTCTTAAGAAAAAATCTGATGTTTTTGACAAACTTAAGAACTGAAAAGCCTTGCTTTTCAAAGAGAAGATGATGGATAAAGATCAGCTCAAGGGGCTGAATAATTATGAACATGGCAATTTGGACAAAGTTATGATCCAAAGTGAGCTCATGGGTAAAAGTCATCACTCACAGAAAAACACAGTTACCGACGTTGGTCAGGAGAGAATCGACATCGAATAGACAGGAACCGACGTCGATCATGTGCAGACCGAAGTCAGTGATGTTAGGCAGGTGGAAACCGACATCGATCAATTAAAAACTGACGTCAGTCAAGTCGGTCACATGAAACCGGCATCGACCGAGTGCAGACTGAGAAATGACCAACATCGATCACTGTTAGAACAGATTTTG
The DNA here is from genome assembly GCA_037957365.1 of Torreya grandis. Lineage (NCBI taxonomy): Eukaryota > Viridiplantae > Streptophyta > Pinopsida > Cupressales > Taxaceae > Torreya > Torreya grandis. The sequence goes on from JARHVA010000102.1 coordinate 1,501,799, forward strand.
CGTGGATAGCACGCTGTCAAAGAGTCTCAAACGCCCATGAAAAAGACTGAAAGGGTAAGTAAGCCTCAAATTTGTTATTCCCCTTCTTTATACTACTTGTTGCTCACTGATGGTGGAAAACCAAGAAGTTTTAAAGAGGCAATGCAGGTAAAATCTAGAAAACAATGGGAGCATGGCATGAATGAGAAAATTGATTCCTTGGAGAAGAACCAAACGAAAGATTTAATAGAGTTGCCAGTTGGGATGAAAGCACTAAAAGACGAATGGATTCCTAGATTAAAGAAAAGAGAGAATAGACAATTGAGATGGTGTAATGATCTTGATATTCAATATATGCAAAAATACCATTAAGGTAGGGAAACACCATTTAATACTCTTTTAGGAAGAAATAACTCCACAATGTCTCTTCGAGGGGACAACCTCCAATATCCTCTTACAATAGAAGACTCAATGCTTACTTGATATATTTACCATGATATTCATCTCTTATATATATACATCTATCTAACCCATGGATGGGTAACCTCCTAATCCAATATAGGCCGACCATTACCCAATGTAATACTTCCATAAGTTACTTTATTATCCTAATATAGTGTACCCATATAACAAAAGGGATGTGTGCCACATGTCGGCATTTCCATCAACCCATATACGTCAATATATCATATCCTTAGGTACATAGCATTCCTTCCCTCTTTGACATGTTTCATCTCCAAAACATAGGAAGAAACCAAATAATGAGTGTGCTTCAAATCATTGCACACTTGTCTCCAATCTCGATCATCTAGCCATCCATATGTGATTTTGGCAAGTGATAGCTCTCCAAGCTTGTTTCCAAATTCCCTTGTGCTCTTCTGTTTGCGTTCATGATCATAATTATACTGCTTTGGTGTCCAACCATAATTATTCCTCTTTATTCCATGTACAATATTTTGCTGTGCTACTCTGATTCCAACCATGACCATAGTAAGTATTCTTCCATGCATAGTCATAGTGATTTCCCCATTCATTCCATGTGCCATAGTATTTTTGCTTTGGATTCCATGCATATCCATAATGTTTGAAAATTTTATTTCCTATATAGACAAAATGATTGTTGTTATGACACTTCATCCCCTGGTTCCATGATTGTTTCCTCTCATGATGATGTGGGTGTCTATATACCTCAACCTTTTCCAATACTTTGACCTTATCCACCTTTACTTCTACCTCTTCCACCTTTTCCTTCTTTGTCTCTTGAGTAGATGAAGTGCTCATTTGTAGTGTCTTTATCTATATTATCTGAATCTTCATGTTCTTCATCCCCTGTTTCCATCTCATCCTCACGATCTACCTAGATTGTTATTGGTGCCTTTTTCACTATGATATCTTGTAAAGTGATCTTATTTTTCTTATACCAAAACTTCATGAACTTTTTTTGAATATTAATATTCATTGTTCCCAAAGTCTCTAACCATGGATATCCAAAAACTATATCCATATCATCCATATCCAAAGCATAAAAATTTGAATGCAAAACATATTTTTCCATAATGAGCTTCAGAGCTTCAAACATTGAAATATTCTTACCATCTACTTGAACCTCTTTGATATTTTTTGCTTGAACATGTAGATGATTGGCCACATTCATGTTAATGAAATTATACTTGCCAGTAAGGTTTATAGACACAACCACCTTCTTCTTTTGAATACATCCATGAAATTAAAAAATTGACTCAGATTTCTTTGGAGACAAATTATTTGAACCCTTCTTTTCTTCTTCTTCTTCTTCTTCTTCTTCTTCTTCTTCTTCTTCATCTTCTTCTTCATATGTTTCTTCTTCTTATATTGCTTCTTTTACTTCTTGTTCTTCTGATGATTCTTCTATTTCTTCTTCTTTTTATGCTTCTTCTTCTTCTATTGCTTCTTCTTTTTCTACTTCTTGTTTTATAGCCCAACGATCTAAAAAGATATGTTCCATTTCTTTCCATGAAGAAAACTTTTCTGTATAGCTCAATTGATCAAACCAATCTAGTGCAGGCCCAGATAAATAAGGAGTTAATTGTCTTTGCCTAAAAAATTTTCTAAAATGATTTTCCAAAAAGAGCCACCATTCTCTAACATCAATATCATCTTTCCCTGAAAATATTTGCAACTCCATGATCCACAAAAAAAAATTAAGGTTCATGAAACCCTAAAATGTCAAAAGTAATCCATAAAATCGCAAAAAATACTCAAAATAGCGCCAAAATTTTTGAAATTTTCCTGCACTTCTCTTAAATCTTCTTACATCTCTAGTAAAAATTTCAAATAAAAATTCCCTATATTTCGAAAGATATAGCGAAATTATTATAAACCCTAAAATAGAAATAACTCTCTTAAAACAAATCAAAAAATTCTGAAATTTTTACTACGCTTCTCTTATATTTTTTTACATCTCCAGTAAAACTTTTGAATATAAACTCCCTATATTTCAGAAGATATAATGAAATTAGGGTTTCGCTCCACACAAATTGCCCAAATCGAAGCTCTGATACCACTTTTAATGATCTTGATATTCAATATATGCAAAAATACCCTTAAGGTAGGGAAACACCATTTAATACTCATTTAGGAAGAAATAACTCCGCAATGTCTCTTCGAGGGGACAACCTCCAATATCCTTTTACAATAGAAGACTCAATGCTTACTTGATATATTTTACCATGATATTCATCTCTTATATATATACATCTATCTAACCCATGGATGGGTAACCTCCTAATCCAATATAGGCCGACCATTACTCAATGTAATACTTCCATAAGTTACTCTATTATCATAATATAGTGTACCCATATAACAAAAAAGATGTGTGCCACATGTCGGCATCTCCATCAACCCATATACATCGATATATCATATCCCTAGGTACATAGCAGACAGAAGGCCAGGTTATATGGTCTTGAATAAGCTCCAGGTCAATGTAATCACTGTGTTTATTTTACCAGATTAAATAATGGTCGCAACATTACCCTGTTATTGTATGTAGTGTATATGCTTGTTGTAGGGTCACACATGCAGGGATTTGTTGAGCTAAAGGTAAAGTAGCTCAGTGGTGTGCCAACAAGGATTTAAGAGGAGCAAAAATCTTTGGCATGAGTATTTCTAAAGACAGGAGTAGCACCACAAGATATGTGGTGGTTGGTCTTCAATATTAAACTTGAAGAGGGATACAAGCTAAGAAACAAAATTAGAAGATGTACAGGTACAGGGATAGATGCAACTGTTTATCTCCAAGTGGGACATTGTTAGGTTGTGGAGCTAAAAGCTTCACTAATGCAAATGGAGGAGGTTGATGAATGTCATAGTAACTTACGTCAATCAGGGCAACCGACGTCGATCAGGGTTAGACAGAAAGCTACCGACATCGGTCATGGATCGGCCGACATCGGTCATCTCCAGACAGACAGAGACCGACGTCAGTCATCTGTGCATGACTGGTCTAATTTTAGATGGACAGTCAATTTGCATGAAAAGACTAATTTTAGTCTTGAGTCTGTGTTTCTAATTATTGTAATTAGAAAGTCTAATTATTGTTTGTATGGGATCTATTTAATAGATCCATGGCGTTGTATTATAATTTGAAAGATCATAAAGACTTGTAAAGACAAGGACAAGGGTTCTTCCAAGTGTAAAATCTAGAAGGTTTGCAGGTGTGCAAGACCAAGTTGATCTACAGGTGTGCAAGATCAGGAGAGATCTACATGGTAAGGTCAGTTGATTTGCAAGTGTGTATGTGCAAGGTCAAAAGAGATCTGTGAGGTAGCAAGATCAAAGGAGATCTGCAACACAAGAAGGCAAGATCAGGGAGATCTACTTGGAGTACTTTGAGTACTTGGTGGTACTGGCAGTATTGTTACTGACTGGTGGAGGAAACAACTATGTGTTTGAGTTGTGACTGTAATTGAGAGAGAACTCTTGAGGGAAAATTACTGGTACGCCCAAGAGGTGTGAGAAGAGTGTGATCTCTTCATTGTATTTCCTTCTGGAAGAGTGTTAATACAAGATTGTATTGTCTCTCATACTCTGTGTTGTTTTTGAATTCTAGTTACATATTACTTCTGGTTTAATTTCATGTTTATTTGCTTATACAAAGGTAATCATGTGTGCTCTTAAAGATTAGGGATCATAACACTATGAGACTGAGGGCTATAATAGAAATAACTTTCCTTAAAGGAATGTGCACACACTTCTCCTTAGCTGTGAAGTTTATCATGAGGTGTATGATGTTTATAACTACCCTATATTTCAATGTGACAGTCAGGGCAACATAACTATCTATTACCAGTTATGTGATGCCTATACCCATAACATGGTTGATTATCATGTAATCAATGAGATACACGAGAACATGGGAAAAGGTACACGGTAAGTAACAATAGTAGTAAGAGGGAAAAGAGCCCAAGGAAATAAGGTTACAGCTAGCAAAATGTAGGCTATGGGATGCAAAGAGGCATTAGAGGGTGAGGTGGTGGATGTGGTAGAGGAAGGTTCCCACCACGATTATGTTACAAGTGGAGTTTGAATGAGCACTATCAATGCGACTACCTTATGCATCTAACGTGTGGGTATTATTGAGGAACACACAAAGTCAAAGAATGCCTCAACTTATATAAGAATTTAACCCAAGGTAGGTCAGGGATCGACAAGGGCACATGAATGATCAAACATGAGTCTAAAGAGGCAAAATGGGATCCAAAGGTGCAACTAACATGCATAGAGTCAATTAATGTGTAGGCAACTACTCAAAGTAGACTCACCACTCAACCGCCAATTATGCCAACCCTAGAGTTACACTTGGAATATGGGATGTCGAGCTACATTAAGAACATTACATAGTTAAAACCCAAATCCATGCCTTATCCAAACCCTACACACCAAAAAGACATATTACAATAAGCCATGAGTGTAATACAAAACCTGCAAGGAGAACTCCAATTGCTACGAGACCTAAAGGTGTAGGTTACTGCCTCATGCAAAAAGCAAGATGGCTAGAAGGCTGAAGTATAAGAGCTGACGAAGATCTTGTGCCTCCTAAAAATATAAGGGATATTTCCCCTATTAAAGAACCTGCTTCTAGAACATGTAGGACAATAGTCAGTAGAAGTTATCATGCCACATATGAAAAGTGTGTGAGAGGTCAAGCATATACAAAATATAGAGTATGACCAAGAACTCCTAGTCAATACCACCATCAATTGATGGTCCATTTATGAGGCCCTGATCAATACCTATACCAAGGTAAATATCCTAACTAAGAACCCATGAGAAAAGATGGGTAGGCTAGCCCTGAGGCTTTCTCCCCATATACTCTTCATGGCCAACAAGACCCGAGTGTAGCTGATCAAAATTTTGAAGGGCACCATTGAAGATATTATGAATGCCAGATTCCATGCTGACTTTGAGGTTATCAATTTGGTTGAACAAGATAACTATCCAACACTTCTAGGAAGGCCTTGGTATTATGCCAATAATGTAGATATGTACTTCAAGAAGTGATATATGACATTTTAAAATGGTAAAGAAATGGAAGTATTTCCCATTTCAAGTGATCAAAGACTCCCTATGTGGAAAGCATTGATCTAGAGGATGAGATCAACCATATATATAACATCATGATGCAAGGCACTAAGAATCTTAACTTTTTTGATCAAGGAGTGCTCTCTTGGGAGGATGGGTAATTAGCCTCAAATACCATTGATGTTGCTTGTGATTGATAGGTTGAAGAGGCTTATGAGGCCACTGGTTATAGATATCGCTTTGTACATGCAAAGATGTTGAAGCTCATAAATACTAGTTGGGTCCAGATTGGTCGCACTCTAAAATGATGGGTCCCATGTCATGAGAAGAAAGGAAAGAGGGTACTCTACTTGAACAAATTCAAGCTTGTAGTGCTCCCAAATTTTTAAGGGAATAATCTAGTAGAAAGGTATGTTCATGACCTTGAAGCATGCACCCCCAAAAAGACAAACAAAATAGGTGTACTAGTGTATACCTTGAGAAGCATTATCGTACGATGGTGGGTAGCACAAAGGCCTAACTTACCAACCTAGCCAGAGGTAAAAGTAACCATTTACACAAGATTCAAGAGGAGTAAGGAGAACTTGGGCAACTCGATGTACTCTAGTGACTCTGATCTTATGGTGCATGTGTGTTTATGTAAAGAAACCTAGCCATACTATGATGCAACTACCCTAAAGAACTTCTAGGTGCACACCTTCTATAGGACTCTGAAGACATGGGTGTGAGCATGGTATGTGATCAATGAGATGCACTAGGAGATTAAAAATTGGGATGCACTAAAGGAGAAGTTTGTGTATACATTCTCCTTTTCCTCATAGAATTTGGAATTGGTCAAGCCATTACAAGTAATTCAGAGGGCAGTGTTCGAGGATGCCACCATCCTTAAGGAGCACTTGAAAGACATGTTTAGGGAAAAAGGGTTGGCACTCCCAACTTTTTTTAAGGAATAAATTATCAACAACTTGAGCGAGGAAGATGATGAAACTTAGAATGAGCACTACTGAAAAACACTGATCATCAAAAGAAAGCTCGTGCACTAAGTAGATGATATTACTCCCAACAACGAAGACCCCATTTGTCTTCACCTAGAGACAACTGAGGGAACTTGACAAGTTGAAGACTCACACCAAGAAAATAATGAACCATACCATGCACCACTAAATACCATCAAAGTAGACATCAACATAGAAAGAGAGCTAAAGATGGCTATCCTAGGTGCCTATTGGTCTGATATAGCGCTGATGTGCATCATAGACCTCTTAAAGGAGTTTCTTGATTTATTCTCTAAGACTTATTAGGATATGAAGGGCACCCACCCATGCCTTAGGAAGATGAGAATAAATCTAATTGATGGTACAAGACCAATCAAAAAGTGCCCCTACAAGATGTATCCCAACCTCCATGCTAAGGTCAAAATAGAGATCAATATAATGTTGATTGTAGTGGTCATTTACCCTTTGCAAAAGTCTGAGTGGGTAAGCCCAATGGTGATAAGCATCAATAAGGATGGGCGCATTCACTTTTGCATCAATTATATAATGTTGAACATCATATGCATCAATGACCCCTTCCCAACTTTGTTAATCGATGAAGTCTTGAAAGGTGTCATAGGTTGTGAGATCTACACCTTCACTGATGGGTTCTCTGGATATCACCAAGTCCAGATTGAGGAGGAGGGCAAGCCCAAAACAAATTTTGCAACTGAATGGGGTTATTTTTCTTATAATGTGATGCCCTTTGGACTTAAGAATGTGCCAACCATATTCTCTAAAGTGGTGATCACTACATTCAAATACTTCATCCATAGGTTCATCCAAGTTTACTTAGATGATCGGATGGTGTATGGCCTCATCAAGGAACATTGTGATAACCTACGCCTAATGTTTGAGAGGTAAAGGCAAATTTAAATATCCCTAAACCTGAATAACTGCATCTTCACAACATCGTTTGGAACCCTAATCAAGTACATCATCTATCAGGATGGTTTGCTCATTGATCTAATGAAGATTGGTATCATCATTTAGCTCTAGACTCCTTCCACACATAAATATGTTTACACCTTTCTTACCCACTATAGGTATTATAAATTTTTTATAAGGAGTTATGCAAAGATTGTGGCCCCACTAGAAGATCTCTTATACAAGGATGGCTTGTTCTACTAGGGTGAAGCGTAAGAGGATGCCTTCCATACCCTAAAGGTTAAATTAGAGCATGCCTATCATATAATTCCCTAACTAGAAACCCCTTTCCACATCCATATTGATGCTTCTAGATCTATGATCGGCATAATCTTGGCATACCTGGTGAAGGCAAAATGGATCATCCCATCTCCTTCACTAGTAAAAAATTAACAAAGGCAGAGAAGAACTATACTACAATTGAGCGTGAGGTGCTCACCATGGTCTATTCCCTACAAAAATTTGGATAATATTTATTGGCAATCCCATTCATCTTTTTTAAAAATCATGAGGTACTTAAGTACCTCATTAATAACCCCATTTTCTATGCGTGCATTTGTAGATGGATCATTCTATTCCAAGAATTTCAGTTCTTCGTTGTCATCAAGCCTAGAAAATAGAACTTGGGGTTAGACCATTTGTCCCTTATAGACTCAAGCAATGTAGCAACACCAATAGAGGATGATATCCCAGATGTACAACTATACAGAATACAACACACCCCCAAATACTTGGTAGAGATCACTGTCTTTATAACATCTGGATTTGTACCCCAAACAATGACAATAAAAGAAAAGAAATAGCTCATAGTTCACACTGCCCCTTTTTAGCTCATTGGTAGGGAACTATACAAGCTAGGTCGAGATGAAGTTTTGTGTTAATGTATCTTGGAGAATGAAAGAGACTCCATTCTACATGAGGAGCACAAGGGGGTAGTAGGAGGAAATTATATAGGAGATGCAATGGCATGTAAAATGTTGTAGTCAGGTTAGTGGTGGCCAAGTCTATTTCAAGATGTAAAGGATTGTGCCAAGGCATGTGACATATTCCAATACATAGGGAATCCCAACCACTGGGATGAGATGCATCTCATCCCCATTCTTTCTCAAGTTTCATTCAAAAAATGGGCAATTGACTTCGTTGGGCCAACTACTTCCATAACATGACATACTAGCGTGGGGTACATTCTAGTTGCCACAGACTATTTCACCAAGTGGATCAAGGTCATGCCAACCAAAAACTACATAGCTACCATAGTTGCAAGGTTCATTTAGGAGAACATCATAAGTTGGTATGGGTGCCCACTCAGCTTGACTAGCAACAGGGGCACACACTTCATAAATGAAATTGTGTGGATCTTGCTAATTAAATACATGGTGGTGTACCACAAGATAATGCCTTACCATCCCCAAGCGAATGGCATAGTTGAAGAATTCAATGAGATCCTAAGGACATGCCTCAAAAAGATATGTGATGTTAGTCACAAGGTTGGGATGATCGAGTGTCTACAGTGTTATGGGCATATTACACAACCTACAAGCACCTAAACAAGGCTACACCATTTCAACTGGTGTTTGGCATTGAGGTGATCTTGCTAATGGAGTTCTTGGTGCCATCATTACATATTGCATGAATTGGTTGGTTAGATGACCAAGAATCATTGAATGCAAGGCTGGATGGCTTAGAGTGCTTAGATGAGATGTGCACCTAAGCAAAGTGGAGCCAACAAATCAAAAAAGCATGTCAAAAGCTCTGGCATGACAAGCATATAAAGTACAAGGTGCTAACAAAAAGGGTATTCATCTTGCTCTATGACTCCAAGTATATCAGGCACCTAGGCCAGACACCTAAGTTATGGGCATGTGAAGTTTGCTAGAGTTAGACACAAGGTGCACTAGATCTTCATGCATAAGATTCAATAAGCGAGGCATCTTTAAGCCCACAAAAGGGACAGTTCGGTGCTTCCAAGCATAATACCAGTCAGGTGAGATGAGTGAGGTTGTTCCCTACGCACCTACACCAGACACCTAAGCTTCTAGGTGCATGGAACTCATCAGACTTAGAGCAAATGTGAACCAGGAGAGTCACAAGACACAAGTGCAAAAAAGATAGAGTGAAGATGCACAACATGATTGTGCATAAGAAATCAAATGAGAATGTTATGTTGGAGGGCCAATGTAAGGGATTTGTATGGGGTAGGAAGGGCCAAGGCAAGAAGAGGAAAGTGCAATAAAATCAACCAAGATAAACAAACACGCTTGAAATTAGAAGAACAGTATAAAAAGAAAATGGGATCGAGGAGGTTGAATCACGTGCATGTGAGGCATTGTACCCAGGTTACCATATTGAAGGAAAAGGTCATGCTAAGTGAACAAAGTGTAGGAGAAGATCATCAGAATAAGTTGTCATCCACCCAAAGCAAGGTAGGAAGTGACCATTTGTACACATCACTTCACCAAAAAGTTGTTAGGAGTTAATGTGGTGGTGGCAAAGGCACAAAGATCCACATTAAATGCATAATTAACATAAGATTTTTGTGAATTTTATGGGGCATAGCAAATCTCAAGGAATTTAGGCACCGTCATGCCATTAATAAACCATAATTAAGGTGGTAGATAAAAGTAGAGGTATAAAGCAGTGTAAGATTGATTGCATCTAGTTACGAACTTATATGTTAATTTGAAATATTGAATAGAAAATTAGAGCAACCAACGAACCAATGAGCTGAACCAAGGAGACCCTACTTTAGCGAGACCCTAAACACCCCTCAATGACAAAAGTGGATGACTGTGTAGAGAAATGAATTACGTTCCCCATGAGATTGGTAGAGGAAAGAAAGGGGTACAAAGTGGGCAAGAAACCAGGCAACTAAAAACTTAGGTGATGCCAAGGTTACCATTTGTGGCACATGAAGCTAAAAAAACTGAACATACAGTCACATACCTCACAACTATGTGAAGTGCCAACTAAGATTGAAGGCTTTGATAAGATCAACAAATTAAGGTTCAACACTAGCAATTTTAGAATGGGGAAGAAGTAGATGAGATCAACCCCGCAACAGGTGCAAAAGATGCCAAGAAAGTGTGAATAACAACTAAATTCATCACTGTAAAAATTATAGTGCTGTTAGTAGGAGTGAGCATCACTCAAATCGATCTAGAGGCACTCAAGAATATGTTCTACTAGGACACATAGTTTATCAAAGAGGTGTTGATGGGAGAAAACTGGGAGTCATTCATGCATAGCTACCACTTGAAAGAGTATAACCATAAAACCTCCAGTAATGCAAATGACATGGCTCAAGATTGGTTAGTAAACACAAGGGAAAAGACTGTCAAAGGTGTAGCACTATTTTATGTCTCTATTTGAGACAATCTGATAAATGCTAACATGTCAAAACTCTATGAGTTGTCAAGTTTTGAAAAGCTAGAGGAACTTATGCAATTCCTCCTATTGTGCATCCACAAAGATAGGTTTTACTTTGCAGGGAGGTGCATGAGGTTGTCGGTGAACCTCATTGGATGAATCACCAAACTCCCAAGCTCCGGTGCAGACATCCACTAGATGATGGTAGATGACGCTGAAGTTGAAAGGGTCATAAAGTTCCTAAGTTATTATAAAGGAGGCTTTACATTCCTGATCAAGGACATAAATGATCCTAAGATGAGGGCAGCGATGCACCTGGTGAGTTCCAAACTATGCCCCAGGCAGACGGTGGGTGGATGTGATAAAGACCTAAATGTGCATTGCTTACCACATGGTACAAGGGATGGAATTCAAACATCACCAAGTTCATTATGAAAGACATGATAAAAAAATGCACTCAAATGCCACATGATGACAGAGAATTTTCATTGGGGTTCCATGTTGATCTTGATTGTGATGGAGGAGATCAGTGTGCCTGATGGTGATGAAGACAACATGTGGGTCTTCTTAGTGCATAACTCCCCGACACTCAAGTATTATAACTTCACTTACCCCCCAACTTTCACCTTAAAGTAAAAAGTGCATGTAATGGGATGGTGTGCTCGATATATTGAAGCTTTCAGAGAAGAATGGAACATCCTAAAGAAACTCCCATAGAGTCTATTCAAAATGACAACTTTTGTCATTATGAAACGCTTTAGCATTATTCAACTAGCGCTTGTAGAAAGGAATCATTTAGGTTGGCTAAAACTACCTTATGCATTTTCAACCAAGTACTTTAAAAAGGCACTACAAAGAATGACCAATGTGTAGCAAGTAGATATCCTACTGAAGACTGTGGATGCATAAATACACATGTTGAGGTGGCAATACATGTGCCTAAGGGGCAAGGCAATTGAGGATGAGGAGGATGATTCAGATGCCACTGACATCTATCCCCTTGAGAGAGAAGTCATCCTTGGGCACATCCATAAGCTTTTCTATGAGATGAAGCTAAGGAAGAAGGGCACAAGTGAAGATGATGACCTACCCCTTCAAGTTGGTGAAGAAAGAGAGTTGGATCCAGAGGCACCAGTGGCACTAAGTAAATCCCCTTAGAATAAGTGGGGAGAAACCTTGGAGGAAATTCAATAGCACCTTCATTTGAAGATCTCTTTCAAAGATGAAGGTGCCCCCTCTATGCCAACAAAGAAGCATGTGGTCTTCACGCCAGGAATTACCTCGCTTAAGTAGAGGAAGAAGAAAAAGAATTCATCTAAGGGGCCAATGGTGATGCCCACAATCATATTGGTAGATATAGAGGCACAAAAGTTCAAGAGGAAGGAGGGATGAAAGTGTATATCATCCAAGAAGAAGAAATAGAGGAAGAGCCCAATGCTGCTAAAATTCATGAGGCTCTTCAAGGTGACATTGTTGCCATGCTTAGGGAAGTAGGACCATCAAGCACCCTAACTGAAAAACCCACAATGCAGCCTCTATAATATGAAGAGGAGATAAGGCACCGATGGATGAAAATGGGCCTCAGTCAGGACCATATAGAAGTGGTATTGGAGTTGCATCAAAAAAGGGAGGCCATGAAGGCCAAGGGCGTGACGCAAGTAGAGATCCATAAAGTTGAGGCCGAGGAGATAAGGGTCAAGGAGGAAAGAACTGGCATGATCATGAAGAAGAGGAAGGTGAAGATAAAAAAGGCCTAGGAGGAGAAGGTCAGGAGAGAAAGAGAAGAGTAGAGGGTTGTCATGAGCATGAAACCTATAAAGGACAAAGTAGTAGAGGCTCCTAGCGCACCCACCAACACAATGGAGGAAGCCACACCATAGGTTCACCCAAGTAGTGAAGGGGAACTTGGAGACAAGGAAGGTGATACTAGTGCCTTTCATAAGCAAATAGAGAGTACAGTTGAAAGCCAACAGATTCAGGAGGGCAAAGATGGTACTGATAAGAAAGAAAAAGTAGACAAAAGGGACAAGTTTGAGAAAGAACCTCTGCTAGAGAAAAAGACGCATCAGAGGAAAGTGTCGAAGAAGGCACTAGCTCTGATGAAGAAGACTAAGCGCAGATGAAGTGGCCATCCATAAAGAGGAGGTTGAGTCAAGCCTACAAAATAAGGTGTAGAAGGGTTTCACGGATGAAGACTATTACATGATGGAGTATATGCTCCCTAGATTTGCCATGATATTGGTGTGTCATCACCTATCCTTTGCCTTTGATAGTTATATGGATGAGCCTTAATTCAAGGTATTGCAGAGGATTATCCCTAGTGCACGGTAATAAGAGGAAAGGTAGGACTTGCTTATGGTGAACCCTCGTACAATGAATCTAGTAAGGTCGGATAATGCCCTCATCTGAATGGCTTCTAAGGTAGCATGCAAGAACATCACCAATGATGTTAGAGCCTCAATCTAGAAGAAGATTACACTAGAGGAAGAGGAAAATAACAAATCCATCAAATTCAAATTGTAGTAACTGGTTGAGCACATGGAGGAAGTTGATCCATCCCTCCTAGATGGCATCGACACTTCAAATTTTTTAGAGGTCAACAAGATATGTGCGTTAATGGAGTAGATGATCCTAAGGTTGAAGGCACAATCTATGCTATAAGAAGAGGCCCCTTACACTGGCATAAAACAAGAGCTCACCATGAAACTCGAAGAGGTGGAAGGCCTCTTTGCAAAGCTGGAAGAGGGCACATAAGTAGTCGATACAATATTTTACAACTTCTCTACCTAAATATCAATCATCGATGCACACCTCAAAAAGGCAAAAGGGTATAAGGACACACTAATGACAAATGTATACATTATGAGCAAGGCTGAGTGTGCTTAGATAATGGTGTAGGTCAACACTTTAAGCACCTAGATCAAGACCTGGAAGAACTCTTATGTGCACTATAAATGAAGGCCTATGAACAAGGAGAGATCCTTAATGGAGGCATAGCCAAGGCAAAGGAAAGGCTACAAGCCTTTAGGAGATAATTGGAGAAAATAGATGTGCTCACCCTTAGCATTGCCTCCATAGAAGTAGACAGTGCCATGGAAGAAATCAAGCTCGTGATTTGTGTCATTGGTTTAAGTTTTAGAACTTTTTTATCTTGATATTTGAGTTTTAGGTTACCCTTTGCTAGATCTATGAATATCATTGATCCCAATACAATATGCATTAAATCCCATTTTGTTGACTATTTCATCTTATCCATTTACAACCATCTAACTCATATTTGAGTTCGAGCCAAGACAAGGAACCAAATGGATATGGCCTCGACCCTGTTTCTTGTAATACATATGGCCTCGACCCTGTTTCTATACATATGGCCTCGACCCTGTTTCACAGTGGATTCACCTACTCTTGTGCACTTTAATATGCCAACATTAGGTTTGCACTTTAGACAGCATAGTGGAGGAGATTGAACTTTACACTTTCACTGGGTAGCACTGTCAGGGCTATCAAAAGGTGCATCTGGTTTGAGAATTCGCTGCTTCCGTCCTTGAAGTGTTCTACAAAATGTTTCATTGAATTTGAGGTACGAATGTTTAGTTCTCAAATGAAATACAAAATTTTGCACATTTCTTTGTTGTTAAAATTATCATTTGCCCATTTAAGAAACTTTCAGATCCATTTGCTATAATGGGCAGTTTTAAGTGTGTGAAGGGTAATGCAATAAACTCTACTGTAAACAATTTAATAGTTTTACTGCTTGTAATGGCTAAGGGCCCCCATGGGACTTGATTAGATAATTTGGAAATGATAGGTTGAGTCTAAATAGTTGTCCGTAAAACAATAAATCCTCTTTACTAGACAGAGCATGAGATGTGAAATGTCCCTAATGTATTGAAGAGTCACATACTATAATTCCCCAATTTATACAACAATCACACATGAAAAGAGACACCAATTTTATTTGGAGAAGAAAACATCGGATTTGATCAAAGACAAAATCTGTAAAACTGTATAAATCGCTATGACCAAATGAAATGTTCCTGATGTATTGAGAGACACTATAATTCCCCAAATTATACAACAATCACACACGAAAAGAGACACCAATTTTATTTGGAGAAGAAAACATCGGATTTGATCAAAGACAAAATCTGTAAAACGGTATAAATCGCTATGACCAAATGAAATGTCCCTGATGTATTGAGAGTCATACACTATAATTCCCCAAATTATACAACAATCACACGAAAAGAGACACCAATTTTATTTAGAGAAGAAAACATAGGATTTGATCAAAAGACAAAATCTGTAAAACTGTATAAATCACTATGACCAAATGCCAATTAGGTTCAGGATGCGAGGTCGTCGTATCGAAGACTCCTAAAATCTGATTTGAAAGACTGTATAATTTGGTGTCAAAGTACTGCAATATCTTTTGCAAATCTCCATGGAAACCCAAAAAAGCTCGACAATTGCGAGATCAAGAGTCCACCACAAGAAAGAGACATGTATTTTCCTCCATTCCAACTAAAATAATAAAATTCGTCTACAAATCTCTTCTATTTATTTTCAACTTCTATTTAAATTGCAAAAAAATTAGATTGGCCCCTCCCCTACTCTGTTTTCGAGTCACAAACTATTAAAATTCACCCTCAATATTCTAATATTCATAGGATTCAAATTTGTAACAATTTTATTTGGAACATGCAACAATGGGTGCTAATGTGGACACCATTTATGGGATTCTTATGCAACAAAATCATGAAAATTTGAAACAACGAATAGCTTTCTACAACCAAAACTTACTGGAATATGAAACAAAGTACTATTTTTTTAAAAAACACGTCCTTTCAGTTATAAAATATCTGAAAAAATTTAGACACTTGTTGTCTAATAATAAAATACTTCTAATGGTTGCTCATCCAAGCATCAAAGAATTTCTTCTAAGCAAAGACATAAATGAGAAGAGCGCTGGTTGGATAACCAAAGTGATGGAATATGACAGAAATTAAAATCACGTTGGTTAGAGGCAAAAGACTCTGTGAGCATCTAGCTCAAAACTTACAAGAAACTAATGACATTGTTTTAGTGTCAAATGATGAAGAAATTGCTGCAGTTCACATCTCACCTTTCTGCTAGATTCGTGATCTAAGAAGCGATTTGCAGAAAGATTGTTACCCTTCTCACCTAAGTGCTTCAAAAAAAAGATATTTCAAATTGCAATCAACTCCATTCTTGCTCGTTGACGGTGTTTTGTTCAAAAAAGATATCAATGGAATGTTACTAAAGTGTGTGGAGCCAAGCCAAACTCAAAGATTACTTGAAGAATTTTATGATGGACTTGGTGGAGGGCACTTTTCTGCAAAATTTACAGCACTTAAAATCATGAGAGGTGGGTACTATTGGCCTACTATATTTGGTGATTGCTATATATGGGTTAAAAAGTGCAAACAATGTGCTATGTTTGTAGAAAAAGTTAAACTTGCAGCCCTGCCCCTTCAGCGAATTACAGTGGATCAACCATTTGCCCAGTGGGAATTGGACTTAATTGGTCTCATTAACCCTCTTTCCAGTTCAAGGCATAAGTGAATTCTAACAGCTACGGACTACACACGTTGGATGAATGTAATTGCATTGAAGGAAACAAACGAAACTCGCATCCTTGATTTCTATGAAAGTTTGATCACTAAGTTTGGAGTTCCTTCAACCATCATTTCTGACAATGCAATGGCTTTTGTGGGATCTAAAATCAGCAAATAGGCTATCCAACATGGAGTTTATCTCAACACTTTATCGAATTATTATCCACAAAAAAATGGCTTTGTTGAGTCCACAAATAAGAACCTCTTAAAGATCATACGAAGGACTATTGAAGACAATCAAAGATCTTGGCATCTCAAGTTGAAGTCAGCACTATACGCTGATAGGATCACCTACAAGAAGTCAAGTATGCAGAGCTTATGGAGTGTTAGAACTAATGCATCAACTTTAGTTGTTAGAAAACAAGCTTATAAAGATCAAGTATGCAGAGCTTATGGAGCTGGAAGAGGCAAGAAATCAAGCCATGCTAGCCATGGAAAGTCATTTGGCACAAGTAAAAAAAAAAAACGACAAAAGAGCTTCCTCGCGAAACTTCAATGGAGATTTGGTCCTCAAGTGGGATGAGGATTAGGGCAACCCTGAAAGGCACACAAAGTTTGATTCCCTTTGGAGTGGCCCATACACGATCTCCAACTACAAATTCCATGCCTTTCAACTTGTTAAAATGGACGGCCAAGAGCTTCCAATCCCAGTTAATGAGATACCTCTGAAACATTGCTATTACATATTTAATTGTTTTTGTTTTCCTCCAAATGTTGTTCAAGCATAGTTATTTGTTTCAGTTTTGTTCCAATAAACTTATTTGCACCTTTGCTTATTAGTTATCTGCTTTCGTGTGTTTCCCTTCTTATTTTGAAAGATGTTACTTTAGCCATGACCAGAACAAATTTTCAATCAAAAATCAAGTTCACCATTTGGAAATTCAAACGTCTATATATGGTCTGAGTTCTCAAACATAGCAAGTATGCTGCCCGCTGAGTCACTAGAAATGTTGAGAATTCTTCCACAAGTCAGATTGTCTCTTGCCATTTAGAATACAAGGAAGCAAGAATACATTGTTTTTCTTTGGTAAGGGCATTTGCTACAACAGGAATTCCTTCGGATGACTTTTGTCCGAAGGCATGGTTCGTCAAAGAAGGCCTCTGCTAAGGACATAACTTCGGAGAAGTGCTAATCCAAAAGTCCGCAGAAAATAACAAAGTGCAGTGCCTAAGACAAAAGAAATAATTCATTCGGACTTTTGTCTTAAGGAATACTTCACAAAATTTACAAAAAGAACACTTGCAGCATTGCAAAAGTCCACCCAAAAGCAAAAAACCCAAGGAATAATTCATTCGGACTTATTTCCTTCGAACAGCGCGTGCAATTGCAAAGGGCTTTGGAAGGTAGAAGAGGACCTTTGCAAAAATCCGAAGGGCAAGATACCCTTCGAAAGGGTCATTTTCAACAATTTCGAAGGACACCTACCCTTCGAGAAGGTACACGTCAAATTGAGACCCCTACAAAAAGCCCAAGTGCCCTACAATTTTTTCAAAAAGGGCACAGAGGAGAGCCACGAGCCCTTGCAAAGGGCACTTGGTCGACGACAGGGCCTTTGCACACTTTCTGAAGGGCATTCTCAACAAGGTAGTTTTAAAAGACAAGTAATTCCTTCGAACTTTTGTCCGAAGAAATTCGGAGATGTCCAAACAAAAAGCCGACAGAGCAAACAACAAAGGCAAGGCAAAGAACAAAACAACCTTTCGAGCTTTTTGTTTGAAGGAATTCCTTCAAACAGAAAGTTTGAAAAAATTCGAAAAAGTACATGCCAAAGGCCCGTGCAAAAAAACCAACAAAGTCCATTCTCAACAGAGAGCGAAGGCAAATGAAAAAGGATTAATTCCTTCAAGCTTTTTGTCTGAAGGAATTCCTCCGAACAAAAAGTCCAAAGAAATTCGAATTTTTGAACCAAAGATAAAACCCGCAGAATTAAACCCCGAGCCAAGGAAATGACAAAGTATTCCTTCGGAGAAAAAGTCCAAAGGAATACTTTGTCATTTCCTTTGGCTCAGGGTTTCATTCTGTGGGTTTTATCTTTGGCTCGAAAATCCGAATTTCTTCGGACTTTTTCTCTGAAAGAATTCCTTTCGACTTTTTGTCCGAAGGAATTCTTCGAAAGATAAAGCCGAAAGAAATAAAAGTCCGAAGGAATACTTTGTCATTTCCTTTGGCTCGGGGTTTTATTCTGCAAGTTTTATCTTTGGCTCAAAAATCCAAATTTCTTCAGACTTTTTGTCTGGGAGAATTCCTTTGGACTCTTTGTCCGAAGGAATTCTTCGAAAGATAAAGCCGAAAGAAATAATGCCAAGGAGAAAACATAGAAGTGCAAACAAAAAATTCCAAAGGAAATATGAAGCCATAGGGCAAAACAAAAGTCCGCAGGAATAAATTCGACGAAATTGGCAAGCATAAAGCCGAAGGAAATCAAAGATAAAGTCAACAAGAATTCCAAAGGAAATAAGACTAAGGGCCCTGACAAGGAATAAGCCCGAAAAAATGCCAAAGGGTGACATCCCACAAGACATCAAATTTCGACAGCGAACACTATTTGTTGAAACAAAGGTAAAGCCAAAATTCCAAAAGAATTAAACCACAAGAAGTTGACCTCAGATTAAGCGACGAGTAGGAAAAAGGCCAAACGAAAAAAATATAGACTACTACATCCGAATACTGAATCCCGCCAAAAATAGACATGAACAGACAAGCCAAAATAGGATAAAATACATGCAAAGACTATTTTCGATCAATCGTTAAAACCCTCAATTGATTGGTTGTTGAAGTCCTCATCTCCGAATCAACTCATGCATCCAAGAGTCCAACTCAACTTCAACTAAAGTTCCAAATTTGAATGTCAAGTAGACTGTTCTAGATTTAGAGTTGACTAATTGTTAAACGCCACGTCTACCAAGTGTTTCTCATGCGAAGAAGAATGATCTCTTCGTCTAACTCAGCGTATCAAACGGCCAACTCAGCGTTTCAAACGTTCCAACTCGACATCAAACAGCGCACATAGAATTATAAAATGACTTTGACGTGGATATTCATGCAAAGACAGGTGAGCGGTTCAATAAACACAAGACAAGTTCACTTCCTCAAACGCAAGAAGCTTCATGCAAAGACAAAGAGAAAACATATTTTATTGAGAGGCCAAGTCAACCTTGAGTTAATATAAGTTAATCTTTCTCTTCAATTTTTCAACGTCAATCTTTAGCTTTTGTAATTCTCTATAAAATGGCTTTCAGCCTTGATTAAAAATAATCCATCCCCCTTGGCTGGCCCAAACTCTGCAATTGGTGAGTTGTGTAACCTCTTCAATCAATAGGACTGTACTTTCAAATTTCAAACACTGACATAATGTGTATTCATTCAATATTTTGCATAAGTGGTAGATTTCTCTCCCTTCTCAAATTTGATTTCGTACCTAATTGTTAGCTTATCGTATTATTCAAATTATTTTAAGTGTTTTTTATGTCTTTTGCTAAAGCTATAAGTGGATGTTAAGTGGCTGCAAAATGTCTTTTATCAAAGCTCTCTCCATCGTTTCCCTTCATGTTTTGGTCATTGGATCGAACCTCTTCATGAAATATTTATGCGTAAGTGATTGATTGAAATCAAAGGTCTTCATTTTCCCTTGTTTGCTCAGTGTTCTAAGTTCTAAGTTGAGTGGATCAATCTTTTGATGTATCACCTTTATTAAGTAAAATTTCCTCTTAAAATTTCCATCTCCATTTTCCATGGTAGTCCGCGGCATAGAGTAAAGATCCTCATTGATGCATTATACAAGAACCAGCGTTCTCTAGAAGTTCTTCTCACTGTTGAGGCACCCACTCTCGTAAGAAGATCCCATTGTTTCAACCGCATAGAAGATTGACCATTTCATGCACGTCTTCGATTCAAAGCACAACTTTTGGTTGACAACAATACCTATTTACTAGTACTTATAGTATTTATATATCTAATATTCTCAAACCACTGATTTTTTTATTACGAATGTCATATTGAAAGGTTGTGTAACTTTTTGTCCATCCTTTAATACAATTAAAAATATAATTTGACTATATTTTACAATTAAAAACCTTTAAAACATTTAAAGGACTACTGATTTTTTTATTACAAATGTCATATTGAAAGGTTGTGTAACTTTTTGTCCATTCTTTAATACAATTAAAACTATAATTTGACTATATTTTACGATTAAAACCTAGAAAACATCTAAACGGCTATCAAATTTAACCCGAGTGGAGGTGTGGATATGTCTGCTACAAAAACCAAGGGTATTGTCCTCATTTAGAGTGTCGAAAAACCAAATTTTTTGTTAACCAATCCTCTGATTGATCACTGAGAAAACCATAGTTACCATATTTGAAAAGTTTGGATTGATCCAAAGGGAAATAAAGTTCGGAAGTTAAAAATTTTACAAAAAATTCAGTTCAATTGGTTTAGAATTTTGTTTTTTAAATTATAAAAAACTAAATATATTATACATATATTTGTAAGGAAAATCTAATATTTTTAAATAGTAATATTTAATATTCTTAAAATTATATCATATTATACTATATTAATTATAAAACATCACGAATGTGTATGCCTAGAATATTGAAATATATCTTGCAAATAAAGCTTCTAAATACCCATTGGTAACAAGATAAAACGATAAAACCCTACTGATCTTTTCTGACAGAAAATTCACATATAGGCATCGATTGCACGGGCGGACCAGTAGATAAGTGCGGTTTTGTGGAGTTGGACAGTGTTTAAACTTCAAATCACCAGCAAGTTTAGCAGATAGCAGCTTAGTTCGCTCTGGCAAAAAGGCAAACAAACAGCACGCATCCTCGTTTCTGGGTTTGTTTTTTTCATTTTTAGGGTTCCTTCTTTTTTTACTGTTCTGTTTTTTTTCAATGGAAGGGCAAGTTTAGCAGATAGCAGCTTAGTTCGCTCTGGCAAAAAGGCAAACAAACAGCACGCATCCTCATTTCTGGGTTTGTTTTTTTCATTTTTAGGGTTCCTTCTTTTTTTACCGTTCTGTTTTTTTTCAATGGAAGAGCATTTTACCGTTAAAAAGAAAACATTTATTAAATAAATGAACCAAGGCAAGAACAAAAGCTCATAATATGGAGAAACCTATCAAATCAAGATTGTTTACTTACATATGTCAGATTATCTTCGAAAAAGAAAAACAATGGAAAGTTAAGCTTTGTTGGTGGTTAATACTGTGGGTTTTATATACTTAAATAGGGTTCAATATGGCCTATGTGCATTATGGCTACGGGGTTTGAGTTTGCAACTAAAGTTGTTAGAACCATGGGGAATAACACTTGGATAATAGCAGTGATAAAGTAATGTAGAGAAGGAAAACCGGTTGTTTAAATACAAGCTAGATAATCCTTATTGTAATCTCTCTTGAGAAATATTCTACTTTGTCAATCGTATGTTTACATTCCAAAGTTCAGGGAGAAACCTGAGTAGAAAATGCAATTTATTAGGAGTATTGAACTGTTATAATTGAAAGATGTGTGAATTGTGTCTGGAATTTGTATAATATAGGCTTAAATTGAATCAATAGAATCCTCAGTGGTTAATTTGTTTGTGAGCTATATTTTATATATGCAAGTTGTTTTCTGTTACGATGCAAAGTGGTTCACTCTTAACTCATTTAATATAATTAATTGTGAGCACACCATATTATCCCCTCTTGCCTGGAACATGTAGCATAGCATTACTTTTGGAAAATGGAAGACGACATTTTTTCCTCTTGTATATATTGATGTCCAGGTAACTTTATACTTCACTTCAGTTCAATAGCAAGATTAAGTTCGTTGTCAACCTCAGGAGTTGATAAAAGTATCCAAATTTTTGTTGCCTTGTACTTTAACACAGATAGGATCCCTTTAAGAACGGTAAGGAGGATAGCTTTCCTCCTGAACCATAGACAATAAACGAAATTACATGCTGTGTTATGAAAAGAAAGGTCTGCATCTGCCTATGGGGTGTGCAAGTGTTTGTGATTGTTCATGTAGTACATTTTTAGTTAATCTTTTGTATGATTATTTGATTACAGAATGATGTTGAAATGTAATTTTTTGTATTGCAGCAGTTAGAGATTTACGCAAAAACAGAGGCAGCAAAACTAGAAGAACTAATCAAAAGTGTTGCTGATTCTTGTGCAAAAGTCATTGTGATTGGAGGATCGGTTGGCAAGATGGCATTGCATTTCTTTGAACGCTACAAGTAAAATCCTGCATCCAGATCTCATGTGATTCAATTATTGTCTTGCGTTTATGGTTTAGTAATCAATATGATTATGTCAATGGTTTCCTACCCATCTTATCCTTTCCACGTAAGTTGTAAAGAATAGATGAAGAATTAGAAATAAGAATGCACATTGTTAAGATTATTGAATCATCATTCCTTATTTTAATTCAGATTTGGTGCCCATTGTATTGTATGTTTGATTGAGTTTTGTTAACTTAGGCACATTTTTGCTGCAATTTACCAGAAATCATTTTCTAATAATATTTTACTGATTACAAAAAATGTGACTTACTCATGAGTGGTTTGCCCAGAAACGCATTCCTTTTGAGGAACAAAGTCATGGGAGTTATCAGAAGAAATTAATTATTCAAGAAAGACCAACTGGATCCCGCCTCTTTTGTTATGATATCAAAAATTAATGTACCTTAGTACTGGGGTTCTTACTTTTTCCATTATTTTAGTTAGAAAAACAAAAGTAACTTCACCAAGTTACTTCTTCCATACGCATAAAGTGAAAAGGTTCACAAAAGGAAAGCAACTCTAATAGCAACTTAAAAGTAATCCCACATGCTCAAAGTGGAAATTTCATGAAGGGGAAAGTCAATATCAAGAATTGACCTCTATGCTGTCGTAATGGATGCTTTTTGGAAAGAAATAATTTGTGCACAAGTTTAATGATGTATTTTGGCCAAGCCAACACCCATAGTGTGACGCAGGGGCATCCAAGGTGTCCGAGCAATCTTGCATCACCAAAAACAGGTATAGGAGTTTTGGATCGCTCTCAATAAAGATCTTGGGCAAATTTCTCAGCATAACAGAGTCCTTCAGCTAAATCATAGAGGTCACAGAATTCATGTTGGGTGACTTTGAGTCCACAAAGTTCCACAACAATCACATTACAAACGGGCCACATTGGGTCTAAGTCTTTGGTTAATGGCACCCTTTTTCACTTATTCACTAAGTGTTTCATAACACTAATGGGGCCATGGAGAAGACTTGTGTAACAGAGACCACAAGGTTCACTAAACATTTGCAGCTAAGTCTTTAGTTCCATAGACTCGAGCAAATCAGACGAGTTATTAAGCAATTTGCATACTCTCACGAACGTGTGGCCATGGAGTCATGGCCTCAAGAAAGCCCCATAGAGTCCACAATTTGTGGACTCCACAGAATCACAGAACATCAGAATTCTCAAAGTTCGTGCACAGGATTACGAAAATTGGAGTTCTGAAAAATTGCACACGGAACTCAAAATTCTTAGAGTTTGTGCATGGGGTCATGGATTTTAGCAAGCCTCAAGAACACTCCATGAAGTCAAGCTTCCACAGAGTGATCGGCCTCAATAAAGCCCCACAGGACCACAAAGTTTGGTAGCCTCAAAAAAGACCCACAAAGTGTACAGTCATGGAGTCACGACCTTTTCTCTAAAACCTCACTGAACTCGCAAAGTTCAAAGAAATCACAAAGTCCATGGAAGTGATAGGGGTCATAGTGGCAGTTTATTGCACACAATCAATCAAAGTCAACACAAAGGCCATATTTCTAGAGACGAGTGCATGGCAATCCTTAAGTGGATTTGATAGGCTCCACAAATCTGTGAGATAAACAAAGGGTATAGTTTTCATAAAGACAAGATGCATGACCACTCTTAGGTGGATTTGATAAATCCACAAGGCTAAAGTATACACAAAGACATTGTTTATGACAAAGCGACATAGTGAACTTTGAATGACCACATGTTTCACTAGAAATCACCAAATGAGACGTTTTTGGTTTTGTTGGAAAGCTCCTAATGAAAGCTTTCGATTGTTGGTGACAACAAGGCAATTGATCACATGTGTGAAAAATTGTTCATGTTAGAGAGACCCAAGAATTTGTTTTTTAACCATGATCTCGAAATGGTTATAGAGGAGTCACAAAGGCCAATATGGAAGTCAAACAATCTTTAAGAAAATAAAAAGCATTCAAATGAGAGATTATTAAGGAGATGGCCAAGAGCATGAAGAAGAGAGGGCATTGATAGTAAGAAAAATTGAATGACCATGAAATAGAGGTCATAGCATAAACAAGGGAAGGCAAAGAGTAGAGGAAGATAAGGCCACAAAAAGGAGATAATTAGAGAGTGAGAGACTTGCAAAGCTTGCAATAGAGGTGTAAATGTAAAGCCTAAAGAGGTCAAGGAAGATAGTGATAGAATATAGAGTCACTAAATGTAGATACGGTTAAGGCTTATTTTCAATTAATAATAAAGATTGAATATTTAATTTTCCACTATGTGACTTTAGCTACATGGCCAAAGGCATCCCTTCGTTGGTACCCCCATGACTGCGCCAAGTAGTATTCGAGCACTCAAAGTGAGCTATGTTGCAAGGTGAAAAAGTCCTGCAAATAAAATAAAGAAGGGTCGTATGAAAAGTGTTAAGACTTGGTTGAGTCATTAGCAATTTGTGAAAAAGAAGCTTGCTTTAGAGGAAGACAAGTTTGTTGTAGGTAAGAGAGAAATCCAACAAATGAAAGGAGTTGTGTGAAAGTGTGAGAGAGACTCTTGTTTTGAGTCTATGCTCGCATAGAGAAGAGGATATGTTTGTTGCAAGTGTGTGAGAAATCTTGCAAGAGTAAAGTGAGACTCTTGGTTGAGTCTAATGCAAGTTGTGAAAGAGAAGTCAACTTGAATCAATTAGAGGTTGTCAAAGAGAATCCTATTTGTGTACAAGAAATGTCACAAAAAAGTAAAAGAGCACTAAAAGTAGAAGACTCGGCAGAGATGTTGAAAGAAATCCAAGTGGGACTGGATATGATGGATGATGCGCAAAGTTGAAAAGATGTTGTCGCTGTGAGTGGAGATGAAGAAGAGATGATGATGGGGTTGTTATCCCTACAAGTAGGATAGACGCTTTGAAGAGAAGCCAATCAAGCAAAGACAAGAGACCGACAAAGGTCAAGGTGGAAGAAAGCGTTAAGTTTACTTACTAAGTTTATTTTGTGGTAAAAAGAGCCCAAAGAAGCTCATGGAATGGATAGTTAGAGAATTTTTTTGTAAATGAGGATATTGTAGACCCCATGAAGGTACAAATTGCAAGTGAAGAACTATGTGGAAATGCAATTGTGCATTGGAGAGATGTCCAAAAGGAGAAAAAAAAGAAAGAAGAGAGTGAATAATTTGTTAGGTTAAAATAAATGGTGATTAATTCCCCATAGCAAATTAGTAGTTTGTTATATTGTTATTTGTTGTTACACCCGTGAGTTCTAATCCGGTTTTATTGTTATTTTACCATCCTATTTTATAAAATATAGTTTTGCTATCTTTATGGCTATTTAATAGCCCATGTAATAAACCTTTGTTAGTTGAATATATTATTATTTTTATGCTCACATTTAGTATCACAGCTAAAGCTAAGTCAAAACGATCAAAAATTGTTGCACGAGCCTCAAGAGTTGGGAAAATATTCCAACTTGACTTTATGCAAAAACACAATCAAGCACTTGTGGCAAAAGACACAAACTCAGCACAATTGTGGCACAAAAGAATTGGTCACATCAATTTTCGCTATCTCGACACACTCCACCATTATAACATGGTAAGAGGATTGCCCTCTCAAAAAAGATACAGATAAACGTCAACATTGCTTAGCAAGTAAACAACATAGAGCTCCATTTCAAAAAAATATTTGTCAAGCCAATGAAAAAATACTTGATCTAGTGCATACCGATCTATGCGGACCAATGTCACCTAATCATGTTAGGTTTTAAGCACTTCATTCTCTTCGCTGATGATTTTCCAAAAAAAATGGGTTTATTATCTGACTAAAAAGAGAAACTAGTCGAAAAATCATTAAAGTTGAAACTTTCAAAAAAATTAAAGTTGAAATAGAAACTAGTCAAAAAATCAAAACCCTCCACTCATATTGTGGAGGGCAATTCACTTGTAACGAATTCAATGTATTTTTGCAATAAAATGGCATTCATCATCAAATGGCACCTCCACATACAACACAACAAAATGTTGTTATTGAACAGAAGAATCGTACTATCATGTAAATGATGCGATATATCTACATAATTCAGGTTTTACAAAGGTATTTTGAACAAAAACAATCAAAACCACAATCTATCTACTCAACAGAGTTCCCGTTGCAACTCTAAATGGAACAACACCACAAGAGGCATGGTCAAGGCACAAGCCATCTATAACACATTTTAAAGTTTTTGAATGCACAGCCAGTATGCACATTCCCAAAGCAAAGAGGACTAAACTTGCCATGAAAGCAGAAAAATATTTCTTAGGGTACAATGAAGATGTCTTGCCTATAGACTCGTGGATCCAAAAACTATGCAAATTTACACAAGCATGGATGCTAAGTTTTTTGAGAAAACAAAAACAAAAGCTCCTTCTACAGGGTCACCTAGTACACCAGTTAGCCCCATAGAGATTGCAAAAGATGGCAATCCACCAGAGGATGACAATGATGATGATGGGAACAATGGTGCAATTCCACCACCCACAAGAACCACTCAATGTATGCCTAAATGGTATACAAATACATTAAGGGATGCTAAACCAGATAGCATTCCAAACACATCAAGCATTGGACCAAAGACTGCAGCGTGACTCGAGATGAAGTCAATTTGGCCTCAATGAGCACAGTTGTAAAATTAGAAGAGCCCTTTACAGTTTAAGAAGCCCTGGAGTCTAATTTTTGGAAGGATGCCATGGATGCAAAATTTTAATCGGTGATGAAACATAAAACCTGGCAACTTTCCACCAAGGAAAAATCCAATCAACTGTAAATGAATCTTCAAAACTAAATACAAAATAGATGGCACTATTGACAAGCACAAGGCTTGACTCATAGCAAAGAAATATGCACAAAAAGAAAGCAAAGATTATGAAGAGACATTTGCTTCTATGACCAAGATCAAGACATTCAAAATGACATTTTCTCTAGCTACACAATTTGGATGGACGATCCACCAAATGGATGTAAAAAGAGCCTTTTTCAATGGAAATCTACAAAAAAATTACATGACACAACTAAAGGGATTTGCCATTCTCAGTAATGAAAGAAAAGTGTATAAACTCATCAAATCTTTGTATGGTTTCAAACAAGCTCCCTAAGCCTGGTACATAAAAAACAAGCATCTCATATAACATGGATTATAAAGGAGTCCCTACAATCAAAATCTCTACATCAAACGAGGGGGAGAGATTGTGATTGTTGTAGTGTATGTCGATAATCTAGTAATCATTGATAATTCAGTAAAGATTGATGCAACCAACAAAGATATTAATCGATCATTCGACATGACAGATCTCGAGGGTCTACACTATTGTCTTGGATTATAAGTATGGCAAAAAAAACACGTATTTGTGTCCGAAATGAATATGCCAAGACAATGCTCAAAAAATTCAAGATGAACAATAATCCAATTGCTCCACCTATGGAAACAAGACTTCAATTGTCTAGAACAGATTCATCACCGCAAGTAAATACAACTCTATCGATAGTTGATTAGGAGTTTTATTTACTTAACATATTTTATGCTAGACATCAACTATGTAGTTGGCTATCTTTCATAGTTCATGCAGAAGCCAAAGATGTCTCACTATAAAGCAACAAAACGAATAATGAGATATATCAAGGTTACAATAAACTCATCAAATCTTTGTATGGTTTCAAACAAGCTCCCTAAGCCTGGTACATAAAAAACAAGCATCTCATATAACATGGATTATAAAGGAGTCCCTACAATCAAAATCTCTACATCAAACGAGGGGGAGAGATTGTGATTGTTGTAGTGTATGTCGATAATCTAGTAATCATTGATAATTCAGTAAAGATTGATGCAACCAACAAAGATCTTAATCGATCATTCGACATGACAGATCTCGAGGGTCTACACTATTGTCTTGGATTATAAGTATGGCAAAAAAAACACGTATTTGTGTCCAAAATGAATATGCCAAGACAATGCTCAAAAAATTCAAGATGAACAATAATCCAATTGCTCCACCTATGGAAACAAGACTTCAATTGTCTAGAACAGATTCATCACCGCAAGTAAATACAACTCTATCGATAGTTGATTAGGAGTTTTATTTACTTAACATATTTTATGCTAGACATCAACTATGTAGTTGGCTATCTTTCATAGTTCATGCAGAAGCCAAAGATGTCTCACTATAAAGCAACAAAACGAATAATGAGATATATCAAGGTTACAATAAACTTCGACCTAAAATATAAAAAGAATGATAATGCAACCAAGAAAGATCGTAATCGATCATTCAACATGACAAATCTCGAGGGTCTACACTATTGTCTTGGATTATAAGTATAGCAAAAAGAACACCACATATTTGTGTCCGAAATGAAATATGTCAAAACAATGCTCAAGAAATTAAAGATGAACAATAATCCAATTGCTCTACCTATGGAGACAAGGCTTCAATTGTCTTGTATAGACTCATCACCGCAAGTAAATATAACTCTATCGATAGTTGATTAGGAGTTTTATTTACTTAACATATTCTAAACTGGGCATCAACTATGTAGTTGGCTATCTTTCATAGTTCATGCAGAAGCCGAAGATGTCTCACTATAAAGTAGCAAAACGAATACTGAAATATATCAAGGGTACAATAAACTTTGACCTAGAATATAAAAAGAACGATAATTTCTTCTTGACAAAATATTTAGAATCGAATCATGTAACTGTGTTCTTTTTGAGATTTGGTCCTATATCCTAGAAGAGCAAGAAACAAAACTTTGTTTCTCGATCTTTCACTAAAGCAAAAGTAACTATCTGCAAAGCAATACAATTACATCACAAATTAGAAGAATTGGTAGTACCACATAAGATACCTACCATTTTGTACTGTGACAATGAGGGTGTTATAAAACTTGTTTGCAATCCAGTAAAGAATGATAATTTCTTCTTAAGAAGATATTTAAACTCAAATTGTGTGGATGTGTTCTTTTTGAGATCTAGTCCTATATCTTGGGGGAGTAAGAAACAAAACTTTGTTTCTCGATCTTTCACTAAAGCAAAATATCGT
The DNA here is from genome assembly GCA_037957365.1 of Torreya grandis. Lineage (NCBI taxonomy): Eukaryota > Viridiplantae > Streptophyta > Pinopsida > Cupressales > Taxaceae > Torreya > Torreya grandis. The sequence continues at coordinate 1,531,622 of JARHVA010000102.1, forward strand.
GTTGCAAAAGAAACTGTTTGCAAAGCAATATAGTTACATCACAAGCTACAAAGATTGAGAGTATCACATAAGATACCTACCACCCTATACTGTAACAATGGTGTTATAAAACTTGTTTGCAATCCAATCTTTCATAAACACAAAACACATTGAAGTGCTAGTCCATTTCATACATAAATATGTAAAAAAACACATCCAATTTGAGAATTCCCTGACAAAAGAACATGCATATGTCTTCACCAAGTCACTTGCACATGACAAATTTGAGGCATTTATAGAATCTCTCATGTTCACTTCAAGCTATGTTGAATTAAAAGAAAGAATGTTAAGTCAAAATAAACAATAATTAATTCACCATAACAAATTAGTAGTTTGTTATATTGTTATTTGTTGTTAACCCTGTGAGTTCTAATCCGAGGTTATTGTTATTTTATCATTCTATTTTATAGTATATAGTTATGTTTATCTTCATGGCTATTTAATAGCCCATGTAATAAACCTTTGTTAGTTGAATATATTATTATTCATACCCTCATATAATTGAGAACAAATGGTTTCCAAATTGATGGGTCATGTTGTGCACACCCAAAATTGGAGAAAGAGTGGTGGAATAAACTCCAAGCATTGATACTTGAGAGAAGAAGATCACCTTTAAAAGCAATGGCAAAGGAAAGTTTCCAAAAGAGAAACTCAAAGATATGAGTGAAAAAAAAGAGGATTGCCTTGAAAGGGAATGGAAAGTGAAGTTTTCATGTGAGAAACCCAAATCTATATTCAAAAACAATAGAGAAAAATTTGTGAGCAACACAAAAATTTCATGGAAGAGGATATACAAATAATAAATTGTTCACCGAAAGGAGACCCATTATTGGATGATGGGGTAGAGTTTGTGGTATATTATAAGTGGGAAAACACTGAATTATCCTTGGAGAATATAGGAAATGTGTCTTTTTGGTTTTGCACAAGGAATGTTGAGGACAACAAAAAAGAGTTTCAAGTTTCCATAGAGGAAACATTAAAAATGGAGCAAGTGCAAGGGAATGTACACAACGAGAGTATGGTTCAAGAACCATCCATATGAAGACGAAGAATTTCAAGTGAAAAATAAGGAGAAGACAACTATGGAGGTTGTTGAAAATGAGCCTTTGGAAGTCCATGTAAGTGATAGCTTAAAATTTGAACAGCAAAAGAGAGTTGGACAACATGTCTTTGAGGCATGAAAAGGAGCTGAAAATAGTGTTTGTGAGAGTTACTGATCCCACATTATGCAAGTCCAGCAATGAAAGAAATAGCAAAGAAGACAAATTGTAATTCAATCTAGCTTGCACATATGTATGAGAGGCAGAGAGAAGTGGTGGAACAAGAGGAAAAATGTGGGAGAAAAGACTCACAAGAGAGATGGGAAAAGATTGAAGAAATGAAAATTGAGTATTGTCACGCATGTGACATAGAAGTAAAGGAGGAGAAATGAGATTGCAATCAGCCTAGAGTTGATGCAAAGTTAGTGAGGAGTGAAGAAGAGGAAGAGGAGCAGTCACAAAGACAGCCTTGTGCTGTTTTAAGGAACATGCAAAGTGGAAGAATATTTGAGGATCCCAAGCTTGGTGAAAATCAAAGCTAATAGCATCAATATCAAGCGCACACCTATGGGGACTATAAGGTATCATGTTTTTCAATTAATTTGTGACTGTAGTCAATGTGCAAATGCAAAGATGGAGAGAAAAAGGGCATTCAAAGAGACCTTCAAAAGTGAAGAGGTGAAGTGTAAAGTGCAAAATTGTGCACTCAGGAACCACTGATTTGTACATCAGCCAAGGTGTGTGAAGAAACATAAAAAGGTCTTTTAAAAAAATTAAAAAGCCACAAGCAAGATGACGGAGGTAAAAAGAGAGGTAGAGGAAGAGATCACAACTATGAGAAAAGAGGAGCTGCAAATAGAGAAGAGTAATAAAAGGAAGAATCCAACAATGGCTTGTATAGTGAGTGAACAAAGTCAAAAAGGTTTCTAGGGGAGGTGGTCAAACAATTGCAGTGGGTTCAAGCCCACAAGAGAAAGTAAGATGCAAGGAGGAACATTTTGGTCGAGGTGGTCAAACAAAAGTAAGTTTCAACCCGTAAGATGGTGGAAGAATAAAAGAAACATTTAGTGAAAGTGGTTGTATTATGGTGGATCTATTCCCACAAAAGAGGAAAGAATTGAGTACAAATGAGCATAAAAAAAAACATTTGAACCCAAAAAAAACTGGAAGTGGAAGAGAAAGGAGAAAATCCACTGAAATATATGGTGTGCTGGAAAATAACACCATGATCATCAATTTCAATGACCACAAGAATGGTTTTACAACTTGCTCCATCCATGTGAGCAGGGGCTCACATTTTGATTACTTTGGATGTCTCATGTAGGAGCATCCGAGGCATATAAACAAGCTTACATCACCAAAAACAAGGAGGTTTTTTGGATAGCTTTCAATAAAAATCTCCAGAAAATTTCTCGACTATATAAATCCCTTGGACAAATAAATTCAATCAAATAGAACATGTGTATACTTGGACAATTGGGTAAGGATCAATGATATTCATAGATCTAACAAAAAGTAACCAAAAACTCAAATATCAAGAGAAAAAAGTTCTAAAGCATAAGCCGATGACACAAGGATATAGCTCTCACCAAACCTCAACAAAAATAAATTATTGTAACTATGATTTTGAAAGGGGTACAAACTAAAGTAAAAGATGAGTTAGATGGTTGTAAATGGATAAAATGAAATGGTCAACAAAATGGGGTTTAATGCATATTGTATTGGGATCAATGATATTCATAGATCTAGCAAAGGGTAACCCAAAACTCAAATATCAAGATAAAAAAGTTCTAAAGCTTAAACCAATGACACAAAGATATAGCTCTTACGAGACCTCAACAAAGATAAATGATTGTAACTATGATTTTGAAAGGGGTACAAACTAAAGTAAAAGATGAGTTAGATGGTTGTAAATGGGTAAGCTGAAATGGTCAACAAAATCGGATTTAATGCATATTGTAATTATCAAAGTCCCTTTAACATTCTTCAAATAGATGCATAATATTGAAACATAAGATCCATGACTTCATTGATAATAATCAATTCTAGGTAGTTGTGTGGCAAAACCCAACCAACACTTGAGAATATATACAAATCCTATTCTAAATCACAACGCTAGATCTAAAGACTATGACAATGTTCACACGATAGCTCAAAAACAACCATTACAAGATTCCAATGCCCATCTACTTGATGAATTCATTGGTGTGGTCAATACAATGAATAAAGAGCCTCCTTTAATCATATTTTATGATCATTAAATCCCAAAGGATGACTCTAATAATAGACCACTCTTCATTCAAGCTTTCATTGATACACATTCAAGATTAAAAAATGAAATTATTGCTGGTTTCTTTATTGATGGTTTCTCTAGATGTAAATGTATGTATTTTGTGAAAAACAATTTTTTTGTCGTAGAGAAATTCATCAAGTTTAAGGCTTTGGTTGAGAATCATGTTGTGCATACTATTAAGTGTTTGAAATCAGATAGAGGCGGTAAGTATGTTAACCATCCGTTGGAGGATTTTTATTCAAGCATTGCAATGTGGAAAAGGATTGTTGCTTATAACCCCAACAAAATGGTGTGGATAGAAGATCATGACTTAAACTGGGATGGCAAAGTGTATGTTGCAGCCAAAGGTATGCATGACAAATTTTGAAATGAGGTTGTTAGTTGTGCTTACTACTTCCTCAATTGGTTTCCTACCAAGGTGGTTAGAGATGAGAAGTGGTGCAATAGGAAGCCAATTGTCATAACAACAATGTTTTTGACAATGTTGCATGGGATCACACCAAAAAATATGTGGAATAATTTTGCTTCTAAAAGTCACAAGTGTATCATGGCGGGACGCTTAAGAGGAGACTAGGGCCTATAGTTGATGGTTTCTAGCTAAGCAAAAAGTTAAATTCAATAAGACATTGTCTTTAATGAGACGATGCCATGACGAGTAAACCAAGTGTAGTTGTTGTAACTTGTGATGATTCTCCTCGTACTTTGTGGATTTCTAATATAGATCAGGTTTCTTTGGATGATTTGGCACCTTTTGTTGTGCCAACATTAGATGATGGGCTAGCTTCAAATGATGAGTGGTAGCTCCAATTATTTAGGCAAAGTTTGGGTTGATTCCTACATTTTTAGGGGGAGGGGGTTATTTTCCCAAGTGAGACATTTCAAACCTCGAGTAGCGTGATAATTTTACGACATGGAGGACCCATGGTGAAGAACAGACCAAATTGGTAATTAAGGGCAAAGAAGAGTGGCAAGATGCTATGGCTATGAGTGCAACTCCTTGATGAAGAATTAGACTTGGGAGTTAGTACCTTAATGTAAGGGGAAGAACATTGTGAAATGCAAGTGGATCTTCAATACAACGTTCAATTCAAATGGTGATGTGCAAGGCAAACTTGGTGACCAAAAGATACTCTTAAAAGGAGGGCATTGGTTATTGGGAGACTTATGCTTAGTTTCCAACAATCATGTTCTTTCACTTGCAGCAAGTTTTAGATGGGAGGTGCACGAGATGGATGTGGAGTGTGCATTTCTTAATGGAGATCTTCATGAGCATTTTTGCATGGAGCAACCACCAAGTTTTAAGTGTCTCGATGTTTCTCACCTTGTTTCTAGATTGAAGAAGTCAATATATGGGTTGAAAAGGCTTCCCAAGCATGATATGAGAAAATAGATTTATCTCTATCTTGTGGCTTTACCTAATCACATCCCGACCATAATTCTTATGTGAGGTATGTTCATGCCATGTTCAATTGTGGTGTTGACAATTGATGATTTAATACTCACTGGATATAATACTGCTTTGGTTCATTATATGAAGGCAAAATTGAAGAACACAATTGAAATGACTAATTTAGGGTTGTTGCATTGCTTTCTTAATATTTAGGTATTGCAAACGGAGGATGGGATCTTTATTGATCCATGCACAACTTCCACATAGGTTCGTGCATTTCTCAATTTGACTTTGGATCCTCCACATGTGTGACAACACTTTGTCACTTTCGACGTCAAAGTCTACTTCTACACATGCACTTTTGAACTCCATGCACTACACATTCAATGGCAGTATGCATCACTTGTTTCATCTCATAGCACTTTCTTGAGTTGCCAAAGCACCAAGTACCATGCAACATAAGTCTTTGTGTTTCCCCGTGCATGCACACACTCTCAATATCTTCATGTCAGGGTCCTCTTGCCACACAACACATTGACTACGCTTCTCCAGATCTGCAACACAAAGGAATCTATCAATGGAACTACACATTTGTAAGTCCATCCACACATCTACAACAAGCCCAGCCATCACTCAACGAAAAGTTGAACGACCATCCTTATATAACTGTCATTAATTAACCACTTCTTGTAATGACTATATATTGTAACTATCCATCCCATAAGGGCACAAAGACAAGATCACACACACATACCAAATAAAAGTTTTTTGACATGCTTATTGTATCTAGCATTCAAACACATTTTTAACTTTGCATTCTTTCATTTAGTCTTGACAAATCGGCAAGAAAGCATTCACCTTTTGATTACAAGAACCATATTTCCTAATCTTATTGAATCTTTGTACACAACTATTCTTTTCCCTATTCTACATATTTGATAGAAGTTGCATATTTTGCATAAAACAGACTTCTGCATTTGAATATGTATATTTTTTTGTTCTTTAGATTACCCCTATGCATTCTAAAATTTGTAACTCGTCTCCAAGTGCGGCATTGTCTACAACAACAACTTGGGTCACATGGTGTGGATCATTTATTTCATAGCCTACGTGTGCCTTGGACTTCTTGACGAAGTTCAACACAAACAAGTGCAAACCTTTTTCTATTGCATATCAAATTGGATTCAAGTTTATGACTCAATGTACTTCTCCTAGAGTTGATTATACTTTGTACATGAAGCTTGCGGGGAGCCTTATATACTTGAGTCATAATCAACCAAATATTGCCTTTGTAGTCAATCTTGTTTTAAGGTTCATGCAAGTCAAGAGAGAGCCATTGGAAGGTTGGCCAAGAGGATATTGTGGTATATCCAAGGAACTTCTCAACTTGGGATCAAGTACTCTACAAGTGGTGATGGATGCGTAGTGGATTATACAAACATGGAGCATGCAAGCAACGTGGATATACAAAAGTCTGCTTTTGGCTTTGTGTATCATCTCAAATCAAATTTAGTTTCTTGGTCATGCAAGAAATTGCAAGCAATTATATTGTCCACCACCGAGGCAAAGTATGGAGGAGAAACAAATGCAAACACGAAAGGAAGCATGTGTTTCCGTAGGGCAACTGACGAGGGGTGATGGATGTATAATGGATTATACAAACTTGGAGTGGGCAAACGTGGATATACAAATGTCAACTTTTGGCTTTGTGTATCATCTCAGATCAGGTTTAGTTTCTTGGTTATGCGAGAAATAGCAAGCGATTATATTGTTCACCATTGAGGTAAAGTATGGAGGAGAAACGAATGCAACACAAAAGGAAACACATGTCCTCCATTGGTTGAGTGAACTTGGTCTTCCATAGGGGCAGCCGACAACCAACCACACTCTTTTGTAACATACACGATGCTATTCAAGTCGCACATAATCCAATTGTGCATGACCGGGCCAATGCATCTAGAGATTCATCAACATAACATTTAGTAGTGTATTCCAGATGGGATGTTGACATGTAATAGTGTAATCAAAATGGGATGTTGGAATCCACTTTGCAAAACTAATAACCAAATAGCAAACATTGCAACAGAGCCACTTTTTGAGATGAAATTTGCCAAGGTCAAGTATTTGCTCAAGCTGTCTAAAGTTGTCATTAAGGGTATGGCAAGTAAATACCACCTTACATTGGGCCCTCCAATTTGTGTTTTAGGGGGATGTTATACTAATAAAACCCATCTTATCAGGCTCATTGAGTTACCAATCTTGTGGTAATACCTTGAGGTAATTTGTCTTGGAATGTAGGCCATAAAGTGTTGACTCTTTCTACGTTATCTTACATTGTAATTCTATTATTTCCCTATATTAAGTATTCATGTGCTTGGATGCCATAAAAGGCACTCACAATATATGGGTGCTTTTGTAGGATCTTTGCTTGTGCTGAGTTTTGTTTGTGTCAATTATGGTATCATGCACTCAATTCTCACACGTTAGTCTTGATCAGAGATGTTTGATACACTCCTTTCGTTATGCCTAGTACGTTCAAATTCTCATCTTATTAACAAATTATTGATCATTTCTGAATAATTATACCTCTTTCCTTCTTTCATTTTTACCCCTTGGCAATCACTGCTAGAAAACAAGCTATTTTCTATTTTAAAGGCTCAACTTAGCACACAAAATCATTCCTTGAATTGCACAATGCATGCCACCTTGAAGTGGTCAGAACAAAAATATTAAATTTTTGAATAGATAACTTACAGCCATGTCTCCTAAAGACTTGCTACATATTGGGCATGTATAATGACAGCAAGTATATGCCTGCAGAGAAATGAAGTTGCACTTGGTGAGCAACAGGTCAAGAAATCTACTTCAATAAGGATGATATTGAATTATTTAAATAGCTTTCGTTGAATATAAAGTAAGACACACACCCGAAGATGCGTTGAATGCATAGAGTGCCCGCAACAAAGGGATTTCATTGGGGCACTAGATGTAAAGATAAAATCATTGCAAATAGGGCAATTTGATTCAAAATCCCTTCTCCCAACATTTATTCATTGAAGCAATCTTTGACATGCATGCATGCATTACAATACCAAGCCCCTTGCCAACCCAACATAAATTGCCAAACAGACTGCCAAGCAATTAAATATTGGGCATGTCAGGCTCATGCAAAAAGTCAAGGAAATGGACACATTCCTTTCAAATTAAGGAAAGATGAGGCACAACAGCTATTAGCATGCAAAACAAATATAAGTTTTGTTAACGTTCGCATCAAATTGCTTGTTTCAAATGATGCATATTTGAATGAAAAATCCTTTGGTGCCCAATGTACACTTGAACAATGACACTACTGGAAAAACTCAAATTGTCATTCAAAGGGGCAGAGAACCTCACAGGTTCTTCAAGAATAGAACAGACATTACAATCATGGTAAAGTATCAGTGCAAAGCTCATAAAAAATACTTCCATTTAGATCATCGATTATCCTAACCCCTCGACCTCGGCGCAGCTCAAAAATGAAATAAATCAAGATAACCATTTGAAATTAGATAATTTTAATTGGACTGACCAAACCCTGAGCAAATAAAATAGTAAAAGGTACAAGTTTAAATATAACAATACAAGATGGCATCCAATAATTTTGCGTATCTGCAAATCTAAGAGATAATATAATTAATTTTATTTGAATGAAGATAAATATTCCCACTAGAGTCAAATTAACCGTCCCAAACATTTATAATATCATATGAACAGATGACCGCCCTCTAGTTGGTGGGTTGCTCTACCACTGATCTAGTTTGCCTTTGAGAATTCCTCAACAAATAAGTGTGGGTCGTTACCTCTAAACCACACCCTGCTTTAGACCCCGTCGCTGTTCCCCAGCCAACACCAACTTTGACACCAATGACCAAAATGTGAGTTTGATCTCGAGTCTTTGGTGGACCAATCTCACAACTTTGTAAAAAAGGTGTATAATTAAAAGCATCAGTCAAATGGCAGGTGTAATAGATTTTTTCTTTATAGTTTACATTTCATAGTTATCAAGTTTCAAGAAATTTAGTTGGACATTGCTGCCAGGTTTCCATTTCTTAACAGAATGCTTAACCACCATCCATATAAAAGGCTATTTATATATTAGCACGTCCCTGCAAAAGCATTTCTCTGTTTAAAAAATTATTTTGTAGATACCAGTGCATCATTAATTCATAAAGAATTATTTACTTGACAATGGTACTTAGATGTTTTTGCTAGAATAAAACTCCACATTGGTGCTATAAAGGGCCTTGTAACTTTGTTACAAATGTGTATAATTAAAAGTATCAGTCAAATGGAAGTTGTAACAAATTTCTTTTTTATAGTTTACATTTCATAGTTATCAAGTTTCAACTAATTTAGTTGGACATATTTTTTGGTAAAACTTGAGGTCTCGGAGTCTATCTTGATGCTTCCATTCGTCCATGTTGCCAATATATTGCCATTTGGAAAAAAAAAATTACATCCCTTCTAGCATTCCTTGCACCCTTGGGGCAGCTGCTAGTCTAAACACACATCAACTAGCAAGGAGGTTGAAATATATGTTAAATTAACTAACATATTAAGAGTTGAAAAGAATCTATTGTCCTAATGTCTAAAGTGCACATACATGCCTTCCACTAAAATTTAATGATTCATTAAAAATAGAAATACTCCTAGGGCTTAAATCACATCCTTACACCGTCCTTTTGGTGTCCGTCTGCTGAAGTGTTTTTTATATTCTTTTCCATATAAATGGCCAATATGCTTCTTTTAGGTTAAAATTGGTTTTGTGCATGTAACGTGACAGAGATAAGAGAATGGCATCAGCATGGAGCAGAAAAATTTGGCTCGTTATGTTTTTGATTTTGTTGAGTTTTATTACCCTGGGTAGGTTCATCCATCTTAATCTTTTTTATTTATGAATTTGTTTATCATTTTAATCTTTTATGGTGGATGATGCAAATACTTTCGTTGGACTATACAGTGTTAAAAACAGCACAGGGACAACACATGTGCAACTCCCAGAGCCACAACTTTAAAGGATATTGCACCAATGACCCCAACTGCAACCGTGTCTGTCAAACCACGTTATTATCAACAGGGCGTTGCATTTTTCAACCGACACTCCAAAAATGCTATTGTTATTGTTTGAATAAGAACAGCTGGGTTCAGTATAATAATCCAAAGTAATTAATTCCAAATTCTCGTCAATATATTTAGTCGTTACTAATGACTGGTCAGTGCCGTAGGTTGATCACGACTTTTTGGAGGATACCAATGCATGTGTTTCAATTCATAATAGCTGATTTCCGTCCACTTTAGGAAATCAGCTATTATGAATTGAAACACATGCATTGGTATCCTCCAAAAAGTCATGATCAACCTACAGCAATGACTAGTCATTAGTAATGGACGGAAATCAGCACCTTCTTATCCTCCCAAGAATAATACCCAACAAACTTACTCTTATTGTACATCTGACTATTTTGCAGGAAGATTATCACGACAGAATTAAAAACCAACATGGAAGCAACGTAAGTATGACATTCATTCTATTTTATTATGTGTCCGCTCTCAAACATACACCATCTTCATTTGAAAAAGTTAAAACACTTAACATAAAGTGCACTGCATTGCAGCGATGCAATTCCACCTGCTCTAAATTCAAAGTCAGAGCCACCTCCATTGTTTCATGGAACCACAAGGTATTGCTCTCTATTCATTCTCTTTGAATTTAAGTTTTGTAGCTTCAAATGCTAGGTGTAGTTTCAAATGCTAGGCTTGATTAGTACTATTGGATCATATGCATTTTGATCTTTCCTTCTAAATTTGCTTCAGATATTGGGTTTTACAAACTGTATATCAGTGTGATTTGTCCCTATGCTCAGCGTGTTTGGGCTGCCATAAACTACAAGGTGATTTGGTTTTCATTTGGCATATTCCCATTCTTTGAAGTGTATAATTTTGTACATGGAGATTACCAATTATCAATTTGATTAAACACAGGTGAAATAAAATGCAGGGTCTAAATGATATTCAGATAGTTGCAATAGACCTGCAGGACAGACCCACATGGTACAAAGAAAAAGTTTATCCTCTAAACAAGGTACTATACGACATTTTTAAATATATTTGTTTATTATGTAACCTACTCAAACCAAGTAGCCTTTCAAATCTATACTCTGTTTCCTTAGACCGGTCAGTGTTTTCAATCATCAGTAGTTAAATATGATGTTGCTATTTAGTTTCATATCTTTTTGCTTGGATGAAAAGAAGCCAGCCCAGATTCGCTTTTAGGTTTAGATATTAAGTTGGGGCAACTCTGAATTCGAATAATATTATTTAGCAATGCATATATTTATATCTATGTATTTTGTAAAACATGTCTTTTAATAAAACTTTTCCAAATTACTTTTATTTTTCAGGTTCCTGCTCTTGAGCACAATGGCAAAGTCATAGGAGAGAGTTTGGACTTGCTCGAATATCTGGATAACAATTTTGATGCACCTAAACTCATCCCCGCGGTATTATGATGTCCCAGTAATGCATGATTTACACATGATTTATCTTCACTCTAATTCAATATCATAAGCCACATCTCCACAATTATTCTAACGACTTTAACCCATCAAGGCATTATAGGGATTATACATCTACACTACTTATCCTTTACTCTTACGCCAACATATAAAGTATACGAACATAATCAATGATTATTAACATCAAAGTTTAATATTTGCGGTGACATTACTGAAACCTATGAAGGCATTTCTCGTTTTAAAAAATTCAAGGCACGGGTCAAAACCTGGCCTTACCATTTTAGCAAGAAATAAGTTTTCGTCTTAAATAACATTTGCATTCATTGTAATTATGTAGGATGCTGCCAAAAAGGAGACTGCAAATGAGCTACTGGAGTTTTCAAACACTTTCAATAAAATTGGATTCATGGGATTAACCAAGCCAGAACCTGAGGTAGCAGAAACAATAGGTAAGACAAATGTTCCTATACTACCTAATGATGACAATGACTCAATAGGGAATATGATAGGTAAAATACTGATCCTTTGTTTTCCCAACCATGGCAAGGTCTACTCTTGATTATTTGGAAAATGCTTTGGGGAAGTTTTCTGATGGGCCATTCTTCTTGGGTGAATTTAGCTTGGTAAGCCATCTTTATATAAAATAATATTTATTGCTAATCCTTTTGTATTTTGCTTTAACAAGTGTAAGACGTTACATAAAAACTTATGCAGATTGATCTTGTGTATGCTCCTTTTGCTGAGAGATTTAAGATCGTATATCCAATCTTAAAGAACTATAACATCACAACTGGGAGGCCAAAACTATTGAAATGGATTCAGGCAAGTGCAAATACTGCTTTATCTTCACCTTTAGTTGGTTTAGGATGTAAGAGAAATGACAGATGTCAACCATATTTTTCAAATTATGATAGTTACGATTCTTGCAAGTATTTGTCTTGCAATCAATTTCCCTGTTGTGTGGCATTACATTGGTTTCAATACAGGAAGTGTATAAGATTGATGGGTACGCAAAAACAAAACCTGACCCACAGGTATACAAGAAGCTAGTGGTACCTTACATATGATCCTAACAAGTTTGAACAATTATTGATTCAAATTATTTTCTTATCTTCTTAATAAATGTTTCATTAAAAAAACATAATATTTACTTTTTTCTGTTCTGTTCTATTGCAGGGGTAATGAGAGAGTGATGGATAGAGAAATAAACTAGCATGGACAATTTGTTTGTGACATGGAGTGAAAGGATAGAATGGTCATCAAAGATACCCACTTGCATTGTTTGAACAACAATGCATTGTTTGCAATAAATGTTATCTTGTAACTGCCATCTATATTAAGACTACATTTGTTGGAATATAATGGTTTGTGGAACAATGCATATTATAAGACTATGTTAAGACTATATCTAAGTCATTTGATTAAAATATTTCATGGGCTTCTTATTTACTCCGTAAATTACATTTTCTACATCCACGATTTGAATTTTGAAAATATCATATAAAAAATTCAAATTATATGCATTTGTGTATTTGTATTTACCTTGAAATCCTTTAACTTCATTAAGTAGATGTTGATGCATGCTTTTGTCTTTTTATTAACCAAATATAATGCTAAACCTTTATTCTTGGCTTTATGTTTCTTCGTATGGGATCCAATATTGGTTTTTAAGTCCGCAAACCTCTTAGAATATTTACATACTATCATAACCTTCTCTTTGACTGAGTTGATCAAGATTTTAAACTCCTTAGCCTTGTCCTCAAAGGTGGGCTTAGTTTTTATGCCCTTTTTTGGAGCTAACCTTCACACAAACCATTCGGATTACTAGATGTTTCTAATACGTCTAACAGGAATGAGAAAGGTGAAAAGAAGGAAGTGCATGAAAACACAAAAAGGCATTGATACCACAGCACAAAATCTGTGTGCTAAAATGTGATTGGGCAGTTCTAATTTGCTCCCATTTTTCCTAATGGCACTGAAAAAATATATATATATAAAACCACTATGTATTAAATAATTAAATGTTAATAATATACAAGTTTTATTTGTTACAAATGAAACTGTTGTAAATAAATTAAAAAAACAAATATAAAAGTTTCCAATCTGTTCCTTAAAAACACCATTGATGGTGTACTAGAGGATAACTTCTATAAAACAAATAAAAGTTGGAAGGAAGCTTTTTTTAATGCAAGCCTTTATCAATATTTTTTTAATAATATAGTAAATCATAGTTGCCAGGTTCGGAAATCCGAATCGGTTCGAGAGGCCAAAAAAATGCGTAATGCAGAATTCTTGAAAAAATTCAAAAAAAAAATCCAGTCAAATCCGGTTCGAAAAAAAAAATATATATATATATATATATGCAAAATAATAAAATATTTCAAACTACTAAAAAATAGACATTAATTTAAGACTTGCAACATGCAATATAATAAAAATATATTATGATATTATTAATTTTAATTTTATCATATATTATATAAATAGTTTTTTTGTAATATAAAATAAAATTAAAATTTTAAAAAAATATTAAAATAAAACATATTAAAAATTATAATATAAATGAAAACAAACATAAAAATAATATTATAAATACATAAACCTAATTTAGATTTTTTTAATTACATTTAAATATTTTATAATATAAATATTAAATACACAAATTTTAAAAAACAGAATTAAGGTTTTTAAAAATTTAGACAGCATTATTTTTTTCTTTTTTAAAATAATTTAAATTAAACAAAATAATAAATAATAATAAATATAACCTAAATATTTTTAAAACCTCAAACCCTAATTATGTTTTTTAACCCTAACCCTAACTATCCTCTTGCTCGAAAATCTTCAAGTCCAAACTAAATTTTCTGTGAACGCAACAGAGATTATGGGAAAAAAAAAATCGTTTTCAGGTATAAAAGCCATAAAAATTGCGACCAGCAGCAAAAATACGTGATTTTTGGGCAGATTAATCGGGTTAAAATCGCGTTTTTTTAAAAAAACGGGATTTTTTTTTGGCGATTTTTGACATTTTTAAAGGTAAAAAAGACGATTTTCAATGTTGTTTTTTTCCTGCGTGTTGACTGTGAAAAACAGACGATTTTCCACAATCATTTCCATGGGTTAGGGCACGCGACTGCTCTTTAAAATGCTCGAACCGTATCAAATAATTCGGCAGATGAAAAAAATCCAGATATTCTCGGATTTTGGCATCTAAAATATGCCGATATAAATTTGAGTGTTGTTTGTAATGAATGCTTCAGGCATAATAATTATTCTCTTAAAATTTTCGTTGAGATGATAGATTCAATATTATGGCATCTTACTAATAATTTCATTGATAAAATATACAAAATTTTGGTCATTTGTGAGGTAATAATTCCAAAAAAAAAAATGAATTAAATTGGCGATATCATTTTATAGGGAATGGATGACATTTTTTAACGATGGTTATTTATTCAACATTGCCTTTCAAAACAGATATACTTCATTGCCTTTCAAATAAATAGCTATGGTAGAAATGGAATTTCCATTTCCATTTTCACTTCCACCATAGCTACCTGGGTCCATTCTTATGGAGGAGATATTTGGAGTTTAGGACTAACCTTGTTAGCATGTTAGAATGCTACACGAGTCATTTTCCCTTCCGCAAACCAAGAAGAAAGGAGGATGAAAAATGCTGAGAAAATCGACCAACAGCGACCTGTAACAAAGGAGATTAGATGTGCCAGGGCCGCCACGTCTTATGCTCGGATTGTCATTTCAGCACTCTCCAGCCCAGGCTCGATATGATCAAAGAGAAGCAAAGTGTGGAAGGATCTCACATCTTCTGCTTAGATCTAACATTTGAACATAGATTCGGGCACCCATCTCATCGCCCTTCTCGCGATCTTCTCTATCGTTACCACTATTATGAGTAAGATCCGACTCGACTATTCACCAACCCCACAATCCGAAGCAGCCATAGTTACGCCTTCTGATAAGCGGAGGAAGGTCAGGAAGGAGGAAAAGACGACCCATTTTTCCCCTAAACGACCCATTTTTCCCCTAAACGACCCATTTTTTCTCCTTTCGCTGTCGCGAGGAAAACGAGATACTGTAGCGAAGGAGGATAAAACGTCCCATTTTTTCTCCTTTCGCTGTCGCGAGGAAAGCGAGATACTGTAGCGAAGGAGGATAAAACGTCCCCTTTTTTCTCCTTTCGCTGTCGCGAGCAAAGCGAGATACTGTAGCGAAGGAGGATAAAACGTCCCATTTTTTCTCCTTTCGCTGTCGCGAGGAAAGCGAGATACTGTAGCGAAGGAGGATAAAACGTCCCATTTTTTCTCCTTTCGCTGTCGCGAGCAAAGCGAGATACTGTAGCGAAGGAGGATCAAACGTCCCATTTTTTCTCCTTTCGCTGTCGCGAGGAAAGCGAGATACTGTAGCGAAGGAGTTCTGTCTCCGTCACGAATAACGTGGGTTAGCGACCTGGGAAAATGCGTTAATCGCACGGCTGTCTTTACCTCTCCATCAACGGTTGTGAAATGGCTGGCCTTCGAATGCCATCAACGGTTGTGAATGATTTGGAGAAAACACAAAATCTGTGTGCTGAAATGTGATTGGAGATTCTAATTTGCTCCCATTTTCCTTCGTGGCATTGAAAAAAAATTGAAGTATAAATGGCATGAAATATTAAATAATTAAATGTTATTAATATTTAAAGGGTTATTTGTTTCAAATGAAACTTCTATAAACAAGAGCTAGCTTTAGTTATAGTCCCTGCCTCATATGGTTTGATATGAAACAATGTAGGAGTTGGAAGAGATGTGAAGAAATGTTTTTCTTCATTTTTATAATCAATTTTATTCAATATGCTAGTTGGAAGAGATGTAAAAAAATATTTTTTTTGATTTTTACAATCAATTTTATTAAATATGATATTGTTTCGGTTATAATGGTCCACGATTAATTTTAGCGATTGTGTAAAAGCTTGAAAAAATGATTCATAAGTAAATTTACAAAAGATTGGAAATTTAGTTAATGACGAACTCATTGTGATTGGTCATTAAAGGAATTTGATATTGTATTTGTTGTTCACTCAGTGATTAAGTTGTCAAAAGCACTGAAAAAGAGAAGATAAACTCTGAACAAACTAAACTCTAATAAGAGTATTGCTCTTTCTAAAATGTGTCTCTATTGAGGCACTAATTTCGTGACAACTTCATGCACAGTTGCTTCAAATAAATTAAGAGTATGTGAGTGGTAGAAATTTTCCATCATTTTCACTGAGTTTAGTCATTGTCATTGTTGAATCACAGGGTCAAGTGTAGAAATAGTAGTAGTGGAATGAAATTATTTTATATTTAATATGATATGAAATGGTGTATAGTTTAGTAAAGTGCCCTTTTAAAATTTACTAGAGAGTGGTTTTTTTTCTCTGATTTTATTTGTTATTTAGATTTATAACAATTGTGAAATAGATTCATGCTACACAAATGTGAACTTAATATTCAGAGTTTATGATATATGATTTTGACAATGTTTCATGTTGTAGAAAAATACAGTTTGTGCAATATTAGCTTTGCATTTGTGTTTATCCTTGTGAATTTAAAGTCACTGTTACATATTCTGTTATAGTTATAGTCCCTGCATTTTTTCAAGGTAGGTGGTTGCGGATGTTATGCATATTGGTTTGGAAATTAAGTAAATACAGTTTTATTTGTAGTTTGAATATCATTGAAACAAATAACATTTTTGGAGAGTGTGTTTTGTTAATGAATGAGTTTTTTTTTAGTAGGTTGTTTGTAAATTAAAATATAATAGGTAAAAAATAATTGTATCTCACGATTTTTAAAAAATGTTTTGAATATCATAAATTTGTCAAGATCAAAAAGTAATCGTGTATTGTAATCGTAAATTTTTCCATAAAACCACTGTCGCTATTAATATCATTTTCAAAAATGCATTGTATTTTGATAAGGCGGTGTTTTGTAAAGTGGAAGAATGTAATTCGACACTCCTAACTCATTGTAAATATATGTTTGTAGTCCCTATCTCATTTTATTGCGTACCCAAAATATTAGGAAACAATTATATGATATTCATTTTAACAATCATATACTTAGTATATATAAATTCTAATAATATTTAGTATAATATTATTATTTTAATAGTGTAAGATATTATATTATATTTTGTACATTATTATACACTATTGATATATTATTAATACGTTATCATATAAATAATTATATTATTAAAAATATACTATATTATCATAATTATAAAATATTATATTATAATAATATAATATTGTTTATTTTAATATTATATTGTATTATAATTATAATACATGTGTAATGGGGAAGCCGCTAAATATGGTGCAAGGATAAAGACGAAATGTAATCCTTGTTAAAGACAAAGAATAACAAAACACCATAATTAAATTTTATCAAAATAAATTGTACAAAATGTAAGGTATGATGATTGTTTTGGCATGGAGAATGATAGAAGTTGCTGACAAGATGCTCCTCAACATCAACTTTCATTTAGAAATTCCTTAGTCCCATTTTAATATGGTTGGAGTATGGTGGCAAGGGTAAAAACAATTAGTATAGGCACGTGCATTGCATTTGATATAATAGTGTCCCTAAGGAGAAAGAAATTAGGGTTAACAAAATTTTTAAAATAAAACATTTATTAGCATGGGCATCATTTCTTTATAGCTAAGGTGGTGGAGCAGACGCTATGGGCGGTTTATTGTCAACCACAGCTTTTTGCAAAACTTTATAATTATTAACAAGTTTTAATGAGGCGCAAAGTAACCGTATATAACGTGGTGTGCATAGCAGATTATAAATATGCACATCCCTATGATATGTATCATTGCTCACCTATCTTGCTATCAGTGCACAAATGTTATCAATAGTGTGGCGGTGGCATGTCCGTAGATGTGAGATCGAAGAAGCTACATGTAAGAACACTCGGGGTGGCTTAATTATTATGATTATAATACGTTTTATGTTCTAGTGCGTATTACTTGTGCATTTACTACTGCAAACCATTGTTTGTGGGGGCTAAATTGGACGGCCAACCCTGCGAAATTAGTGAGACCATTTTTGTTGGTCCTTTGTTTAAGATGAAACGGAAGACCAGGGAATTGCGACCGATTCTTCCCCTGTCAAAAGGAGCTCCATTTACTATGGAGTTAGCAGGGTTTTTCGCTCTCTTTTGTTATTCACACTACGAATGGCCTTGGTTGGTTTGTAATAATATGCTGATGAAAATGTTATATGGGATAAGAGCTCTTGGAATGAAACCCAAAAGAAGAAAGGAAAACAAGGTAGATATACATGCTCCTTATTCACTACCCGTTGTTTTGCTACTTTTGAAAAATAGTCGCTTAACTGATCGATGTGGATTATCATGTGGGTTTGTCATAAACTGACTTGCTATGGGGTAATGACCACAGTTTATCTTGGTATGTAATGCAATGTTGCCTCATTGCTCAATTTTGAGTTAGTTTTACTAAATTCGATTCATGCCTAATTGATTACTCAAATTTGATGTTGTTGTTAAGGGCTTATGATGAAGAAGAAACTCCCTGTGATTTCAATTTTTTTAATCTGGGCAATAAAAGTTGCAAGGGGCAATGAAAAGTTTTTATTATTATTATTTGGTCAAAATTAGCCATATGCAGCGAAAAAATCACTGTGAATTGTAAACATAAAAATTTATTTTTAAAATTTCTCATTGGTTAGTCTAAAAATAACATATAATCATGTTACTCATATGCAGCTAAAAGTTGTAAAAGGTGCAGTGGTTGTGTTGTTGTACAGTAGTTGTGTGAAATATCTTTTTAGGAAATGAAATTGCAACCGTACGCTGACAAAAAAGTTTATGAAATGTGCATCTGTAATCTATAGACTTAAGAAAATGGGATTCATAAGAAATAGAGTAGATTTAGTTGGGTGAAACTTGTGCAATCTACGCACCACATACTTTTAACCAGGGAAATAATAAAATATCTCTGCCCTCCATGAAATATAGGTAAATTGTATTTTTCTAATGCATAACCTATTTTAATTGCACTGAAAGGAAACGTTGACCAAAGCAAATGTCTACAGTGAAAATAATAGTACCATGCCTTACGGTAGGAAAGCAATGTTGCCTCACTACTCAATTCTAATTTAGTTTTATTAAATTCAATTCATACCCAATTGATGACTCAAATTTAATGTTGTTGTTAGGAGCTTATGATGAAGAAGAAGTTACCTTGGATTTCAATTTTTTTTATCCAATCAAAAAAGATGCAAGGGGAAATTAAAAGTTTTTTTTTTAAATTATTTGGTCAAAATTAGCCATATGTAGCAAAAAAACCACTACGAATTGCAACCATAAAAATGTGTTTTTAAAATTTCTCATTAGTTAGTCTAAAAATGGCATACAACCATGTTACTCGTATTGACCAAAAAGCTGTAAAACATTCAGTGGTTGTGTTGTTGTACGATAGTTGTGTGAAATATGTTTTTTAGGAAATGAAATTGCAGTCATATGCTGCCAAAAGGTATTAACAAAATTGTAACCATATGCTGACAAAAAAGTTTATGAAATGTGCATTTGTAATCTGTAGACTCAATAAAATGGGATTCATAAGAAATGGAGAAGATTTAGTTGGACAAAACTTGTTCAATCTATGCACCACATAATTTTAACTAGGAAAATAATAAAATATTTCTTCCCTCCATGAAACATAGGCAAATTGTAATTTTTGAATGCACAACCTATTTTAATTGGGCCCAAAGGAAAGGTTGACCGAAGTAAATGCTTGCAATGAAAATAATAGTACCATGCCTTATGACAGGTACTAATAAATAAATAAAATAATTATAAAAGTTTCCAATTTGTTCCTTAAAAAGACCATTAAGGCAAATACAGCCATGCACTGTGACAGATGTAGACGAAACAACGTTGGCGATAAGAATCCTTCCCATTTGGCGAATGACCATCTTACCAAGCACATTGTTTGTTCAAATTGGAACGCTATTTGTTGAGCAGGCAATGACTCTGGATAGGCATATGGGCTCTAACTTTAAAATCCCGCCAGCTAATATAGGAATTTTTGTTTCCAAAGCAATGCTACTATCTCTCATAATTTATGAATGCTTATGAGAATGGGAATTGGCATGATAATCGATAGTATTGCTATAGTAGTGGCCATAGTAATTGTTAATACATAAGATTAAGAAAAGGAGACAAATATGCCATCAAATGATTTCCTAATCTTGAAGCAAGCATTGGGGCACAAGTCTCTAGGAAGTCTTATCAAGTATTTTCAAGCAACCTTTCTTCTAATTTTATACGTACTAACATTCTTTGTAATTCATATGGGGGCAAACATGACATTTAATTTATTTTACTTGCTAGAATAATATCTAGAAGATAGACAGGTGTGTGAAGTCCTTTTTTACTTGCAAGAACTACCTAGTTTGTTTGCATGATGTCTTATAATTTACTTCAAATTTGTGTGAATGTTAGTGGTAGTGATATAAAAAATATTAGCTCTCAAATCTCAATGCAAACTCAAATATCTATAATAATTAGGGTAGTTTTTTGTGTTCTTTTGTTCAATTTGTGGACGATATCTTTTTGTGCCTCTTGGTTTTTAGCAATCTCTTGTTCAGCTGGAAAGTGTCAAATGTGTGGCCCCTGTCAATGTTGTAAACTCCATGTTAGATATTATATTTGATGGAAACAAGTCCAAACAAGGATCAACAAAGAAAGAAGAGTAAGCTTTTTGAATTACACTTAAGAGTAGTGACAACATAGAATGTTGGGACAACAAGATTAAAAAAACTTGAAGATTACGGAGTGTTCAGATAAATGTCATAGTTATAGGAGTTTTTTTTACAAAAATATATTGAAGTTCATTCCTTTTATCATTTTATTTTAAGGGTTAATTACATTTAGGCACCTCTATTTGTTGTAATTCCAACAAAAAATATATTAAAGATAGGTCACAAGAATTCCTTGTTATGAGCCATTGCAATCTGGGAAGCAATTCAAAAAGAAATGACAATCGCATGTTGTAGCACTTTGATAAACTTAGTCTATAGATTTTAGTTTCTATATTTGTAATGGGCATTTAACTCATTTCTTCTCAATATGCTCTCAAATTTTGTATATTGCATTGGTATGTACGAGATTGTTAAACTGCAAGGGAATTGTCAATATTAGGAAGTGGAAGGTTGTATTAGATTAACAATACCTTAAGTGACTCAATTATAATTCTTTGTTCTAAACACTAGAATCCAACTATTGATAAATGGTGATTAGCCAAAAAATGAATTTAAATGAGACCTTAAGAACTCAAAGACAGGCAACTCGATTAAAACCCAAACGCAGATCTTATAGACCATTATTTACTAATAAGGTTGACATAATTGCCATGTAAAAATAGTTTTGCAAGCCAATGTCTAATGTTAAGGCAACAACAATTACTGTGGAGATGACCCACGCTCAAAGCCCATTGGGATTGCACCACTGGTTGTGTGGTTGTATGACTAAATAGATTAGCCCCAGACAAAGGTTGGATGCAAATCTTGAGTGACTTCTGATGGAAGAAATACATGTATAGAACATTGCTTCAAAGCCAAAAGTTTTTTTTAGTCGACACGCCTAAATAGTGTTTCCCTAATTGCCTAGCAAAATAGCAATAATTAAAAAATATTTAACACCTTGATTGTGAGTCATTGGAGAGAAAGGGAATTCAATTATAAAAAAAAATCAAAGAGAGATCACCATTCAAAAACATTTCATAACCCAAATATTGTTTTTTATGAAAGCACTAACTTTGAGCTATGGCAATTAAATTTTTGGCATCTGCCCTCTTTTAAATATAAAGGGCTAGAAACCACAATCAAACAGGTTGAGCTTGAGTGGTAAAAGCATCAGGGCTTTCATGAAGTAGTATCAGGGTCACACTCAGTTGATATGATTAAGTGTTATAATTGTGCATGTATTGGTTTAATTTGAGTAAAGGGATATCTCTTTGTCTAGGAAACTAAGCCAAAGGTCATCTCGTAAAGGGAATTTATGAAATGAAATTAAAAATATACAAAGAACATTCAAAATAACCACCAAATTTTGAGTAAGGGATATCCCTCTTCTAGAAACTAAGCCAAAGGTTACCCCACAAGAGGAATTTATGAAATAAAAAATATACAAAGAACATTCATAAAAGGAAAATTCAAAATAACCACCATAATTTAAGTAAAGGGATATCTCTCTTCTAGGAAACTAAGCCAAAGGTCACCCCACAGGGGGAATTTTTGAAATAAAAAATATACAAAGAAAATTCAAAAAAGAAAAATTCAAAATAATCACCATAAAGACCACATGTTCACAAAAGCACAACCCTGCCCTCGTAAAATTGTACTAAAACAAAGCAAAGTACAACCTTTTATATTGGAAAGAAATGAAATGTAATTTTTAGTTGCCCAAAGGGTTTGTAGTAGTGTGAAGGGTGAAGGGGGAGATAGGATAATGAGTTTCACATGATAGTCCTGGTTTCTATTCCCATTTTAAGTTAAATAGATGAACGAAAAAAATGTACCATTTGGACAAAGTGAAGTTTGCATAATGATGGAGCATTGTTTGTAGGCGTAGATGTTTTAAGCATGACTTCATCAAGGCCAAAGAGGAGCTTGTTCCCCTCCTTCAACATCGATTTCATTCCCTACATTTGATACACCATGTTTACTAAACCCTAGGAGTCTTTTCCTTTAAACCCTAGATGTAGACATTATATAATCTTAATCTAACACAACATTATGACCCTTTATGCGTGCTGATTTCATTTGGTAGAATAATATATTTGATACACCATGTTTACTAAGCCCTAGGAATCTTTTCCTTTAAGCCCTAAATATAGTTATGATATCTATTGGATTTTATGATGTTTTTTCAATTCTCTGTATTGGTCATATGGTTTTGTTCTTAATATTGGTTTTTGGGATCCCATTTACATAGGTTTGATCTCCGTTGGGAGTGACATATCTACAATCAACATATACCTAAAGGAGAGTTCATAGTTTGTCCACTTTCAAATCCAAGCATTGAGTGAAGCATGTCGAATTCCACGATTACAATTGGTAAGAAATCAATTGTTTCAATAAGATCCTTCAACGTAAAGTAAGTATATCATATCTTAAATTAAGAAAACAAGGAACCTCTTTTAGACATGGAAATAATGTTTTACACAGTAGATACACTAAACTCTTCCTCTATAAATTATAGAACAATTTGAAATAAATAACATAAGAAATCATCTCTTACAGGGCGAGAGATGTCTAATAAACACATAATCATCCTTTGTGCATTCACTGTTGAAGATAGAGATAGCCAAGGATTTGCACAAACCAAATGGTCCTCAAGTCTCTAGTTTTATGACTCTGTTGTTGAGATGTAAATAACAAGGCAACACTCTTAATATAGATGACCAGAGGGAGCAAGGCGATGACATTAAATGTAAACATTGCTTGGTGGCCTTAAACCACTTCCTAGTGCATACATAGTGAACCAAATACTTAATATCTTTGTCGACAATTCTATCCAGTCACCACAAAGATATTTTTCTTATTCTTCTTTATTAGATTTCCCTGTTATCAACCATTCAATATTGGCATCAAAAGATAGTGAGATGAATCTAAGGAAGCGACCTTGCAATGAATTTTTTTTGTCATACCTCACCAAAACCCATGATTGCTGACCCTATCTCACCTTTTGTGTATGAAACGTTAAGCAATGACAATTTGTTATTTCTAGTGGAGGTGACGGTAGAAAATGAGGTTGTGTGTTCCTTCATACGATGTGGCAGCTCAAGCAATGAAAAAGCCATGGGGAAGGGCAAGGCCACACAAAACATAAAAGTGGCGAAAGATTTAAAGGTGAGTTTGGAGGGAAACGGTATTTCAGGGGACTAAATCGAAGAAACCTAGGGAGATACACAAGCAAAGTTTAATGATATGTCACATTTGTTAATGCAATATGAAGTTTCTATCAAAATATTTCAATTACCCAATACATGATTGGAACAAGTGTCATCTCAATGAAAACAACCAATCAAAGATTCTACCACCTTGCAAGTTGCGGACCTCTTTGTAATGGGTGCAAGCCATGTAAATCTAATAAATTCCTGAATCCTAGTTTGGTGTACAATATGGGCCTTTGGAGTATGATATCACCTTAAGTACCCTATCATTTCCCTTCACCATCCATGCCCATCTCACCTCGAAATATTTCACTATTTGCATGTTTTGTATGGCTTTGTCCTTTCTTCTATGGGTACGAGTATGGCATTTTTGTATGTTCTTAACCCTGATGTAATTGCTCCAAGTGTCAATATATTGGCAACATGGACAAATGGAAGTTACAAGATAGACTCTAGACCTCAATGTTTTGTCCCTACATCAATGACATTACAACACTGATTCGAGCCACATATTGGACGTGGAGCCCTACCACAATCAAATCAACGCTCATGTGTTCTTGTCCACCCTTGATAATAAAAAATAGTCAATCAAAGATGCCACTACCCTTCAAGCTTTTGACCCCTTTCAATGGGTGCATGGTATGTAAATCCAAACAATTGCTTCAAATCTGAGTCCAGTGTATGATATAGGCCCTCTAATGTATAATAATAAATATAATATGATATAGGGTAACCTATATTATATAATTATAATACTATTATATATTTCAGTGAAATATTAAATATATATTATATTTATTTATTAAATATTATATATAATAAAATATATTTGTATATATAAATATATATTATGTATTTACTTATTTTAATCCACCACATGTGTTGTAATTAACACGTGGCATGGAGAATGACAAGTGTGATATATAATATTTACAAATGTCTTACATAAATTTGTTCAGAAGATGCCTCTTCCCAAAGTATGTATAAGTATTTTGTTTATATGTTTTCCTTCATATTGTTTTGTTTACATGATTTTGAGGTGTTTTTTTGGTTTTGGGTATTGAAGACACTGTTGAGAGCAATCTACTAGAAAAGGGAAGAAGATGAAGATAATTGATTTAGAAGACTTTGCAATCCCATTTAGGCATTCCATTTCCTTGGTGGCCTTAACATTGAGCATTATGTTGCATTTTGTGTTACTCAATGCCAAGACATCGTAGCAGTTCTACTTGAGTAAGCAAATTTTATTCTACACCACCCAATGGACATATATGATTTACAATAAAAGGTCTATAATTGTTGTCTTGCTTTTCTTAGTTCGTTTCAAAATGTTTAAGGGGAGTGGAAAGTGTTTGCAAACACCAAAACAAAGCTATATGGTGAAAGTGGGACCTATGCAACCATTGGATTTGGTATTACCAACTTTATATGCCTTTCCATGTCCACTTAATAGGGGACATGTTGTGATGATCACTTTTGCTACACCCACATTGCATACTCACTGAAAATGCCACCTACTTCGACTCCCCTACCACAAGATCTCTAATTACATGGCAAAAAATCATAGTTGTGAATGGATGTTGCTATATTTTAATCTGAATCCATTCTACTTTGAGCTATCTAAATATTTTATTGTTGGTCTATTTGTCTCGTGGCATAAAGATTTCATTCTTGGAAAACTATTGTAGTGTTGTCGAAGGTGAAATCTACAATATTATAGATGTTGCATTATCTCTAGAATTGTGGAATGATTGTGCATATAGAGTGTCTTGGTAGCCCTTGTTATCGAGACATGCTAAGAGAAACAAGGTGCATAACATTACTACTCAAGTAGTTCTTTGTCATGTTTATTATCTTGTTTAGTTTAGTCTTGATGTCCCTAAAGTCATAATTAATGGATTGGTTAGCTTTCTTACTTATAGTTGGATTGGTAAAAAAAATTGGACTATTAATTTCATATCATGTCACCTCTTGAGTGATTGTACTATTTTTCCACCTATTTATTGGTGGTTAAGAAGTGACAACTTGGGAGTTGGACCAATAACATTAAATCTATTGTTGGCCTCCTCCAATTTGGTTTGAAATATCATCTCATTTAAATAACCACCACTGCCTCGAGGTATAACTCACTTAGTCTTGGCAACCTATGGAGGTAGCCCTTGTCATGGGTTCGACTCTTAACTTATTTTGTAGTGTCGGGTGAGGGCATGCTCCACATCGCCTAGAGGTTATCAGGGGGCTCAACCTATGTTAGAGAAGTTAGCTCTGGGTGATGGGTCAAACATCTCGATTTTCCTTTGGTAAAGCGAAAAAAAAAAACACAATTGCCGCATGGACGTGGACCACATGATACCTAAAGGCACATTTGCATCCAAATGAAACTTCATTTTCCCTCTATCATATAAACATATTCCCATCCAAATACCTATGAAATCACCAACACTGAATCCCAGATATTCACTTTCCAATATATATTAATTTAATAGGGGAAAAATTATTATTTGTGAGAACATTTTCATGGAAAATAATAAAAAACAAAGAGGCCCATAAAACGCAAATATTTTTATTAATATTAAAGTATCTTACAATTCGAAGTCATGTTTAGTGATCATTCTTTCACCTCCTCCTTTTGTGTGGTGCTTGTGTTTAATTTTTTGTTTTTCCCTTTGTAGTTGTTAGTTGTTTTTTGACTTACCGTGCTTCGCCGATGTTCTATTGTTTGAGCCAGATTTACTCCTTCGAGAGGGAATGTGAGCCGTAAATTCCAACCAGTTGCTTCTTTATGTAACCTCATGTAAATTATTATTTATTCATAATAATATTTTTACTCAAACATTCCAATAGTAAAGTCATGTTAGGGATTGATAAAGTTTTAAATAATGTCATGGCCAATTCCTTTGTATTTGAATTAAAATTTATGTTGATAATAAAAATTATTATGAAGTATTTTTTTAGAAGAAAATTGGTCTATGAGACTTACTAAGGTATATAGACTATAATTTTTTCTTTGTGGAACTCAATATAATATACAGACAATAAAATTTGAAATGTTTAATACTTAAAATGATTTAATTATGAAAATCACTTATTTTAGATCAAATTGAATCAACAATATATTTAGATTATGATTTAGAATTAATATTATTTACAAAGTATGATTTTATTAATCTTTTATACAAAGTATGATTTTATAGTTATTTTTGTGAGATCTCCCCAACCAAAGAATTTGAGAAAAGAAATGATACTCTAAAATTAAATAGATAATAAGTTATATAATACAAATTTATAAACGAGACAAAATTGAGATAGTTGATTTTTTCAACACCCTATTTCTCTAAAAAGAAAAAACCTTAACCACCAAAACCTATAATATCTATATTGACACTTTCTTTTTACAAAATTATCATCCAAACTTTTACAAAATGGGCATCCAAATTCATGTCAGCACCCATGTTATTAATTTTCAACATAATCTAACGAATGGTCCAAGCCCTGTGGTACAATGGTAGAATAGCTAGAGTTAGCTATAATTGACCTAGGCTCAAGCCTTATATGCAGTGTGTGACTTCACAAGTATCACCATATCTTAGGGTTTCCAAACTTCCCACACAAAATTAGAGCTAACATCAAACTACTAAAAAAGCTAGCTATTGTAGATACCTATATTTGGTACAAGCATTGTTTTTTAGTATGTTTTTCTAGTTTTGCACATATAAACCTTTTGACAAAGAATTAGATATCTAGTGACGTGATTTCATGTAGATATTTTTGGTTCATGTTATTTAATTAATTGTATCTCATCTTTCATATATTTTTGTTATCCAATATGCCTTTTGCTAGTGTGCTTCAGGGATTCCTGCTTGTATTATGATCATTTATGTGTTTTTAGTCCCTAGACACTACTGACGAAGTAGGGCACTAGCATCGACGGTAGTTTCCAAAGTCAATGGTAGTGTCTAGTCTTGTCTTTTGATTATTTTTCATATATTTTTCCCTATGGCCATTTGTTAAGACCCGTATGTTTTTTCTATTGTTGACTTTTGCTTACCAATAGGTTCTAATTCAAAATTAAAATGATTCCCTATATATAAAAAGCTATGGTATAGTTCATGGCACTAAACAAGCTTCTCAATTAGCATGTACTTTGTCATATTCAAAATCTATTGAATTGCATCATATACAAAATTGCTAGAACTGAAGTCTGAAATATTCAAATAGGTCAATTTGCACATGCATTGCTTGTACCAAGGGTTGCAATAGGAGAAAGAGCATATATTTGCACGATCACCATTACACTCGCTCACCTTAGAGGGAGAACTACATACAAGTCTGAGGCCCTCCTTGGAGTTTTTGTTATGTATTTATAACACTTAGCAATAGTCAGGGTTGTTAGGGTTAAATCAATTCACATGCTAACCCCTTTTTATCAAGTCTCAATTAAGGTATTTTTTAGGGGTGAATTTTTTCCCTTTGGAAAGTTTTAAGGGACCAAAACTTGGGTTGGACGAATAGTTAACATAGAAGGTGTTTTTCAAGTATCGCCTAAATTATGACACTGTAGAAATTTATAATATATCGCTAGAAAATAGATATTTCAATGCTCTCAAATTTGCCTTAATTTAATGTCATTTGTAAATCCATCCAGTATTTTTCACCACAAATTATTATTATAAGAGTTTTTCCAGCTAATATCTTTGCCTACGAATGTAAAAAAAATGCTTGTACGAACATTATAAATATAAAATAAACATTCAAGTATAAGTTGACATTTAGACATGGACATATAGTTTCTTATACTTTAAGTTATATTTTATATTTATACTTTTAGGAGGTTTGAGAGTGGTTTCAAACCTCTAGGAGATATAATGCAAATTCTAGATTTTGGAGTGTTCTACTGGATTTCAGATTTAGCCATATTTCAGGGTTTTAGACTTAGACATATTTCAAAATTTCAAAGAGACATCATAGGAGGTAAATGGATAGAGACTTTAAATAAGTTAGAATAATGGTAGGAATGATGGATGGCTTGTCATACCGCAAATAATATTTATCTCAAAACATTATAATTTTCACTTCACGTAATTTCTTAAATATCAAACATTCACCAGATTCATATGCTTTCTATCAAAAATTGATAACTATTTGCCTATGTTATGTTTGACAATGGCTTGAAGATTTGCCTACCCTTCGACATCATATATATTTTTCCAATCCTTAAAAAAATACCCTGGTCTCAGGTGTTCAAAAGGCAAGTAATTTAGGGTTTTGATCATTAACTGCATTCCACACACATTTCAACCTATTTTAAAGGATAAAATAATGTTACAAGCGACATCATAACTTCAAGGAAAGTTTTGATCAATTCCAATACATATTTAGGGCTAGACACCTGCTTCACATGTGGACACTAGCATCGTAGTTAGACACTAGTGTCGTTGATAGTGTCCAAATCCAACGATAGTGTTCAGAATAGTCAAAATATGAATGAATGGAACACATAATTTTATTATAATCTTGAGATGACTTCAGAGCATTGTCACAATCCAAAACATAATTCAAAACAAGATATGCTCTCTTTATCCTTTGATTGATCAATGTTTTTTGTATTTATTACACATGCTTAAACATGTTAAATTCCAATGTTTATCATAAATTGCTTAAATCTAAATATTGTTATACTGCATTCAAACATTTTATGTGCTTAGTTTGTTTATTTATTGAACTCATTTTTCATAAAACACTCTGGTGAATCCATCCTCTATATTTTAAGCCAAACTCTAGATTGTATCTAGGTTTTATCCTTCAATAAAAAATCATTTTAGATTACTGTATTTAGTTTTTAGATCTGATTGCATGGGCATAGTGTAAGGAATGCTTCTTTATATTTTTGCCTTAGGCATTTTTTTTTCCTTTGTGGTTGTGTCCAAACTTAGAACCCTCATCATGGTTTCTCTTTTTCAAAACCCTAAGAAGTCTCATCCTTTATATGTTTTGTTCAATCTACTTGATAATCAATACATTGTTTATGATGATTGTATGACTAAACAAAATTGTAATGCACAATGTTCTTTTGTAGTAGCTCCTTACAATTATAATAATG
The DNA here is from genome assembly GCA_037957365.1 of Torreya grandis. Taxonomy (NCBI): domain Eukaryota; kingdom Viridiplantae; phylum Streptophyta; class Pinopsida; order Cupressales; family Taxaceae; genus Torreya; species Torreya grandis. Next base: position 1,562,008 of record JARHVA010000102.1, read on the forward strand.
AAAAGACCAATAATGAAAATGCAAATATTGATGAATATGGTGACATTCATAAGATACATCCTTATTCCCCTTATGATTATGATTGTGATTCCACATATTTTGAAGAGGAATGTGAAGAAACTAGTTTTCATTTTTCTCCTACGTTGTGTGTTTCTGATTCTAATGATGAATTACTTGAGCATTCAAAAGATGAATCAATAGTTGAAATGCATATTATCTTTAGTCAATTATGAGCTTGTTATAAATAATTAATGTTTACCTTCTTTGTAAAGTCTTGAAAATATTATTCAAATTGGGGATTCCATTCCTTTTTTAGTTCATGCAAATGAAAATAGTGAAAATACTTGTCTATCTCTAAATCTCAATGATACAAATTCATGTACTACTTTTCTCTCTATCCTTTTAGGTTGGAAAGATGCAAATGATATCGCTACTCAAAATAGTGTAGACTCATGTTCTTCTACCCTTATTCCAATTCAAGAAAGCGAGAAGAAGAGGTTGATGGTCTGGAGGGAGAAAGAATAGAAGAATTTACAGAGAAAGATCTAGGAAGAATATTCACAATTCTGCCATCACTTTTATGTACTGTGGATTGACCTTTCATTTTGGGGGAAACATTTTTCAACCAATCAAGCTTCCAGTCTGAAGGTATCTCAACTAACTCTATATGACCTTTCTGAAGTTGATTAGTACCACTTAATCTTTTAGCATATGGCAGATTTTCAAGGATCTTTGGGTGGTTCGTATTAGTCATACTGTATACTATAGAAATGTTAATGGAGGCATATTTAAATTCACCAAACATATTAAGACCAAAAAGGGAGGTGAATAAACCCCAACAATCTAAAGAACCAAACTTAACTTCTTTACATCCTTTGTTGCGGACCACAACAGAGAGATTTGGACAGAACTCAAAAGAAATGACTTCATCATTTAGACGACCAAGACTTGACAATTGACAGGCATGTTGAAAACTTACTTGACATTTATCACAAAGTGCTAGATATATCACAGGTTTAATATTGTCGGGAATCAAAGGAGTTATATGGACTCTGATAAAAACAAAATGTATAAATTTTACATCTTCATGTGACCTGATATAATTAATTTCAGGTTCAGGTAATAAAGACAGTAAATTTGTTTGGAAATTTCGCTTGGGCTTATAACAAAGAGTGAGTTCTACAGATTTGATTCTAGGCTTAACAAATGACAAATAGGTGGATTTATACAAAAATTTGGATTTTAAAAGTTCAAATTTCTTATATACTTGTAAAGCTTTGATAGCCAGAGGTTTGTACAGGCTATTTTCTTTTTCTAGGTTTTCTTCAGTGTTCTCAATATTTGGACAGTCAGATAATTGTTCCGCAATGAAAGAAGGGAGTTCATAAGTTCCTTCTAATTCAGATTCATTCATGATTTTTACTGTGGATGTTGTCTGGGATTTACCAAATTCCATCGCAGGAGATTGAGGTTCTGGTAAGCGAGAAAATTCTGGTAAGGGAATAGAGATGCAGAGATAAAAAGGGCCTATGATAATTTAAAACAGCCAAGGACTCGATGTAATTGTTACCCAAAGAATTTTACAAATTAGAGAAACTCAAAAGTCTTAGCACACAAATTCTTACAGACAAATCTAGTAGATGATACTTCGAAGGCTCTGATACCAATCTTTTATCGTCAGTAGATGCCTCCTTTCACAGTATTTGATTATAGAAAACCTGTGATAGTAGGCAAGGGCCGAATGGCTATGGCTTCACTATATTAATAAAACAAATTTTACAACACTTGTTTAAATTTTTGATTCTCAGGATCCTTTGAAAAGGGCAAGAGAAGAGCATACTCTTGAAACAAGGCTACTAGACTTCTAAAGCTTAGAATTTTTTCAATGAAAACTCTACGGAGAAGAGGCTTATTTATAGTATTTTGGGAGGTCTTGCCTGGAATCTCTGCCAAGGCGGTGTCATGTCCCATCATACTTTACAGCGTAAAAGTTAAGCTACAGTGATATGTTGTTGGAGGTACTAGATGAAGACGTCTGGCTTTGTGGGTCCAACATTGCTTCTGCTTCTGTTAACAGGTCATTTTCACTGATTGGTTGGAAAAGACACCTTATCTAAAATGTGCTGGAAAGATGACAATGGTGAGGTCCATCTTCGCATGCGTGATGGTGAGGATTGATGTAGAAGTAAGATTCCCACTCCAGCTATCTTCTGATGATCATGTGGACAATTGTATCTTGTTCATGATTTTATTCTTCATGTATACGGTGAGGACCGTATCTTGCCACCCGTCGGTAAAGGTGATCATTATGTGAGGACCTAATTTTTACTATCCATGTCTAGAGGGGACGCTTTAATAATTCAATAAACTGGTGGAAAATAAATTCACTATTTAATCTTTTGATTATTATTACACAAGTATTCTGATGACAGTTTGCTTGGATGGTTGCTGCGAAAGACATTTGTAAGTCTTGTCCTGCTGCATAAGATATCCTAGTATATCTAGGATGCAACCCTTCATGAAGAATTTGTTCCTGCACAAGAATGTTTAAAGATACAAATCCTTGATTGTAGATCCTGGTTAGATTGAAGCCAGTAATGGGTTGATGCATTAAAGTAGTAGGTGGATTCCTACTGAGCCAATCTGTTATTGTATTATCAGTACCTTTAATGTGCTCTACTGAGAAATTAGACTGATTGAAAAAAAGCTTGCCATCTACAATATTTACCACGACCATCTTTTCGACCACGATCTTTTTCTCTAAAAGTGAGAAATCTAGTACAATCAGTTTTTACAATGAAATGGAGCAAGTGCAGTAGTTTTAACATAAACTTCTCTAGACATTTTTTGATAGCATAGATTTCTTTATCAGAAGAAATCCATTTCAGCACATCAGTACTAAATACTCCATTGGAGAATTCACAAATAAATTCTTTATTGTTATGTACACAAACAAGTACTCCCCATGCAGTATCAGAGGCATCAGTATAGACTATCATTTGATTAGATTTTGGGATATATAGATCAGGAAGTGAGCCAACTTTAGATTTGATTTTTTGGATAGCAGCTATGTGTTCTTCCTTCCAAGTATAAGCTTTTTTTTTCTAGAGAAGTTCTTCTAGCAAAAACTTGTCTTCACCAGAGTTAGGATAGAAGCTATTTAAATAGTTTAATAATCCCAAAAATGCTTGGAGCTTGGTTTTATCCAAAATATCTAAAAAATTGATGACCTTTTCTTTGATATGTGGCTGAACTTGTAGTTTTGAATCTTGGATTACCATTCCAAGAAAGTTGCATTCAATTTTGCATAACTGAATTTTTGTCTCTGCTAGGACAATTCCTGCATTTTGTGCCAACTCAAAGAATTTGGAGAGATGAGTGAAATGGTCAGAAAGTGAATGACTGAAGATTAAAATGTCATCTATGTACACACACAAAAAGTTAGATGTGCCTTGGAATATTTTATCCATATGTGCTTGGTAGAATGCAGGGGTATTCATCAAGCTAAAAGGCATTACTGTCCACTGGAAATGGCCAAAAGGGCAACTAAAAGCTATCTTTTCCCTGTCAGCTTCTTTGACTCTGATTTGATAAAAGCCAGATTTACAATCGAACTGGGAGAAGTATTTACATGTTGCTACCTTCTCCAATAGATAACTTTTATCTGAAATAGGATATGGAAATGGTTGAGTAATGGCATTTAATGGCCTATAATTAATGACCATTTCTTTCATTCATCTCTTCTGCTTAGAATGTTTGTTAACCATAAATTTATAACAGCAGTAAGGAGAAGTTGATTTCTCAATAAAACCATTACTTTCCAGCTCTTTGATATGGAGTTCCATATCGCTATAATCCTATGCTGGTATTGGGATCATTTTCCCAATCTTCATATGTTTTTATTCAATGGTTTTGATATCCATCTCAGGCATAGACTTTGACCAAAACTGCTGAGGGTTATTAAAATAGATAGTGGTTTTAATCTTTTCACCGATGTCTTGGATTTCAGCAGGGATTATTATCTCAGGTATTTGAGTCATTGAACTGGGAAATTGTTCAGTGGCATAAATGAGGCGAGGAATTCTAAGCCTTTCATTTTCTATAGTAAACATGATACTCTTTGTGGTTGAACCATAAGGTGAGTATCTGTCTATAAAGGCACTGCCTAATAGGATATCAACATGCATCCTATCTAAGGCAAAGAAATCAGCATGGAAGATTTTATCTTGTATCCAAAGGGTTTACTGATGTTTATATTTATTACAAATAAAACTATTCCCTTGGACATCTAGACTCTTGTAAGCCATGGTATCATCCAATATCTTCCAATCATGGATGAGTTGGGATTTTGAAAAAGAGAGAAAAGCTCCTGTATCAATTTGGGCATCTACAAGTCTACCATTAATTTCTAGAGTAATGAACTAGGCAAACTTTCCATTAATCAACTGGATTAGATAGGCTAGTTGTGGAATTTCTAAGGGAGGAATGCTTGTACATACCAATTTTTGTCTCCCTGGGTCTTGAATAAGGGGTTGTTCAAGGTAAATGTCTTCCACTTCTTGCTTTGCTTCTTCTTCTTGGAGATTACTGCATTCACCTAGACAGTAATCATGATCTGAGTAGAAAGATCTTTCTACTTCTTCATCCTCTTCCTTTTCTTCTGTGGGCAATAAAATATCCCACTGTGGCTCTATCTTTGGTGCTTGGATTTCTCTTGGGAAATCTGTGCTGGTGAACTTGTTTTTGATCCAAGAGGCACTTGGATTGAAAGAGCTCTGAAATTACAAAGGAGGATGTTGAGGCCTTTGCAATGTTGGAGGTATTCGAGGTATTGAGGGTTGTCTCCCTCTAGTTGATCCTTCTCCTCTTGAGTATCCTCGTGTCCTTGGTCTTGTGTCTCATTCTAGTACTTCATGATGATGGCGAGACCAAGTACCATGTGCTTCATATGACAACTGTGAGTTGTTATGGTGCCAAGGTTGGTACCATGGGTGTTGCATGTTGGTAAGCAGTTGTTCCAAGTCATCGGCTAATGACTCGAGAGCATCTGCATCTTCATTGTCTAGAGGGAGATTTACCAAAGGTTTTCTAATGAAAAAAATTCTTAAGTCAAGTAGCAACAATGCAATTCAAGATACAAATGCTAGTTATGATAATGTTTCTTTCTCATATGATATTGATGCATCAAAATTAGAAAATGACATTGCATCTTTGATCCCTCTCTCCTTTTAGTTCAAAAATGAAAGTGAAACCTGCACTTTTCCTTCCTACAGTGATGTTTCAAGTAAAATAGAAACTATTTCTACCCCCACTTTACATTTTCTAATCAAAATCATGTGCCAATATTAAATAGATAAAATGAAATCACCCCCATATTCCTATTGTATGTCATGAAATTTTAAATAGTCTAAAACCTTGACAAGATCGAGGCCTTAGCATCCGTGACATCCAAAATGATATCATAACCTCTCTTGCCTCATCATGTGAAATGGATGTTCCTTTACTTAATGCTTCCAAACCATGTGATGATACTACCTTAGAATGAAAATGTGGTGGTAAAGAGCTTATTAGTCCTATGTTTCATGTGGATGGTAAATTACAAACTATATGCACCTCTTCAACCTCTTTACCAATTCCTCCCAGTGACATCCTATCTATGATGACTACTATAAGAGACCTTCAACATCAAATTAATATTATTAAGTTACAAGTGTCCTCCCATGAGGCTACCTTTAATGATAATATCTTGGCGGACCAACCCCTTACACAGAAGGTTTTTGATCATCTTTATCCCTCAAAAATTGTCATGCCTGTGTTTTCTTTCTTCAATGTTCAAGGAGATCATGTTATTCATTTGAGACAATATATACACTCCTTTGACCTTTGGGCCAAAGATGGATGTCTGTTACTTAAATATTTTCATAGAAGCTTAACTCAAGAAGCTCTAGAATAAACTTCCAAATGCATCCTTACCAACCCTGAAAAAACTTAAAGATGTGTTCTTATCCGATTTCCATAAGGACAAGTTACCAAAGCTACCGTTGCACCACTTGCAGGCTTTAAACCAAAATGAAGATGAATCTATCCAAGACTATGCTATTAAATTCAAGGATATTTTATATACCTTGAACTATGCCCACTCAAATTTACAAGTATATTTAATATTTAGTAGGGGTCTTCTTTTTTCACTTAGAGAAAGAGCCTTACACAAACCCTTTGCTTATTTCAATATGTTGTATTGGGATGTGCATAAATATGCATGTGCCCTAACAAATACCAATATCGAATAACTAGTTTCTTCACCTCAAGGTAAACATGTTACGAATAATTCCTACAAAGCAAAACCACGAATCAAGAAGGTGCATGAGCCACCTCAAATACCTTCTTCAAAACTGACAGTACATACCAAGGAACAAATAATAAGATTTTTACATAGAGGAAAGGAATCTACATACAAAATACTTCCTACAATTAAAACCTATACCTCTACTAAGAGGAAACCACTTTAGTGTCATCAATGTAGAAAAAGACCACATGATATATTAAATACACTATTGGATAAACAGTTGATTAATTTTCTTATAAATTACTACCATTCACCACATAGATTTGAAAAGGTGAAATGAAAACCCTTTTGCACTTACCATGGTATTAACAGACATCATGATAACGATTGTTTTGAACTAAGGCAAAATATTTCATAACTCGTAGATCAGGGGATTATCACATTTCAAAAAGACACATCTAGGTCTCTTTCCCCTACTTCTAGCGATCATTATAAGATGATTGAGACATCCCATTCCACTCCTTTTCAAGAACATATGGTCCATCAATCTTCATAGAAATCAACCACTATAAGAATTCCTCCTCCTAGAGTACCCTCTACTACGATTAATATTTCCCACATTGATCCTACCGAGGATCCATTGGTTGATTGAGCTCTCTCTAGAGGGACACGTGGAGGAGGCATTGAGCCAAATCTAATAGAGCCTACTCACATATTTACACAATAGATCTGGGTACCATATCTAGCATGCACAAATACAGATCATACAAATACAATTTATACTTGTATAAATACACCAGTTACAGTGTTAAAACCAAAATCAAGGAACCAGTTACCACCTGATCATTATAGTTGAGTTTTCTTATTACCAACCAAATTCCAATGTGTACAATGATTGCCTCCATATCACTAATAAATAAATTTAAAATAATTGCCAATAGTTTACCACAAGTGCATATCACATTCAAATGTCTATTAACAAAGAATCACTATCATATATATATCAAAATTGTTCCATAATTTATATAATAAACAACAATCACAAGTAAGGGGCATATCCCTTGATGTATATGAATCACCATCACTATCTATCTCCATAAATCTCACATCCCTAGATGTGAAGGCTCCTAAATCTAGTTTAAGCCCATGCGATCAAGATAGCTCACATAGTATCTCCTCTACTAACCCTAGCTAATGCAATGTCTAGTCATGCTCTCAATAAAGAGCATTGTAGCGATCAATCAAAACTTGCATAACCTTAGTCAAGATCCACTGTGGGATGTCTCATCTATCCAAATCTGTAAACATCTCATCATGTTCGGTGGCTACTATATAGTATGCCACCACTGCTCTAGCAACATGATCAAATAAGGGTACATGAACACCCACAATGTTAATATCTCTCTACAAATCCATCCCCAATAATATCCATGGGCACACTTTGAGTCAAGTTTTGTACAATGTGACCCATCATCAATGACCACTCGTGATTACCTAAAACTAGTGATTATAAATACAAAATTAGATACATTTGTTATATACACCTACCACATATTCTATACAAAGCAAATCTACATGGTATACTCACATGTGGCTCTAATACTAGCCTCATCCAAAGGTTGTGGATATATAGGGTCTCCACCATGACCTCCTTGTGTTGTAGGTATTGCACCAAGGGAAAAACAATCACTAGAATAATAATGGCCATTGGGTACTTTCCCAACACTATAAATAGGCCTTTATTAATTTGAAATCATCACCTACAACTAGTGGTACAACTAGGTCTCTCTCTCCAAGGGGAAAAGGGTCCAAATATGCCATTGATGAGGTCAGTATATCATTTAGCCTATGGCCAACTCTAATTATACATTACCATGGTTATGGATCCAAGGGCACCCCCTACTCAATACCAAACTGTCACAAATGCGATCATACTAAAATATATGATAAACTCTAGAAAAGTGATCAACTAACCACATGCTAGTGTAAACATGATGCAACTCATGTGAATCCTCATCCCACCATGAAAATGTCTTATATAGCTACCATAAAATTTGGTTTGGTATCAATCAATCCAATATAATCGGATACTCCATATTAGTATGTGCTCTACCACGAGGCACCACCCACTATATTATAAAAACCTGAGGGTGTCCCCATTCTGCTAAAGGTCCACCAATCGGTCGCACAATTGAAATGTTCTCATACACCCATACATGTAAAGGTGTCACAATACCTAAACTGCCATCTTGTGTCTTCAAAAAAACCTATATAAATATATGTATAAATGGGCTACCATGGTATGCCCCTAATAAAATATCACTCCCTGATTCTCAATATGATGAACAATGTGATACATCTTGTAGGATATCGTTACCCCACCACCATCAATAACTATGAAGAAATCCAATAAAAAACATATAAACTTTCATAATCATCGAACATTAGCTCTAATAATCATATCTGGATGGATAGTAATGCTCAAATCTAAATTTATCGACCATTGTCCAATAAATTAAGTGTGAGACCTCTAAATATAACCACTTCTAGCATCTGTAGATACCTACACCCTATCTCCTTTGATAGGGCAACCTCAATCTGGTAAACATCTTCCAAAGCGATTGTCATCTCCCTTGTCTAGATCTAGAAAGTTCAAGAGTTAACATTCCATCTCTTAGTCAACATTATCATGCAATGGACATTATAGGGAACCTACCCTAAACAAGCCGCATATCCCAATCCTGCTTGGTCGATGATGCCCCCATCAGTGTCATCCAACCCAAGCTTAACAAGGGTAGAAAAATGTTTGCCATGCTAAAACTCAAGGATATGCACATCCTCTTGCACAAGTAAAACAATAAAAATAAGTATTAATAATGAAATTCACAAAAAATTAGAACTTATTTTGAGACCAAAAGTTCAAAATTATAATTGGATAGTAATGTTCGACACTACTATTGGTTCAATATTGTAGTATAGGACACTACCATAAAAAATCAAACGCTACCATCAAAGGATCAATGATACTGTCCAAATCAATGATGATAGTCTCTATCAACTTTTAAAAATACAAAAAATGCATAAATATGCAAAATTTTAAAAAAATACCAAAATATTAAAACAAAAATCTACTTACCAACTCTTGAAGGTCTTGTCTTCCTAAAGCAACTCAAAGTACCTCGAATTGCATCAGTCATACAACCTGTTCATGAGGTATTTTTCAAATGGCTACAAAGGACAATTTTTTTGAAAGTTCAAAATGAAAATGAAATGAAAATTTGTTTTCAAAACCCATTATCTTGCCATTCACTTTTCAACTATCAGAACTTCAAATGACCATATCTTGAGTATCATTTACCTAAATTTAAAACTACAAGTTGTGTTGGGATCCATGCAACAAGCCCTTTCATATTGTACCAATTTTGTAACTACTTTTCACAAATATAAATCCATGTATTTTTTAATCCAACCCAAGAACCATTCAAATCTCAAATTACCAATAGATAATTTTACATTCCATATTAATAAAATAATTGAGGCATATGACCATTATGCAATCAAAATCTATATCCTCGATTGATATACATTATAGCCACTTCATCCTTTTATGATGTGGTGACTACTAGATTCTATCCTTCTCACCTCAAAATATTGGGCATATCATTGGAGGAATGTTATAAAAGCCATGACCTCCATATTTACATAGTTTTCATATCTTAGTGGGGGCATGTCATAAGGACATGACCTCTACATTTACTCAGTTCTCAGTATCTCCAGATTGAAATGGGGGCATGTGATAAAGGCATGACCTCCACACTTGAATCACTATATATAAATCATATTTATCACCCCAGATATGACAGGGGGCATGAGCAAAGTTTATTCCTTCTACTATTTACCAAATGCACTGATTTATATCCTAAATTCATTAGATTATAATATACAAAAATATTTTCAGCAGGATGCACTGATTACACTAGGATGTATTGTTATTCAACCTTTCTAATACAATAGTTGGTTCTCTTGATAAACTAAATTGATTAAATCATTCCACCTCACCAGATTATAGGTTAGAGTGATTAAATCATCCAACCTCACCAGATTTGTAGGATGAGCTATTTAAATCACTCACCCTCACTAGATTATATACATATTCACACTAGAGTTGTGTTGGTTTGGATGTGACACTCTTGAGAATCATAACACCACTCTCATTATACCAAGTTGGGGGCATGATCACTTCCCAACTCTCCTTGGTCCAAACATAACACCTCTAGGGTGAAACCCATGTGACTGCTTGTGTACTCACTCATTTTGTTGGCCAAAAAATGGATGAAGTCTCAAGTCCCCTGATAAGTAGTATTTTTACCTATTAGTTAACTGATGTAAGTGTTTAACTCAAGCCACATGGGTTGAGGTAGCTACTGGTAACCTAAAGCAACTATCTTATTAATTGTTAAACTAGGGGCGTAAGCTTAATGCGATGACTTCACTAAATAATGACCTCGAAAACTCTAGATTCTCCCCTAATTATCAATGCAATCTCTTTCTCTTTTTGTATGTAATCCACCATTTCTTATCCTCTCTTACATTCATTGACCATATAAGAAGAAAATGCTTTTAGTAATACATCCCCTACATATAAGTTAGGATTTCAATCCTGGTCATGTGGTGCAACATAATTATGAATGTAAAAATCATAGAATTAGTTTTGTGTCTCAGTTGGGCTAATCTTATATATATCAAATAAATATTTGGAATCCAATGTTTGGCAAGGAAGATCACAATAGAGTTTCATAAATTTAAATTTTAGCCATTGCTCCTCTAGATATACACAATACACTCTAGTAGGAGGTCTATAACTGATGAATTATTCTATCAATTTAGCCAATTCTTCAATCTTATCTTTCAATTTCATCATTTTTTCTTCATTAATCTGAGTTTTTATTCTTAGTGCAAAATTTTCCTTTTTCAACTGTTTAAAACATCCAACCCATCCCTCTATATATTGGTTCATACTAGTAGAAAGAGTGAATGGTGAATTATAATTTTTTGTTTGAACAGAAGTTGAAACAAATACCTTCGCTATATGTTGGTCATATACCACTGATATTGACTGATTAGGCTCTACAGGTTGGGATTTAGTTGTGTCAACTAGGTCTTGAAGCTGTAATGTAACTGATACTAATGTGTTCAACCTATGACTTCCCTAATTTTTCAGTTTCTCTCTCAATAACTCAATTTCATGTAATGCCAAATCCATAGTGTGGAATTCCTATTGTAGGGATGCTAAAAGTACTACATCCTCAGACATAGCCTCATTCCCTTCATCTTTTTCCTCTTCTATACCTTTTTCTAGTTGTTTTTCTTCACTAGTTGAATGTCTTTCCTCCTCAACTAAGTATACTTCATCATTTATCTTTATATCTTCTGAGGTATAAGGTAATTATTTGCTAGATAATGGGACATGAGATTATTTAGAGGACTCTTCACTAATATGAATAATAGCAGGGATTTTAAATACTAGATTTTTCTACCATTTTCCCTTCAATTTATGAGATCTTCTCCTAAAGACTTGTGTTTGCTTGGTCTTTTTATGAGCTCTAGGTTTTGAGGGAACTTCCTCTCCCAACTCCTCTAATGAATAGGATTGAAGGATCAATTTTATTTTTCTCCTTGCCTTTTTAGAATTTCGATGTAGGTTCTTGTGTGGCTGCAGGCTCCTATGCGGATGCAGGGTCTTGTGTGTTTGGAAATTATTATGTAAGTGGTATTTCCATGTTTAGTTTTGGGGGTCTATATTCCCTTTCTTATTCAAATTCTTCTTTCTTTACTTCTTCTTCAAATTTTTGTTTTGTCTCCTCTTCAATATCTTCTTTTACCTTCTCCTTAAACTCCACTTCTTCTTCAACCTCATTACTTCCTTATTCGTTTTTTGATATTTTAGGAAATTGAATACAAGATTCCCAACTTAGGTTGGGTATATTTCTATTGAGGTAATCTTAAACTATTAGTTGAATCAAACAATGGTGATTAAATAATTTTGGATTTCCTTTTTGGTATTCAACATCCATTCTTCTTACCATGCCAAATAGAAAATTAGAACCATCTATCCTAATCCCATGTTTCAAATGATTCAAGTACTTGAAATGGGTGCCATACACCATAGGATATCTTATTTCATAGGTAAAATGTCTTATAATAAAAAAGAATGCTCTAGCCCATACCTGCGTTAATGATACCCTGATGGTGCCTTGCTTGGAAGATGTTACATGCTCATTTCCTTGGCAAAAGATTTACCTTTCTACTGTTGTGTCAAATTTTTATTTCCATAAATCTCCATCACAAGGTAATCCAATTACCCCACTAATGATTATTTCTATAATATTAATTTATAGACTTCTTACAGTAGCCAAGTTGTTGTCTAATGAATTGGTGAAGTCCTCAACTATACTCTGGTCAAAACTAGTTAATTTTTTAAAATATGTAAACAACCTTGCCTTTTAAAAGATTATTGTGATGTCTGGATGGTCTAACAAAGGTTTAAGACTTACAATTTCATGTCTTACACAATCATCACGCATGATTCTTGATTTTTTTGAACTAAGCTACTGAATTAGAATTTTAATGAACAAAAATGTCAATGCAACTACTGGACTTAGGTAGACAAAAAGGATGGTGTAGGGTTTTAGGATCATTTTATTTTTTAGGCATTAAAGATTTATATCCTATAGCTGGAGGTGGTTTGTGTGATATTAGATTCATCATTAAAGAAATTAGCCCCCCAATTACCATATCACTCATCCTCGAGTGATGTAATATTACGGCACGTGAGATAAATAAGATGAGATAGGTGAGAGATGGGAGCTTTTGGTATCGAGAAGAATTTGATAACTTGTTTAATGGAGAAGATAGGTAAAGGGATTGCTATAGGAGTTCTCGTAGTAATAAATACTCGTGTAAATCATAATGATAGCATAATTACTAGTTATAAGGAATAATTACAATAAATGCTTTGGAAAAGTAACATGAATACATTTAATCATCATGATTAGATATTCCATGAGTGGGTGACAAGAGTGATCATATATGACATCATTGTGCCACCATAGAATGAAGATGTGGTAGCTGAAGATGCGTGGATGATTGAAGTGGAAATTGTTGCTAATGGTTGATGACGATGGAGGATGAAGGTCACTAGTTGAAGGCAGATGATTCACTGCTATGGTCCAATGTAGTGTACCCATAGGAAGTAAGATAGAACTCCCCAAGAAGTTCAAAATGTAGTGACACAATAAGTAGCTCATGTGTCTACTCACTCCTAATAAAAATATGCATACAATCCTATAGGAATCGATAACACTTGGGCCATTGATGTACTTATCATCTTTGGCTGAAGTAAGCAATTTGGAATATGCTTGTGTAGAGACTACACAAATCCTTCTTTCCAATGTGTCAGCATATACGAAATAAACTATGGAATCTATTGCAACATCTTTTTAGGAGGCCAACGTATGTTGGAGCACATTGATTTATATCCTGTAGTGATAAAAATTGATCCTATAGCATCCATAACTGACCTGTGAGGAAAATTACATTTTTATTATTTTGAAGTCTTTTTTTTTTAAGAGTCAATAAGATAATTTTCCCTTAAAGGTTATTTTGTATGGATGTTAACCATCCAAAAAATTGGTTTTCTAACTAACAACCATCAACAATGCCCAAAGGTTTTCATTACTGAATTTTTTATTTTATTTTATTTGGTCCTCATCAATTGGCTAAGGATAATCGATCAATCAAAATTTTATTCAGCCAATAGCTCACCACATGACAGGGATATTGTTTGTAGGAACCTAGTTTATTCCTGGCAGGCAGTAGAGAAGGGTTCAAAGAAATACTTTTCTGCTATAGGAACAATGTCATATTGATGTAGAGAGAGAGAGAGAGAGAGAGAGAGAGAGAGAGAGAGAGAGAGAGAGAGAGAGAGAGAGAGAGAGAGAGAGAGAGAGAGAGAGTTGATGTTCATCAAGAAGATGGAGAGTGAAAGTTACCTTAAAAAAAGGATCCTTATGTAATTAGAGTTGATGGTCATTGACTAGTACACAAAAGTGAACTGGGTCAATAGTTTGTAATTTAATAGCTCCATTATCAAAAACTTTATCTACTTCATATAGCTAAAGCCATCTACTTTGGAGCTTACCCTTATGATCTTTGTATTTGAAATCAAAGGGTAAAGTCCAATCCCTTGGTTTAAATGCTCGAGTCTTGCTATGTTTATCATGTCATCCAATTCATTGTTGCTACATAAATTTAGTATGATGGAGGGCCTATTTTCAAAGTTCATATAGAGCATTTAACTGGAGGATTTTGTCTTGTTGAACATGGGATAGGTCCAGTCCTAATTCAAGTGTTTTTTTAAATATTTTATGTTTAAACTCAATTGGCAAAAGGGGCTTCTTATTATAGACTAACTCATAAAGGGTGAATCTAGTTATGGTCTTCCATGTAGTCCTATAATCCCATATAGCTTCATGAAGATGGGTTGTCCAATCTTTCTTGTGCACATTGACTATCTTAGTAAGAATATTTTCCAATTCCATGTTTGTGACTTCCACCTATCCATTGGATTGGGTGTGGTAGGGAATGAAATTATTATTGACGCTATGGATTGCACCCTTGAAAGAAGGCTTGGCTTCTCTCTTCCACACGACACAATGGAGACTCCCCTCTTGCTGTGGGTTTGGCAAACCTGAGGGGAGAATCTCTAGATAAGGGCTATCTCCCTTTGATGCATCTCTGAGGTCTTTCACTACTACTGCTAATGATGGGGGGGGTGAAACGGGAGAAGGATACAACCAAAATAGAAATTATCTAAACGGTGATGCACCAAATGATTTTGATCTACTCAGATATTTTAACACTTCAGACGAAAAGGGGGTGAACAGATACTTTAATTGATAGAAAGACTAGACTGTAGGGAGCTTTAACATGGGGCTTAATGAAGACACATAGAAAGTGAACTTACCATAGGTGTTGTCGAGAACACACTATCAGATAACCACTCTTCTGTCTCTCCACTCAAATGCAACACTTCCTGTTAATCTACAGAAATGGTGCTTTGGCTACACTAGGTATGTTGGTGTCAATCTGTGAAAGCATCAAGCTAAAAATGATTGAGCACATAATTGATACATAGACACACTCAAAAATATATCTAGCCAAATAGAGGTAAAATGCGTTCTTATTGATCAAAGGTAAAATTTTGGCAGGGCTTCACCTTATAAAATGAGAAATATCCTTCTCAACTGAGAGGTTACAATATATATATATATATATATATATATATATATATATATATATATATATATATATATATATATAGCATGAAGGAAAAGACTTTGGTGCTTTCTAGAATAAGCGACCCATGCTGTGTTGAACACATCAAAAAGAGGAAACTAATGAAGGGACTATGCTGTGGTAGTCACAAGTCCTGACTTTTGGGGCTTCACCCATATTAAATGTCACTACAAGGGCATGGGTCTCACATGACTGTCTGCTCATTAATGTGAAATGAGGAAAAAATAGGCCATTCTATCAAATGCCTGTGCTCCCCTTGGTGGCCACTTGTTTCATCCATAATAATAACTCCTTGTACTGACGCTTTATGTGCCACCTAGGCTATTTTGTCTGCTCTTGCACTTGGATTTTGTCCTCTTCTAGCTCCTTGGCCCTCAGGACTATTTTTCATCATTTCTTGGCTCTTCGGGCTCCTTTCTCGATGGTCTTTTCCTTTTGGCCTTAAGGCCTTTGAATTTTTTTAGGTTCATGTTTATAAATTCTTTCAGCTTCTCTTCTAACCCATTTCCATGTGCGGGCCCATATTTAAACATTTGAGCATCAACGGCTATTTAATTGTCCTAAATTTGACATATGCAAGGACGTCACTAGATGTTTGAACCTCCAACGATTGGTTCGCTATGATAAAGTTGACGTTCTTGGGCCCGTCACCCCTTTGGTAATTTCTTCAGCCTTTTGTATTCATTCGACCTTTTGCAATTGAACCTTCTCGAAGGGAAGGTGTCCCTTCAGAGCTTGGAAAAGGTCCCTTTTTTGGTTGCTGAGAGCCCTCCATAAGGGCACTTGCCCTTCAGACTCCTTCGGGCTCGCTTGGTCATCTAAATTCCTTCAGACATTTTTCCTGAAGGAAAACCTACCTTCATGTCTTGGTCATTTTTCTTTTAGTCTTTTCCTTTGACAAATTCCTTCAGACAAAAAGTCTGAAGGAATTCCTTCAAGATTTTGTTCAAAGGAATTTGCCTTTGTTCCTTCCTTGTATTTTCCTTTGGACATTTTTTTCAAAGGACCTTTGCCTTTTACCATGGATTTCCATCGGACAAAAGTCTAAAGGAATCTTTTGCCTTGCTCACTTTCCCAAATGTGTTTATTGCCCTCTGCAAGGGCATCTTGGGTCCAAAATTGCCCTTCGGATCCTGCTTGAATGGTCCAATTTACAACCTCACTGCCCTCTACAAGGGCACTTTGTCTTTGGATCTTTGTAAAAGACTTGCATTCTTTGAACTAGCTCATCCTTTTGCCAAAAGGCTTGTCTAAGGCAATTGCCCAAAGTGAAATAAGCCCCATATCAAGCTGAGAACCTATAGGTCTTATATCTTTCAACTTTTCATAAGAATAGGGCTATTGTAAAAGGGAAATGGAGCATTTTTAGTAAGGTGGATGCATCCAAGACTGACGCACAAGACAACAGGGAAAGAAAAGAGAGCAATTTTTTGGCCTGTAGGACCAAAATGGTCAATAAATTTGGTGATTCCCAGGGGAAGCATGCCTACTATGCTTTAGGAAAACTAGTGGCTTACAAATCCATTGGGCATGGAGTCAAAACATAGCCTAAAAGGTTGAAAATAACCTTGAGATATCAAGAATCAATCATGAAGCTTTTACCCCAAAAGGTAAACAAAACACACACAAGGCTAAAAAACTATGAACATTCGCAAGAGCACTTAGGGAAAACAAGAAAAACAAAGAAAATATATACATGAAAAGAGAAGGCTCAGTGACAATGCTTAAGATATATCCCATTAACTGGGATATGTAGTTCTTCACCATCCAACCTAGAGAGTTGGAACACATTGTGCTTCTTGCACTGAGTGAAGACATATGGACCACTCCATAGGGCATCAAACTTTGTGTGTTTTCCAGGCTTAGCTCAGTCTTCATTTCATTTTAAGATGATGTCACCTTTAGAGAAGACTTTTGATGAGGATTTCTTGTCAAAGTGCTTCTTCATTTGCTGCTGACGGTTGGTCATACAAACCATGGCTTGGTCCCTTATCTCCTGAAGTTCCATCAATTCACACAGTCTAACCTCCATGTTGTTGCCTTCTTCCAATTGTAGCTAGTGAGAAAGATCCAAAGTTGGTAATCCAAGTGAAATAGGAAGTATAGCTTCCCTTCCATACACAAGTGTTTATGATGAATTGCTAACTGCCCTCTTTGGAGTAACCATGTTTGCCCATAGGGCTATTTTCAACTTGGCATGCCAAGTTCTCTGATTCTCCTTCAGATAATTTTGATCAAATTCTTGTTGGTGGACTCAGCCAACCCATTCCCCTGTGGGTAGTAGTTGGAAGAAGTGCTAAGGTAGATGTCGTATCCCAATCCCCACTCGCTTATTTTAGTTCCTAAGAAAGCTAATGCATTACTGAGATGATGGTAGCTGGGACTCCAAACCTTGTCACCAGACCTTCGTAAAAGTCCAAGACTGCACTTTCATTGGCCTCTTTCAAAGCAACAGATTCTACCCATCTTGTGAATTAGTCTATATCAGTCAAGACCCATTTGTGGCTAGCACTAGAAGGAGGGTTGATCATCCTTATGAAGTCTAGGCCCCATTGCATGAATGGCAATTCTACTTGAATAAGATGTAGAGGCATTGCAGCCAACCATTTTTTTCCATCAAAGAGAGCAAACTTCTAGAACTTTCATACCTGAGCATGGGTGTCTCTAAATAAAGTGGGCCATAAGTAACCAGCTCTCATAATCCTTAGAGCTATAGGCTTAGGAGCAAAGTGACCACCAACTGACCCATCATAGAACTCAGACAGCACCCTATTGACCTGACCTGGGTCTATACAACTCAAGAGTACTCCTAAAAAATCCTTTCTGAATAATACCCCATTAATCAGGACATAAGGGAGAGATTGGAGTCTGAAATATCTCCTCTTGGTCTTATCAAGGCCCTGTAAGCACTCACCGATGAGAAGGAAACATTTCATGTCTGATGCCCAATCTCTCATGACTACTAGTTCTTCTATTATAGATTCATCACGGATTATCAAAATGTCTTCTTTCTGCTATTTAAGGTCTATAACAAGGTGTTCACACAGTTCTTTTCCCCTTACTAGCTTGGTGGTTTTGATGTCCACATCATATTTTATTACTTTGGTGATCCTTCCTGCTCTCTTTTCATTTAGATCACGGATAATCAAGAAATCTTTGATGCTGGGATGTGGCACCATGAGATGAACCTTGCTATTGGACAATATATATCTAAATTTCTTCAAGCTTCATATGACCACAAGGACTTACTTTTCAATAGATGTATACCTGATTTCAAAACCTTTCAGACCTTGGCTAAAAAATGCAAGTGACTATTCAAGGTTTTCATCATTTGCTTGGGTAAGCATAGCAAAGATTACCTCTTCATTTCCAAAGGTGTAGAGGTTGAAATCCTTGGTGAAGTTAGGACTGATCAAGGTAGGAGCCTGGGCTATAGCCTGCTTGATCCCTTCAAAACTATCCTTCCTTTGTGTTGTCTATGTGAATTTTTTATCTTTCTTCGGCATGGAGGTCAGTGGCTTGATTATCTCCGTAAAATTTGGGATAAATCTCCTGATGAAATTTATTCTATCAAAGAAACTTTGCAGACCTTTCTTATGCTTAGGCAAGGATAGTGTTAGGATAACGTGAACTCTTTCTAGATCAATGGTCAATCCCCCTTTCGAAACAACATGGCCAAGGAGTTTACCTTCATGGACAATGAACACGCATTTCTTTGGGTTGAGAGAGATGCCAAAATCTCTACACCTCTCAAATATTTGCCTAAGGTGTTTCAGATGTTGGCCTGCTTCCTTACAAAATATTGTCACATCAGCAAAATAGACCAGTACAACATTATTTATTAGGCCTTGGAAAGCCACGTCCATGGCTCATTGAAAAGTGGCTCCAACATTGGACAACCCAAATGGCATTTTTTGGTAAGTAAACATTCCCCACTTGGTAGTGAAGGCTGTCTTGTATTGATCACAGTCTTGCATTAAAATCTAAGTGTACTCTGAATACCCATCTAGGAGGGAGAAACATTCACTACATATCACCATTTGGAGGATCTGCTCCATACTTGGGAGAGGATAGTGATCTTTCAATGAGACTCTATTGAGGTCTCTGAAATCGACACACAATCTAATCTCCCAATTCTTTTTCCTAACAAGGATTGGATTGGCCAGCCAAAAAGAGTGTTTGATTGGAAATATGATCATGGACTCAATCATCTTGGTGAGTTCCTTTCGCATGAGAGGCTCAATCTTCGGGTTGATAGGCCTTTGTTTTTGTTTGATGGGCTTTGCACCTTCCTCTAGCTCAATGGTATCTTGGGCCAAACTTGGGTCAAAACCCTTCAAGTCGCTATACTCCCAAGTGAAAACATCGATAAATTCTTGGCACAATAAGATGAAAGCCTTCCTATCATGATCTGTACATACCTTCCCAAGTGCAAGCAGCCTATTCTTGAATATTTAAACCTTTTTGTAGTTTTATTTCTTCATTGTGATGCTTGCTTTGTCATTTTTCAATTGGTCATCCTCATTGAAAATGCTCTCAAGAGTGACCAAGCCTTTGGGAAGTTTGTTCTTCTTTAGCTGAACAATTTGGCCACCATCCTGCTGCTGTAGCTTGGCTTGATTTCTAGAGACAAATTTAGCCTCCTCTTGCAAGAAGAGAGCTATCTATTGATCGTTGTCAAACACTTGCCAATTGGTGACATTATTAGGCACAAATGGTTTGATTACCACTTTTAAATGGTGTAGACTATTGTCTCGGCCTATCTCTTTAGGAATGTCAAACTGGGCACCAACTATTGCTAGTCTGTCCACTTGTTTATTCTGCTCTCTTGGAATGGAAATAACATTGAAAGCAAAGAAACTCTCCACTAAGTCCCACACCCTATGCTTTTAAGACTTAAGCAAGGAATTCTTTGTCAGATTTTAGCCTCTCACTTGATTTATGATCAACTTACTATCCCCAAAAACATGTAGCTCTTTAATTCCTCTTTTCTTTGCCCACTCCAAACCATGGATGAGAGACTCATATTCTGCAATATTGCAAGTGCAAGAAAATTGGAACTTGAAAGTTGATAAGTATTTCTCCTTTGAGGGGTAAATTAACACCACTCCTCCACCAACTCCCAATTTGCTTCTTGAGCCATCAAATAAAAGTTGCCATAGACCCGATCTCTTTTGGTTTTCTTTCATCAAATTTGGCACAAAAGTACCCTTTTCATGCATGCAATAAATTCCAAGTCTTGCCTCTTCTATGAACTTGTATGGGTCATGTTCAAATTTATCACTTCCCCATTCATCTAAGAGCAGGTCAACAATTCCTTCAAGGGCAGAGGGCAGATATTGGTCCACTTGGAACTCTTTGTCATAGATAATGGCGTAGCTAACATTTGTTGCTTTGAGTGAGTATGGCTCCAGATGATCTCTATGGACTGAATCTGACTCAACCTTGACCTTAGTCCCCTATTTGGTTCTAAAACCCATGTAATACCAATTTGCTACTAGGTACCCACCTATTTTGGATGTGAAATCCTTGGACAAGCAGATAGCAAAGTAGGGAGGAACATCCACCACTACCACGTCATGGGGAACTAAGAAAGTGGGATAGACATGCAATGTTAGATTCAAGCCTCACATAACTCCTAGTGTCTTGGATGATGATCCATCTAGCTGCAGGAATCCCTTGGTCATCTCCTCATATTTGAGTCCCACCTTATCTGCTATGCATTTGGGCATTACCGAGGTGCTTGCCCCACTATCAATAATGCAGTTGTGTGCCAAGAAATCTCTTATGACTAAGAATATATAGAAAGAGGGAACCTTTTCATCTTTCTTTACTTGGCCTACTATGGAAGGATACCCATTCATGATCAAAATGTTATCAACTTTTGTTAGGATAGCTGGTTCATTTAGCTCATGCATGTCCTTTTGTCCTGGCATTGCTAGTGAATCCCACAAAGAGATATTCATGTGTAACTTCTTCATCTGGTCTACCACATTGATCTGAGGGTTGCTACCTTTTAAATTTTATTTGGGGGCACTTGTAGCCTGAGGCACAGGCTGAGGAACTGAGGGTGTAACTAGTGGCCGATAATTTGGATAATTTTGGTTCATATGTGATGAAGAAGATGCTACGAATGTTTAGACAACTACATGAGCTTCCTCCACAACTCTCTCCTTTTAGACCTAGTGTTGGCTATAACATAATCACCTTGGTTGTTCATACTATCCACATATTTTACTGCACAGAATTCACCTTCCAGGTGATTCATGAGAGTGGAATCAGACTGAGCCTGCCTGCTATCCATGCTAGGTTGTACTGACACCTCAAATCTTAGGAATTGGGTAGCTTGATTATCTTGTGCATTCATATATTGACTCGACGTCTCATTTGTATAAGTAGCCTATTCTTGATCATATCCCAGGGGTGAGCAATTAGGCTATTCCTAGACCAGATTATTTTGAGTGGGCATAAGAGCGTTGGATGATGAAGAAGCACCTAGATTATACCCTTGATAAGGCCTGGCTTATGCAAACTGACCCTGTCCTTGATTATAATTTTGAAAAGGGGGTCTACTTGCTTGTCTGAACTATTGGTATCCCTAATTTGGCTGATAGTATTGAGCCTGTTGCCTTTTGAGAGCCACTAGTTCATTGTTCACACTTTGTAACAAGCTTTTAACTTCATGAAGGTCATTGGGCGAGGTAGCAGTCAACTTTTCTATGCCAGGTAGAAGAGCTAAGGTGGGTGCAACAGTTTGAACTAGAGGTGGCAATTCAGTAAAGAGCAGCATATGAGGTCTAGGGGCTATCTTTCTGGCTTGCACCAGGCAATTTTCAATGGCTATAGCAATTTCATAGGAAGCTGGCAACACTTGTCCTACCATTGACTATATCATGACATCAATGTCACTGCTCAAAGCTTTCAAGTAATAGAGGAAAGCATAGCTTGGGGTTGACCTTACCATTATGGGGATTCTGTCACAGGTCTTTTGAAACTTGGTATTGAAATCTTGCATGAATTCATGTGGAGCTCTTTTCATGGTGGTTAGTTGCTCAACAAGCGAGAGGTGGTCACTTTTCTCCAAGAATCTGTTTGTTAAGAGAGTGCCTAATTCGTTCCATGTGCTAACTAAATTCATAGGCAAAGTCCCATACTAATCCAGAACCTTACCCTTAAAAGACAATGCCAACAACCTGATAGCAATGTTCTATTCAGTGACATTATGAATATTGCAGAAGTTGGCAATATTTTTGATGTGCTCAATAGCAGTAATAGGCCCCTCTCCATTAAAGGGAGGAACACTCTTAAGGGCTATCCCTAGGATTGGGTCATAATGCAGAAGGTTTAAAGGGCTCTGACCATGAAAGGCCACAAAAGGTAAAGCCATGGTGATAACAAGGTTTTGCCAGGGTCTTCTTGTGTAAGCATATTTTATAACAGGTATGGGAAAATGACTTGATGTATAGGGATGGGTCCTTACAAATCTCAATCACCTTGCTGAGTTTAATTGTAGTTCAATAAATTCAAAAGGGACACCCTTGGCAGAAGATCCTGTGGTGACCTTAGGCATGGGATGTCAGACTGATCTTTGACCAGAGACTAATGTTCTTGAAAATGGAGTCGCCAAATGATGTATTAGTGGTTCATTCTTGCTATAATAGGGCCAACACCAATCTTAGAACTTTTTTGAGCATTAAAAATGAGTCCCACTGGGCGTGCCAAAAACTGTTGACATTGTGGATTGCACCCTTGAAAGAAGGCTGAGCTTCTCTCTTCCATATGGCACAATGGAGACTCCCCTCTTGCTGTGGGTTTGGAAAAACTAAGGGCAGAATATCTAGATAAGGGCTAGCTCCCTTTAATGCATCTTTGAGGTCTTTCACTACTACTACTAATGATGGGAGGGGGTGAAAAGGGAGAAGGATATAACCAAAATAGAAATTATCTAAATGGTGATTCACCAAATGATTTTGATCTAATCAACTATTTTATCACTTCAGACCAAAAGGGGGCAAACATATACTTTATTTGACAAAAATACTAGATTGTAGGGAGCTTTAATAGGGGGCTTAATGAAGACACATAGAAAATGAACTCACCACGGGCAATGTAGAAAACACACTATCAGATAACCACTCTTTTGTCTCTATGCTCCAGATGCAACACTTCCTATTAACCTACAAAAATGGTGCTTTGGCTACACTAGGTATGTTGGTGTCAATCTGTGAAAGCATCAAGCTAAAAATGATTAAGCATACAATTGATACACATACACACTCAAAAATGTATCCAACCAAATAGAGTTAAAATGCATTCTTATTGATCAAAGGTAAAATTTTGGCAAGGATTCACCTTATAAAATGAGAGATATCCTTCTCAACTGAGAGGTTACAATATATATAGCATGAAGGTAAAGACTCTGGCACTTTATAGAATAAGCAGCCCATGCTGCGTTGAACACATTGGAAAGAGGAAACTGCTGAAGGGACCATGTTGTGGTAGTCACAAGTCTTGAATTTTGGTGCTTAACTCATATTAAATGTCACTACAAGGGCATGTATCTCACATGACTGTCTGTTCATTAATGTGAAATGAGAAAAAAATGGGCCATTCTATTGAATGCTCACGCTCCCTTTGGTGGCCACTTGTTTTGTCTGCAGTAATAACTCTTTATGTTGATGCTTTTTGTGCCACCTAGGCTATTTTGTCTGCTCTTGTGCTTGGCTTTTGTCCTTTCCTGGATCTTTGGCCCTCGAGGCTATTTTTCATCATTTCTTGGCTCTTCGGGCTCCTTTCTTGGTGGTCTTTTCCTTTTGGCCTTAAGGCCTTTGAATTCCTTCGAGTTCACGCTTATGAATTCTTTTAGCTTCTCTTCTAACCCATTTCCATGCACGGGCCCATCTTTAAACATTTGAGAATCAATGGCTATTTTATTGTCCTAAATTTGACATCCACGGGGACGTCACAAGACGTTTGAACATCCAATGACTGGTTCGCTACACTGAAGTTTACGTTCTCAAGCTTGTCATCCCTTTGGTAATTTCTTCAGCCTTTTGTATTCCTTTGACCTTTTGTAATTAAACCTTTTATAGGGAAGGTGTCCCTTCGAAGCTTGGAAAAGGTCCCTTTTTTGGTCGCTGAGAGCCCTCTGCAAGGGCACTTGCCCTTCAGACTCTTTCAGGATACCTTGGTCATCTCAATTCCTTCAAACAAAATGTCTGAAGGAATTCATTTAGACAAAACATTTTGCCAAAAGGAAAACCTGCCTTCATGTCTTGGTCTTTTTTCTTTCAGTCTTTTCCTTTGACAAATTCCTTCAGATAAAAAGTCTGAAGGAATTCCTTTGGGCTTTTGTCCGAAGGAATTTGCCTTTGTTCCTTCCTTGTATTTTCCTCTAGACATTTTATCTGAAGGACCTTTGCCTTTTACCGTGGATTTCTTTCAGACAAAAGTCTGAAGGAATCCTTTGCCTTGCTCACTTTCTTCAATGTGTTTACTACCCTTTGCAAGGGCATCTTGGGTCCAAAATTGCCCTTTGGATCCTACTTGAGCGGTCTAGTTTGTGACCTAACTGCCCTCCACAAGGGTACTTTGTCTTTGGAGCTTTGTAAAATACTTGCATTCTTTGAACTGGCTCATCCCTTTGCCAAAAGGATTGTCTAAGGCAATTGCCCAAAGCGAAATAAGCCCCATATCAAGCCAAGAACCCATAGGTCTTAGATCTTTCAACTTTTCATAAGAATAGGGCTATTGCACAAGGGAAATGGAGCATTTTTAGTAAGGTGGATGCATCCAAGACTGATGTACATGACAGTAGGAAAAGAAAAGAGAGCAATTTTTTGGCTTGCAGGACTAAAATGGTCAATAATTATTATGCCTAATTTCATACTTTTTGACCAATGTAGCTGTGATATTTGATGTAAACTATGGTCCTTGATCTATGAAAATTTTATTTAGCACCCCATAGTAAGTGAAGATTTATTCATACAAAATTTCTACCACTTTTTCATTTCTGGCATGGGTTAAGGCTTTCACCTCAACCCACTTAGTGACATAATTAGTACAGACCAAGATGTATTAGGATCTATGGGGCCTACAAAATCAAGCCCTCACTTATCAAAAGGCTCCATAACCAACTGAGATTATAATGGCATTTGATTTGAATGTGTGTGTTTCCCCATATGTTGGCATGGATCACACCTATGAGTATACATCATGAAATCCTTATGCAGTGTAAGCCAATAGTATCCAACAATGAGAATCTTCACAATAGTTCTTTTGGCCGTAGTGATTCTTTGTATTGATAAACATCTTAGTGATTATTTGCATTGATAAATCATCCTAGTGATTCTTTGTGTTGATAAACATCTTCATTGTTTCCAAATTCCAAATCCAAAGTTTTATGTGTTTCATGTCATCTCATACTAAGTACAACTCTAAGATAAATCCCATTCCTCTATATCAACCAGATAATAACTTCATGAAGTTTATTCATAAAACAACTCCCAAGAGTAGAACCATTCACTGTATCAACAAAATAACAACTTCAAGAAATGTATTCATAAAGTGAAAAATGATATAAAATAGGAAACAAACAACTACCTCTCAACCATATGATTTAATTTTCAAAATACCCTTCTTTCTTCATGTACAATGTAATTAGTCCATTGGAAGGTTTACAAAGCTTTTGTAACATCTAAATTCAATTGCTAGTCCCAACATCCTCCTACCCTTGTGACCTACAAATAAAGAAAATTTTAATACACTAGGTTTGGTTGGTGTTCCAACATTTCTCTTGGTTAACAGGGTAACCAATATATCAAAAGGGCTACAAAAATTTTGTAGCATTTAATTCTATTGGTCATCCTAACATCGTACAACACTTGTGACTTAATATATATAATAGACTCATGGCTTGTAAGACTTGTAGGCCTCGTCACCTCAATATTGATTTCCTCTTTGGCATGGTCACAAAGCCTTAATCTTTGTAATAGACTCAAGGTTTATGGATCCAAACATATTATTTAGGTCTAATTTCCTCCTCTATCAGTGTTTATGTGTGCTTTGCCTATTTGGTAATGATACTTTCATAAATACCTATTTTGATTAAAGAAAACTTATTCCAAATTTTCTAACTTCCTAAAAATAGTCTGAAGTGAAGCATAAAATATTATCTTAATGCTTGCACAAACTACACCTCCTTTCAACAAATCCTACATTCCACTAAATCACATTGGTCAGTAAAATAAGGACACAAACAAATTTAATAGTGAACTACAACCCAAATGACAAGTATGCCATAAATGTTATTTTTTACATCATTTTCAAAACATTTTAAATGATACCAAATAAACAACTTACTCAGTGAAATACATTCCTAATGGATAAGTGGATGATAAATTTTCTTGTTTGACACCATCTTCAAAAAATTCTATATGAAATTATCCTTAGCATTGAGCTTTAAAGGTTGGTAAAATGATATTGAAATAACATGTATATTATAACAATCTCGCATAGCTTTATAACACAAATAGTAGGTTTGAAGTTCTATGTTAATTTTGAATGTTGTAAGCAAATTAATTCTCTCTAGAGTGAAGTAACATTGGCTCTCTTATACACATAGGTTTTACGAGTACATTCAAAATAAATGTTGATTCCCACACCCATTAAAGATGCTAGCAATGCAAAGTTCATTACCACTATTGTTTAGGAAAATCCTTTCATGTTTGTCCCTATATTATACTTGAGAGTTTTTTTTTCGGTTAGAAACTCTAGATTGGTGGCCTATTTTTTCCTAGGTTCTCTTTTTTCAAGTTGATCACAAAGACATTTACACAAAACCATAAGCACATAAAAATGTATATTCAATAAATAAGTCATATTGTATTAAAATGTACACATGGAAAAAAAGTGCAACAATATAAAACAATACATAATAAGATAATATTGAAGTATTTAAAGCTCAAAAAGCTCATATATAGAGCCTTTAGTTAAAATATGCACTGGGAAAGATAGACAAACACTCTATCCCCATTCTAAACACCAATCCTCATTTTGCCAAAGGGTATGATTGTCAAATGCCTTCAAACATGCTAGAATAATCAACATTGATCCATATATTGACTTTTGAAAATATCATGCTTTCAACTACTATATATATCCATAAGTAGTGATCTAAAACAACTCTTGGAAAAAACACATCTGAGATGTGATCTCAAGAAAAAATACTGGAAAAACTTAATTGTAATGTTGTAATCAAAGAATGCTTAGGCCTCCTAAAATTATCTAATGTGATCTCAATAAAAGTGAATCTCTTCATTAGGGTTATCTACAATGGTTAGATACATAAAAAATACTATATATAAATTCAAAATGCACTCCAAATTCCATTATATACACAAAAAAATATGGGTGTATCTCATGGACAAAAACTTCTTATCTGCTTGCACCCATAAGAGTTGGTTCCTCAGGCTTTTCACTAGATTTGGAAGGCACTGAATCATCTTGATTCCTGCTAGTAACAATGTTTATTAAATCCTCACTTCTATCTGACCAAATAAAAAATGTCTATTATTTTCCACTAATTTTGACATGTTCATGCATGTTGAAGGATAACTATTTGTTTTCTTGACAAAGCTAGGTGCTGAAGTTCCCCAAATTCTATTGGAGGTCATAGGTTGCACCTTGGGGTGTAATCTTTCTCAAGGACATCCTTGAACTTATTTATCTATAAAATAATAGTATGTCTAAAAATCAATAGTTTGTGCATGTATAAGATCATTGAAAATGATAAGTAAATCAGGTAGCTATAATAAAAAAACTTGACATACAGTTGCATTAGTACAACTGAAGCTACATTGACATCCCTGAGGCCTTCTATAGAATTGGAAAAAAGGTAGAACATGGATGTTCAAGCTATAACATAGATATTTATTTTATTCATAGTTCAGCTTCACAAATTCCACATCACTGTACATCTCTGCTAGTTGACAAATCTGTAAAATTGACCTTGGGATGAGAATTTTTTACTCAAATGAATAAATTAACAAAATTTTACTTAATACAATAGCTACTCAAGACATAATAGAAAAATTATATTTTTGCAAAAAAATATTCAACCCTCTAGTGATCCGGACAATAATTCGGATAACAATTTGGGTGATGGGTCCACCCCATTTGATGGTGGAACTTTCGGGAGCCATAACTTTTGCACCGTAGCTCCAATTGACTCGCCGTTTGAACTGTTGGAAAGCTAATAATGAGGGGAATGTCGTGAGATGGCATTGAGATCCGCTTGATGAAGTTTGACCCCATAAAACCCAACAGAAGTGTCCCAAATTTCAATTTTATTAGTCCAGTCTAAAAATAGTAAGTTTCTAAAAATAGTAATTCCTCGAATTATGTATTGTTGTAAATCGTGGAAGTCGAACCAATTCATCTCCCTTGAGATTGGTGACCTTTCACATCCTCCCTACACCTTCAAAACATGTATAAATGAAGATGTAACCCGAAATGAAAAGGAGACATCTCTTCTCAGAGATAAGCATATGTTTGGGTCTGCAATTTTGATAAATAAAACATCTCTTTTCAGAGATAGCATTATTTGAATTGTGTTATTCTTATTTCTTTGAATTATTTCAGCCAAAGCTTTTGAGTTTTGGATCATCTAGCCTCACTACAAACCTTACAAAAGGAAAGAAGCTTGGAATAGATAAAGAGAACATCCACACATACCACACTATTCATTGAAATAATGGTGATTTCAGAAAATGGAGAACTAATGGAAGTAGATGGCATAATCCAACCATGCACTAGAGTCTAGACCTAAAATAAAGATCGTTGATCAACCAGACTCTATTGAAAAACATAAATTGATTATGCTATTACCAATCAAATTTAACAATAACACTAATAACAAACCCTGGACACTGAGGCACAAATATTAAGTGAGAAACAAAATCTCCCTTGCTCCTACATCCATCATAAAATAAAAATAAAAAACATGTGCAATAGTTCAGATAACATGCTAGTCAGGACCAACTATATTTTCTCTCTTTATGAAAATATTTAATTCTAAGATGTCCAAACTATATGATTTAAATCTAAATATGTAAATGTATAGATGGCTTTTCCATTGGAAAATATTAGACCATAGACATACCTTAGGATGTAGAGATCTGCAAGCCCCATGACTAGTGGTGTAGAAACTTTAAACAACAAGCTTATCTCCAACATCTGTAGGGGAATCAATATATTCTTAGGCCAAGTGAACTTCTCTCATGTTGGGTTTGGTTCCTTTCTCCCATGATCTCATTGTTCATGGTATACATGTTTGTGCAGCATAACCCTGGAACACATAAAAAACCAATAAGTAGTCAAATCTTGCCCCTGTAAGACAAAGGGAACACATAAACAAATAAAAATAAGGCACCTTGATAAAGAACCCAATGGTATGATAGAATCCAATCCTATAAAATAAATTAAAAGTGCCCTTCTAGGCAGTCTCAAGAATGATGGTGCCAATAAACTTACGAAGGTCATAAGAACACCCAAAACCCATTCATTTATAAGCAATTTTGGAATTAGGCAGTGATGTTTTGTATAAATTACTCCATTTTGGAGATTTTTTTCAATGATGAAAGAGCTAAAGCTCGAGTATGCACAACACAATTTGGGTCACTCATAATACATCAATTTTATTCATAAGAAGACATTACATATATAGTGCATAAATCTCTACAAACAAGGAGTCTGCACTTATCTCTTATCCCTTACATTTCTTCTTACAAAATTTTATTCATAATAAAACATTACATATATAGTGCATAAATCTCTTACAAATAAGAAGTTTGCACACTAATATCTTATCCCTTACATTTCTTCTTACAAATATATTTCTTACAAATTCTTACACTTTATCTCTCCTAAAAACTCTCACAATCTCATTTATATAATTTGCATTATCAACTCACTTATATTTTTATTATACTCACATAAATATAATAGCTAAATTAATATTCAAATTGAGCACTAAAAAAATATTTCGAACATATTTATGACCTACATCAATTACTAAACGACTAGAAAAGACTCTCACCTACAATTTCAACACATAAAGCATTCAACATTTATAAAAACTACTAAAATTACTTTTATTTATAAACATTATTATATTAAAAATATGATGTCAAACTTCCCAATCATTCTTTAAAAAAACTAAATATAAGCCTTTTCAAAACAATATGAAAAAACCCAAAAACATATCCTTCTCAAATTGAAGAAATATCCAAAACCATCCGTTTGTAAACAATCCCAAGATAAACACAACACTTACAATCCCCACAGCTCATTAAACAGTAAAAGCTAACCCTTTTCAATAAAGTTCAAGAAGGACCCATGACTGAAAAGACATACCAACTTTAGAAAACATCATGTGCTCACCCATTTTACAGAGTTTTAAAATGAATCCAACAACATTGAACATTTTTATCAAACCTTTTAAAACATTTAAAACCCATTATTTTCATAAATTTTCAAAGGGGAAAGCCGAGATACCTTGTAAACTGCCCAACTCTTGAAAAAAATCAAAACACAAACTTTTCCTTCCAAGAAAGATTCTAGAAACAACATAACTAATAAAAGTTATTTAGAGTGGTAAGAGTAGCGATTATGTCAAATGAAAGGATATTGTTAACTCCTAAATTTGTTGTTGACTAGATTTAGTAGTTGTCAATCATTAGCTATCAACTAATCATATTGGTATAAAATTTTTCTGAGACGAATGTAAGGAAGTGAATTTACAATGAAACATCTCTGACGTAATATATAAGAAATTTTTTGATCGTTGAATATTAGATTTTAAGTTTTTTAAATTTTTTTAATCTCTTTTTTATTGAAATGAAATAATTTGTAATGCAAAACATGTAAGAAGAATAGTGATTCCAAAAAACTAAAAAACATAAAATAATTGAAAAATTTGTTACAATTACATTAATTGTAAATGTTTTTTAATTTCTTTTTAATCGTGGCATATAGATTGTATTTATATAATCAACGAAGCCACGGAGAATTTATTAAAAACTAACAACTTGTTTAGTAACATAAGGTTTATGAACCCATAATTTTGAAGGGAGAATAAAAGTGTGTCAATTGTGCCATGCTCATGTTTAAACCGCATTCCTAACCAAAGCCGAAGGAAAATGCCTTCATGCCAAATACATTCAACATTACGTTTGTAATAAAAAGATGGTAGAATCACCTTATCAATGTGGGCGCTAATTCAATTATAAAACATACAAAATTCCAAGTGGTTCAACTGTCTGTGAAGTGATATGGACTTTTCAGGGCCCTATAGATATATAGGGACCCTTTTTATAAATATGAGATATGGTACTCGACATTTCCCTATCTCTATTTTATATGGGTACCCTGAAGGTTGAGGAGGGGGGTGAGAGAGTTAAAATTCCCAAATCACAGAATTGATTGGTTCCACACCAACGAAGGATGTCTTTATCATGTTGGAATGGGGTAATTGAAGCTAAAAAAATCACTTAAGCCATGTAAATAATTTAGTTAGGCATGACCACGTGATATTCGACGCTTGGTTTAATCACGATGTGTCTTCTAGGGTAGTCCAAGAAAATATAAAGTCTAAGTAATTTTTTTTCCATCCATATAATATTTAAACCCTAATAAAAATATTAGTGTGGCACTATAACCTAAGCTTGAAGGATAGTCCCATAAGTAATCACTTTCAATAAAATGATGGGTCTACACACAATGATTATGGCTTAAATCCTTTGTGGTAAGATCCCAACCATGAGCCATCAGGTAGGTGGAACTTAATTCCATCATAACCTCATGAGATCACAAACTCCTTAGAGTCACAAGATCAAAAAAATATATGGGAATTGATCACTTGGTTACTCTAAGGCTGTAACAACCCCGTTGGGGTCCAATTAGAAATATGTGATTTTTTTTTAATTAAACATATATACCAAAAATAGATTACACCACATGAATCTACATAAACCATAAGAATACTCAAGGTGTGATAATAACAATAAGCATAATACATCACACATTACTGATCTCTAATATCATTAAAGTACACATCATAATACGAATATATCAATTATTCACATTAACTCAGCCACAACTGAACAAGTCTATAGCCATTGTTGTCAATATACAACAAGTAATTACAACTATTCATGAGATTATTCAATAATAAGTACAATACAATACAATGCACATATAATATACATGGCTCCTTGGAGCATAGTTCCTGAACTCAAGTATCTGTGGCATTCTCAAGTGTCGTCTCAATAGGGAGTACTGTTGTGGGGAGAGAGAATATTATTTGAACACTTTTTCACACCAACCATAACCAATGATCTCCTGCACTAATCTCATTAGGAAATGGCCCTCCCTTCATGAATGAGTAAATAGTGATGGTGCAGGAATCTAGAGAGACAAGAAAGTACCCGTATGTTGTATGATTTTTTAAAAACTAAACATGTAGTGTATCATAGAAAACTATTCTATTGTAAGATATTTCACAAACATGTAAATCATACTCATGAAATGATAATATCCCACAAATTTTATAGATAATAAACAATAATAATCTATAGATCAATCAAATTTATACACACCACTTGATTGGACTGTCTTCATCTGTCATTGTGATATTAGTAAGCTAGTGAAGTCCATCTTACTCCTTACTCTGTATCAGCAATGCAAATTGATCAAATGCAATTCAACCACAAGATTCATTTAATTTACATCCTACTAGAAAACACATTATGTAACATGTCAAACATAAGAGTAACCAAAGCTTACATTTATTCCGTTAAGCATATGAATGAATTTTACATTAATTTCTATCCCATACTAAAAATAATGATTGCAGTTTATACCATCTAGATAAATACACATTAACTACAAATTTTCACTACCATGAATAGTTTTTAAACATACGACATCTTATGATAACCCATGTTACCATAGTCTAGTATTCTAAGATATAATTACTAGTTTTCCACAATCAATCATATAAAGTAGTCATAACTACATGGAATTACAAGTTTATATTCAAGCAATCAGACATGACAAACAAGTCATAGCTTCCACGAAACACATAGTATACCATTTTATCATATGATACACTCTCAAATATTGTATGCATGCATACACAAAGTCTTACCAACTATTATAAAATATGTTATTCACAACAATAATCAACATTTATACATTAAATCAATCAAACATAGATGTAAGACTAGACATAACAATTAACGTATATATACTATCTTGGTATAAAATAAATTTATTCTATAGTACTCTATTATATCCCATATGTTAGGGTGTGGAGCTAAAAGCTTCACCAAGGAGCAGAGTTTAGCAGTTCGGGTCTACACAAACACCGGCGTCGGTCAGGAGCGACCGACGTCGATCAGAATTAGTTGCAGAGGCGCCGATGTCGGCAGTGGGTCGGCCGGCGATGGTCACAGGCGAACAGGCAGGAACCGACGTCGGTTACCTGTGTGTCCAGAAAGCTATTTTCAAGGACAGAAGCAAGTGTTTGCACGATGAGTTTGAGTTGTAGTCTCAAGCTCGCGTCTCTATTATTAGCAATGTTATTTTTAGAGCCCTTGTTCAAGTGGCTTAACTGTTTGTTGTAAGTGCATGCTCAAGTTTCCTAATTCTATATGTAGGAAAGATCTTCTTAGCTTAGTATGATGTTGAATTGTATGAGTAGAACATTGTGAATGTTTGAAGGACATTACAGAGTTGTATCAATCCAGGTTGTTGGAATTAATTGTACTTGAGAGAGAGAGCTCTTGAGGAATAGAGATCCAGAGAGAGATCTTGTGCATCTGAGAGAGATGTGGAAGAAATAAGTTTCTTCAATTGTATTCCTTTTGTAAAGAGTTTTAATACAAGTTTTCAGGGTGTTTTCTTGTATCTCTTGTTCTGTGCTATTTATCATTCTAGTTACTTATCTATCTGATTTAATTTCGCATTCATTGCTTTCACAAGTGTAATCATTGTTGGTTGATCCCCAACAAGTGGTATCAGAGCCTTGGTTGCAGGTTCAGAGCTTGATATCCAATAAGTGGTATCAGAGCTCAGGTTCACTAATAGGTGGTTCAGATCTGTGTAGTGTGTTTGGTTTACAGGTTGCTCACAGGGGTTTTTGCAGGGATTTCTGTTTGAGTGGGAGAAGCAATGGCAGAAGAAAGTAAATTGAGAATGGAAAAGTTTAATGGCAAGAACTATCAACATTGGAGAATGCAGATAGAGGACTATTTGTATCAGAAAGATCTTTACTTACCGTTAGGTGGGATTGCAAAGAAGCCCAAGGATATGGAGGATGAAGAATGGGAAGTTCTTGACAGAAAGGTTCTAGGGTCTATAAGACTGAGTCTTGCATCCCCTGTGATATCTAATTTATTACAGGCAAAAACAACGGTAGAGTTAATGACTACATTAGCAAATTTGTATGAAAAACCCTCAGCTTCAAATAAGGTATATCTTATGAAGCAGTTATTTAATTTGCATATGAATGAAGGTGGATCTGTTTCTACTCATCTGAATGATTTCAATGGAATTGTGAATCAATTAAGTTCAGCGAATATAGTGTTTGATGATGAAATAAAAGCTCTTTTAATATTATGTTCTTTGCCTGAAAGCTGGCATGGCTTAGTAATGGCAGTAAGTAATACTGCATCTGCATCAAATATTTTGAAAGTAGAGGATGTTGTTAGTGTTATCTTGAATGAGGAAATATGCAGGAAAAGCACAAAAGAGACATCTAGGAACGCTTTAAGTTTTGAGAGCAGGGGAAGGCAAAAAGAGAAGAGCAAGAAAGGCAGATCAAGATCCAAGTCTAAGGTGAGAGGAAGATCCAAATCCAGGAATGGCAGGAAGCCACAATGCTGGAATTGTGGAAATATTGGGCACATAAGCAGAGATTGCTGGTCAAAGCCTAAGGAGGACAATCAGCATGAAGGAAAGGAAGAAGCCAAGGTTGCAGGTATTGCACAAGATGCTTTAATTTTCTCTCTGCATAATAATATAAAATCTTGGGTGTTAGATTCTGGTGCATCTTTTCATGCTACCCCTAACAGGGAATATTTCAGTGACTATATCCATGGAGACTTTGGAATAGTGTATCTAGGGGATGATGAGCCCTGTAAAATAATTGGCAAAGGTAAAGTGCAGCTGAAGATGCAGAATAGCAACACATGGGTGTTGAGAGATGTGATGCATGTTCCTAGCTTGAAGAGAAATTTGATTTCTGCAGAAAAGTTAGGGGATGAGGGTTGTACAGTAACTCTCATAGCAGAATCTTGGAAGGTGACCAAGGGTGCACTTGTTATGGCCAGAGGTAAGAGAGAAGGTACTCTCTATTTGTGTAATTGTGTTACTAACAAATCTCCTTTTGTATTATCTACTTCAGATGTGGATGCTAAATTGTGGTACTCAAGGCTTGGCCACATGAGTGAGAAGGGGATGTCAATTCTTAAGTCTAAAGGTATGCTTTCAGATTTGAAAAGTATGGATCTAGAATTTTGTGAGCATTGTGTATTTGGAAAACAGAAAAGGGTTAGTTTTCTCAAGACTGGGTCTACTAAGAAAAGGCATAAGTTGCAGCTTGTTCACACAGACGTGTGGGGACCGGCTCAGGTAGCCTCTATTGGAGAATCACGGTACTATGTTACGTTCATAGATGATGCTACAAGAAAGGTATGGATCTACTATATTAAAAAGAAATCTGATGTTTTTGAGACTTTTAAGATT
Source organism: Torreya grandis (assembly GCA_037957365.1). Classification (NCBI taxonomy): domain Eukaryota; kingdom Viridiplantae; phylum Streptophyta; class Pinopsida; order Cupressales; family Taxaceae; genus Torreya; species Torreya grandis. The sequence goes on from JARHVA010000102.1 coordinate 1,598,459, forward strand.
TGGAAAGCTTTGGTTGAGAATGAAACAGGTAGAAGATTAAAGTGCTTGAGATCTGATAATGGTGGTGAGTTCTGCAGTCTTAAGTTTAACTGGTATTGTTATACACATGGAATCCGAAGGCAAAGGATGGTTTCAAGGACACCTCAGCAGAATGGTATTGCTGAAACGATGAACAGAACAATCATGGAGTGTGCAAGATGTATGAGATTGCATGCTGGGTTGCCCTTAGAGTTTTGGGCAGAAGCTGTCGACACCGCAGTGTACCTGATTAACAGAGGACCCTCTACAGCTCTAAATAGTGGAATTCCAGAAGAGGCATGGACAGGTAAAAAGGTAGATCTCTCATATCTCAAAGTTTTTGGATGTGAAGCCTTTGTGCACGTAGATAAGGAAAATAGAAAGAAGCTTGATGCTAAGTCTATGAGGTGCATGTTTATTGGCTATGGCTCAGATGATTTTGGTTTTAGATTTTGGAATCTAGGAACTAACAAGGTAATTAGGAGCCGTGATGTTGTTTTCAATGAAAGAGTGATGTACAGTGATCAGATAAGGAAGCTGAATCAATTTGGGCAGAGCAATGGTGAATTGGATGAAGTGATGGTCCAAAATGAGCTCGCGAGAAAAAGAAATAATCACTTGCAGGAAAACACAGAGACCGATGTTGGTAGGTTAGGAACCGGCATCGGTAGTACAGAAACTGATGTCAGCCATACAGAGACCGATGTCGGCAGAATAAGCACCGACGTCAGCCAGGAAGAACCGGCGTCAGCCAGTAACAGGTCTACAGGTGGCCGAGGTCGGTCACTGTCAGAGAATTTAGGTGGACAGCGTGTTGAGAATGAGTCTAAGACACCCATCAGGAGGTCAGAAAGGGTAAGTAAGCCTCCAATCAGATATTCTCCTTCTTTATACTATTTATTGCTAACTGATGGTGGAGAACTAGAGAGTTTTGAAGAAGCAATACAGGTGGAGTCCAAGAGTGAGTGGGAGCGTGGCATGGTTGAGGAGATGGAGTCCTTGAGAGAGAACCAAACATGGGATTTGGTTGAGTTGCCAGTTGGTAAGAAAACACTGAAGAACAGATGGACCTACAGGTTAAAGGAAGGTGAGGATGGACAGATGAGATATAAGGCCAGATTAGTGGTAAAAGGATTTACACAAAAGCTAGGTATTGACTTTGGTGAGATTTTTTCTCCTGTTGTTAAGATGACTTCTATAAGGGTTGTATTGTCTTTGGTTGCTTTTGAGGATTTGCATCTTGAGCAGCTAGATGTTAAGACAGCGTTTCTTCATGGAGATTTGGATGAGGAAATATACATGGAACAACCAGAAGGATTTGGGGTCAAGGGTAAGGAGAAGTTAGTGTGCAGGTTGAAGAAAAGCTTGTATGGTCTCAAGCAAGCTCCTAGACAGTGGTATTTGAAATTTGACAGGTTTATGACTGAGCATGGCTACAGTAGGTGTCAATCTGACCATTGTGTATATTTCAAGAGATTTGATAACAGTAGATATATTATTCTATTGTTGTATGTAGATGATATGCTGGTTGCAGGATCACACATGCAGGATATCTCTGAGCTTAAGGTGAAATTAGCTCAAGCGTTTGCTATGAAGGATTTGGGAGTAGCAAAGAAAATCCTTGGCATGAGCATTAAGAGAGACAGAAAAAATCACAGGTTGATATTGTCTCAAGAGGATTATGTGGACAAGGTGTTGAAACGGTTCAATATGCAGGATGCTAAACCGGTAAGTACACCTTTGGCTGGACATTTTAAGTTGAGTAAAGAACAATGTCCTAATTCACATGATGAGGTAGAGTACATGAGTAAGGTTCCATATTCTTCCGCAGTAGGGAGTTTGATGTATGCAATGATGTGTACTAGACCGGATATTGCCCAAGCAATGGGAGTTGTAAGTAAGTATATGGCCAATCTAGGGAAGGAACATTGGAAAGCAATTCAGTGGATCCTTAGATATCTAAGAGGAACCAGCAGCAGACACTTGTGCTATGGAGGTTCAGATACTTCTCTACATGGTTATGTAGATTCAGATATGGCAGGTGATTTGGATGGCAGGAGGAGCACTACAGGTTATGTTTTTACTGTAGGTGGAATGGCGGTTAGCTGGATATCTAAGTTGCAGAAGGTTGTTGCCTTGTCAACTACAGAAGGAGAGTATATTGCAGCCACAAAAGCTAGCAAAGAGATGATATGGATGACACGGTTCATGGAAGAACTTGGAAGGGAGCATGGGAGTTGCAGATTGTATAGTGACAGTCAGAGTGCAATCCATTTGGCTAAGAACTCAGGCTTTCACTCAAGAACCAAGCACATACAGCTAAGGTATCACTTCATACGGTAGGGATTGGAAGATGGTGAGTTGAAGCTGGAGAAGATCCATACAGATAGGAATCCTGCTGATATGTTAACCAAGCCGGTTACAAAGGAGAAGTTGAATCTTCATTCAACTTTTATTGGTCTTCATGATTGAGTTGAAGATGGAGGAGCTAGAAGATGTTGCTGTACAGGTACTGGTGCAGCTGTTTATCTCCAAGTGGGAGATTGTTAGGGTGTGGAGCTAAAAGCTTCACCAAGGAGCAGAGTTTAGCAGTTCGGGTCTACACAGACACCGGCGTCGATCAGGAGCGACCGACGTCGATCAGGATCAGTTGCAGAGGCGTCGACGTCGGCAGTGGGTCAGTCGGCGACGGTCACAGGCGAACAGGCAGGAACCGACGTCGGTTACCTGTGTGTCCAGAAAGCTATTTCTGAGGACAGAAGCAAGTGTTTGCATGATGAGTTTGAGTTGTAGTCTCAAGCTCGTGTCTCTATTATTAGCAATGTTATTTTTAGAGCCCTTGTTCAAGTGGCTTAACTGTTTGTTGTAAGTGCATGCTCAAGTTTCCTAATTCTATATGTAGGAAAGATCTTCTTAGCTTAGTATGATGTTGAATTGTATGAGTAGAACATTGTGAATGTTTGAAGGACAGTACAGAGTTGTATCAATCCAGGTTGTTGGAATTGATTGTACTTGAGAGAGAGAGCTCTTGAGGAATAGAGATCCAGAGAGAGATCTTGTGCATCTGAGAGAGATGTGGAAGAAATAAGTTTCTTCAATTGTATTCCTTTTGTAAAGAGTTTTAATACAAGTTTTCAGGGTGTTTTCTTGTATCTCTTATTATGTGCTATTTATCATTCTAGTTACTTATCTATTTGATTTAATTTCGCATTCATTGCTTTCACAAGTGTAATCATTGTTGGTTGATCCCCAACACCATACTATCATAGTTCATAACTACATGAAAACACATAACCAATTTATAATTTTAAGAATCAAACGATCACAGAAATAATAAAAATCAAGCAAGTACAAGGTTATACCACCTGAGTATACCTTAAATTTTAACTGCTTACCAACATTTAAAATAACATATCTATAAGCATGTACCACAATGCACCATTATATGCTAGATATAACCAAACACTCTAATAGTCATGTACTACACACAAATACTCAATATATAACTAACAAATAATCAATCATTTGTAGAGAAACATAGTATTCATAACCCATTATAACCTTCACTTATACATCTCATTCTATTTTTTAAAATACTATTTTAATATGGTTGTAGTTTGGTCCCTTAAATACCTGATGATTAGGTAAATCATACTTCTAGCTACAAGCTTAGGCTTATGACTCAATATATCCATTTTTATTAAGTATTTATATTGTAACCTAAAATTCACATACGATAATCCAAATTAGCATTTGATATATGTTTCAAGGGTTTTGAATGCATGCATTAAGTTATGTAATTCTTTTAATATAGTAATTATTTCAACCATGGAATCTATAACTGTAAAATCTACCCCTATATTTATATATATGTTATTAGGTACATTAACACGTATGGTTTCACATTCAGTAACTCATAATTTATTTTAATGTTACTTTTACATCGCATATTTTTACTCACAAGTTATATATGATAAGTTACTCGTACTTGTCATAATGAAGACCCCATATCTTGTTAAACTTTGAATAGGTTCTCAATATACTACCTCACACAACATCTACAGTTATACATATTTCCCAAACAAAATTTTAAGAGATTATTTCACTGTTAAAACAATGAGGAAGTTGACTATGTTAATAAAGTTAACAATCGTGCTTAGTCAATTTGAAGCTTTCATACGAGTTCTTATGTATGTAAGTTATATACAGATTCCAAGAGATGGAAAGGTAGTGATATGTACTCCCATGCTAAGACATATTAGATTAGATATATCCATATTATTTCATTAAGAATATGCTATATTGAGATATATATAAAACATATTTATATCATAATGAGAATGTTCTACACGCATATTATACGTTTAAAATTCATATGTTATGTATTTGAACACACACACACACATAATTTAAATGGCATACATTTACATAGCGTATTATTCCTAGTTGACTTATTCTATCAAAATACTCCCAACAAATTTTAGTCTTCATAGTCCTCATAAATGGATAATATATTCTCTAATCAAATATCTTCCCCAATATGACCGGTCACATGCAACACTAAAGAAATTGATATATGTATTTAAGTTGTGAATTAAATGTACTCAAAGGTGAAATTAGTCGATGTTAAAATCTTATACCAACATACGGATATGCCCAAAAACTCACAGCTGGAACATTTAAATTTTTGTGATCCAATAAATGGTATGAAATGCATTTTTGAGTCTACATTGATTCAAATCCCTTTCATGAATTGGAAATGGCGATTCCATCTTATTTTAAATAGATTGCCAACAACTTTAATGTTGCCATGATTATGTATGCACAACTGAATTATTATATAAATAATGACTTACATACATCAATTGATTATGTTGATGCCACTGGAAACTTGGCATAACAATACACTACCTTCAACTAGACCGTTGTATAATTCATTTCATTGGTTAGACCACTGTAAAATCATTGCAAGTAATCATGATTTTAGTATATATAAATCCAATTCATAAAATTTAAAGGCCACATAAATCCTATTTATCAGATTGCTCTAATGTAAAATAGGCTCATACATTGGCTCACTACATATTCAGTAGTATAAGAAAGGTAACTATTAAAATTTTCTTATTGTTTATTGTGCATTTATAAATCACTGCTTAACAAACTCATGCTATAGATTGCTACTATTATAAAATCATTGTTTTTAAATAGTTGATCGTGTCATTAGTATATAGTTTAGTAAGATCTAAATATGAGTCACTATCTGTAAAGTTCTATTTGCTAAATACATAATGTTATCAATCAAATCTATTCATCATCAAGATGCTTTACACCCAGTGACTTTGTATGGACTAAACAAATTTGTTCTTTAATTCTTCTATTGGCTGGTAATTGAATCTAGTTATGCTCTATTTTTTTTACTATGTTTAGCTGATCTGTTGATTAACTTGATGCCATAAAATATGGTTACACATTGTAGCATTATACATGTAATAACATTGGTTGATAAGATAAACATACCACTAAGTTTTACATTTAATGTTATACAATATTACAGTGTATACTTTCCACTAAGCCTCACTATCATGCATCTATAGCAATATTCTAATTGGTCGAAGTCATTATACATTGCAGCATCTCTAGGAAACATAGGCTTGAAATATATATATATATATATATATATATATATATATATATATATATATATATATATAAACTTACAGCTATTGCAATGAATTAAGAACATATACAGAAAAGATAAGCATATATTCTAACGCTTTCATACACAATGACACCTATATTATTTTTGACTTAAATTTTTTCAAGAGATTCTATATTACTAAAGTGATTCAATAATGTATCACTTGATTCTGATGAACATATATCAAAATTCAAACATTACTTACCTGATAGATCAAAAACTTCCTTGGGTTTGCCTCTCTTAATTGGCTCGCCCCACTTTCCAATGCCACTGTTGTGTTATCTGTCATTTTTCTTCTTTTTTTTCAATTTTCTCCCTTTAATTAACTATGATGCCCTTTCTCTCATAGTTTATATTGTAATAAATAGGTGCAATTCTTTAAAATAGATTTTTCCTTTTTCCTTTTTGTTTTTCTTCCTTCTAGTTTTAATTCACTTTATTCCCTTTAAAGAGGTTTTTCTTGTTATACATATATTTTTTTCTAAATTTAAAAGTTAATTACAAAATATTTAATAATTTATAACACAATTTTTAATAATGCTAATTCATCTAAATTAAATCATTATTCAATAATATTAATAAATTGTTAAGCCCAATAATTATATTTTTAAATATCATCATGTTAACAAGCTCGATTCTCAAAATTACTAAGGTATATCATTTGGTCCACATACAATAGTTCCAACCACTAATAACACAAGAATCAATTTATCTAAGCATCAATCATAGCCATTAATTAATGCTAACAAACAATGTATAAATGACTTTTTAATGCAAACATAATCTTGTGTGTGTGTGTGTGTGTGTGTGTTAACCACTCGTTATGCATATAACATGTGCTAGTTATCTATGGTGTGTGTAGGGTACCAGTCAGTTTCTCTATCGTTCTTCAACATCTTGATCTACATCACCCTCTATGATGATGCTCTCCCTCTGTCACATTCTAAGGGATGAGTTCCCCTACATCAATCTCACAACAAAAGAGGTAGTTAGACCATAACAATCATGATATATATTCATCATAAATTATAGCTAAAATGATAAATCAACATAATCATAAAGTAAATATTTACTTAGAGCTAACTTATATCAGTGTGATCGTATAACCTAAGCAATATCCCACTACCCTATAACAACATATATTTCACAACTTAGTTAAAAATAGTCAAATCTAAATTTGTCAACTATAGATATCCATAGATAATCTAGCAAAGTTTTATGATGAGGAATTAGGGTGTAACAATGGCTACATGGTTGTGCCAAGTGGCATGATACTAGCCACTAGATTCAAGAAGACCAATTTACCCAACTGTGCCACCCAAATTCAACATAAGAAACTAAGATAAAAAAAAAGAAGATTATAATTCCATTAAGTCTTTAGAGAAGATTTTTCCACCTTTAGGATCACTATGAAATGTGTTTGGAGATGCATATGGATGCGATCTAAATTCCTAAGTTCTATACAATTTATTATTAAACTATAACTTCATTATGCTCAACAACTAGAAATCACAATTCATGAATATGATAGATGATTACAATACGAAGGCAAATTCTACAATATAAATGCATCTAATTAATTTTTCACATGAAATGTGGTTATGAGAATTAATTATGATCCCATTAATATTTGGAGTGGAATTTAAGATTCCCCAAACACATAACCAATTGTAAACATTAGTATTGCACATAATCAAGTCTAAGTGGTTAGCTTCATTTGCTAGTGGCCACATATTAATCTCATAATAAATTCACAGTTGTGCCTAAGAGGTTCAACCTATATTATAAATGGTCACATTAGTATGTGACCCCTTGAGAAATTGACAAATCGTTGACATACTTTAAATTTAGAACCGAGTTTAAGTGGAAGCTTATACTATGAGTGACCAACACCTTAGCATATATCTAAGAGAACCATTTAAATATTTGCAATGACAGCTAAGGATTAAACTTGAGAGTTAAGGGTTACACCAAGTGGCCTATGAATTAAATTCACATGCAAAATCAATAGTGACTACAACCAAGGTTTAAGAAGTAAGGATTAACATAAAATCCATTGTCATTAATGGAATCTAGTACCAATTTAAAAGTTTCATTAATTAATGCATTCACTAGTTCTCTAATTCAAAGTTTTTATAGTATAAGGTTGAGGCCAATGATACATCTCCATTATCAATTGTTAAGTTTAATAAATCCTATTTTAATTTCATTAGTCATAGGTTACTTTATTTTAGTGGCCTCATCTCTAAGAAATGGCAAAACACATTCCAGTATTCATAAAGAACCAAAGAGAAACAACGTTTAAGTTTCATGAGTTAGGGAGTCTCAGGAATTAATTATTTTCCTACTAGTTAGTTCACACATCCCTCTTTGTAAAGAAGTAGGAAAAAATAAAAATCATAGTGACTTACAAAATTAAGTGAACTGCATATTGATTAATCCTTTCCCAAGAATTCTAGATCACCCAAGTAATCTAAATGAGATAAACATAACATGCTCACTTCAAATTATAAATTTTACACTAGGCATGTTCATATTTGTTTAAGTTATTTATTAAGAAGTAAGATAAGGGTGAAAGTTATAATACATGCACAATATGTCCAGAAGCCCATTTTTATGTTTGGTTGCTTGACTGGTCACAACATGATCATAAGGGTTATTGAGCAAAAAGATGATTTTGATACCATGATTCACGCATACACACTCACAAAATTTATGCTATTTCCATAAGGTGATAATGATGAATCCACTTTTTAATGCTCAATCCATAGATCTATATAAACAATCCATTGAAGTGAACTAAGTATTGTTGAGCAATAACACACTGTATATTGTAGGACACTACGAGAATTTAGTAGAATTTGCATTACTCCATCCTCCTTTGAATTCCAACAAAGGCTATATCATATTCCACACCTTGTGATCAATATACAGTTCCATCATCCACTATGAATTTCATAACAGAGGCTTCATCATAGTCCACCATTGATTGGTTCATTTTCTTAGCCCACTGAGCAATGGGTGGGCACCATGAGAAGATCCATCTCAATTTAATAATAGATTATTTTGATATTATAGTTGCATGTGGAATTCAAAAAAAGTAAATTCATAGTCTCCTCTTCCACCCTTTGTGGACCATCCATCTCAAGTAGTTTAATCCTTTCATGATTTAATAACCGACTGGTTCATTGAACCCCATTTTTCAATGAGATACATTCTATGTATAAATTATTTCTTACTCAAGAGATCCATGGTGGTAATTAACTATTGGAACCACCACTCTATTAGTTTATAAAATCATAATCGATTGAGAAATGGTGATCTCTGTGTTGTTCTGACTTTGTGTTTACTTGTGGCTGCTTTTTTCTTTGGTTCACATTTACTTCTTGTAGGATGTATCATTGGTTGTCACTTTTACTATAGTCCACATTCAATCATTTACTATTTTAATGACAATTTTCTATTCTGGTCACCTACATTCACATTAATTTCATTCTAGTTTTCGTTCTTATGAGATATTCTTTCATATTATTATAATCTACTGCCAGGAGTTTGTCCACTATGTTTGTATTTGATTTTACTATCACCATGACTTAGATTTTGACCTCTATATTCATTGATTTCAGATATATTTAATATTGGATGAGTATTATCCATTGTGGCTGAAAATTTTATGATGTCTCAATCACTTTATCATCACGTGGCCTTCTTTTATATTATTTGGCTATTGAATAATTTTACACTATGGATTCCACTATGTAACCTATGGTTGCCTCTTTGGTAGTCACATGTATAGTTTATAATTATGTTTCCTCTTTACACTTTATCACTTTTAACATTAAGTGATCACAAAGCCTTTGTGTTTATAAAACTTATTTCCCATTTTCATTATTATGTGGATTATTATCCACACTTAACATAATATATCCAATTTTTTATTTGGCCACCCAGTCATAAGATAAATTTATGCATATGGTTGATTTTCCACATAACCAGATGCAAATAAGGTGAATCTCATCACCCACCTACTATCGGTATATATGATTGCTTTTGGATGTATATTATTGGAGCTCTTACTTGTGTTGCATCAAATCAAATAACCACCCAATGAACTCAATGCAAACCATTACAAACTCATCCCATCTTCGGCATATAAATAAGATTGTAAACCATTTAGAAACCCATATTTCAATCATGGAAACAAAACTCATCATGGTACCTCTATCATATGAATATATATAAATAAAACTATAATAATCAAGGGCTTGTTATTGCAACCATAAGCATATATCTCTTTTCATGTGATCTAATATGAAATAAAAATGTGTACATGTGTTGGTGCATTTATTTGTTTTATTGCATTTACTTGTATTTATTATTTATTATTTTGGTGCACTAATTACTTATTGTAATTATTTTATTATGTTTATTAATAATTTGCACGAGATAAGATAAGTTTGCTTAGTTAGTAGTTAACTTAGACACTTATCTTGTTACAGTGGAGTTCCACTCCACTATTCAGGGTAACATAGGATAAGATTGTTTAACTAATAGTCAACTTGTGTTGATCATTTACCCAAATTAGACACCTATCTTGTTAGTGTGGAGTTGGATGCCACTATTCATGTAGACAAATATCAGTTGAACTACATGTGTTGTGTGAGTTCCCTTATCTTTATCATGCACACCTTGCTTTATATAAGCAATGGCTATTTATGTATTCTATATCAGATTAATATTGAGTTATTAGAGTAATTCATCATATTTGAGTTATTTATTCATTTTTGTTATTATCTTAGATATATAGTTATTTATTATTATTATTATTATTATTATTATTATTATTATTATTATTATTATTATTATTATTATTATTATTATATCTCTTATTTATGCTTTCTATTAGATTCATTAGATCCTATAGCTAATTTGAACATGGTACCAGAGCTATCTTGAATCTATAGATTGCTAAATATTCAAGAGAAATATATCCAGATATAGGATCAATTTTTTTAAATTTTGTATACAGATACAAATTGGAGCTTTGTGGAGAATTTTTGAGCTCACCATTGAGTTTCAGAGTGCCTGAGATAGTTAAAACCATCTACAATTTTGTCTAAATTGGGCATAGGAGGAAAAATTGGCAAGGATTTGATCTAGAAGCACCATACCCAAATCTGGAAGATACCTAAAAATTGAAGCGTTTCTAAGCAAAATGGACCTCACGGTTGTGTCCAAAAGGTGTCAAAACCTACAGATCCATATAAAATTTGTCTAATTTGAACACAATCACTCTGGAAGACAATTTTTTTTACTTTTAGGTACGACTGTTTGAACTCTGCAGACCAATTTTTTTTTTTTTTTGGGCAGGCCTCACGGATCAACAGATAGATTTGAAAGGGCAACTTCATAAGCCTGCCATTTGAACACCGTGAGGTATTTTTGAATGATTTTTTTTTTGAATTAGTTTAAATTTTTTTGCTCTTCACTGATGTACTTTCACTTTTTTCTATATTTTTCCATAATTTTATAGAATTCATATTTTTATACAATAGCTCTTGTTTGTCCTCATTTTTGCAACTTCAGAGGCTCATGACTTTCACATACAACCTCAAATTGAGGTCCCAATTTTATTAAAGTTAATATTTTTTTGAGCACAACATATTGGTGAATAAATTTTTGTAATAAAGTGCATATTTTTTATACTTTTAGACTAGAGGGCCTAAATGAGCTTTTTGTAAATTGGAAAAATTATAATCCATCCTTGTAATTGCACTCAATTATAAAGTGCCAAAAATAATTATTGGGTGGGATAAAACTAGGTAAGTAAGGGGGGTTTTGTGGTGTGTTTTGTACTTTGATTTCTACTTTGTGATAATTTATTTCTGATTGCATCATGGGGAATCCTAAGTTCCCACTATTAAAAATATAAAAATATAATGCATGGAAACATAATGTTTGGAATTCATTAACGATGCTAAGATATATGCCTTACAGAACAACTCTTCTTACTCCACCTACTGATGCAAAAGAGTTACAACACTTTTTCTTTGAAACTACTAAAGTAATTGGATGCATTCGGTCTTACATATCTTTAGATTTGAATTTCTATCTTGACAAATGTACAACTCCAAAAGAGGCTTGGGATAAATTAGAATCATTGTTTGGAAAAATAGATGAGGTTCGTGGTTACTAAATTGACAACGAACTCAATAGTTTGGATCCTAAAAATTATGCTACAATACAAGACTACATCACTGAAGTCATAGATCTTGGAACATAACTTTCTAAATGTAAAATTGATAAAAAAGATATTCAATTGATTTTTAGTGCATTACATAAATTAGGTCCTGAATATTCATCCTTTGTCTCTAGCTGTCAGACTCATCGACTCACATTGGGCATATCCTATCACATGCCCACCTTTGAGGTATTCTATGAGATTCTAATGGCTGAAGAATATGAGTTAATAGCTATGGGTCTAATAAAGTCATCCAAATCTCAAGCTCTAGTTTCATGTCAACCTTAGCATAAGCAAGTTTCAACATCAGCATCAAATACAGGCTCAAGTAAAAAGAAGCAGAATAATCAGAATAAGTCACAAAAATATAAGACTAAAGGGCAACCATCTTCCTCACAAGGAGATTATAAATCCACTAATAAGAACGGGGATTCATAAAAAGGGATTGGCACTCCTTGTCCTTATTCTTTTAGCTAATTCTAACAACATGAAACAAATCATGGTCCCTGTTATATTAAATAACATAATTAATGGGTCCAACCCTGATTAATACTTAACTCTGGGAATAAGCTAAGGTGAGCATCAACAGGGCATTACATACTTCCCCCTTCAAGAAAATTTGTTCCTAAAATTTTATTTCCATAAGAAGCATGTTCTCAACTACTTTTATCTACATTCAAATATTAGTGGCATACAATTATTGATAACATCAATATGACATTACTCATACATGTGTTGGTGACAATGAAAGTAATATATGTAGCTTTCACATGGGTTAGCATTATATTATAATCATAGATTTCACATAAATCTTAAGAAACTCTCACCAATGGAATACAAACCATAAGATACCCACTTTTTAGCACATATCCATTAGGAAATGATAAGTATCTCTTAGCATATCATGTGATGCATCAAACATAATGTCAATAAGATCATTAACAAACCCAACTGGAATATCAGCGATGCAAAGCATATATATCATTATAAAATCCAACTCAAAATATAAAATAAAAGATGAAAAAATCAAATATCAAATGTCTTTTGTCCTTCCAAACTTTTACTATTTCATACACTAGTATAAATTCTGAGGCTTTCTAAATAATGGTTATCATTTCAACTATTATTTACTTAAACTCAAGGATTGTGAAAAGCTATGGAGATTAAAAAAATAGATGAAGAACATGTAGATTATTCTGAGTATCCTCATGATGGGATCTCAATTTTTGGTTCAATAGAAGTAGTGAAATCTATTGAAGTTTTAAAGGGTAAATCTATGGTTGAATTCTGAAAGGTGCAAGTTAATGTGAGACTAACAAAGATGATTGTGGGATTTATGAAAACTCATAATAATAATGGATCTCAAAGGAAGGATTTAAATTAGGATAATTCTAGCTATATTTTGAACAATGATATTGATGAAGTTATTGCAAATTTGGTCTTTGAAAAATCTATTGAGGTTTTGGGTTGATGGAATAGGGATAGGGTTGTTGATGGTGTCAATACAGACAAGGGCATGAAAGAGACTATGGAAGAGATGCTGAAGAGATTTGTGTATCTTATTATGGGGGGATCATATGACCTTGACCATTTTCAAAAGGCAAAGGATTTTTCATCTATTTTGTTTTTGGAGGCAACTATTATTGTTTATAAAGATTTAAGGATTTATGATTTATATTTTAGGTGGGCGAAGGGTTTTTTTCAAATATCCAAAGAAAAGGTAGTGAGAGCCAAGGATTTTTTTTATATTTATTTGGATAGTTTCTAAACAATCTAAAAATTACTATGGGTTATCATTCTCCTTTTTTTAAGATACTTATACAAAATCTAGTTACATTATTATGCTGAATTTTTTAAGGATGATCCCTTTTGGGTGGATGATGTTTTCAAATTTGGTATTTGCCTTGTGGGAAATTTTTTTTTAGGATTAATAAATCCTACATGGATAATTTATATCCTTAAAAATTGATATGGGAAAATAATAAGAAACTTTGGATTATTTTAAATGATGAGTTTCACAATGGGGTCGAGATTGATTCTCAAATGGTTTCTTTTATAGTCAAGGATTATTTATGGATGAAATAATGGGTCAATCAAATTCTTTATTATCCTTCATCTTCCTTTGCTAATGAGGAAGTGTTTAAATACATGGATAATTGTTTTAAGGATTAGCATAATTTTTGTGCCTTTTTGGGAATTTAAAAAAAGGATTGCATTAATATTAAATTCAAATATGCAAGATTTGTTTTATTACAACTTTGTGAATGGTGGATATATTGTCTTTCTCTTAGACGGGTGGATATAAAAATCTAATTAGTAAAGAATAATATATCTCTTAGGGATAAGAGGATTGATACAAAGGATGACATTTTAGTTCATTCTTGGATGAATGCTCAGTTAATATTAAATTTAAATATGCAATATATGTTTTATCATAACTTTGTGAGTGGTGGGTATCTTGTCTTTCTCTTAGACTAGTGGATATAAAAAGCTAGTTAGTAAAGGATAAGATGTCTCTCAGGGATAAGAGGATTGACACAAAGGATGACGTTTTAGTTCATTACTAGATGAATTCTTAATTTTTATCTAAGAATATAATTTATACTAGGGAAAATGCCTTGTCTTTAGGACAAAGTGTCATTAATCCCCCTCTTTTTACTTATTTGGCTACAGGTGCTAATTATATTCCTTGGGGTTAATGCATCAACTTGTCTTTGCCATAAAAAAGGTTATCCCATTTCAATATTTTAGATAAATATTCTAATGATCATATTCAAATTTAAGAGGATTAGATTAATGGTAATTTGGGTTTTCATAAATTAGTAAAAGTGGGTTGCTTAGCTATAGAAGAGTATTGTAGGTCAATAATTTTATGTAGTCTCTTGGAAAGAATTTATGAAGGGAGAATTAATTTTAGCTTGTTCATAACCTTGATCATCTGATCTCAATTAGGTTTGGGTCCCTAGATTCCAAAGAAGTAGTAGTGGGTAGAAATAAATGAAAGGTTTTTAATAATACTATTAAAGTGCAATCATGAAAGGTGAATTTAAATTAAAAAAATTTAGAGATGCCAAAGTTAATATGGATCAGACTTTGTCTTACCCCTTGAATTTTGGAATACAAATATTTTTAAATAAATTGGAAATTCGGTAGGTGAATTTGTATCCATTGATCTAAGTATGAGAAACAAGAATTCAAACTTATGTGCAAGAATCAGAGTTATTATTAAAACCATTCAACTATTAGTTATTGGTATTCATCTTAGATTTAGGGGGTTTATTATCATCATAAAAATTAATATGAAAGGTGGATCAAGATATTGATGCCTTTCCTCTAATTATACTCATTTTCCATTTTTTTTTGAAAACCGGTGTTTAGATGGTAAATTTGAATTTTATAATAAGCAAAAGCATATGGTTTGGAGGCCAAAGGTGGTGTCTCTTTTAAATTTGTCCTCATCAGGGATAGTTAGCTTAAATAAGTATAATAATTATAATTGGATCTTTCAAGGATAGGGTTTAAAACAAGCTTTGGGGAAGCAGAAGGGGTTTTGGCATAAGGAGCTAGGTATACAAGATGGAATTCAAGATATGACGATTGATACTCATGGTTGTACTGCTTATGTTCCCCATAATATAATAGTGGAAGAGGATATATAATTAAAAACTTTGGTTGACAAGAAAGTTCAATCATAGGTGATTTTTGATAAAGTTGATAGTGTAGATTTTCAGAAGCCTAGTGTTTATCATAAGGAATTTGCTACAAAAGATGCTTTGATTCAGAAAGTGAGTCCCATATTATTGTTAAGGAAGAAGTTACAACTGATAAAGTGGGAATTAATAACATTGTTGTGGAATATTTTTAGGTTGAGCAAGGAATTATTTGTAATATTGATGTGAAATATGTTCAAGTTGAGCATTTGATCAATCATAATGATGCTCAAAAATATGTTAGAGTAGAACATATGATCAATCACAATGTTGTTGTGGAATATGTTAATGTTGATAAATTGACTATTGATAAGGTAGCCATAATAAATGCTCAATATTATAAAGAACATGTTGGAAAATTGGGGCTTCATGGTTCAAATATTATTGAATTGGATGTTTATGAAAGGATTTGGGTTTGGATTCTCAAGAGAAGAATATTGATCCATATTTCCTTAATTATATTCAGTCATTATCTTTCTTGGATAATCATTCTCACTTATAATCTATTAAGGATCCTTCTTCCACGAATTTTGTTTCTTTCATATCATTTGACTTCAAAACATTTTTTTTCTCTTACTAAATCACATTCAAAGGAGTAAAAAATAAGAATAAGGAGATTTGTGGCTTAGTCATTGAAGCTAGATTATTTATATGAGCCTCTTTTTCCTCAAAAGAGAGAATCTACTATATTGCATAAGGGGAAGCACCTTCCATTATTGTCATGTTAGTTTTATCCTAGAATGTCAAGGACATGAATGCCTTTCATAAAAGGCATTTAATAAAATTCCATTTGGACTAAATAAAACTAGATATTATTGTTTTCAGGAAACAAAGTTAAGTGTGTGGGAGGTCAAAATCATATTGACTTTTAATTGGAAATTTTAGAAAAGATATGCAAGTAGTTTTTAAAGAAACTTATATGGTTTGTGTTTATTGTGGAATCGGGTTAAAAAAAGTGGATTTTCTTCTCAAAGATATAAATTGGGTGGCCTATGAATTTTAGTGTTATAAGGAAAGTATTTATAGAATTATTATGGTCCAAATGATTTTATTCATAAAAATGAAACTTGGAAGCAAATTTCACGTGTGTTAGATCAATGGGTGGATAAAAAAATAAATATGGGAGGTAGTTTTAATGCAATTCATGGACCTAATGATAAGTGTGGGGTAACCTCAAATCATTCATAATCATAAAAGAATTTTCTCCAAAATCAGGTAGATATACTTGGACAAATAAACAAAGAGGGTTCAATAATATTATTGAATGTTTGGACATAGTTCTCATTTCACCATCTTGGTTGTAGGGTAATTAGTTAGTAGAGTCTCTCATTCTTAATGTTTCAGGTTTTGATCATTTGCCAATTTATTTGTCTATTAAGAGTGATAAAATACCATAAAGATGCCCTTTTAAATTTGAATTAATGTGGCTTAGGCATCCTAGTTTTGGAGATAAATTAAAATAATTCTAGCATAATTTTGATCCAAGCCCAAGTTCTTGTGTGTTCCAATTTTTCTCAAAAATTAATATTGTTGAAAAAAAAATTGAAAGTTTGGAATAAGATAGTGTTTGGGAACATTTTTGAGGAAAAAATTATATTATAAGAGGAACTCACGGATTTGAATTTTAATAGTTAGCTTTCTCCATTGACCAATGAATGTCTTTAAAAGGAACATGAATTGCTTACTGAGCTACATGAGGTTTATCTGAAGGAAGATATATTTTGGAAACAAAAATCAAGAGAGGCTTGGATTAATGAGGGAGATAGAAACACAAAGTTTTTCCACCAATCCATTGTAACAATAAGATAATTAAACAAGTTTTTTTTCAGAGTCAGATGTTGTAGAAGGTTTAACACTGGAGGATCTTAAAGCTATTAAACTTGAAGTGGTAAGTTTTTTCTCAAAAATTTGAAATTTGGGGACCATGTTATGGACAATTTTTTATCCAATTTACCTTATGTGATTATTGGTCAACAAAATGAGGATTTAATGAATCATTTTACAAAGGAAGATATTAAAATGGTTATTAATCTGATGGAACCTAAATCATATTATTGAGGTTATAGTCATGGAAGAAGACAAAATAATATTCAAAATAGATTGGTACACTAATCTTAGTAGGCCAACTCATATTCACATTTTAAAATAAAATCATCAAATTCGTCAAGAAAGAGAACAAATTTTGATTGTTAATCCTCCACCTAGGTTTCATTTTATTTCTAAAGTTTATCCTTTTTGATGATTTCATTATTCCTATTAACTCTAATAAAGCTACAAAGTTAAACTAACCTAGTCAAGTAGTGGAACCTTCTATAACTTCTAATGGAAGATCATCTAGAATAGACAGTTCAAGATTTGATCCCAGCCCTATAAAAAAATAGAGATCAAGTAGAAGTCACTGATAATTAAGTGGATTCTGATGTAGATAATGAACATCCTCTAGTGAATCCTTGGATTTGAGGAAATCCCATTAATATTAATGCTAGTCCTGGTAAATTATCTTTGCTTAAAGGCCTCAATGTCCCTAAATTCTTAGGATGCCCTATGAGTCTTGGGAAGATCATTTAGATGATTTCAAGTTAGTTTGTGTTACTCTTAGTATAATTAATGAGAAATTTTCTCTTATAATTTTTGTGAAATGTTATAAGGAAAATCCTTTCATGCTTTTATTAGCCTTCCAGCTAGGGTTATTAGTGCTTGGCAAGATATACAAAATTGGTTGGTGATTTGTTTTGGCAAGCCTAAACAAGATTTAGACTTGGTCAATGAACTTGTAATATCTTTATTGATTCAGATCATATGGTATATTATTTTATAACCAAATTTATGAAGATGCATTAAAATATTCCCATGATGTTAGACCATCTAAAAAGTTGTCTAGATTATATTTTTGTAGTGCTTTATAGAGTTGTCAAATTTGTTCACAAAGAAAATTGTCATGTCAATGAATCAACTATTTCACCTATCATGAATGTCAAGATGGAATCATACCAGTTTAGTCATATGGGTATAATAAATAAGAAATGATCCTAAGATGCGTAGAGAGTTTTTAAAATAATTTTGAGAATAAGTCAATAAATCAAACATTGAATTATGTATCATTATATTTTAGAAACCAAATACTTTAATAATAATAAATTAGAATCAGATTAGAAAGATGTAATCCAACCTATACAATAGATTAATTCCTATGAAAGAAGCAATCTCATGAAGGAAATATCTTTGATATGTATAATTTATTATCAATATCTCTGTTTTATCAATTGTTTAATGCCACAAGACTAAAACGAAAGAAACAAAAGAAAGGAAGAATCCAAAAAAGAAATTAAAAAATAGAAATGAAATATAAATAAATAAATGGAGACTAAAACTATCATACTCAAACATTAACAATTAATAATAAAAATAATAAAATAAATTATTCTAACATAAACGAATAAAATTCTATGAACTAAGACAACTATAAACAGATAAAAACTAACTAAGAATGAAAGACAAAGATTAAAAAACAATAAAAAGATAAATAAATAACTAAACAAGTAAGAAGTAATGAAAGCAACCATGAAACAAATGTGTAATAAACAAGTAATTTAAACAGATAATTAAACTAGAGCATAAACAAGATCTAGTCTAAAGCATGGAGTAAATAAAGAAACAAAAAATAACTTAAACATAAATAAAACAACTAAATCAAGAACACAAATTTAATTAAAGAACATAAACAAAAAAATGAACTAACATAAATAGAACTAAAATAATTAACCTTAAACGAAAATGAAACACTAATTTAAGAAATAGAATCTAACTAAGAACAAAAAGTAAGATAAATAATTTAACTAAAATAAAATGTAAATGTACGAGATTTAGAACAAGAATCAAATGCGAGTAAATCAATATGATTTTATTGAGAAACTGAGAATGAGTATGAGTAAAAAATAATCTTAAAGTGAAAGTCAAGTACAATCAATAAAACAATAATATGTCACAAAAAGTGAGGTATTCATTATTATTTGGGTCAAGTACAAAGTGTTTGGTCTATAATACATTATTTGGTCTATCTCCAATTAATAATTTGATCTCAGAAATACTTGCACAAAAGAAGAAGGAAAGATGGAAAACTTACAAAATTAGAAGAGCTCTTGGTACCTATGTGTTTCTCTCTTTGTTATGTGTCTTTAATCTATTTTTAAAGTAATTCTTCTTTGATATGATTATGAATCAAGTTACAACTTATTTATAGTTAGGTGGAGTTATATTTAATTGAATTTTAAAAGTTAATTAGTTAAATTTCTAAATTATAAAGTTAATTTTGATCTAGGTGAGATGGTATATCATTTTATAACTAAATTTACTAAGCTAAGTCAAAAGATTCCTCATGACATTTGACTATCTAAATTTTTTTCTAGATTATAGTTTTGTAGTGCCTTGCCCTTAAAGTATAAAATAGTTTTAAAAGATAGATATAACATATTATGATGAAAATATTACATTTTGCAGAGTATGAAAATAAATTAAAATGTGTTGGTTTTAACTATAGATCTTCCACATGTTTAAATTTTGATAACTAAGAAATTTTAAAAGTCATTCATAACCTTGAAAATGAGTTGGTCACCATTAAGTGGAAACTCAATGACAAACCTTTTACATTGGGTTAGACTTTTAATCCTAAAAAGAGTAAAAATGAAAAAAAAGTTCATTATTTTAATGTTTGCAAATTAGATCATGACCCTAACACTTGTATATCTGTTAAAAAAATTAAAAAAAAATATATTCATGAAAAATATAGTATTGCTATTGACTTTGTTGTTGATATAAACATGTGTGGTTTTGACGAGTCTTTGGACAACATCAAGACTACTAATTCTTATACTATACAAACAAGACAAAGAGATTACAGTTCTGTTCTAAAAGATAATTCTAATCCAACTAATAATCAAGGTTATTTTTTTCAACCAATTATGCAAGATAAAGGTAATTGTTTTAAAATTATTGCTTCAAATAATTTTGTTGTAAATTCTTAATAAAATAACCCTTTATCTAAATATTCAATAATACTCAATATCCTCCTTATAAACCTATAAATTACTTTCATATTTATCATTATGATGATGATTTAAAATTATTGATGATTTAGCTACAATTAAAGTTTGTTTTTCTTTATTACAAGCTGTCAGTTTACCTAGACAACTTGATAAGATAAATGGGGTAATTAAAAATCTAAATCCCAAAAATGTAGTAGGAATTTAAGAATAATCTATTAATAATGAACATAGTTCTATTTTTGCTCAATATATTGATCCTCCTGGTAATTATAGTCCTCCATTATACGTATATGTTAAAATTAATAACAAACATATTCATAATTATATCTTTGATATAGGTACTACTAAAAACATAATGCCTAAATTTATTGTTGATCAATTAGGCATATCTTAGATAAACTAATAACAAAAAAATTATTAGTTTTGACTCTTGTCAAATCAAAATCTATTATAAATTTTGTGATATTGTTATCAAGATAATCCAATATGAAATAAATAGATGTATGTCTAATATTTAGGTTTTAGATAGTCCTAATAATTACATTATGTTATTAGTCAGGGATTGGTTTAAATAGACTAAAAATTTCATGGATAAGGATATAACATGGGTTTGCAGTGGAAACAAAATTACATTCATGCATATAGAGGAATGAAATAATATTCCCATAGAGTCCATACCACCTACCATTATTTATGTTAAAACTAGAATTAATAATTATGAGTTGTTAACATTAGATGAACTTGAAAAATAATAAGAAATAACCTTTTATAGAGATACTATATGGTCTTTATTCTTTGATTGAACTTGTTCGCAACATGGTAGTGGTGTTGGAATCATTTTTATATCTCTCATTAGTAAAATATTTTGCCATGATTATAAATTATCATGTGATAATATTAATAATATAACAAAATTTGAAGACTTATGCTTAGGTCTTAAATAAGTTATTGAACTTAATATTGAGTATTTCTAAGTCTTTGGAGATTCTAAATTTATAATTAGAAAAATTTAAAAAAAAAATTAAGACAAATTAGACCCGTATTTATATGTATACTTAGAAAATTTGGTCATTTATTGAAAGTTTTGAAGCTTTTAACTTCACTCATAATCTTAGAGAATTCAATTCTCAGGATGATAAACTTGCTATTTTTGCTTCAAATACTACATTAAGTGAAAGTGAACCAATTTTTGACTATTTTTTTGATATTTTTAGATCCAAGGTATTCGATTTAATTGAAAACTATCCTCTTTTGTGTTGTGGTGAACATATTGATTCTTTCTTATAAGGTAATTATTTTGATTATGATGACTATGTGCTGAATTGTGGCGATTCTTTGTAATTAAGTACTAATAAATTGCATGTTGGTCTAGTCCATCTAAAATTAATGTTCACTCCTAACAATTAGCCAAATATTTCATGTACTAAGTAACCATCTTGACACTGAGGAAGATCCTAAATATGTTTATTTAGGAATTTAATATACACCTAATAAATGTTAGAGTTCTTACCAAGATAGTAGATGGAATATCGAATGCACTGATGCTTGAACAAAAAAAAATGATAAATGACCAAGTAGTTATGAGAGAGAAACCATGAGTGTAACAATGCAAATCCTCTATGGATAGCTCACTAATGTTAGATGCACAAATAAGTGAGTAAATGTGTAACTCTTCTTAGAATAGTAGAAACTTCTAAACCCAAAATAGTTGGTCAACAATCAATCAGTCAAATAAGTAACTCCCACTACCTAAAATAAAATATTCAAGGTAATTCCATATGAAGTGCACACCTAAGCAAGTTAATATCATAAGTGTAGAAAAAACACAATAAATAAAAATAAATACCTACACTAATACTCCCCATAAGCATAATTTAGGTGGATAGAAGAAATGGGTCCTGACAACAAGCTCTGATGAGGTACCCAAGTACAATACAACTCCCATAAAATGAAGAAAAAGAGAAAACCCGTAGGAAAAATATCCTCCCAGAAAAGATATCAAAGAGAAATAGTGCATGCTCTAAGGATGTTAGGCACAACAGAGAATGCATCCACAAGTGAGAGCAACAGAGCACATAGAGAGAAGAACTAAGAATCCCCCATAGAAGATCTTGAAGCTACCTATAGTAGAGCTCATAAAATGATGAATGTCACTGAAAAGATCCTCTACCTAAGGACTGAATAAGCTCCATCCACATCGAACAATATCTTTTTTTCTAAAAAAAGAATACAAATGGTGTACTAAAAGTCCACCCATTCCACAATGGAATATGAAGGCAATGTTGGAAGATATCTGAAAGAGGTCTAAAAATAAGGTGTGGCATAGGTCTAAAAAGATTATGCACAAGAAAAAAATGTGATGCCACTAAAGTGAAAATATCATAAGGACATGGAACATTCATTAGAAGAATGCGCATGTGACAAGGAGAGCTATACTCAACAACTATCGAAATTGAATAAGATGCCATAGATAAAGCATACAGATGTAGAATATGAATATCCACAAGAACATATGAATCATTAAAGATCTCAATGGGTGTACTCATTGTACCTTAGATTTTCATAAAGTTATATATATATATATATATATATATAAGACCTTTGTTAGTCCAAATTCCAAAAATCAAGCATAACAATATACTAGGACTAAACACTCTTACCTAAGATATATGGAGAGCATAACATAATAAGCAAGATCATAAAATAGAGACAAAGACAATAAAAAATTTCATCTCCTTTATCAAAATTGATGGTTACTTTTTAGAATAAGGATGTTTGTGTTCAACCTATGATGATTTGAGTCTTCTAGCAATGCTCTTCCATGGTGATAATATCTCTCCAATAGTCACTTGTAGCTTGGTGTGAAGCATGGCATAAATTAGGCATTATAAAACTACTCTCAAAGGCTTCAAGAAGGTATTCTAGTAAAATAACCTTGCATGCAAAAACTTGTTGTCAGATGGTGTGGGTACTTACATATATAGCTCTAAGAACTAAATCTAACCTGGGGAGGTTAAGTTAAATTCTAACTTGGGTTGAGTCTAAATAACTTAGGTTGATTTAGTCTAACCCTGGGTTGGGTCAAAGCACTCATAAAATATTGACACCTTAGTTTTAGATATTTTTGAGGCATGATAACTCACTTTAAATATTTGTGAGGTTAGGAATAATAATTTTGGAATATTTAGGAAATAATAAAGCACTTTATCAACTTTTTTGACTTCATATTTGACTAAAAATTATTTTTTTGGTAAATAGAATTCACTAATTTGATTTGTAATTTTTGTTTGGTAAAGTTAATTAATATTTACAATGTAATTAATCTTGCTTAGTGCTTTTGAGCTTTTAGCAATTATTTTAAATGTTATAAATTAATAGCTTAACAAGCCAAAAATGTCAAATTACTAGGTCATAATTTCACTAGGGTTAAAACTAAAATATGTTTTATGTGCATACATGGTAATATACTAAATAAGTTAACCTTGACACATTTATAGGCAACTAAATCCATTTTGTAGATGAAATTAGGCAATTTAGGTGATTTCTAGACTTAAAATGTGTCATTTTTTTTATAAATTTAGTTGAATCTTGATTTAGGCACAAAAGTGGTTAGAACTAAGTGTCTACAGTTTGACCTTATTTTTGAAATCATTGTGCGACACAAACATAGTAACATCTTTTCAAAGAATCTAAAATTATTTAATCCAAATGGTTCATGCCCCAAAGAGTGGTTGATAAGCCCTTGATGCCCCCTTGAGGGAGAGGGTGATAAAAATAAAATCATCAAATGTTCCCTCAAAATGAAGAAAGCAACATGATATAGATGACAATAGGGATGAGATTACTGAATTGACCAAAGGTGATTATAAATAGTAATAGTGGTGGAGTCACTAGTTTCCCCAAAGGTGGTTATAATCAATAATGATTCGTGTGACACTAGCTTGTCCAAAGGTGATTATAAGTAGTGGCATAGATAGTGGCTCTAGTAGAGTGGTTGAATAGACATTGATTTTACAAAAGGCATTTATAATCAATAATAAAAAATGAGAAACACTAATTTGCCCAAAGGTAGTTATAATCAAGAAAAGAAAAAAGAAAGACTGATTTGCCCAAAAGCAATTATAATTAAGAATAAAATGGGAAACTCTGATTTACCCAAAAGTGGTCATAATGAAGAACAAAATGTATGTCACTAATTTTCTCAAAGGTGGTTATACTCAGGAATATGGGCATTTTTTGCAGTAGGGCAAGTGGAGCAAGAAAAAATAATGATCTGTCCAAAGGCAGTTATAATCAATAAATTGATCAAAAAAGAATGATTTTCCCATAGGTGGTTATAATCATTCACACATTTAAATTGTAAGATTTAAAATGATAATGTCCCAAAAATGTAGAATATATATCATTGATTGATTGAAAAAAGGATTTTACACAACGAGGCAAATTGAAAAGGGTAGCTTATGCAAAAAAATCTATAAAATGAATTTACCATGAGCTGTCAAAGGATAACAACACGTTTCTAGCCTAAATGTGAGTTCGAAGATGCACGTTTGAATAAACATGATATATAGGTTAAAAAATAAAGTTGAAAAATGGGTCTTAGGAAAGGCCCAAAAAGATGGTTTGGTTATAAGACAGTTGAAAAATAAGTTACATAGGATCAAATGATGCACAAAATGGGTCACATATGTGAAAAATACACTTCTTGAAGTGCACAAAATTAAATATAGGCCCTAGGGGTAAAAATTCAAAATTTTGGCTATATATTCACCCCTAGTGTGAAAAATAATTCATTCTCACCCTAGCTTTTTAAAAAAATTAGCTCTAGGTTTCTGCATAAGTTACTAAGAGAAAATGGCTCATGGAGGAGCTCGATGACATGCTAAAGAAAGTGAGGGAGCATATATGGCCAAAAAATGAAGGGGCACTAGTAAGTAACCCTAAATTAATCATTAATTATCATTTAATAGCATTTAATGCACTTAGGTCAAATTTTGATGAAGTCATTATTTTCATGGTAGGGTAATAGTGGATTTGGTAAGGAAATTCATGACTTTGGGAAAAATCACCATTTCCAAAAATGATGACAACACTAATAAAGGGTGGAAATCATCTAAATGGTGATTTTTCCCATTTTAGGTGAAGTCATCACTTTTATGAGAATGAAAATAATAGTTCTACCATAAAATGTGCAAAATCATCAAAATGATGACTTTGCGATTGAGAAAATGATGAATTTTCTCTAGGAGCCAAAAATATCTAATTTTGAGGACTCAAAAGGGGTCTAACCTCTAAAAGAGGATCAATTAGATTGAGTAGGCTAGGATTAGGCTCTAGGTAGTGGCATGTAGATAGGTTGATGCTTAATTTTTTGATTATAGGAGCGATTGGTTGTTCTTACTTATCATGAGAGATGATCACACTATCTACAAACCCTATAGATTTGGATCAAGGGTGTGGTGGGATTATTATAGATTTTAGACCTAAATGACATGGCAAGGATGGCAATTATATAGGTTAATCAAGTTTATTTGAGTGCATTAGTAGATCACTAGCATAGTGAGATGTTGACCTTTCACTTGTTGATTAGGGAGGCCACTATCACACTTGAGGATACCTAGTGTATCCTCAAGCTACTCATACGTGGGAAATTCTTATTTAGGATACCAATGGCATAGTAACATATGGTTGTAGATTATGTATGTAGCTATTAGGGTATCCCTATGGTTCAAGGGAAGGTTGATATATACCTGATTAAGACCTGCATCGATATTTAGCTAGATGATCTACTTGCTGGAGATCCTTCACTACTAGCCCTGATTGATGAGAGGTTGTTATTATTATGGCCATTATCAATAACATATTGTTTCCTAATAAGAGTGGTTATTAATTTCATATGGGCTTAGGTGGAATTTTTAGGAGCATATTGGAGGATTCTACATGGTATTCTTGGTGACTAATTATTCTAGCACAATTATATAAATATTTGCACTTGATAACATATCGAGGTGGATGTAGTATCAGATTCTGCACACTTCTCATGGTTTGGGGCTGGGAACATATCATAATTGAGTAACCAATAAAGATGAATAAGGTTTGGGATCCCAAGGATCTGGTAGCTTATGGTTAGGCTCAGATAAGAGCCAATAGACATGGGTGCAAAGGAGATATCCCCTTCTATTATTGGATGCTTGACTATTTGACACCAAATTTTTTCATGTAGAGGTTATACCTCACCTATCATCTATAATGTTTTAGGGATGGATGGTACATGGGATTTATAACCATTAGATAATTTCTTGCTGGGAGATAGACTCACATTATAGAGGAGTACCACCTCAATCAAGTGCTTAGGTAACTTGGTTACACACATGATATACCTGAGGGGCCGTGGTGGTTTACACATGTGACACAATAGATTAGCTAGGATACTCTGGTAATTATAAAGAGTGAGGCTATAACAAGTTATATAAACATAACATGGCTTGTCTAGGCTTATTTAGGAAGAGCCATGAATGCAGGGGTCACTACAACTTTTATGTACTAGTGGGTATAGGTATGCCTTTTGAGGCTAATAGTTGTAGCATCAGAAGGGGGTCAAGTACCTATGGACATTGAGGAGATAGAGGATGAAACCTCAAGTGGGAGTAATGACACTTGGTATGAGAGTGAGGTTAGGGATGATGTTGATGATGATGGTTGGGTTGGAGGAGATGATAGAAGAGATGGAGATAAGGGGCCAAATGTGATGATATTAGACCCTAGCTCAGTAGTGGTGGAAATGGCATAGGTTAGATTAGGCTAGAAAGTTCCTTCTGATACAACCATAATAGGCATGGCTACTAACATGCTTGAGCAGGAGCTCAGTGCTCAGGTACAAGAGGTGGGAAGGTTACAATGTTAGCTATTTGATTTGTAGGGTACCCTAGATATGAAGAATGATGATATGACTTGGCTAAAAATAGAGATCACTTGAATAAAGGCCAAGATAAATGGGATGGTGTAGGTACAGGGCTAACTCATATCTGAGAGAGATAAATCCATTAGTGTGTGTGATTAGGCATTAGTCATTATGGATAGACTCAGGTGAGAGCGAGATGTAGTTCAACGAACTAGTACACATGTCAAGTTTTCCAATATAATTTGGGAGAGCCTTTGGGCTAAGGATGATTCCTCTTAATATAGGAAAGCTTACGATTCTACCATGCCTAGAGAGAAACAAGTTATTACTTTTGAGATCTAGGATGCACAAAGGACAGGGAGAAAATCTTATTGGTTGCATACTAGGACTCATGTTTTAGGTGCCTCAAGCTAGTATATTCATCAACTATGACCACTACCATTAGGATCAATTGACCCATCAGGCCTAACTCCAACTATAAGTCCCATGGATACATAGAGCTAAAGTTAATTATAGGGACCTTGGCATTTTGGCACAATTTAGCATTGTCTTGGCATATGGCATTGTACCCATTATATTAGTATAGTTATGTATTTTTTAGACACCATTATGATGTGTATATATCCTTTATGTATATAATATTTGAGATACATTGACATTCATTTTTGGGTTCTTCAAGGTTGATGTACATGTATATGAGATTCCTGTGATATATATATGATGCCATGCATATAATCTTGAGTATCTCATGTTTAGCATTGATTAGCATTGCTTAGCATTATGGATGTTGAACAATTTTAATCTTTATGTTTATGTATGGTCTATTCATTTATTTTTTATGCCTTCTTTATGATATGTTCTATTGGTTTTCATCTAATTATGTTGTATGATTACTCAGAGATGGTTGTCTATATAAACACATAATAAATCATTTGTTGTCATGGAATTAGGCATTAATTTGGGTATTTGTCGAGTTTTTGATATATCAGAGAAGTCCTACCATTGCATTGCTAGAATAGATTCCTTGTGCATGTTTTTGCTTTATCTTGATATATCATGCATGATAGTTATGGATAACTAAAATGACAATATATACCCTAAGCATGGAAAACTTAATTTAAATGTAAATGTAAACAACTTAACAATAAAATATGAATAATCAAATCTCAAGTATAAATATAACAAATAAATCAAGTGTAAGACTAAATAAAAGAATTCACAACTAAAGTACATGATATGGATAATCAAGACTTAAGTGCAAATAAATTATAATAATCTTACGACAATTGAGGAACCAAAAAAAATTAAATAATAAAACAAACAAAAAGATAAAAACAAACAAAACAAATAAACAAATAAAAGCAAATACACAAACAAATTAAATACCATACAAACAAACAAAAACAAACAAACAACATGAACAATAAAATATTAAAAAACTATAAAAACAAATAAAAACAAAAAAAATAATATTCAAATATAAAAAAACACAAACAAAAACAAATCACAAAATCATAACCAATAAAACACAACGAAATACTAATAAACAAAACATCAATAAAAATAAACATGATATAAACAAGTAAAACAACACATGAATAAACAACTAAATAAACACAAACTAAAAAATAATAAACAAACTAAAAAACAAAACACGCAAATAAAACACTAATAAACAAAACAATCAAAACAACTAAACAATCTAAAGCAAAGAAAAGTTCAGTAAACAAACTAATCTATACACACAAAAACAAACAAACAATGGTTAATTACAATGTTAGTACAAATAAGAAATAAATTGTTTATGCATGTGTAATAGAGGTGTTACTCTTGGTGATAGGATGACCCCTAAGCTAGGTATAAATGACACTAGTAAAATAACACAAGAATATCTGGCATAATGTTTCCCCTAGGCTATAGGGAAATAATGACACAAAAGGGTACAATGACAAACTCTTGCCCTTATGACATAGGAAACAACAACATAGATAAGGTAGTAAAAGTAACATTGGCCCTAGGATATAGGAGACAATGAAATAAAACAAAAAAATGAAGGGGAACAAAATAAAAGGAAGGGGTAGTTGAGCTGAATCTAGATGCACTAAGTGGACATTGCCTACATAGTTTCATGAACACAAGATCTAATATGAACTTCAGACCAAATGTAGTTCTCCCAGGATATGGGATAGAAGAAAAAATTATCAAAAACATGATTGTCTTGTAGAGGAAAATAAGAATGATCTCACAAAATGTTGAGCGCATTAAAAAATAAAGGGATGACATTCACAATCATGAAAGCGTCAACATAAACAAATTGTGCAAGTATGAGAGTATGGTTTAGGATAAAACCACATTAAAAGAGAAGAGATGAGTGTCTACTAATGAGCTAAATTGGTAATTCATAGTGTCTACTACATCTAAGGCTTGGAATGAGAATGAACTCGTAAAATGGTAAGAGTGTAAGATGAAGGTGCTCACAAAATTGCGAGAGCATACAAAAAACCAAGTGGTAATTAGTGTATTAAATTTGAATACACAATGCTCACAACATCATCTGGTAAAATGATGAGAGTGTATAGTTAAGGTTAACAAGGATGGGGAACTAAATGACAAGTGGTTACTCATAGATAATTAAGAGTCCTTGAATATTTAAGGTAAAAAATGGTCTGAAAAGAAAAGAAGGTGCGATTGAGCTAACCCGAGATACCCCGTGTATCCAAGTGTTGCCTACATAGTTCGTGCAGATCTTAAGCCGATGTATTTATCCCAAAAATGGGAGGAAAAATACCAAGGTGATATATAAATGAAACTAAACAAACAAGATGGCCTATCTTAGAAACTTTTGAGGATTTTATATCTTACATGGAAATTCTAAGCCACTTTTCATGATTTTGTAATTTTTAGGATTTTTTAGGTCTTTGCAAATGTTTAGGGATTTTTAAAACTATTTCAAATGTTTTTAGAATTTTCAAGTTATCTCAATTCAATCAATAATTATGAGATAAAGAATGGTCCAACTCATAAAATGGTGAGAGTGTGGCTTAAGTTGATCATAAAATGGCAAAAGCATTCAAACTTAAATTGCTCACAAAAAAAGTGAGAGTATGGCAAATGGGTGACTGAGCTAGCCTTAATGTGAATCAAGCATTGCCTACAGAGTCCTGTAGGACCTCAAGTCACTATAGTTCTACCCACAAAAAATGAATTTGACTAAGTACCAATAAGTTCCAAATAAAGGCAAATGGTAAGGCAAAGTGTATTAGTAATGGTAAGGTGATGTGGTATTTCATGGCAAAGGTGTTGCTCCTAATTTTCCCAAAGGTGGTTATAATTAGGAAACAATAATAAAGGGTTAGTGGTACTAATTTGCTCATAAGTGGTTATAATTAGTAGCATGAGGTGGCAACATAAAAACAAATTGAAGGATGTAATTACTAGGACCACTGTCATACTAATTTCATAAACTACCATTCGAACATGTAATTTTGAAATAACTGTTGAAACTAAATTTGTCATCAACCACTAAACTGAGATACAAATGAATCAAAACCAAGGCCAAATGTAATAGGCAAGGTTTAGGTAAAAATAACTTGGCTGTCAAAGGGTTAAGGGTATGATGAAATGGTAATGGGTGTAGTACAAAGAATAAGTATAATGTGGCACAATTTAGATGATCCTTGAATAGAATAATATAAGTCCCTCAAGTGTAAAAATGTTTGAGGTGCATTATATTCATTGGTTCATTAATTTCATCTCCTTCTGGTGTAGTGAGCCTACATGCTCCAGAACCATAGTTGGTAATAATTACATAGGGCTCTAATTAGTTTAGTTGGAACTTTTTTTTTTTTTGGTTTTAATGTTTACATTTTTCTAATTCTCTTTTAGCACAAGGTCACCAAACTTGAATTAAAGATGTTTAACATGCCTATTAAATTGGCCCTTTAGTCAGTTCTGATATACCTGAATATTATTTAAGGAAACCAAGCATTTTCCATCAAGTCTAGATATTCAAGCAAGCTACTCTATAGTCTTCATCGCTGATGATGTGTTGCAATGAAATACAAAGATAAGGTCACTTGACCTCAATGGGAAGAATGGTTTTAGTTCCATAAAAAAGTGAATATGGTGTAGCTCCTGTTGGAGTGCAAAATGTGGTAAAGTATGCCCAGATGGTGTTAAATAGATACAAGTGCCAATTATGATCAGCATCATTGACAATCTCTTTCAGAATGTTAACAATAATTTTATGAGAAGCCTTAGCTTGGCCATTACCTTATAGATAGTAAGCGGTAGATAAATTTTATTGGATGTAATATTGAGAACAAAGTGCTTTCACATCTTTTTTAAAAATGATCTACCATTATCAGATATAATGGTGGAGGGGATGCCATAGCGATAAATGAGATGGTTGAATATGAACTTAGAGATCTTTTAATCAGTGACATGAGAGGAATGGATTCAACCCACTTAGTGAACTATTCATTAGTAGTTAGGATGTGTTTATGGATATTTGAATATGTTTGATTGATTTTCCCAATGAGGTCAAGTCCCCATGTTGAGAACGACCATGGTGTTGTCAAAAGTTTGAGTGTCTTAGATGGAACATAAATCAGATTGGCATGCTTCTAACACTTGACACACCTCTTCACATGTGCAATCACATCTACTTCCATTGTTGGCCAGTATTAACTAGTATGAAGTAGCTTTTTTGCTAAGATTATCCCATTGGTGTGGGCTGCACACACTCCTTCATGGACTTCCCTTAATGCTAATATAGATTATGCTAAAGGTAAATAATGAATCAGAGTTCCATCATAGCTTATATAAAACAAGGTTATTCCAAGTAAGGTATAGCAAGTGGATTTATGGGTGAAGGCTTTTTGTTTCTTACATGATAAATTGGGAGGCATGGTTTGGTCTTGGAGATAGGCACATATGTTTGAGTACTAGGGAGATGTGAGACTAATAATGTCACAAACCATCTCAATGGTTGATTGTTCATGTGCCAATGCTAAGAGACATTCAAAAATAAATTGATAATCCCTTGCTCTATATGTGATTTGGATCATGGAACCAATAGTGTCCATAACATTAGCTATTTTGTTATTGGTCCAAGGTATTCTTTTAAATTGGATGTTGGCAATCTACTACTTGAGAATATTGACCATATTTTTATAGGGTACCAACTTCTCATCTTTGGTCTAGTATTGGGCCATGACCTAATTGATGTTTAAATGAGAATGACCATACACTAGTAAATGTTTCATGTTCCACTGTACTTCTTGATGAAGCCCTGTAATGATTTATTTGTACTTGGCCATGTTATTGGTATAGATAAATCTAATATGAAAAGACTTGGGAATGAGATCCCCTTATGACATAAAAAACAATAGTCCAACCCCTGATCCACGATTCATGAATGACCCATCAAAGTACATCTTCCACTATTTAGCCTCAAGAGGTGCATTTGCTTCTTCAGTAGTCATAATGGCCTCATCTGGAAACCTAAATGTAAGAGGTTGAGTATCTTGAAGAGGAGCTTCAACAAGCTGATATGTGAGTACTTTCCCCTTAATGGATTTTGGTTAACATATTCAATTTCAAACTCACCCAATAACATGATCCATTTTTCCATATGACCCTATAAAGTAAATTTAGAAAGGAGATACTTGAGTAGATCTACTTTGGCAATAACAATGGTCTTGTTATTTAGCATATAGTGATGCAAATTTTGGGATACGAACACCATTAATAAATAGACTTTTTCAATTGGTATATAGTTGTGCTTGTATATGACCAATGTTTAGCTCAAATAGTACATGACATGCTCATTGCCCTATTTGTTGTGTTGTGCCAAAAATGCCCCTAGGGCATTCTCAATTGTTGATGGGTAAATAATTAATTCCTTTTTTGGTGTTGGTGGTAACAAAATAGGTGGGTTAGTAAGATATTATTTAAGTTAATCAAATGTTTTCTAACACTCTTTATTCTAGGAGAATGTAGCACCTTTATTCAGCAAATGCATAATTAGCTGACAAAACATCTAATAGATTGAATCTTACCCTGTAAACTATGAAGCTACATCAAGGTAGATGGTGGTGGCATTTCTATAATTACATCAACTTTAGTTAGGTCGACTTCAATGCCCTTATGAGACATAATGATACCTAATAGTTTGTTAGAAGTGATGCCAAATACATATTTCTTTGGATTAGGCCTGATGTTGTACTTGTAAAGTGTCTCAAAGATTTTTTGTAGCATGGCCAAATGATTAGCATGGGTCTTTGATTTATCTAAAATATCATCAACATAGTCCTCAAAAATGTCATGTATCATGTTATGAAAAATCACTATCATAGCTCTTTGATAAGTGGCTGTAGCATTCTTAAGTCCAAATAGCATCACCTGATAACAAAACATTCCATAGGGAGTGATGAAAATTATCTTATGTTGGTCTTTCAGTGTTATCCTAATCTAATTATAACTTGAAAATCCATTTATTAGAGAGAGCATTTCATAACCGGTTGTTGAGTCAACTATCATATCAATATTAGGCAAAGGGAAATCATTTTTTAGGCTTTGTTGATATCATTGAAATTAGTACAAATTTTGATACATTATAGTTTCTTACTTATTGGCACAATGTTTTAAATCCACTTTGAATAGTCGATTAGCTTGATGTATTTCATGTGTAAGAGTTTTTCCAACTATTTATTCACCATCACAATAATACGAGGATGTATATTACATAAATTTTGTTTAACGGGCTTGGAATTACAATGTATAACAAGAGGATGTACAACCAAGGTAGGATCCAAACCTGGCATGTCTGAATAGGCCCATGAAAATATGTCAATAAATTCCCTTTAAAAGGTGGTAGAAGCTTCCCATTTGTCCTTTGTGAGGGACACGCCTAGTTTAATCCACTTTGGGTCCTCTAGAGTCCCTTTATTCACCTCTGAAGTTTCCTCCACAAGAAGTGTAGAACCATCATCTAGAATAGTTGGCAAGGAGTTTAACTGATTGGTAATGACAAAGTCCTCCAGATGGACTGGATCATATAATTCTCCTAAGCAGGATGAATTATAATCTCCTAATGATGGCATCGGCCATGATACAAATACCTCAGGGCCCTCTTAAATAATTTGCATAAAAGTGTGCCACTCCTCATTACTAAATTTTGATCCATAAATAGGCTTTGGGCTATAGGTCTCTTGTGTTTCATAAGAAGAGGGGTGAACATCCCCATCTAATGGTGTTGGAAACCAATTTTCACCAAGAGACTTTACTTTCTCTTTACTTTTTCCTCAATAAAAAAGTGCCTTGAAGAGGTTTTCACTTTCAAACCTCAATGTTTGATTTTTTTTTGGTTTTTGGTCAAGGATGTTCCCTTTCTCTCTAAAGTAGGAATTAGGATCCAATCTAATAGAAAAGCCCTGCTTATGGTCTCCAAGAAGAATGTAACTCCTCAATCCTAGAAATTCGTATATGGCCTCATCATTTTCAAACTCATCTAATGGCATTATTGACTCTTGTTGGTCCTAGTCTATCAATTATGGATGGTAAGGGTTAAATGTGAAGGTTGATAAATAGGGTTAATGATGCAAATGGTATGAGGGTTAAATAAATTTATAGTGGAAAAGTTATTGTAGATGCTATAATCAGACTTTGTGTTATTGTTGACATCATCATCACTAGTCATTAGTGTTGGAACACAAATAAGGTATGTAGGGTCACTCTTAAGCGATTTAAATCCAATACCATGGGTTACCTTATACTTGGTCATTGAGACTAGTTTGATCATGCCCTTTTAATATAGCATGGGCCCTCTACCTTCATAAGCTAATTAATACATAATATGGTTGGGGATAGGATACTTTGCACTTTGGTAATAGTCATATAAATCATCAATATGTAGCCACGAATCATCTTTTACTAGAGGGTCTTGTTTTAGGCTAGAGACCAGTTTAAAAATAATGGGTTTTTTTAGTTGAGCTTTTCTTTTGGTTTCCCACTCCATATGGGTAGTTTTGGCCTTAGGTATCTCATAAGATTTTGGATTTTTAGGTAATTTGATAATATGAAATGCATTATGGGTACTATATTCTATGAGACCTTTGTCAATTATATATAAGTGGTTAGAAATTTTTGGTGGAGGCATGGATGAGCTAGAGGCTAGGTTGTTTGGGTCAATGTAATTAGCTTTTGGACCTGATTCAATGGCTTTACCTATTTTGTATATTTTTCCATCTAATTTAGGAATGGGTTTCATCCCAAATTGGTAGTTATATCTTTTTTATTCAGTCTTAAGGCATTTACAATACTAATATGGTTGAATATTAGTTGGTATAGTTACTTCCATTCCTAAATGTGTAAATTTTATACACTAATGCAATGTAGAAGGTATAGCCTTAATTTCATGGATCTAAGGTCATCCCAATAACATATTGTATGATAGTTTCAAGTCCAAAACATATAATAAATTGTCATGGGTCAATGGCCTAATGACCACTAGAAAGCTAATAGTACCTTGAGATTCTTGTTCTTTATTATCATATGGTTTGGTAATGAAGGTATCTGGATATAATTCAACTATTGTATATCCATGATATTTGACCAACTTTAGAGACACAATGTTGATACCTAAACCATTGTCTACAAGGACACCTTTAACTCTATTATTTGTTTTACTGACTTCAATAGACAATAGGTTATTATACAGAGAGCTTATAGAAGACATCAATTTTCTCAAAGGTGAGATGTTGTCTAGGGGATAAGTGTCCTATCATGGTTTAGAATTGGTCTAGAGTGATATCATTTGGAATAAGGGATTGGTTTAAATACTCATTCAAGATGTATTTTCGGATGGTATACATACACATCAAATCCATAATGGGTATGTGTGCATATCTCTTCTTTAGTTGTTCCATAATATCATAGGTCTTCCCCTCAGTTTTATCATTTGGTTTATTTTTGATAGGCATGAAAAGCTAATGAGGCTCATTTGTAGTATTTGGATAATATCTTTTGATAATGACATGACATGTTGAGTTATGATTGTTCAATATTGATCTAGTTCTTGGCTTTAGTAGTCCATAGAAGAATCACTAGTATATGGAGGTTGGTAAGCATTAGTTAGTAAATAAGTACTGTTGGGCAAAGGCCTATGTTATTTGTAGTTGGTCTAGGGTTGATAGTGATAGTGGCAACATGACTACCTAAAACATGTCTTATAACATTATTATAGGTATACACAACAACATAATGTCCTCCTTGGTTGGTTTGGTTGTTTTTCCCTTAGTTCTGACCATTTTTTTGTTATTGTTATGGCTGACATTGTTGTTTCTGATTTTGTAGTGGATTTCTCTACTATTGTTGTTATTGTTGGTACTATTGTTGGTTGTTGTTATTATTATGTTGGAGAAACATATTCTAGTAGATACCCAAGTTATGATTATTCTTAGAAGCATGGGTGTATCTTTATATATCTTCATTTGCCAATATGTTGTCAATCAAATGCCTGAGTTAGATACACCATCTTATAGAATGTTTAATAACACGATGGTACTAAAAAAAATTCATGTTCCTTGTACCAACCAAGAAAAGGAGTCCCTTTAGGAAACAACTTTGGTATTGACCAACTGATCATATTTTCTTGAACTAATCTTTTGAACATAAATTCAATAGGCTCACCAAAATCATTAAATTTTTAGGCTATGGGTTTTTTAATTAGAGGGAGGGGCTTACAATTGGTTTTGATTTTATGGTGGTTGGTTTTGTGGAGGTCCTATTTGAATATATGGAGGAGGTGGTTGTTAATTGGGTGGAGGTAAATAGACAACCAGTGTTTTCACCATCTAAACATGGCATGATTTAGTAACCCCATTGCTAGCAACATTATTATTATGGTTGTATGGTTTGGGTCTCTCATTATTGTTGGATTGAAGTGGTGTTGAAGCTAGTATTTGAATTGGGTTCTAATTATGGTTTAGGCCTTGATTCTGGTTTTGGTTTTGATTAGAAGTGGATAGATTGATTATGCCTTTGTTGGCAAGGGATTTTTCAATCTGTATTCCTTTCGTTATAACCTATTTGAACACATGAACACATTACAACTCGAGATGGTAGGATATTAATTATGTAAGCTTTTAGTAAGTATTATGACCATTTATTTTTCTATCAGATTATGAGTAAACTAGCTCACTAGTGCTCTCTAACATTACAAGTATGTAACAAAGCTTTTTCCAGTCTTTTGTTTAGCTTAGCCTAAATCTTAAATAATAATCTCATGATCAAGATTATATGAAAAGTGATGTACAAAATTCTCTGAGAGATCATCAAATTTAGATATAAAGTTCTTTGATAACTTTAGTAACCATTCCAAGTCTTGTCCAGCTAGACTCTTTGGGAAGAGTAGAATCAAGTATATGTTACTATATGACATTGGCTAACAAGTAACAAGTAATTATCTCAAATGCTCTCTAGGGTCACCTTTGCCTTTATATTTTTAAAAATTAGGTGGATCATAACCTAGCATAAATGGTATTTGCAGATACTCCATGTTGAATGGGTAAGATCATATCTCATCTAGTTTGAATTTGTTTATTTATTTTCCAATATGTATAGCTTGAATTGCATCCTTCATCTATTTCAACTCTTGGGAAAATCAATTAGATGGAGTGGTCTATTGTTGTTGAGGTTACATGGTCAAAGGTGGATTACCTTGACTAGGGTGGGCATATTGTGGAAAGTTGGTTAAGTTGGCTAGACAATCATGTATGTGTATTTGTGCATTAGTATTATATTATAAATACAAAATATTCTATTGTTGAAGCACATTTTGGTTCATATTGGCTATATAACCTTAGATAGTGAATTGTGGTTATGATAATGGCATTTAGCTCTATGTAATGTGTTGGTATTATTGAGTTTGGGAGGAAACTTGCTTCCTGCTTGTCAAACCTTGTTGTATATAGGGAATAAATTGTTGACTAGATCCTTGCTATTGGAGGTGTTGATAATTGGATCTTTGTTGCACGTGTAATACCCATTGGGTGAAAGGCAATTATTATCGTACACATAATACATGTTGTACATAAGAACCTTATTTTTGGTTAAACACCTTTTGTTGAAGTGGTACTTATTGTTGAATAAACACTTGTTGTTTTTTAGGCAATTGTCATTGGTTAAGTAACTATTGGGTGTTCGATATTTGTTGTTGTTGACCAACTAGCACTTTCTGACTAATATAAATACATTATTGGTTAGGAAACCTTTGTGATTGATAAGGTATATTGGTATATGCTTGTTATGGTAGAATATTATTGGTCACTTGTTAAGGTGGTGTAGTTTTGTACACTTGTTGCGGTGGTAAGTTGGTCTGTTGTTGGCTTGTTTCCCATTATTACATGCTCAAAGAAGTATTCAGTTGAGGAGTGGAGGTTGATTTTTGATTTTGGAAAATAGGCATTCCTATTCCCTACTATTGCAATCCACTCTTAGCATTTTTTAAAGGAATTTGATGTGTATTTCTCAGTGGTAAACTAAACCCACTTTGGTTTAATTTGGAAAGTGCTTGCATGTTATTCAAAATGTTTTGAGTAAGGTCTTTTGTTTGAGAGAAAATTTTCATTTAAATATGTAAATTATACATCATTAACCAATGTGTTTTGGCTAAATGGGTCTATTTTTTGTCTTGCATATATTGAAGCATCCATTTATTACACTATTGATAGAGCTACCTCAATAAGCAACGTGTTAGAACCAAACCTTGTGTTAAGATTGTGAACTAGGTTAAGATATTTTTGGCACACTTATTGTACCTATTCTATTTATTCATCCATAACAACTTTCCATTTTTCAAGCATATTTTTGGTCTCACTGTGGCGTTTGGACTAGAGCTTGAGTATAACTAGTTGATGCCTTTTTGAATGGTTGAATTTGAGGCACATTACTAGGAATTCTAATCAAACTACTCAGACTTTCATGTGGGAATTTTGGCAAAAACTTGGCTCCTACTTTAACTTATCTAAAAAGTACTTTGTCTTTGTTCTCTAAAAAATGTCATTCAAACAAGTATGGATCATATCTTGTTTGTGTTAGCATTGTAACATAGTAGGGTTCTTGTTGTTGGATTTGTTTATTATTGGGCATTGTTTGAGTAAGGTCTTATGTCATTTGCTCTAGATATTGGCCTAGAAAAGGAGGTACAATCATCAAATATTATGCTAAAGTGTCAATCCTTTGTTCAACATATGGGATGTTACAAGATGGATAGGGATCCATCTCATAAGCTATGCCATTGTATTAATTTTGAACAAAAGGGTCATTGGTCACAAATTTCTCATAACTTGGATTATACATGGTCCCACTTCATGTTTAACAAGGCATGTTTAGATCCATGGATAGGTATCATGAAAAATAAAGGATTTAAAGGTAACAAACAATTGAGGTCTAAAAACATAGAACCTTTGACTCTGCAAAAGAGGTCCAAAGGGTAAAACAATTAGATTAGGCAAAGGTAAAAAAAAAAAAAAAAAAAAACTTCAAACTAGTCTAACAAAATGATAATGATTTTTCCAAAGATAGTTATAATTAGTGGGAAAAGTAACATAAAGGCTCAAATCTCATCTACGACTAAAGTACTAATTTGTCCAAAGGTGGTTATAACTAGTGATGAAAGTATCAAGACAAAGTAGAACAATTATGAACTAGGATCAAAAGATAAAAAATAATTTGCCCAAAGGTAGTTATAATAATTCTAATGCAAAACACAAGGCTAGACTTAGAAATAAATAAATCAAATAAGAACTTGAAAACTAACTAGACTAAGGCCATTGTCTTGGATGACACTCAATAATTGGTTCACTAAGACTCAATATTTGATTCAAAAGAGACTATTGGAACAATGACACTAGGACACTTAGAATTTAACAAGACATGTGACAACAACTTGGATTAAAGGATTTTAAAAGAAGGTATAAGACAAATAACAATCACTAGGTCTAGGCAAAGGGTCTTTTAGATCAAATATGAAATCAATCCAAGTAACATAATCTAAACATAAAAGGTAGACAACCTAAGCCCAAATTAGATGAGGCTTTGGCATGAACTTGATTAGTTTAGGATTTTCACTTTGAAAGGTTGAGTTTCATATTTAATGCGAAAAGACTCAAATATTCTAAGGAAAAAGGGCTAAACCAAAATGGGCAACATAATTACACATTTGAAATAAGAGAGGTACAATAATGGTTTAGAATTTGGTTTTAAATACGATAATATATTTGGAATGATTTAGGTAGTGTAATAATACTCCTTCAAATAAATGACATGACAAATGGTTTTGGATTAAAATATCCAAGGTAAATGTTTGAGACAAAACAAGTAGTGTAACAATGCCTTGTTTAACCAAGTGACACACAATGGTTTGAAATAAAAAATTCTAAGGCAAACGTGTGACACAAAAATGGATAGAGTCATACCTCTTAGGCTAAATGGGTGTGAAAACAACATGAATTTTAGGACTTTTTTTGACATGACAATACAAACAAACAATTTGAATATAAAAACACACATGTAAATTAAAAAAATAGAATTAGTACTAATAACTCGTCCTATATCTATAACTGACACATGTGTGCATAGCTTCTACCAAAGTTTCCACTGATATACCAATGCTTATGAGGAATTAAGTTTTAATCCAAAAAAAAAAGAACAAGTGTAGGTAGGGTTTTTATGCCCCCTCTGTATCTCAAACATTAGTACATGGCATAAACTTAAAGTGAGGAGCACTCAACTTTTGGAAAAAAATTCCATGATAAGTGAGGTTTTGACTAAAATTTATAAATCTTGAATGCACTAGATGGTCCCAAGTGTGGCTAACATAAGGGCACAATCACATCAATTGAATCCAAACCATCTAACTTGCTATGCAATGGTATAGTAATTTGGATAATGAATTCATCCATGTACTTATTAATGAATTCTGATGTCTAGTTGTCATATGGCCTGAGTACTCATTTGGATGGCCATGTTAACTGCTCACCACTATCCCATCCAATAGTTTTCTCAATTTTTATATCCCACCATGGAGTGGGGTTGGTATAATGTTGGGAGATGAAGCCTCAGGTCAATGTACCCCTAAATAACTCATGGGGAGGTGATGAACTCCCATCCACAAGCCAAATGCATACAAATAAATAAATGAAAATGAAAAGACTTTAGAGGTCACTTTTAAATCACCCAATTCACTCAGAATTTAGGGAGAGCATACACGACATTATTTTTGATATAACTTTACAAATAATGGTAATAAACTAAGCACTTTCAGTCACCCAAGTTCATTAAAATGGATGGGGGAGAGTATACATATAATAGTTTCTAATTTTCCATAAATAAAGAAACTCGTATAACTTAAAATTTAGTTAATAATAAAAAATAAACATAAAGTGAAAAATCTCGTAAGAGCTCTAACTAAAATGCATGTTCCTTTTAATAACACCAAATTGAAGTGTGATTGAAATTTTGGCCCCTTGGCCTTGTTTGTGCTTGTAAAAACTTTAAAAACTAAAAGGCAAGTGTGATTAAGTATATTTTAAGAACTAAACAAAATGTATGTGATATTTTAACCATGTTTAAGTTTTTCTCTCTCGACCTTAGGTCTTACAATATATTAGGGGGTTTGCTTGTATAAAAACCAAAAAGCAAGTGAGTAAATAACAATCCATTTTGAGCTCTTGGGTTTTTGGGAAAACACATAGTGAAGCCATTGTTTAGTAGGGTGAATCCATTAAATTCCTAAAAACACACACACACACACATAGAAACTTTGGTGAATACATCGATCAGGTAAGGGGAAGCCATCAAAATAATCAATAAAATACTAAAAGAAAGAGTAAGATTACTCTATGAATCCATCATCCAATACAAGCAAAGCTTCCAATTATGTAGAGAAAAACTATTGTTTAGTAAGCTAAAGCTGACATTATAAATCCATAATTTATACAAAACTAAAGATCATGAACAAACATGGAAAGTGTATGCATATAATATTTTCAAACTTTATCAATAATTGATGCTTTATATCTTGTAAGAACCCATCGATTCTTAATCTTTCTAAGTGCATGCCCTAAATGGTCCATTGAGAAAGGGTTGGGCAAACCATTGGTGCTTCATAATATTTTTAACCCTGATTGACACTTGTTACCAATCCAACCAACTCCTAAACATATTATCCTAAGATTTGTCTCCTCTTTCGCACACTCCTCTAGTCATCTACCACCTTCAATAGCCCTTTCTCTAACCTAAATCCCTTTTTGATAGTTTACATGACTGTGTTAGCTATATCAACCTTGTAATCTTATTAACAAAACTTATTAATGGTCTAGGTTGGCCCCTGGTGGACCTAGTCTATGACATAGTGAGTTTTTGTCAATTATAATACCAAGTTGACTGGGTCAACCTTGTCAGCTAAAACTTTTGAAATGGTTTAGGGTTAGATATACCTATATAAACACATCCATTTCACCATTATTAGAGAGTATACATGAGTTATTATTCATTTTCACTTTTTTTGATTTGTTCTTCCACCATTCTACTTGAGGAGTCTTAGCCTAAGGTTTTTACTTAGAGAAGAATCTAGTCTTGTGGAGAAGTCTTAGATGTTTTGGCCTTTCTTAGGGATCCTTACAAACCACAACAACCTATTTTTAATATCCTTTGGCCAAGGGAGAGATTGAGTCTCGACAAGTTCATCTTCTAGGTATGTATCTCTAAATTTACTCCTCTCTTTAGTAGATAGAAGTATCATAAGTAATGGATTTTAAATAATATTCTCTCTCTCCACACATTAAGGTTTTACCTATACATAAATAAATTAGGATTATCTTATGCATATGTTTAATTTTAGTGTTTATTACCCCACTTTATGTCATAAGCTTTAGTGAGCACTAGATTAGATTTTTACTTTACTTGTTATTAGTATAGTGCATATGAAAACATAGGACCTAGTTAGGCTTATTGCATAGTTTTGCCTGACCAGAGGCTTTCAAACCCTCCCTAGTGATATTATTATGGTAAGAGATCCCTTGATTAGGTCTAGAGGATCCATATTAGTCATGACCTTGATTATCCAATGTATCCCCAATTGGAAGAGTAAGTAGGATCTATCTTTTTTGAGTTAGGATTAATTTATGGATCTGATGTATTTCTCATTACATATATTTTGGTGAACCCAATGTGAATCTAACCCTTGAAGGTTCTCTTTCACACTTTTCATTTTTATCATTTTATTATTTTTCTATATTTGTGATACTAGGTCGACCAAGCCAATATAGTTCTTACTTTTGTGCATAAGTTTAACACATAGTCGTATCAAAATGAATTTGTTCTTTATGTTTAGGTATTCATCATATACATATTACTAGATCAATTAATTTTACATAGTACTCTTATTTAGTTCCATATAACATACTATGTTGAATAGGTTGACATAGTCTCTCAGACAACATCTAGAACAACAAACTAAGTCATGCAGGTCAACTTAGTATTATATTCATCATCTAGATAAAAAATTAGGTCAACCTAGTTGACTCTATACTCTTTTCAGGCCCTATCCATCA
This sequence comes from Torreya grandis, assembly GCA_037957365.1. Lineage (NCBI taxonomy): Eukaryota > Viridiplantae > Streptophyta > Pinopsida > Cupressales > Taxaceae > Torreya > Torreya grandis. The sequence continues at coordinate 1,642,688 of JARHVA010000102.1, forward strand.
TTACTAGGGTGCCCTGATTGACTTTGTACTCTTATTATTGCCTTTATTTTGCTTAGTTCTCCTATCTATCCTTCTTAGTTCTCTATTTTCTTTCTTTAGCATTCTATTTATTTCTTTAAATCATCGTGAAGTCCCTTATTATAATATTCTTGGATAACTTGATCCATTTAGACACTATATGGGATATTCATTTCTCCCGTTCTTACCTCCCAAGAGAACCCTCACTCTTGGATCACCTTTTCCCCTCCTTTGTGTATGGATTCTAACATAGTTCAAATCACATGTCAAGATGAATTAGGTGGATACGATCCTTTTTATACCTATCAAGATAATTCTCATCCTCATGCTTTTCAACACAATGTGAAATCAATTGACACAAGTCTATCCAACAATCCCACTAGTGATTAGCCTTCTAATAACCCTCCCTCTAATACCAATTCAGGGAGTTCTCTTACAAACACCAACCCACCAATTGATATGACTCAACTTCTTGCACAAGTCATATAACAAATGAACATAATGAAAACTTCTAACACATCTCAAATGATGCAATTACAATGTCATTTTATCAATATGGCTAATTAACCTCTAGTTTTCAATCCTCAAGCCAATCCAAATTTTATTCCTCTACCTTTTAGAGATGCTTCAGGAAATATTATTCCTCAACCTATAATGAATAAAAAAATGCTTCAAAACATCCAAAATGAGCCTTTATATCCTTTCATCATGTCCATTGATGTTGGTAATATATCTCCAACTATCAAGTATGATGAGACTGAAGACCTTGTATCCTTTCTCAAAGCATTTTGTAATATTTATAAAGAATGGATCCAAACTAATACTTTTGCCACAACTAAAATTCTAGTTAAAATATTTACTGGTGATGTATTTGAATGGTACAACCAACTTCCCCAACATTCCATTTGGCATCTTGAGGATTTAGTCAATCCTATAGTTAAAGAGTTTCAACATAATGATATTCTCTAAAATTGCCTTATCCATTTTATCAATACTAATCAATCTCCCATTCAATCAACTCATGATTTTATCAAATGATAGAAATATTTGGCCCATAAGGCTAACCATAGAATGACTGATGATAACTTATTCAAACTCTTTATAACTTATTTAACTCCTTCACTTCAATATAAGGTTTAAACTTTTGCTCCTCAAATGCTTAACGAAACTCTTGACCAAGCTAAAAGTCAAGATTTCCTCATGAAACAATTGAAACCTAATACTAAATTACTTAAAGGATATTTTCAAAATTCTACCAATGCCATTACCATAAATACTCTTCAAACCAAACAAGTAATTTACAAAGTTGACATTCCCCCATCTTCTCACATACCATTAACTGTGTAGCAAATGAAACAATTTTTACTGCCCTCTAAACCCTTTACTTATCCTAAAAATCCTCCTAAGTAGTATAACCCTAATCAATTTTATTGGTTCCACACCAACATTGGTCATTCCCATGAAATTTTTTGAGGGTTTACTAAATTTTTTGTGTCCTACATGTTTGGTGATTCCTTCAATCACAAAGCCATAATCCAAGTTCGTCATCAAGAGTACAACATTGCTTCTCAAAAATGACAAACTTCCAATGTTTCTTCTTCTAATAACCAAAAATATTTTTTCACATCTAATCCTAAAAAAATACCAACTATATATATGCTATTAATTCTGACTATGGCCAATATTACAATAATTTTCTATATGTCAATGTTGCTAAGGTCAACTATCATCACAAACTAGCTCACAAAGACCCTATCACAAAACCTAAAAAATCATATTTAGAGGAATAAATTATTAAATATACTACAACCACTAATTTATATTCGGATGCCCATGAGAAACCACCTCCTTTTTCCAAACCCCTAACAACTTCCATTCCTTCAAAATCTACCTTACCTTCGAAACCTTACACTAGTTCTTTTTTTAAATCCCATTGGAACTTTCTTGAAGAACTTAACTCCATGGCTTACAAGATTCCACTTATGGATTTAGTTCATATTTCCCCTTATCATCATAGGTTTCTTATGCAAAAATTACAATAAATTGAAGATCCATCCTCTATAGATGAAGAACCACCCTCTATTGAACCTCAACCTACCAATAGGCATGGAGTCTATGTGTCCTTCCAAACTGTCTATTGAATTTATTAAAGAAGACATGATTAATTATGAGATCCTTTTTTGCATCAATGATCCACCATTTTTCATTAAAATAGCCATTAATACTACCCTTATACATAAAGTTTTAGTTGACAAAGGGCCCGATATTAATGTGACATCTTTGTGGCTCATCCAACAACTTAGCTATAATAAAGATCATCTCAAGCAAACCCACCTTATCTATCATGGATTTGATAAAACTAATCAAAATCCACTTGGTTATATTTGGCTTCCCCTCACAATCAGACTAAAGATTGTTCAAACTAAACTTATGGTCCTTGATTTGCCTCTATCTTATAACATACTGCTTGATCACTCTTAAACTCATAAAATGAGGGTCATTGCCTCTTTCGATAGCCAATGCATCAAATTCCTACATAATATTAAATGATATAAGCATGAGTTTGATCCCAACCCTTGGAGTATTCAATGTGCTAATCCAAAATCTCATTATTACATTCCTACCATCTCTACCATCAATAGTGCTCCCTTATCTGAATTGATTAACACCAATCCAGATTTATAGGTCACTCTTGTTGATTTTGATGATAATGAACCTAATAAATTGAAACATACTTGCAACACTACTAAGCTACCTCCTTCTTTATTACTTCATGATCACATTATTCCTCTCATTGATGAGATCATTGATTTTCCCCCTCCATGTAATGCTCAAGAACCTTCTTTACCAGAATATGCCTTCATATGCAATGATATTAGAGTGGCCAAACTATTTCAAGCTCTAATCATGTCTCCACAAAAGTTTAGTGACCTTAGAATTCACCTTCTGAAACTCCCCCTGAATCTCAAGCATGTACCATTTCTCCAACCTATGATGCTAATGACATCATGGCCCAAGCTCAATCTCAAGACTTAGATGTTCAACATTATCGTAGAACCTTAGTTCAAATACATGCTTTTAACTGAGATGATCACACCATTTCTATAGATTCTGAATTAGTTCTTGAAGGTCATGTACCTCTTTTTAACTCTCTAATTTTTGATACTCCTTGGGTGGTAGAACAAATCATACCTTTTGAACCTCCAATAATTCTTGCATCTTCCCTACCACCTATAGATTCCATCCTTTCCTCCAATTTTTCCCCCATCAAAGAAATTAATGATACACCAATCTCATTTGATCAATCTACTCCTCCTACTCTTGAGATTACATTAGATGCCAAGGCACATATGTTCGTCAGATACACTCTAAATATGATATCCATGGTAATTAAATTCTTGATCTCAAACTAGATGTTGAATATTATGGTCCTCTTCTCACTTTGCCTAGTGATGAATCTATCCTTGAACTACCTCATGCCTGAGAACCTCAACTTCCTCAACAACATCACAAACTCAATAATTTTATAAATAAATCCACTTTTTTCAATAACTTCATCACTAACATCGATGCTAAATCTAATCCAAACCAAATGCATCATATCATTTCCAATATGGAAATTATATGCTTATCAAAGAAACTACTCACATTGAATATGATACTCCATCATGCCCTCAACATAATACAGTTTATCATGAACTTACACCCACTGAACATGATAACTTTAGCTTATTTTTTGATAAATATTATGAGATATTCACTTGATTCTATGAGGACATCCCTAATATTGACCCTATCATTATGGTGCATAATATCATCACTTATCCTAATGCCAAACCTGTGCGCCAAAAATAATAGAAATTTCCACCCAAGGTTTACACTTTATGTGACAAAGAAATTATAAAACTTCTTGATGCTAAGTTTATCAAAATAGTGGATTATTTTGAATGGGTTTCGAACGTAGTTCCTAATTTGTAAAAAGGTCACTATGGTCATCTGAATCTACATTGATTTTCATAATCTCAATCTTACTTGTCCCAAGGAAAATTTCCCTCTACCTTCAATAGATGAAATTATTGATTCCACAGATGGTTATGAAATTTTGTCTCTTATAGATGGTTTCTCAGGCTATAACCAAATTCACATTTCCCTTGAAGACCAACATAAGACAACTTTCACCACAAAATGGGGCACCTATTGCTATGTTAAAATTCCCTTTGGACTTAAAAATGTTAAAGCTACTTATCAACGAGTAATGACCCATATCTTTCATGATTTTATTGAAAAAATTATACAAACCTATGTGGATGACCTCATCACTAAGTCTAAATGTCATAAGACTCATCTTTTTGATCTTACCAACATCTTTGACTGCCTTCTTAAATACAATGTTAGACTAAATCCTTACAAATGTGTTTTTGGTGTTACATCTAGAAAACTATTAGGATTTTTAGTTTCTCTCTGTAGCATTTATGTTAAACTTACCAAGATTAATGTTATCATCAGCATGCCTATCCCTTGATTTATTCTAGACATTCACACTTATCTCAATAAACTTGGGGCAATTAGATTATTTGTCCCCAAAATGGCTTACTGTATCCACTCCATCAATTCTCTTTTTAAGAAAGGTAATGCTCTAGAATGGATGGATCCCTATAAAAAATAATTTGATAATATGAAAGAATCATTGCTTTACCCACCTACTCTTCATCCCCCTTCAAATGATTAACCTTTGATCTTATATACTTCTTCCACATCCATATCAGTTGGGGTAATGCTTTCCCACCAAGTTGACATTGAAAGAGAGTATGCCATCTTCTATATCAGTTGAGGCCTCATTGATTATGAAAAATGTTACACAAAAGTTGAACGCGATTGTCTCACCATATATTTTATAGCTAAAAAACTTTGACACTATATGCTTTATCAGATCACTTATGTTATTATCCATTCCGATCCCCTTTATCACTTCATCTCCAAAGCCTTTCTTCTTAGAGATAGAATTAGAAAATAGATGGTCCTTCTCAAGGAATTTGATCTCTAAATTATTACTCAAAATGTTGTTAAAGGACAAATCATTGTTGATCAAATTTTCATAACTCCTATACCCACTATTGACCACCTTCAAGATAGTCTTCCTGATGACAATATCCTCTACATTAAAGGTCTCAACCAAGCCATATCTCTTAAAGATTACTTTCATAACTTCATTGTTGATTTTGAAGCAATTAATCTCGATGAATCTTCTATCCCCCTTGATACTACTAACCTAAAAGTAGTTATCGAATAACTTCTTGAAATTAACATTAATTTACACAAGGATACTTGGACCATTCATTTTGATGGCACTAAGTGCCATCAAGGAGCTAGGGCAGGTTGTATTCTTATCATCCCTATTATAAAAATCATCCCTTTAGATTTTTTCTTAAAATTTGATGTCACTAATAACATGGCCGAATATGAAGCTTTAATCTTAGGCATGAGAGCTTCTCTTGATTTAGATATCTAATACATGTATGTTTTAGGTGATTCCTAGCTCATTTTCCACCAACTCAATGGTGATTACCAGTGTAAAAACAATAATCTCATTTTTTATCATCAAATTGTAACTAATCTCACCAAATATTTTATTTCCTTCACCATTGAGCCTATCCCTCGAGATCAAAATTCTATTGTTGATTTCCTTACTTCTTCAGCATCTCTTTTTCATCAGCACCAAGTTATTTCTGATCCCACTTTTATTATTAAAATAAGAAAATATCCATATTCTATTCAACCACAAGATTCACTCATCTACCACATTAAGGCCATCACCATTTGACAAAGCCCATGGTATAAATACATCATTCAATTTTTGGAGCACCAAACTTATCCTCCCAACCTAGACTCTCATGAAAAGACTCACATTTTCAATCAAGATTTTAAGTCTGTATTTCAATATAACATCCTATATTATTGTAATGCTGAAAGTACCTTGTTCCACTTTGTTATGCTAGATCAGGTTCCTCCTCTTATTGAACCAGAACATCGGGAAATTTGTGGTGGCCACTGTAGTGGATATGCTACAGCCTGTAAATGCTTATGTATGAGATACTTTTGACCCAATATTGAAAAGGATGCCATCAAATTTGCTAAAAATTGTAATCTTTGCTAGCTTCATGAGGATTTAATTCATTCACCTCCATTTGAACTTGAAACTATAGAATCTCTCTATCCATTCTCCATGTGTGGATTAGACTCATAGGCAAATTACTTTGATCTCAAGATAGGCATGTCTTTATAATCACAGCCATAGAATATTTTACCAAATGGGTTGAGGCTATGCTCTTTGTTAATATCACTAGTACCACCATATTAAAACCTATCCTTAATCAAATTATTTTCCACTTTGGTGTCCCTCATACTATCATTTCAGATAATGGTGGTAATTTCAAAAACAAAGATGTCAAATAACTCTATGCTAAATTTAAAATAAATCATAAATTTTCCACACCCTGTCATCCAAAATTTAATGTCCAAGCTAAGGATACCAACAGAATTATTAATAAAATTCTTCAAAAGACAATTCTTAAAACCCATATGGATTGGCACCTTCATCTCTATCCTGCTCTTTGGGCCTATCAGACTAGCATACATACTACCACTGGAGCAACACCATTCTATCTAGTCTATGGTTCTAAATCAATCTTTCCATTAGATGTTGAGATTCCTTATCTCCATATATCTCTTCATGGTATCATACCTAATGAAGAATTATGTGAAGCTCACCTTCATGATCTTGATCTCCTTGATGAACACCATATTTTTGCTTTACAACACAATCATCAATACAAGGCTTGTTTTACCAAACAACATAATAAAAAAGTTAGCACATTTAATGTTGGTGATCTTGTCCTTAAATTAGACTACAATCATGATAAATAAATTAAATACACCTAAAAATGGTAGGGTTATTACTTATTCAAAGATATTCTTGTTCCAATTACCTATCACCTTCAAACTAGTGAAGGTCATATTTTCAAAGAGCCCGCCAATGCATAATTCTTCAAGAAGTATTTTCATGATTTGTATATTCTATCTATCTAACATTTTTTATAGGATACTTACACGAGTCTTACCCTCTATATCAGTTCTCTATTTTCATAAAACTTAATCCTTTTTTCTCATGATTTTCATTATAAAACTATGGATAAAACTTGAGCTTCCTTATGATGTACTTTTATCCTCTTTACACATTTTTTAACACCCCTTGGGTTTCTCATTTTTGAGTTGCAGTGTAAGACCATAGATATGACCTGACCTTCCTCACAAATACTATCTTCTTCTTATCCCATTTTTACAACACTTTTTGGCACCCCTTAGGTTTCTCTTTTATGAGTTGCAGTGTAAGACCATGGATAAGACCTGGCTTTCCTCACAAATACCATATTTTTCCCTATAAGATTAGTCAAAAATATAATAGGCCTAGGGAAGCACTTAGACTAGGGAATGAGAATGAATACTAAACTCAATACAATGCATGAATCATTTATTCAATTGGTGTAATCAAATAAGCTTACATAGGGAGTATTTATACTAAATACCTCTCACCAAATTTGCACAGGATTATGACAAGTGTCATAATCCTATGAGGTGAGACAAACTTATCACCAACCCTACACTAGATTATGACAAGTGTTATGATCCTATGAGGTAATAAAAACATTCAAAACACCTTAGTAAACTTAACTAGATAAGGTGTGAATGAAATCAACCAATGGAATTAGTTAGGGAGATAACCCTATTCACACCTGATGGTGGAACAAGATAGGAAATAAACCTATTCACATGAACACCCCCCTTAAGTAAAACTTAAAGGTTTATTAAATCATGTAAAAAATAATGAATGGGTCTCAACAACAAGGGATGATGAGGTACCCATGTACACATTAATCCCCTCAAAATAGAAGAGAAAGAGAAAACCCATAGGAAAAAATTCCCCCTCATGAGAGGATGATGAAGGAAGGTCAAGTGACCCCCCCAGAACCAATGTCTCACACCCCTAAGAGAGTTCACAAGTGATGTAAATTAATCTTATTGAAAGGTTTGGTGAAGATATATACAACTTATTTTGTCATAGGATAATAGTGTAGATCAATGACTTACTCCTAAATCAACTCCCTGATATAGTACATATGGATATCAATGTGTTTGGTCTTTTGATGATGAACTAAGTACTTCAAGATCTGAATGTCACTCTGATTATCATTAAAAATGATAGATGGTTGTGGAATAATGATGCCAAACTTAGTCATAATATTTTGAAGCTAAATAGTGTCAGTAGTGGCATTAATAACCCCCCGATACTCAACTTCAGTCAAAGATAGAGCAATAGCATGTTGTTTATTACTCTGCTAGCTAATGGGGCTAGAACCAAGGTGAAATTTGTAGCCAAATGTAGACTTACAATCCTTAGAATCATCAGGCCAATCAAAATTTATATCTATAACCAAGTCAAAACTAATCTTTATTGCATAGTGTATCCCATGTCGAGGAGTGTAATAGATGTAAAGTAAGATGTATCTAGATGCTTTCCAATGAAGTTCATGTGGCTCTTACATAAAGTGAGAGATCATAACAAATACAAAACAAATGTTAGGGTGAGTGTGCATCAAATAGATGAGACTTCCAACAAGTTGATGAAACAAATTGGCATCAACTAGTGGAGTGGAATACTTCATGTCAATCTTAACTCCAGATAGGAAGGGAGTAGGTATAGGCTTACAATCAGCTATATTAAATTGAGCAAGCAGATCAAGAACATACTTGGGTTGTGCAAGAGTGATCCTAAAATAAGATTGAGTGATCTCTATCTTGAGAAAGTAGTAAAAAAGGCCCAAGTTAGTCATAGCAAAGCACTCATGAAAAGTAGATTTGACTTTGTTAATGATGGATGAAGAACTCCCAGTAAGAATCAAGTCATCAATATAAAGGACCAATAGTAAATAAGAGTCATTCTATCTTACAATTTAGATAGTGGGATCTAAGTGACAACATGAGAATCCAATTGATATAATAAATGAGTCCATTATGGCATACAAATCTTGAGGGGCTTGTTTGAGGCCATAAAGAGACTTTCATAAGTGAAAAACCAAAGAAGAGTCCTCAATGAACCCTTATGGCTTATCTATGTAAATTTATTCTTGAATATCCACATGAAGAAATACACTCTTCACATCCATCTGATGTATAAACCAACCATGAGTTGTAACAATAGTAAAATTCAAATGAATGGAGTTCAACTTAGCAACAAGTACAAAGGTCTCAGTGTAGTCAACACCTATAAATTATGATAACCCTTTGGCAATCGGGTGTGCTTTATACATATTAACTATTCAATCCACTGCATATTTGGTTTGGTAGATCCACTTACAATGAATCATTTTATTTCCATTTGGAAGGGTGACTAAATCCCAAGTGTTGTTCCTTATCAATGAATTGCATTCTTCCTCCATTATTGAGTCCCACTCAGCATGACCAAATGCTTCATGAAAAGATTATGGATCAAAAGTAAGTACAATGTATACATGTGGAATATGATGATGTTGTGACCAAGTCCTCTGAGTGTCTAAATGATCCCCCAAAAATGTGCCTGCTAATTGAAGAGTCTGTTGAACCCATCAAGGTGATGATAAAGATGGGGTTGTAGTAGCTACTAAATATGGCCTTGGTAGAGGTGAAGATGTATCATTTGAATCACTGTCATTTGATTCCATTGTGAATGGAGGAGATGGAGTGTTAGAAGCCAAGGGAAAAATTATCTCCTCAAATTTAACACTCCTAGAAATGAAAATATCTTTCATGTTTGGATCCAAGAGTCAATATCCCTTGACACCATTAAGATAGCCAATAAAAAGGCAATGTCGACTCTATTGTTGAGAGCCTTACATTTCTCTAAAGGAATGTATGTCAATTCAAGGGATCCAAAGACTCAAAAATGTATTACAATAGGTTTTTGACCACACCAAGATTTAAAATGAGTCACACCTTTCAAGGCTTTATGGGGAATGTAGTTTTGAATGTGAATGGCACAATTAATAGCTTCGACCCAAAATTCTCGACCAAGAGAGTGAGCATATATCATGCAAGTTTCCATTTCTTTCAAGGTATGATTCATCTATTTAGAAACATAATTATATTGAGGTATGTATACAAAAAAGTGTTCAAGGTTGATGACTTCAAGTGCAAAGAATTGCTTAAGGTGATGATTCACATATTCTTGACCATTATCTGTGTTGAAAATTTTGAGATATTTTTTAGATTGTTTTTCAGCATGAGCCTTGAAGTCTATAAACAGTTGAAAAATTCACTTTTTTATGAAGGAATTAGACCCAATTAAGTCATGAATAGTCATCAATGAAGGTGAGGACATATCGAGTTTTTCTAAAAAATAATGTGGGAAATGGACCCATAAGATCGTTGTGAACCAATTCAAAGACTTGTGAAGCCTCCAAGATGACCCTTTATCAAACTTCTCCTCTAGATGCTTTTTGATTATACAGCTTGAACATATGTCATTGGAAAACTAAATGGAAGGGAGTCCTTGTACCATATCCTTTGAGCTAAGCTACTGAAGATAGTGATAGTTAATATGGTCAAACCGCTCATGCCATAGTTTAATCATTGAATTTGTATGAGTGAGCAAATTAGTAGATGGGGAATGAGGCACAAAATGAGAGACTACATATAGATGAGACTCATGATCATTTTTTTCCATTGTAACTAAGGCATTATCCTTGAGATCCTAAATTTCTACTGAATTAGGGAAGAACTCAACTTTATTTCCATTCCCTAGATGTGTGATCTAGTATACTAAGAGAAGGTTAGCACATAAATCTAAAACACAAATTATATAAAAAAAGTGCCTTCTTACATTGCAACTGATCCTTTTCTAGTAAATTCCATTGATGTATCATCTCGTGTGAGAATATGAGGCAATGAATGAGGTTCCAATGAAGAAAATTATTCTCAATTAGAACCCATATGATGTGTGGCCCTAGAGTCAAGTATCCATTATAGAGAAGACTTGAAAACTATGAAAATTTCTTGACCTTTCCCTTTCTTGGATTGTGAAGAAGTAGGAGAGGACTCCTTTGTATAAGATAATGAGAAATTGATGTTCTTATTGAGAAAATACTGCAATTCATCAAGTTGTTTAGCATGACATCGATGCTCATCATGATCATTTTTATTTTAGTATGAGCAAGTTGGTCATCCTTTCTTCTTAAAATCCTTTTACTTCTTGTAAGATATTGATTCTATTGGTGCAAGATGTGAAGACTATGGAGGTGCTTTTCATGGCTTGGGCAGTTGTTGTTTCTAATGCTTAGGACTTTTTGAATGTTGAGGAGGTCCTACCATTAATGTTTTTAATTTAGAGGGCTTGAGAATACCCATAGTGAGCAACTTATTTTGCTTAAGCATTAGCATTTCAATAAATGACTCAAATGTAGGAATAACATAGGCCTAGCTCATTATCAGCCAAAAGTATGAAATATAAATACAAATGTAGCATATTCATCAAGAAGCTTTCCAATCACATTTAAAAATTACTTGAACATCCTTTTTATCAAGTCCGCATTCTTTGAGTTATGCATGAAGTTCATTTACCGTAGTGACATAGTATTTAATGTTGTCAAAACAAGATGGATCAAGATTAGAGAGTTTAATGTCTATTTGATACCCTATAAGCTCATCCATTTTACCATATAGTTTTTTAAGGATGTCCCATGCCACCTTAGGCATTTTACACTTATCAATGTGAAACAATATATCTAGGGAAATGAATGTGCACAGATAGCCAAGAGTTTTAATTTGTTCAAATAACCATGCAATCTTTTTCTTAGGATTAGTGGGTTCCAAAAATATACCCTCAATGTATTGGGTGTATCCTTTCCCCATTATTACACTCCATGCATGTGAATTCTATGTATTGTAGTTATATGGAGTTAACAAAGGAAAAATAGGATTACCCATGGCAAAAGAAATAAACACACTAACACACACATAATGTGGATACCAAGACACCAACATAACCCCCTCCAAAATCCACTAAAAGATTAATACTAAACTCAAGACATAGGGAAACACGCAGACTAGGGAATGAGAATGAATACTAAACTCAAGACATTGCATAAATAATTTATTCATTTGGTGTAACCAAATAAGCTTGCATAGGGGGTATTTATACTAAATACATCTCACTAACCATACACAAGATTGTGACAAGTGTCATGATCCTGTGAAGTGAGACAAACCTCTCACCAACCCTGCACAAGATTGTGACAACTGTCATGATCCTGTGAGGTGAGAAAAACATTTAAAACACCTTAGTAAACTTAACTAGATAAGGTGTGACTGTAATTAACTAGTGGAATCAGTTATGGAGATAACCTTGTTCACACCTGATGGTGGAACTAGATAAGAAATAACCCTATTCACCCCAACACTCCCACTTATTTTTCAAATGTTTTTTGGCACCCCCGTGTGTTTCTCTTTTGTGAGTTGCAATGTAAGACCATGGATAGGACCTGACCTTCATCATAAAATCACCATCTTTGTCATTCCTTTTTCTAGAAGGTGTTTCATAATGGTTACGAGTTTTTGATATTTTGTTCTCATCTTTATCTTGTGCTTCTTTTGATAGATGAAATTTGCATAACATGTGTTATCATGTTTTCTTACATTTCCCTCATTTTTATGATAAGGAATCACACTTTTCTGTCATTGTACCCCTTTTTTTTCCTTTATCACATTTTTTACAATTTGAAGTAATTCAAATTGTCTCACGTTTCCTTCCTCTTAATTTCATTTCCTTTCACTGCCCATTGGATAAAACAAGGTCAAAGTCAAGATATCATTTTTATTTCACCTAAATTTATGAGACTCTTAGACACCATTCTCTCTGAGTTCTCTCTCTTAACAACCAAGTCCCAAGAATTCAAATGAAATTCATCTTTAACACCCATGTTTGGTTTTCCAAATCCGTATGGAGAAGGTATAGAAAAATCCATTAAAAAAGTTAAAAACTAGATCATTTTAAACATAAGGTAATGATATATAAAAGGCAATATATAAATCTCAAAATTCAAAATCATACCAAAAGACATGATTACAAGCACATCTCCTATCTCCAATTGAAGCTCAAACTCCATAGTTGGCCTCACAATAGATTAGAGTTCTATTGGGGTGTGGTAGGCCCTTATATTGGAATAGAAGAGTTCAATCAACTTTTTGGTGCTACTTGATTTCTCATGCAAGTACCCAATCTTCACAGTAGACTGACAACTCTGTAAGGGGTTCTGAGGAATGGGGAACGCATTATGAGAAGGTAGATCCATTTTACTTTTCACGCATATATCCTTCATGGGATGATTTATATACTTCAGTTGTTGACCTAAGACTTATGTGGCTAAATGAAGTTCTTCAGAGTCCTTAATGTCAATAGTCCTCTTGTTTTGATAAACCTAATTTGAGTGTCTTGACTTCGATAAAGGGTTCCCTACCTTGGTTTTTCCTTCATTCTCCCCTCCACACATTTCATTTTTTCCCTTGAAAGGAACACGTGATTCTAACTATGTCTTCCCTTCTTCTATATTCCTTCTTGTTCACATCTTATTAACATGCTAACACTACTTTGTTTCAGTTTTATCTATCCTTAAAATAAAATAACATGTTTGAGTTACTAAGATTTACTTTTTTTACACCACAACTCTACATTTCTAGATGTGCCTTGATTTATTTTACCATTTATCATTATTATACCACCTTTTTTGTGAACACTTGAGTCCATTTCTACTTTCATTTACTTTTTCCATTATTGAGTGAAGTTGGCTTGTTACTTCTCACTCATCAATGTTGTTTTCCCTTTTATGCACCTTTTTCCATTGATGATTGAGTAAGGATTGTTACTTCTCACACATCAATGTTATTTTATCATTTTTTCTTGTCATCTTTATTTAAGGATTGTTACTGTTTTCTCATCAGTGCTCGATTACCATCTTTTTTAACATGTATCCTTGGTTTGACTTGATGAGTTTGCATTTCTTACTTGAGGTTTACTTTTTTGAGTTTTTAAATCTTTAGTAGACTTGGATTTTTGGTTACCCAATTTATTCTAAAAGTTTTGACTTGGTCATTTGGTCTAACATATCACTTGTCACCCCAACTTGCTAAATTTCTAGGCACATTTCATCCATGTAACACCAATTATATTGGGATTTATGTGCTTATTTTTGCTCTTTAGTTTTGTATCCTTGGATTTGTCAAAAGCAGCCTCTACACCTTCCATGATCAAAACTATAAACATAATAGACAACCATCTAGTGATAAGATAAGTCAAGGTACACCTCACATTTTACTTTTTCATTATTTCCATTTTAGTCATTTACTTTCAATTATTATTTTTTTTAAATACAACTTTTTTAGCCTTGGCATTGTGTGTTACTATGTTCTTTCTTGAAGCACCATCCCCTATTACACATTAGTGACACGTGATGAGATTTAAGTGGGGCATATTATATATATATAATATTTTCAAACTTTATTAATTACTAATGTTTTTTATCTTGAAGGAACCCGTCGAGTCTTGATCTCTCTGAGTGCATACCCTAAAGGGTGTATCGAGAAAGGGGTGGGTAGACCATTGGTGCTTTGCAATATTATTGTCCCATTACAAATTTTTACCAATCCAATTAACTCCTAACCCCTAAGATTTTTCTCCTCTTTTACATACTCCTCTAGTCATCTACCACCTTCATTATCCCTTTATCTAACCTAAATCCCTTTTTAATAGTTTACATGACTATGTCAGTTGTGTCAACCTTATACTCTTATTGAAAAAACTTATTAAGGGTCTAGGTCGGCCCCTAGCTGACTTAGTCCATGACCTAGTGAGTTTTTGTCGATTACAATACTAGGTCAATCAAGTCGACCTTGTCAAACAAAACTTTTGAAAAGGTTTAGGGTTAGATCCACCTATAAAAATGATTCAATTTTACCATTCTTAGAGAGTAGGTAAGAGTTATTATTCATTTGTGCTTCTTTACAATATGATCTTCCACCATTTTACTTGAGGAGTCTTAATTTAGGGTTTTTACTTAGAGAATAATCTAGTATTATGGAGAAGTTTTAGATGCTTTGTCATTTTTTAGTGATCCTTACGAACCACAAAAACCTCTTGTGAAGCACCTTTATCCAAGGGAGAGATTGAGTCTCGATGGGTTCATCTTCCAGGTAAATATCTCTAACTTTGCTCCTCTCTTTAGTAGATATAAGTAACATAAGTAATGACTTTTAAAAAATATTATCTCTCTCCATGCATTAGGGATTTACCTATACATACTTTAATTATGATTCTCTTATGCATGTTTAATTTTAGTTTTTATTACCCCCACTTTGTGCCACAAGCTTTGGTGATCACTATATTAGATTTTTGTTTTACTTATTATTAGTATAGTGAATATGAAAACATAGGACCTATTTAGGGTTATTACATAGTTTTGCTTGAATTGAGGTTTTGTAACCCTCCCTAGTGATATTATTATGGTAAAATATCTCTTGATTAGGTTTAAAGGATCCATATTGGTCATGACCTCGATTATCTAGTGTATCCCCAAATGGAAGTGTAAGTAGAATCTATCTTCTCTGAGATAGGATATATTTACGGATCTGATGCATTTCTCATTGCATACAGAAAGGGAGAAGCCAATGTTACATAGGGAGAAGTTGTCGTTTACCCAAAAAATAGAATAAAATATATTTTAAGGCTAAAACTTTAAACCTAAAGAATTAAATGCATTTATTAGTAAAATTAAGGTTAGCATATCATTTTCCTTAGTCATAGAAGATGTGTGGTCCTATCGGGTGTTTCATTATGTACCTTAGGTATTATAAGAGTAAACAATATGTATATTAGTCCCTTGTTAGTATAAATGATAAAAATCAATCATAACAATACACTAAGACTAAACACTCTTGCCTACGAATTAGGGAGAACATAACATAATAAGTAAGATCACAAAATAGAGATAAAGACATTATAAATTTCTTACCTTCTTTATCAAATTTGATGCTTACTTATTAGAATAATTATGTTCATGCTCAACCTATGATGATTTCATTCTTATATAAATTTTTTTTCATGATGGTGGCATCTCTCCAATAGTAACTTGTGACTTAGTGTGAAACTTGGCATAAATTGGCATTATAACACTACTCTAAAAGGCTTCAAGAAGGTATTCTAACTAAATAACGTTACACACAAAAGCTTGTTGGCATATGGTATGGGCACTTATATTTATATCTATAAGAACTAATCTAATTTTATGGAGGTTAAGTTAAATTCTAACTTGGGTTGAGTCTAGAATAAACCTAGTTTGAGTCACTCTAACCCTGGGTTGGGTCAAAGCACTCATGAAATATTGACACTTTAGTTTAAGATATTTGTGAGGCATGACAACTAAATTTATATATTTGTGATTTTATGATTCATAATTTTGAAATATTTATGAAATAATAAATCATTTTATTATCTCCTTTGACCTTTTGACTTCATATTTGGCTAAAAAATATTTTTTTGGTAAATGAAATTCACTATTTTGATTTGAAATTTTTGTTTAATAAAGTTAATTAAGATTTAAAATGTAATTAATTTTTATTAGTGTTTTTTGGATTTTTTTTTTTAAAATGTTATGAATTAATAGCTTGAAAAGCTAAAGTGTCAAATTACTAGTTTGTAATTTGACTAGAATTAAAACTGAACTAGGTTTTAGGTGCATACAGAGTAATATACCAAATAATCTAGCCTCATCACATTTTTGGGCAATTAAATCCCTTACATAGATGAAATTAAATAATTTAGATGATTTCTAGACTTAAAATATGTCATTTGATATAAATTGAGTTGAATCCTAGTTTAGGCATAAAAGTGGCCAAAATTAAGTGTCTACACTCACACTAAAAATAATAAACTTCTCTGAAGTACAATACTGTGAAAGATATGAAATAGAAACATCTTGAATAGGGATGAAATTATAATCTATAATGAGACAACTAAATTTGGGCAAAATCTCATCTTATAATGGTGGCTCGATAGATGGAAGAACATAGTCTACCATGAATGTATCATGATAATAAATACGAGTAGGAGGAGGGAGTACATTAGTCTCTAAAGATGCGATAGGAAGAAGATGAGGAGGATAGATATAGATTGTAGTAGGATCTCTAAAAAGAGACTCTTTGATGCTCTAAATAGTGAAAGGACATGTTGTATGTTTCACATGGCAACGAAGATCCATGAAAACATGTAACAATAAAGTACTAAGAGCCATATCACAAGTGTTAGCCCACTTATTGTACTAACCCAAAATAGAATGGGTAGGAATATTTCCATATAATAATGGAGTATGATTCTTTATTGTGAGAAATTATTCCATGTAAGCATACCAAGAAGCATAATTGGTCTTTCCAAGAAGAACCATCGGTGTAGAATCAACTCTTCTCATCCACTGGTATCTCTCAAGTAGAGTCGACATGACTGAAAGAAGATACCAAATAAGTGAAATGAGGAAAAAAAATTGCATAGATGATAATGCATGCTTAATGAATGGATGTCAAGATCAATTAATAATACATCTAAGAATGTAAGAACAATAAGTGAAAATGACACCAAAGTGGCACACAAGTCATGAAAACTACATGTGCACATAAGAGAAAAATTGGGGCCCACAATAACCCCTCCAAGAGAATCAATAATGACCCCCTCAAAATTTTGTAAGTATAATGAATTCTTAATGTTAGGGCATTAGACTCAACCAACAATGCATCTAGATAGATAAGAGTAAATAGTATAAAAGTGCTAATGAATGTCTCAGTAAATGAACATCAGACGTAGTTGGTATTGAATTTAAATGTGATCAATGAGTGCATGTGATACCAAAAATGTACAAGTGAAATTACAAATTGGTGAATAGGAGGATGTCAGACTCTATCGATAATGATTTTAATAAGAGTACAAGGGAAGTACTGAACAAGGGACTGTAATTTGAAGCTTGTGAGGTCCTTAGAATTACCAAAAAATCATCAATTTTATCCAAAAAAGGCCTCCAAAATGGATGTCGGTTACCACTAAAAATGTATTCAAATGAGGAATACAATGTGCTAAATAACAAGCAATGAGATAAAGAAAAAATAAGGCTTTTTTGTGAGGGGGTTCGACAACCTACCAAACCAGACCTCACCCTCCATATTTGATAGGAGAAATATGAGAGGAGTAAAAAAGACGAAGAAAAATTATCTTTTAAAATATCTCCTTATATCTCCTAATACAATAAATTATTTTCATTCAAATAATAATAATAATAATAATAATAATAATAATAATAATAATAATAATAATAATAATATGTATATGCCCCCGCCAAGTTATAATGTATTTATATAAAAAAATAAGAAAACAAATCTCGTACGCCACTATTAATGATCCAACCTTACTAATCAACCCAATCATTTTAAAAATTTCAAGTTTTTTTTAACAAATAATCAAAACTTTATAAAGTAAGCTTTACCTTTTTAAGACTTAATTACCCCACTATTTATACCAAAAAACCATGATTTCCACAAAAAAGTGTTTTTTTAATTTAAAACAATGCATTTACCAGGCAATGAGGGGATTTGGAAAAGTGGTTATGGAAAGTTAGGAGGATGTTTTTGGAGTAAATTATGATCAAGTATCAGGTGGTGGAATCCATGTGGATAAAAAATGGTTGCATAGATGCTATCAGGTAAAAGTTGATGTTTAATGTGCAGTCAATGTTGGCAAAATGGTTACAGATGGTAGGTCATGCAAGGAGAGGAGAAAACACTATGAAAATAACAAATGACGTTAAGCATACCACCTAGAGGTAGAATGGCAACCAGATCCAAGTGAGGGATGGGATGCTTGGATAAAGAACTGCAATCATCTTGACCCATGTACATGATAAGGAGTGGCTATGGCTAGGTGAGTAGGAGAAGGTGGTTTATTGGCTTCAAAACTATGGATCTTCCCAAATGCAATATGCTAGTGTCTTTGAGTAGTCCTCAATATAGAAAATGTCTCTATGCACCCACTATGTATTTTTTTGGTTGGGAAGGTCTAATTAAAGCTCAAGATGGTTGTTTAAAATTACATGTAAAGGCATGGGTAGTAGAAAACCATGAGTTGTATTAGGTAGATCTAGTGGTTGTAGAGTATGAGAAGTAGTTTTGTAAAAAATAACTATCCCATATGGAAAATACGTGAAGTCTTACACGATTCAGAAAATGACTTAAGGAAAAATAGCCTAGGTTTCCTCTTCAATACACCTATTAAACTACCTGATAATGGATGCTCCCATGGTTTAAAAACTAGCAGACCATGTTTCACCCTCAATTCCAAATCAATGTTGGCAGTCACATGTAATGAGTTAGCATAAACATGAGAATCTAGCCAAAAACAAAAAAACCCTTATTAAAAATTTGAAAACTAACACAATAAAACTCACGATCTCATAATAAACTCAAAACAACATAAAAATCAAACATTTGTATACTATACTTGACACTTTGATACCATGTCAAATCTCCTACAAAGATTGTAGATGGAATACTGAATGCACTGATGTTTGAACAAATAAAAAATGACAAATGACCAAGTAATTGTGAGATAGAAACCATGAGTGTAACAATGCGAATCCTTCATGAATAGCTCACTAATGCTAGATTTATAAATAGGTGAGTAAATGTGTAACTCCTCCTAGAATAGTGAAAACCCCCAAACCTAGAATAATTGGTCAATGGTCAACCAGTTGACTGAGTAACTCCCACTACCTAAAATAAGATATTCAAGGTAAATCTCTATGATGTGCACACCTAAGCAAGCTAATCTAACAAGTATAGGAAAAACACAATAAAGGAAAATAAATACCTACACTAATAAGGAAAAGGTTAATTTGTTGATTTATTTAAGAATTCATTGATGTTTTGGTTGGTCATAAAATTCTTAAATAAATCAACGAATTAACCTTTTCCTTATTAGTGTAAGTATTTATTTTCCTTTATTTTGTTTCTCTTATACTTGTTAGATTAGATTGCTTAGGTGTGCACATCATAGAGATTCATTGATGTTTTGCTTAGTCATAAAATTCTTAAAGGGTTATGATACCAATATAATTAAACATGATAGACCTATCAAAACTTGGACAAAACTTATTAGGCAAAAGATTAGAAGAATAAGCCCATTGCTATAAGACACCATCAATAAGGAACTTGATAAAATGTTGGATGGTTGTGTCTTTTTTATTTAAAATATTTTGATTGGATAGCTAACTTAATACTTGTTAGGAATATAAATTATGATATTAGATTATGTGTAGACTTTAGAGATTTGAATAGAGCTAGTATCGAACATAATTTTCCTCTACCTAGTATTGAACATATTTTGCAATAAGTTATAGGATCTAAAATGATGTTTGTCTTTGACAAAATTTTCGGTCATAATCATATTTTTGTAAATGCATAATATAGACATAAGACTATGTTTAGTACACAGAGAATAAATTTTTCTTTTAATAGGATACCTTTCAATTGTATGAATGTAGGTGCATCTTTTTAGATGGCTATTCATGTAACGTTTGATGACTTAATTAACATTTTTGTTCATATCTATCTTGATGATATCACTATGTATTTTAAGAATAGGAAGAAACATATTGATCATCTTCATAAATTTTTTACAAGATGTAGGAAATATGGTATTTCTCTAAATCTTAAGAAATCTATTTTTGGAGTAAAATGAAGAAAGTTATTAGGACATATCATCTCTAAAAATGGTATCTCTATTTATCCTAAATGCATTAAAGCCATTAAATATTTACCACCTCCTAAAGACCAATCTGGTCTTAGATTCTTTTTAGTAAAATAAACTTTGTGTGTAAATTTATTGTTGATAAATCTAATCCTTTATAAAGTATTTTATATAAAAATCAATCTTATGTTTAGTATGCTGGTTTTGATTCAACATTTAACAATATTAAAAATGTCATTGGAAGTGTCTCTATACTTTCTACCAGATTTGAACAAATAATTTATTTTGTACATAAAATTTACTAAAAAGGCCATAGGTGTTGTCATTACTAAAAGTGATGAAAATCATGAAAAGAGATGTATCAGTTACATGATATAGGTTTTAAAAGTTACTAAGACTAGGTATCCTTTGATTGAGAAAAAAAATCTATCTTTAATTTCTTCTTTAACCAAATTCAAATATTTATTGATGGGAAATAAGGTTATTATTTGATCAAATGTATTTGTTCTTTATTATATTTTAAAATAGACACCTATTAAAGGAAGATTAGCCAAATGAGTTTTTCAAAAATTTAAAAGTTTGATCTTGAATTTGAAACATGGACAAGACTATCAAAAGAAATGACTTAGCAACATATTTAGTTGAAAATGTGACCTTTGGTATTAATGTTTTAATACTTTTGATAGATAATTCACTTCATGCTAAGCCTTATTTCAAAACTATGAAATTTGCTAATTTTTGTAAATAGTTTAAATTTGGTCATGAAATGAGTGTATGAGATTGTCTTTTTTCACAAGATGATTGGTACCATGATTTAATTTACTACATCCCAAATCATGTTTGTCATGATAACCTAGATAAAAAGTAAATAAGCTCATTTTTGTTACAAGCTTTGAAATTCATTTTATTATTAGATTTTTTTATTTTATAGGAATAAATATGGTGTTATTTTGTGTTGTTTAACTCGTGATCAAACCTAATAGGTCCTTTGGGGTTGTCATTAAGGTAGTTGTATTGGTCATTATGCATAAAAAACTACTACATACAAAATATTGCGTGCACATTATTATTGGCCCACTCTTTTTTTAAGATTTATATAAATTAATTTGTGCTTGTATGCCTTGTTAGTTTTTCATGAATAGAGATAGACTATCTGAAATACCTTTGAATCTCTTTATTCATAAAAAAAACTTTTACTAAACAAGGTATTGATTTTATTTTTGATATTCACCCTCCTCTAACTGGTCATAGGTATATCTTGACAATGACTGATTATTTTATTAAGTGGCCCGAGGCAATTGCTTTGAAATTTTTTGTCACAACTGAAATTATTTCAATTTTTGAGAATAATTTTTTTTCTAGATTTGGCATTCCTTAAGAAATCATATCAGAAAATGGTCCACAATTTATTTCTTATAATTTTTGGATCATTATTCAATTATTTCTATTCATTCTTCAAAATACTATCCTCAAAGGAATGGACAAGTCGAATATACTAATAAGAACTTGATTTCAATCATGAAAAAAATAGTGTGTGCTAACAAACATGATTAATATTTGAATATCTTTGAAGTCTTATGGGTTGATCACATCATAGTGAAAGTTGTAACTGGATATTCTTCATTCATGCTAGCTTATGGCTTTAAAGCTATTTTGCCAATAAAATTTCAAATTTATTCCACTAGAATTGTTATTCAATAATTAACTGAAGATACTAACATTGTTGAGCAAAGGCTGAATGATTTTTTATCCTTAGATGAAACTAAAGCCATTGCTTTACAGAAATTAGAAAAGGATAAGAAAAAACTTAAAAAATCTTTGATAAAAAACTTTCAAAAAAGTGTTTTCAAGTTGGTGATCTAGTACTATATTGGGATAAAGCTCATGAAGACCCAGGTAAACATCATAAATTTGATTTATTTTGGTTTGATCACTATAAAATAATTGTTATTGAAAAGAATGTTTTTCATCTTCATGATATTGATGGGAATTGGTTGTGTCATTCAATCAATGGTCATCATTTGAAAATCTTTTTAAGTTAGTTTGTTCTTTCTTGTTTGTTGTTCTATTTTTAGATTTTTTTTTTTCATTTCTTATTTTTCCTCTTTTGGTTTTTAGTTGACTTTATCAAAATAAGGACAATACATCATTAAAGAGAAATTATAGAATGCATTGTTATCTCACTATAAATATTTTATTATGAATATATACTCGATCATTTCTAGACTAATATTTTATGATGACAAGTATTGAATATTAATGTGTTATGAACATTTTTAATTCTCAAATTTTACATTCTAGGCTATTGCATTGGTTATTCATCTAGCTAAAATTTTCTTGTTATAATTTTTCCTATTTTTCTTGTCATGCTAGCAAAATTATTCATCCTTGAATATTTTATTTTTTAAATGGATTCATGCTTAGCTATTTAGGATATGATTTACCTGAATCACACTTCTAAGTTTATATTCATTTTTAATTTAATTTTCCAACCTAATTTCTTAAAAGAATTTAGCTAACAAAGTCACTAGTATTATGCCTATTTTTAGTACCCCCTCTTTTTTTGAAAGTATTGACATAATTCATTCTACCACATGATGACTTATATCATAATATTAAAATCTACAATGGGGATCAACTTGTTTGCATTCGTTTAAGCAGTTGTTTCTATGTATGTGAATATGACAAATATTGTTATATTAGAATGATTTATATACTCATAGCATTAATGTGAGGTATTACATAGCATAATTTGGATCAATTAAGTATCTATTGTATTCAAAAAATTAGTATATTTGATGTACTTACATCTCATTTTTGTAGTCATCAACATCCACTCTTATTTTTTATAATTAATGAAAATCATCTTGTTCAATATAGTGACATTGCAGTTGAGATATATTTGAGATGTTAGAATAATTTTATCAGTTGTCACGAGGTGATATGTATTTCATGACATATTTGACATTTTAACTCTACAATAATTGTTTTCAAGTCGTTAATCATAATATTCCATCTTTGTTGATTGATTGCATTCGAAATGATAATTAAAGTTAAAAAAATAAATTCAAGTGGTTGTTTGATTCTTCTCTTTCTCTAGCTGGAATGTGTTTATATGTGATTTCATATCTTCTTTTTTAAATGTGTCACAACATTATTAGCACTTTTAAATCATACTCACATCTGATCAAGGTAACATTCTTTTTAAAATGAATTTATAAGGAGATGAGTTCATGTTTTGAGCTTGATCACATTTTTCCTAAACATGAAACTCTAAACATTGTGCATTTGGAATATTATTCATGGTATGGTATTTGAGTTATTAAGTTCTAAGGTTTGAATTTATATTTGTCAGTAAATTTGATTTAACATAATCTTTAAGTCACTTGTCCTCACCTCAAGTTTAGATATCATGGTGATAAAGTTACTAAGGTCTTAAATGTGCCACTAAGTGTTTGGTAAGCTTGGGATTTGGTTTAATAGAGTTTTGGGTTTTAGTAACATTGATCATCTTATAAAAGGGTTGATACGTCACCATTCTCATTGAATGAGTACTTACAACAACCCCTAAACATAGATGGTGTTTGTTTTCAATCATCTCACCATTTTGACAAGTTTTAAGGTGGAAGTCAAAACTTTGCAAGATTGTTGGTTAAAGCTAGAATATTAGACAACGTCAAGTTTTTATCATTTATTACACTCAAATGTGTAAAAGAATGACTTGGTTGTTTTTGTTGAGATTTTGTGTAAAATGTCAATTTTTTTCAAATTAGTTTATGAACCACTCAATACTTTGAAGATAAAATAGTACAGTTTGGAAGGGTGACAATATATTATATGCATTTATTTATTTTTGGAAGGGTGACAAGATATTGCATGCATTACATTTTTTAAGTTTCATTTGTTATTTGTAGTCATTATGGTCTGATGTCTTCTTATCTATTTGCTTTGTAATAGTTGGATTGACATATCTTTTCCTGCATGTGTAATATTGGATGGCAGAATGAACAAATATTGCATATATATAGTAAAGATGGCTTTTACTTTCAAAAATCATGAATATGATAGGTCTTTTCATAGTCATAATTTGATATTGTTCCTTTCTAAAGTGTTTTTAGTTATTCATTCTGCTTATTTTCAAGAATATGTTGAATGTTTCATTATATTATGCATACATTTTTTCATCTTTAATGACATTTGTTGAGTTTTTGATGGCATGGTGGTTATGAAATTTGTCAAAATGGTTTCAAATTATGTTGAAGGATTTAGCTAGGATATGTAAGAAAGTTTCATACTTTGTTGTTGAAAAGGCTAGTTTACTCATATTTTGAGTTTATAGAATATATATGTGTTTTCTATGAACTAATTTTCATGCATTCAATTTGGTTTGTTGTCATCTGGTTTGAAAGATATTATTGAAAGATTCATATTGTTTTATTTTCTTGGCTATAAGAAAATAGGGTTTTGTGATTTCAAAGGCTTTGAATGCATAGATTTGAACCCGTATGGTATATTTTCATTTGTTTGAATATAGCTTATATTTTTTTAGTTGATGAATGTTGAAAGTTTTCTTGATGGAAAGAATGACTTCAGACAATAATTTGGTGATATAGTTGATTTTTTAGTATAGTTGGTGATTGTTATTTGCATGGATAAGGTTTTTTGCATTTGAATATATGTAGAAAAGGTTTTGAGATGGGATTATTTTTAGTTATTATAAGAAATAGAAGACTGTATAGATTCTTTTCAATCATTGATTGATAAGAATTTGACATAGTTACATGTTAGAGTATGTAATTTATGTATTTTCTGACGTTTGCTAGTGTATTAGATAGTTAATTTATCTTGTAGTGGGTTTGTCATATATGAGGATTTATCCTACATTTTTTAGTTTAGCTAGTTTAGTATTTTGCCTTGCCTATATAAGCAAGTGCTTACCTTTGTACTAGCATCTCATATTTTGAATAATCATTTGATTTACTTTGTGTTACATTCCATTTGTCTACAGCTACATTTGTGATGTTTTTGTTGTGAACCCTTTATATCTTGGCTTCATGGAATGATTTTAACATTTCTAACATGGCACCATAGCTTTGAGAGTTTCAACCATCCATTAAGCTTGCAATTTTTTAGAATCTTCCCTTGCCAGATCTGCAACTTGAAGAGGAAGCGTACAAGGAGATCTTAGTGCCCTTCAAAATCTTTTCAAATATTTTAATTTTTTTTATTTTCTAAAGATTTTGTTGCTTATGATACAATGAAAAAGAAGGAACTTTGCCTATCAAGATTTGAGGGAAGCTAGGAATTGGATTTGTTTCTTTTTTTGCTTTATATCTAAGCTTATCACCTTTTTTTTATTCTAAGATCTAATTTATTGCAGATTTCTTAAAGAGAAGCTTGGTGTCATAATCTCTTTTTTTGGCATTGAGATTTAATTAAGAAAGTTTTTGTGTTATTTGATTTGTCATTATGTTGGTTTTTCCATCTGTGGCATCATGATTTAGATCTGTGTTTTTTTCTAAATAAAAATATTTGAGCAAAAAAAGATAGGTACTTATTTTCTGCTAGGCGTTGTTTTTTTTACCTTGGCATCTTTTTCTAGTAGGGGTTTTTCTTCTTCTTTGGCATTGAAATAATAAAAATTGATATCAAATTTTTAGTATAAACCTATCTTAGCATGTCAAGTTTGGTGAAGTGGCATTTCAGCTTATGAGAGACCAAAGGCATCATCTTTGTTAGATTTATTTTTTTGGTCTAAGATACACTATAGGTGTTGCATCTGCTCAAAGTGTTTTTTTTGGATTTGGCATTAGAGGACTATGTAATTTTTCTTGAGGCTACATTCAGTTTTCCCAACTGCGTGGAGGTCTGTTACATTGTTGATCTTCATACATGGTTGTGCTTTGATAGAATTGCATTATTTTTTCCTTTTCTGGACTATGAAGTTTACATTGGAAAGTGTCAGGCTTGTTGAAGATTGGATGGAGACCTTATGGAAGTGCATTAGAATATTTTTTTAGTAATTTCAGATCTACTTTAGTCTTTTCTTTGGACTACACTTTTGGATAGCAAGTTGGTATATTATCTTGCATGGTCCTTTCCTATGTGTAGTGTTAGAAGTGAGTGAAATCAGACCAAGACCAAGAGGTTTTCTTGGAATACTTGGAGTGCCTCTTTCTGCTAATGTTACCCCTTTTCTTTACTTTGTTAGTATATTAGTATATAGATGCATATGTTTTGTAAGTCATCCTGTGAGCATTTTGTTTTATCCCACATTCATGGGAAGAAGTAGTTACCTTGATTAGACTTAGTATATAAGTGTTAAGGCCAATGAAGGCATCCACAAAATTATTGTATTGAGCTTGCTCAAAGGAGGTTGCCCCCTCAAAGTAGCCTGTGATCAATATAATCCTTTCGATGTTTCTGCTAATTATATACATCTATTATTTTATGCATTTTCAATAATTTGTTACAAGAGGATCCTCTCATTTGGTATCAGAGTGCTTTCTAGGGCTAATTTTTTTCTTAGAAGTATTTTTTTATTTTGCTATATAATTCATTTAAGTATTTTTTTGTACCATAATAATCTATTTTAGATCATGATAAATACCTATCCACATAACTGTGGAAAGTGCTTGGGTGTAAGCCCTAAAACTCATTATGAAGAGTACTACAAGAACCCCAAAGTAGCTAGCCCATTGAGAGAACCTGTCAGAAAAGAGGGCTATAGCCCCATCTTGATTGACTAGTTCCCACCCATGAGGAAAACCAAGATCTATTATTTAGGAATAAATTTGTAACTAAATTTTTTTTGGAGAGCAGTACCTGCTCAGATGGTGTTGGTGGCTAGAGACATATCTTTAAAACCTTAGGCAATCATGAAAACTTTGGGCCCATTTCTATCAATTTTAGAATATTGCTAGTGGAGTATCAAAAAACTTATCATATCAGATCTTCACATATTACCAACAGACTTTCCATACTAGTTTCAACATATTACTAGCAGAGTATTATAAAACCACCATATCAAATCTATGCATCTTACTAGTAAAGTATCAGAGGACTTGTCATATCAATTTTAGAATATTTCTAACAAACTATCATATTGGTTGAATGTTTTAGTGAGGTGGTTGAATGACTTGAATGAGTTTGTTAATGGTTTGAATGAGTTTGTTAGTGGTTTGATTGAGTTTTTAATGATTAATGAGGATCTTAGATTATTTATTTATTTATTTTTATTATTTTATGTGCATGATATTAATTAAAATACAATTATCGTAATTAATTTTACCTAATTTAGTTAATCGGTTATGGGGTAATGTTAGTAGGATTAGATGGAATTACTTGATTAATATGATCAAGTTCATGTTTTTATTAGGGTGATGTTAATACAAAAAATTTGATGATGGATTGGTATGATCACCAAAATAAGGTGACATGATTAGGATGGTAGGATTTAGGTGTCTACATATAGTATAAGATGACCATTATCAATGATACTTTCTATATTTTTCTTCAAAGCCCAAAATTATCATACTATGTCCATGCAATCTATGATAAGAACAATATTAATTTAATTTCATTAAAGGATGCATATGAGGTAATGTGATCAAATTTTTTTGAAGCATTTCCTTTTGAATCTCACTTGAAATTTTATTAGCCTTATGTACACATTTTGAATCTCTAGTTGTAGATGTATCCTGTGTTGGATTCCATTCTTGAGATAAATTATTTTAAGGCACAAAATATTTTGATAGAGCAGTAGATATATGATTGACACTTCCATGCTCTAAATTATTTATGTATGTGATCTTAGTTTCAAGTGATATGATCTATAAACTAAAATATTGATTTTTCTTTTTGAAACTCCTCTATGAATGTTCTTATAATGACTATTTAAGCTTTAAGGATTCAAAATCATAAGATCTTGTTACTTATGATTGAATATGCATATAAAGACCATCGAGAGGTCTTTGGAGGTGTATGGGGGTGAGGAAGAACATGTTGGATACCTTCATTCTATTGTACATGATGGGGCACTCTACCTCATCTAGTGTTGACATCATGAACCACAAAAGTAACAATAATTCATGGGAGAAGGATCATAAATATTTAAACTTTAAGGTATATGGGAAGGAGGAACAAAAGGATTTATGCATGTCCCTTTTAAATATAGTGGCAATGAAGAGCATCTCAGATTGAATGTTGCAAAAATAGGATTGTAGGGAGGTTTAATATTGTTCATTTTTATTAGTTTTATAAGTGTTCTTAGATGTGATCCTTTTGACCCATATTCTTACATAATTGATCCACACACTATAAATGTCCATTTATCATGGACATGAATAATGTGTATAATTAGGGAATAATAAAAATCAAGTCTAAAAATAAAACCCTAAAGATGTATTTTAAAATATTGTAAGAATAAAACCCTAAGGAAAACCTAGAGTTTAACATGGTTTGAAATTTATATGGGTTCACAAATATGTTTTAATCTAATTTGGTTTTACAACCCTAATAGGATAAAAACTAGTTTAATAATTCAGATACTAAGATATGGTATTCAAGTATACATCGAAATGTAAAATGCAAAAATTGATTGCAATTATTTGACAAGTGGCATATGCTAAGTATAATAACAAAAAAGGGATCAATACTTAATTTTTTTGGTTGACTATCTAACTATGATTATATTCTATAAATGGAAAATAAACTAAAGTAGGCATGTGATTTATCCAATTCAATTATTGTGTTTCTATCTATGCAAGGTTAATTTCATCAGATTTAAGTCAGTATAGACTATCGTTATTGACTTGTGTTGGTCAATACTAACCTGTGTGTAAATAAAGGAATATGACCATATGTTTACATTCACTTATCTCAAAAATCTTTGTATTTTTGATATCAAACCCTAATGATGCACACAACTCCATAAATTAGCCTCTTTTACCTTTACACCCTAGGTGTACTTGTGAACGCTAAAAACATTCAAAACCTAAGAAATTTTAATGGTTTGAGTTAACCCAAATTAACCTTATCTTATGATTTACCCCCACCTATATATCTAATACTCCAAATATTGACATCAATCCACACATAGTTCTCCCACCTAGTGTAATTATGCAATTCTACTCTTTCGTTATGTGTATGCAGCTAATGATTTGGCTTTAATACTTTATAATGCTTAGTTTGACTTGGATTTGGAATACTTTAGACTTGGATTATGACTATTTATAATGATAGATTCATTTTTTTGGAATAATCGAGTATATTCACTCAATGTCCAATAGAGTATATATGTGTGCTAGATAACTTGCAAGTCCCCTATTAAGTTAGACCTTGATTTATTTATATATGAGTCTAATTGGGTAATTTCTCATGCCATTAACACTCTAGGCAAATGGGTCAACCCTAAGTAAAGGTTTGATTTTAATAAACAATTATTTTTATGAGAGGTTCAATTCTAACTAGATTAGGTTAATATCGACTAGTGATACTTGTAGACACCGAAATTGTGTCTATCCCTTGGTCATCCTCCCCCCTTGGTCCCCTTGGTCCACCTTGTAACACAAGTCCTAGCCCACTCCATTATTAAATTAAAATAATCAAATATTTTAATTTAATTGCCCCCTTGCCACCTCACCCATGCCACCTCACTCCACCTCAGATTCCTTTCCTTGGATGCCCTCACCCCATTCCAAGCCTTAATGACCTAAATCCCATCTTAACCCTTCCTCTCCCACTCATTTAAGCCCCTCTCGACCATTTTCCCATGACATTTGACCTTGGTAGCTTGTAAGAACGGGCGGAAGGCTAAAATTAGCCTCTGTCCCCATTCTTCAGCCACCGATGTCGGTCAGTATTCGGCTGACATCGGCAGTTTTGCCAGCGTTGGTTTCCTTTAAAACCAGTTTTTTGCATCTGTTGCTGCCCCTGCGAACGTGAATTCTCGTGTTCTTGCTTCCCAGCATTCTTTCTTCTCATTTTATTGCAGGTATCAACATCTTGACAACATTCTCCAAGCTTAGAGGATCAACATCAGTCATACCACACCAGGTTGAAGGTTACACGTCACTCTTTCCCACTAGCCACAATAGACACAGCTCCTGCACTTCTCTGCCAACTCCATCCACAGCTAAGTATTTGCATTGGTTTCATTTTACTATATTTTTAAATACATTAGCATTTTATCCACTGTCCATTCCCAACCATTTTGGACACAACCCAGTTTGTCTTTTCCAGAGAGGCTGAAAGGCCTTCTCTCACCCTTGTCTTCCCCTTTTGCCCCTGACATTCATTTGGTCCCTTTTCAGACCATACTCTCTGTTCTATTGACCCAACACATGCCATTAGACTCCCACAGACCTCCCCAAAACCATTCTGATTGACCAGACATACCTGAAACTTGTCCCAGGCCATTGCCCCGATCGACTCCAACCATTACCCCTACCGATGTCAGCATACTAACAGACGTCGGTGACCTTGACCTATCGACGCCGATAGAACCATCGACGTCGGTGACTGTGGAAGACAGATTGCTACTTATAAGTACGCATTTATTTTCATTTCTTTTATTCAGTCTTTATCATTTCTATTTTTGGCTATATTTTGCTTTCTAACAATCAGTGGACTGTCATCCTCCAAGAAGTCTTTGCACTTCTAGGACCAAGCCTTTGCGTGGCAGTCCACTTTCTAGCTATCTAACAACCTCTGTGTTTGAGTCTTTTTCTTCTACAGGTGTCATCCTCCACAACCAAAGAGGAGTTCCTTCAGTCATCTAAATTTGGTGCGCAAGACTTCATCCAGGTAACATCTAACCCTAGACCATCTCTCTTAGTTTCTTATTCTTTTTGAATGTTAGAAAAGCAAAAATTGATAGAAACATTTTGGCACGCCCGATGGGACCCTAGGGTCTTCCTTGGGTTCATTTTCTTATTTTTCATATAGGTGCATTAGGTTTCTCCTTACATCTCTTTCTTATATCTCTTCCAAAAGACACCATTAGCAAGGTTAAAAAGAACCCTTCTTTCTTTCTTGCATCTTAGACTAATCAACTCATACTCTTTAACCCTTTCTCCATTTGTCTGCATCCAAACTCACATTTCTATTTGGGCTTAAAATCTACTGCATCTCATTTCTGATTGACTGCATATTTAGTCCACACATCTAGTAATTAAAAACTGCATCATGAATAAATCGTAGGCCACTTATGTTACACATCCAAACCACTTGCACAAATTAAACATCTAAACTCACCTGAGACAAGGCCCGACTGGGATTTTATCACCCAGCGGATACCTTACCCATCCCAACAATCCCACTTAGACGTCACTACCAAGGGGAAAGCCCACTCTATTCTCTGGCAGAGGATAATCTCTAGGGGAAGTATATACTGGCTAAGCAAGACCAGCTTATCACTGGGCTCGTGAAGTGAGGGGAGCTTGCTCCTTAGCACCAGGCCAAGTACGGAACCTAACACATACTCTTGAGCACCAAAACTAACCCAAAACCAACTTTAGACTACCTCTTCTAGGACCCGTTCTACAAGCCAACCTCCCCAACACATTCTAAGGCATAAGCCAACACGATCCTAAAAATTTATTCCTAGGAATTTAATGTTTAGGGTCTACTTTGTCTTCATCTTCTTTTCTGTTCTTATCTAGTTGTTTGAGCTAGTGAGGACGTTTTTCTTCTTTCCAAGAACTTTCAAATTCTTTGAGTTTCTGGAAAACACAGTAACTGACATTGGTTTTCCCACTGATGTCAGCCACTTTCTTCATTGGTATCAATTATCTGATCGACATTGGCAACTTGTTCCACCGACATTGGTCTTTCTACCGACATCAGTCACTGTCTAAACTTTTCTTCTCAAAATAGCAAGCTTAAAAACCCAACTTTCTTACTGTCCAACATCCATCTTGGTTTTCTAAAACTAAAAAACATAGTTTCTAGAACCTGAACCTTTTTACTTTAAATGGTTTTGACACGTAGTCAAACCAGAACTCTTCTTGACCACACAAGGCATCAATCGCTTCTGCCTTCACCGTCCATAACCAGTCCCCTAATGGAGTTTCATTCAGAGGCCGAACGAACTCCTACTCGACCGACCCCGACTCAGTCTCCCATTGTCCTTAAAGGGGACCAAGACTTCAAAATATTCTTGGACCTCAATGTCAAAGCCCTTCAAAATTATCTTGCGTGAATCTGAACACGAGACTCCTTAGGGAACCCAATTTATGGGATGCCAAACTCTTTAGTCAAGACAACAGCCATATCAACAACGTCTATGGTTCAACCCATAGACACCCAGGCCTTCACCTCGACTAATAACCCGCCTATGACCAATCTCTTAAGTGTGGCTTCTCCTTCTATCTCTCAGCCCACTTCCACTGGGTTTTTGGCCCCCCATCAACTGCAAACTATTTAACCAACCTCTACCCCTTTCCAAAATCTGGGTGTTTTTATCTCGCCTACTCTCGCCCCCATCAACACCAGGGTGGCCACTCATCCATTGGCTAATGTTGTCACTATCCAACCACCTATGGCAACATCGAGCCTAGTCATGCCTTCTACTTTCACAACGCAACCACCCTTGGCCTCCACTTCTGTCCCAACGACTAGTTATCAATACGTTGTGCCCATACAAGCGCAACCAACTATGTTGTATGCCCCTTCTAGCATCTTCCAAGCGCCCTACAACCTAGGGGGCACTCCACCCACCAATTCGTTAGCTGATATAATCAAAATGTTGATGGACAAAATGTCTAATCTTGAGGCTTCCATTTTTGGTTCAAGCAATGTCCTTTTATATGACCAAATTTGTAATGAACCCATCCATCCCTCTGTCCCAATCAGGTCGTATCCCAGTCAGTGGGAACTTCCTAAATTTTCTCATTTCCAGAGTAAGGAAGACCCGCAACAGCACCTACGAGCATTCAGACATGCTTGTTATCTCATAGCCCATGACGATGCATTACTTCTATGCACATTCCCCATGTCGTTCTCTGGTGCTGCTCTTGACTGGTACAGCTCTCTCACTAGCCATTCTCTTTTCACATTCACCCAGTTAGCCCAACTCTTCCTCGACCACTTTTCTATCAATATCACCAAAAAGGTCTCAATCACAAATCTGTATTCCATTCGACATTTTGATGACGAATCCATAGCCGATTTTGTCACTCATTGGAGAGGCCTAATTAATCAGCTCTCCTTTTCTCTGCTCCAACCTGAGCTCATCAAAATTTTCTCTCAGGCGTGTGCCAAACATATTTCCTCTACCTTGTGGGTTCAGACATTCTGCACCTTTGATGAAGCTTTCACGATGGCCTAGAAGCTTGAACTACGTGCCATCAAGGAAAACAAAGTCAAGTTGCAGAGTAAAAACCCCAACACCAAGTCCAATGACTCTTCCTCTAAACCTTCTTCATCTAATCCCAAATCTAAGGCATCAGCAAATGTTGTAGTCGTTAGACCTTCATCCTCTTCAACAACCAATCAGCCCGAGCCGTCCACATCCCAGAGTATCACTCAACAATTCCAGCAAAGATATGTGCAACGATAGTATACTCCACTAGGAGAGTCATACGCATCTGTGCTAGACAAACTTGTCAAACAAGGGGTTCTCAATCTCCCCCAAATCCAACCACCTCCACAATTTAATCCCTCACGTGCCATCCCTGCATGGTATAGGGAGAATGACTTCTGCAACTATCACCGTGTTAAAGGCCATGACATGAGCAACTGTAAGACTCTCAAAAACATCATTCAAGACATGTTGGATAAGGGTGACCTCATCTTAGACAATCCAAATGCACCACCCAATCAAAGCATAGACATCTTCAAACAACCCTTTCCTAATCATCCGCCCACCCAAAACAATGTGCAGACCATGACTGATGACACTCAAGAACATAACATACGCATAGTCAATACAGTCTCGCCTCTCATCCCTGACCAACCTCTCTCACAATCTCAAGAGGTTGGTCAACCCATCAGTCCATCACATGAGGACGAACCTTCTTCTCTTGTTAGTTCTCCATCGGCTTCCCTTATATTGGAAGACGCCTCGACCATATCGGTACCACTAGTCCCACCGTCCTCCTTCTTACTACCTATGGAGGACCCTACCCTTCCTACTCCTCAACCACAAGTGGAGGGCACAATCATCCCTGCCCTTTACCCTCTTGAGGAGCCACATTCTCCGGTTCCTTCTCCACCAGGGGAAGAACCTGTCTCTCCACCCTCTTCGACCAAAGATGAACCTGTTATCACGTCATCATGCCTTGAGTCCAAGATTATTACACCTACCTCATTTTTGGCCCTGCAACCATCCACATCTTCTGGAGGACCAAAGCCTCATCCGACATCTTCTCAGCCATCTTCCCAATTAGTGGAGAAACTTGGACTTCTCCCTTCAAGGAAAGTGGAGCATCAGGCATTATGGGAGTGACTCACAGCTCTTCAGCTTGCTCATTCTGTCTCATCTCATGTCGCCAACCCTCCCATGACAAAATCTCTAAAAACTTCCAATAAAGACCAGAATTCTACCTCAAAACCTTCAAAATCTCAACCATCCACATCAAAACCAAAACCCTCATCCACCACATCAAAACCAATCAAGTCACTCAGCATTCACTCCGTCCCTAACCTCACTCACCTGCAATTGAAGGTAGACTTGGACCAGGCCTCGCCTAATAGTAGTCCTCTAACCAAACCAAAGAAGACTACTAAACCACGACGGCAAACTCCTCCTCCTCCAACAACATTGCCCTCCATCTTGGGCCCTCATCCTTCGACCATAATAGGAGTGCTCCCCACTCTAACCTCTAACCAAAATAAGTTGCCTCCACTACTTCCTTTACCTACCACAAGCCTACCCTCTCTAAAAAATTTGGCACCTCTCATGAAGAAAGTGTCATCTTCGCATGTGGCCACACCATCAACCCAAAAGGTGGTATGGAAGCCTCCTTCAACACCTCCTAAATAAAAGTCATCAGCATCTCACACATCAACAAGCACGGACCCTTTAGTGGGCTCATACGCTTTGATATTGTGCTGACTTTTGCAGACCTCT
This sequence comes from Torreya grandis, assembly GCA_037957365.1. Lineage (NCBI taxonomy): Eukaryota > Viridiplantae > Streptophyta > Pinopsida > Cupressales > Taxaceae > Torreya > Torreya grandis. The sequence goes on from JARHVA010000102.1 coordinate 1,678,642, forward strand.
AGCATAACCCTTATGCCTATTAAACCCTTTCAACTGCTCGGGTCAAAGCCTTCCTGGTTCGATGATACTAAGATTTGCCTATATCATCATACACCAGGACATGACACCGAGAATTGTTGTGCCCTCAATGTCATCATTCATCGCTACATGGAGAAAGACACCCTTCTCCTTGAGGACACTGACGATAGACCTCTGACACCTTCCCATATCCCTCAAACCTCTTCATCGACATCGACATCTCATCAACAAACTATGGCCCCTCCATCTCCTTCACCTCCTCTCTTCGAAATTAATGCCATCCACATAACCACTAGGTCACAAAAGGATAAGGCAAAAGAAAAAGATGTTATTCCTTGGACCTATCCCTTTGTCAAGCCGCCTCAACTGCCAAAACCTAACATCTCTATTCTGGGTGCATCTTAACCCTCTTCTTCAGGGACAATCCATGACTCTATGTTAAAATAGCTTCACCAGATGCCCGTGAAGATGACCTTGTATGACCTCATCCAAAGTTCACCCTAGCATCATGAAGCTCTAATCCAAGCCTTACAGGCAGTGGAGGTCCAACCTGAGGACCCCTAACCACTAACTGCCCTGGTCCACTCATTATCTCCTGTTGCCTCTATCACTTTCAATGATTCTAAAATTCCTACATCTACTTCGAAAGACCAGGACGCTGCTCTCTTCATCACCACCTATGTTGATCAAACTCGCATTAAGCGAGTTATGATTGATGGAGGCGCCATCATTAACATCATCTCTACTCATGCCTTTGATCAATTGGCCCTCCCCAAGAATTACGTATCAAAAATTGACACAATCTTGTGATCCTTTAATGATACCACTGCCACAACCATTGGCATCGTCATCCTCCATATTCGCATTGGCCCGCACACTATCGCTCGCACACTATCCCAAAGCTCTTCTATATCATAGAATGAGAGTTTCAATATAACATGTTATTAGGATGACCCTAGATCCGTGCCATAGGTTGTGTCCCTTCTACACTGCACCATTGTGTCAAGTTCGAACACGACGGGCAAGTCCACACCATTCCTGCTGACCCATCACCTTTCAAAACTTGTAACACGACCTATCGACCAAATGACGTTCTCATTCCTCTTAAGACATCAACCCAGACGTCGTCTCCATCCGCAAAAGCTTCGACCAGTTTGCAAACGATGGTCACCCTCACACCACCTCTTCAAGCGACAACCAAAGACCCCATGGAAGATATCTTCTAATGACTTTCACTTGGAGAATATCGCTTGCTTGCCTTAGACATGTTCCAAACTCTGCAAGAGTATGGACAGCTTCACCACAGCCCCAGTTATGACTATCGGATTAGAATGGTCGTTCCTTATGGTCCTCCTAGTCTTCAAACCAATCTCATCTATGGGGGGCTCAATCAAGCTCCTACTGACGGGAATCCTCTCTCCTCACCTCAACCATTCACATCCAACTTCTCCTTTCTTGGCAAACCCAACTTTACTCACACCTACCTTTACAGGTGTGCATGGAAGGGTTTTGGCTTCGGGCACTACAAGCAAGGCTCCCACCAACCTATCGAACCACCAAGTGATGAGGCCATAACAAATGCCAAGAAATGATATGGTCTGGGTTTCTAAGAACCTACTACAGCTTCTGAAGACCCTTGCCCCAGACCCACCATCGACCAATCTCCTCTAAGCTCACCTATTCCTCCCTCTTCACCTACGGAGTCGGTGGTTTCCATCCCTCCTAGCTTTTTCAATACCTAAATGTTATTCACTTGGAACCCCTTACCTATCAACCAGGTGGGGTACCTAGGTCTCTCCTTCTTGTCTTCTCTCCATCTCATTTATCTAACCCATTAATCATCTACACTGGGTGTTAGACATTATTCCTACCACAAAATGACTCGGGGGAGTTCGACTTTATACCGACTATCCTAACCTCAACCAACCATTGACCAGACCTCGACCAAACATTCAACCGACCATCAACCAAATCGCGACCAAACATCAACCAAACCTCGACCAAACATTCAACCGACCATTGACCAGACCTTGACCAAACATTCAACCAACCATCAACCAACCAAATAATGACCAAACATCAACCAGCCAAACCATCTGACAACATATCAACCGACCTCGACCAAACATCAACCAACCAAACATTGACCAAGCATCAACCAACTTCACATCCAACATCAACCAACACGTGACCAATTTGGAAAAAAGTAAATGAGACAAGTTTGCTCCTAATTGGCTCGGACCTTACATCATAACGCATAAGCATGGATCAGAAACTTATCAGAACCTGAGCCCTTTAATGCCTTGCATCTGTGACCATTCTACTGTTAGTCGAGTACTCGTCCACTTGACATTTAATTTGAGCTCATCCCTTGAGCAACCCCATCCTCTTAATCCTCATTCCTTTCGAACCTATTCCCCTAAACAAATCCTATGTAACCCTTTTTAAAGTATGGATGCTTTGTCCTAATAAAAGGGAGCCCTTGAACTTCTATAGTCTTGTCCATGACTCAAAATTCTGTCAAAAATAAATTGAGATGTCAAAATATCCAAGGTCACAAAATCTAAAGGCAGACTGCTCTCTCGAAGGACAGTTGTACTATCATTGCTATAGCTAATAGACTGCTCCCTCGAAGGACAACTATTCAAAGACCTCAAAAATGTATAAAGCAAAAATATAGACCACTCCCTCGAAGGATGGCTATGACTAAATCTTGCTATAAACAACACTCTTTTAGAAGCTTCCCACATCGATCAACTTCACAAATGACCACAAAGCAAAATGACATCTCTATGTAGACTTCCCGCATTGATCAGTCTGCTCAAACAAAAAAAAAAGGGGGTCATGGACTTGGCTTGTAGTCGTCTCAGGGTCTCCTATAAAAAGGGGCAGAGTTATCCCTACTAAAAGGGTTACCCCATCCTCTTATATCATATCACCTGCTCAAGGGACTTCGAGCTCACTTAAATGTCAAAGTGATTCGATTACCTCTCTAACACAACCCATGGTCAACGACGTAATGCATGAATGGGGCTCTCGGTTCTAACAACCCCTATCTATGCTATCATTCTGGTCCGTGTCAATGAAAGAGCAATTTGCCTTTCACTTTTGTTTCACACTTTGGTCACATTCAACTAAATCATTTTCTCAAACCAAACCAACCCAAACATTTTCAGACCACCAACATGACATAGTCCATTTCACATAGTTTCGATGGACACCAATACACATGGAAACTATCAACCACACAATTTATGTTAAGCATAAACCATTACTTGCTGAAGCATAAATAGACTTAATTCATTTTCAGCATACATCCATCACAAATATGGAAAATTTCTAGGGATGAAAGACCCCTCAACCAATGTTACAGAATACACCATCACACAATATGGAAAAGGCCGTAACATCATCTTATCCTCATCATTTCAACACATGACCAAACGAACCTATCGACCACTTTGACCTCCTGTCTAAACTACATTGGTCTAAGGCCATTCCAACCAAGGCTATGTAGGCAACACTCAGATGACATGACATCTTCTGGCATTAGCTTGACCACATCCGTTTGTTCATCTAACTGATGGACAAACTATCCTCCCTTCGACCATGACTTGACCTCGACCAAAACAATCCATAACTTTGACCCTCTTCCTCCCTTTTGGGGAGAACTACATTGGCCTGAGGCCCTTCCAACAAGGGATATGTAGGCAGCACTCAGTTGACATAACATCTTCTGGGGTTAGCTCAACCACATTCTTTCGTCCATCCATTCATTCGACCAGCTATCTATCTCGACCTGCCTCGACCAACGACCTTAGAGATCACGACTATCTCCTCAGACTCTGACCACTTCCAAGACAAACATTGCCTTGGTTGTTTTTACATGTATGCTACCTCATGAATGGTTAGAAAAATTGTTCGCAACCCCCATTTTGACCCTCACAAGTATAGGATCGCAAGCCAGTTGATCCCCACTACTTATGACATTTTTCATGTTTCCAAGAGCACTTCCTAAGCCTAGGATACTTAGAACATGATGAGCATTGGAGCTACAACTTAGATTGAATAACTCAATTAACTACGACCAGATGCTGGGGCCCAATTATTTCAATTTTGGCACTCCTCGACCCTTGACCTGCGACAATTTAACCTGACCATCCCGTGAAGTGGTATACATGCAATCATGACTATTACAACATTCTCACTCCAACCTCACTATTTTTCATCCACTCTCTGTCAAATCGGCACCCGATATCATGTACCTTTCCTTGACTCCCGCTTTGAGGGGGAATACCTCATCTCACATCTGGTGCAACCAACCCTCCTATTTTTGTCTTGCAGCTCACTTAAATAACTAATAGGACAAAATCGACCTTATCCCACACCTGGGGCAACCAACTCCTATTTTTTGTCTTGCAGTTCATCAAGAACAATCAACAAGACAAAAAGGGGCAAATGTAGACATCGAAATTGTGTCTATCCCTTAGTCATCCTCCCCCCTTGGTCCCCTTGGTCCACCTTGTAACACAAGTCCTAGCCCACTCCATTATTAAATTAAAATAATCAAATATTTTAATTTAATTGCCCCCTTGCCACCTCACCCATGCCACCTCACTCCACCTTGGATTCCTTTCCTTGGATGCCCTCACCCCATTCTAAGCCTTAATGACCTAAATCCCATCTTAACCCTTCCTCTCGCGCTCATTTAAGCCCCTCTCAACCATTTTCCCATGACATTTGACCCTGGCAACTTGTAAGAACGGGTGGAAGGCTAAAATTAAACTCTGTCCCCATTCTTCAGCCGTCGACGTCAGTCAGTATTCGGCCGACGTCGGCGGTTCTGCCGGTGTCAGTTTCCTTTAAAACTAGTTTTTTGCATCCATTGCTGCCCCCGCAAACGTGAATTCTCATGCTCTTGCTTCCCAACATTCTTGCTTCTCATTTTTTTACAGGTATCAGCATCTTGACAACATTCTCTAGGTCAAAGGATCAGCGTTAGTCATCCCACAACAGGTTGAAGGTTGCATGGCACTCTTTCCCACCAGCCACAACAGACACAGCCCCTGCACTTCTCTGCCAACTCCATCCACAGCTAAGTATTTGCATTGGTTTCATTTTACTATCTTTTTAAATACATTAGCATTCTATCCACTGTTCATTCCCAACCATTCTAGACACAACCCAGTCTATCTTTTCCAGAGAGGCTGAAAGGCCTTCTCTCACCCTTGTCTTCCCCTTTTCCCCCTAACATTCATCTGGTCCCTTTTTAGACCATACTCTCTATTTTGTTGACCCAACACATGCCATCAGACTCCCATAGACCTCCCCAAAACCATTCTGATTGACCAGACATACCTAAAACTTGTCCTAGGCCATTGCCCTGACTAACTCTGGCCATTGCCCCTACCAATGTCAGCATACTAACTGACGTCAGCGACCTTGACGTACCGACATTGGTGACTGTGGAAGACAGATTGCTGCTTATAGGTATGCATTTGCTTTCATTTCTTTTATTTAGTCTTTATCATTTCTATTTCTGGCTATATTCTACTTTCTAACAATCAGTGGATTATCATCCTCCAAGAAGTCTTTGCACTTCTAGGATCAAGCCTTTGCTTGGCAGTCCACTTTCTAGCTATCTAACAACCTCTGTGTTTGAGTCTCTTTCTTCTACAGGTGTCATCCTCCACAACCAAAGAGGAGTTCCTTCAGTCATCTGAATTTGGTGCGCAAGACTTCATCTAGGTAACATCTAACCCTAGACCATCTCTCTTAGTTTCTTATTCCTTTTGAATGTTAGAAAAGCGAAAATCGATAGAAACAATACTGACCAAAACTGAGGAAGTTGACTTGCGTACAAGTGGACTAAATTAAATGTATAGAGATGTATATGTAGGATATTAATTATGTTTGAAATAAACATTGATGTTATTATAGATGTGTAATAGCATAATATAAGGGTCAAACTTATAAGATAGCATGTAAGTATTAGATAATGGTAGATTAGGACCATGTTTTTATGCTCAAGTCATGCATGGTAAACATGTGTCAAGATTATCATTATCAAGTACTTATTACTAAATTTAGTATCCATAAAAACATAAAATTTAAGATTTAATTGATTGTGATTAGATTCAATTAGATGGTAAACATACAAGTTCAAGTGTGATAATATAAGCATTTATTCCTAAGAAGAAATCAATTGATGCTAAAATTTCCATATGGTAGATAAATTCAAGTACACCAATGTGGCTAAGGAACTAAAACAACACCCACTTTAGGGTTTTATTAGAGTAATTATTAAATCAAGAAGAAAGAAATAATTTTAATTCAAATATTGTTTACTAAAGAGGATATGCCACGTGACACTTCATATGATGGACCAATAACTATACAAACATATATATATGGAGGAGAAAAATGTGTCATAATCTTTAACAAAGGTTCAAATTTTAATATTTTCACTGAGAAATTTATTTAGAGAATTGTACTTAGCTTAGATTATTTATCCTATGCTTATATATTTATCACAAGATGTGATGTTATTAGTAGATAAAATATTGGTTGTATTATATAACCTTTTAGAGTGGGACTGATGCATGAGCATCACCCATGGAATGAGATGGTTGCAATTTTTGTCTAATTCAGGGGAATAGAGAGTCAAAATACATGTTTAGGGTGTGGTAATAGTTTTAGGAGTCTAAAAATGCATCTTGGAATGCTTTATAAGTGCTTAGGAGTTCATAGGATGGTTAGAGGTTCAAATGGGAGTTTTCCCACCATTTTTGGCAATTTGAAAATTTGAATGTTTCAACTTAGAAAGGGTAATGTGGAAGGTTGTTAAAAAATTCATTAAATTTTTAATAAATAGGGAAAGTGAACAAATACCCTTAGGCATATATACTCATCCATGGGTCATACTTGTATGGGATAATCAACTTGGTTGTTTGTGTCAAGGAGCAAATGCCCTAACAAGTAATTATTAGCAAGTAGTTAGGGTAGTTAGGTTTGATTTAAATAGGAAGTTTTGGTTTTGGATTTAGTTTTTTGAATGTTGTATTCAAAGGAACAGGGGAATTAGACCCAAGAAACAATGTATATAGGTTCTCAAAATATTGATGAAAAGACTAGTAACCCTATTTTTTGGGCATTTACAAATATTGATAGAGTTTGGAAATGTTTAATGAAAGGAAGGAGTATTGACAATAAAGATTTCATAATTTTGCATCTTTGGTAAGTTGATAAACCTCTTAACGAATATCTCCAATGTTTTTAATTTGTTTACAATGTCTTTAGTGAAGCATTAGTATTGCAGTCTTATGTATGTTGTATCATGTATTAAAAATATAGTGAATACCCTATGTATGGAGAGAACTTGAAATGAAGGATTAATAGTGATTTTTTGGTTAGTATAGTATAGTTTTAACATTATCAAATTGGTTTATGTAAACCCCACTTATTCAATACTTTAAGTTGTTGTTTATTGTGCTATGCCCTGTGGTTTTTATACTAACCTCTCAGTTAGACCAAGAAAGGCAAATAAAGTATCAAAAGTGGTATAAACCTAAGGTTTTTTAATGGGAAAAGGTTATTAAATGTTACATATACCTAAATTGAATCTCAATAAGATTGTATTCCTTTGGAGAAATCTTAAACCTCAAAAAGTATTAGCAGACCCTGTGTATGGTAACTATGCATTATGTGTGTGCAAATCACGTTGGAAAGGGATAAACATATTTATAAGAGTGGTGTTTCATGAATGGAATATGAGTGTGGGATTTTATCAACACCTATTTACATTTTATAGAGGGTTTAAACCCCTTCATAGATTCCAAAACCCTAAGACAATCTTCATAGACCCTGTAGACTGAGACTAGGCATGTAGTGGGATCAAAATATTGATAGAAAGGATGAAGATAAGCTTTGAGGAAGACACACAATGTAAGGAAAAGTTGTATTATAGTAATACAATCCTTCACAACCCCACACAGTTGATTGAAAACATTTGAGATACTCAAAAACCCAAAGTACATGCTCTAGGGCTCCTACAGTCATTGCTAACCCAAAGCTAGGGTTTCTAACTTAAAAAGTGTTTTCTAGGAGATTGAACCATGGAAAATTCATAAAATTTTGTATTTTTATATAGGACCATGTGTTTGAAATTATTTTTAATGATTTTACTCAGGTCCATATAGGTAATTACGGTTGCTTAAAACTATGAGTGTTTAAGGACCAAACAATCCTAATTAGGACTAAATAGTAAGATAAAGAGAGAGAGGAAAGTGAATTAAAGGGAGAGTTAAGTGATTTAACTTTTTATAAGGTAATAACACATTAAAGGGCATTTTTAAAATTCATTATTTTTCTAATATGTGTTTGTACAGGGCGATACACATTGAAAAACCTTAAAAAAAAGGCTACTAAATTGGACTATGTGAAGGGAGAAGATTACAAAGATTTAGAGATAAGTGTGGAAGAATGTTGATAAGAGTAATAAAGGTATAAAGGGACCATAAATAACATGATAAATATATTATAATGCACCAAATAGTTAGATGAATCTTATAATCTTGCATGAAGGATTGATTCAATGAGCCATCACCAAAAGAAGTGAATAAAGAACAAAGTCAAAGTTTGAAAGATAGTTATATGCTCTGCATCAGGAGAAAAATACAATTCAAACCAAATTTCATGTAGTTCCTACTAATATATCATAAAATATGTTTCTTGGTCAACCATATATATATCAAATGAAATTAATTCCTTATTGTGCACCAATATGTAAAATTTGGACATCAAGGTCAAGTGGTCACAATTCATAGAGATACTAATTTTTCAAAATAACAAACCAAAGATGAAGTTGTATACATGGAATTACTATAAGTATTATTACAACATGTACCTAAATAAAGGGTGCATAAAATACAAATGCATAAATAAATTATAATAATTGTACATTCATCACATAACATGTCTATAAAACAAATACATAATCATAAATAGAATCAATGTATGAGAGACATTCATTACATGATGAATATTAATATAAATAGATATGATGATCACGAGTTTTTATATTTAAAATTATGGTTCCCACTACTTCTCTATACATGTTTTGATTAGTCTTCGTGCTTCAACTCTTATATCTTATGATGATTCTTTTATACCTCCTACCACAATTTGATATGTTAGCTAGCAAGCCTCTTATTTTGAAACTTAATCACAATCTATTAATAATATGTATTATAATCCCTTATTTTCCTGTAGTTTTATATCTTTTTTATTGATTTTTCTCATCTTCTAAAATTTTGTCGCCTTTACCTTGATGAGTTACGATCGGTAGACAACTTAGCATTTTATGATTATATTAGAGTACACACTTTATGTTCATGAATATCTACCTATTGATATCAGTTATATTACATAAATATCTTATGTACATACTAATTATGATATTTTTGAGATAGATATCGTATTTATATATAACACATATATACACATGATTATAGATTAACAATAGGTTGGGGTAACTTTTCATGCTTACTCTACTGGAATTATGTGGGGCATCCCCTGACATCATTTCATTTTATATCTTTTATGATTTCCTTTATCATATTTATCTTTCACATGACTAAAAATTTTACTCTATCTTTCCTCTCACATGTTTTCATCTATGCCCATGTCTTATCATACTTGATATGTGCATGACTTCAATAACGCTTTGTGCTTCATAGTTACTTTTCTTATAATATGTTCATATGGTTAAAATATAATTGATGTGTTCAATCTATGATTTTATTTTTGAATGTGCCTTCTTTTTTTACTTTGTGTTTGATATGTGTTCCCTAATTATTTTTGTATACTCTACATGTTACATGCATTTGATATCATGCCCTAGTTTAATCTATATGACTTCATTATTTCTTATGCTTACTATAATTCTGATATGATTGTTATATTGTTCCTATATACTCTTACACAACATTATTTTTCTACATTGATTTGTGCATGGCAGTGTTTTTTATGCATGTGATCTATTTTTTCCCTATTTACCCTAGGTGTGATATGGTTTCATAACTTTATTTATTACTCTATGACTATTGTATTTAATTTATGCTTAGTGCAGCTTCTTTATTCAATTTTTTTACTTTATGTTGCTCTATAATAGGTGTCATTATCTATGTCACAATTTTTTTTTTCATGATTTATATCATGCAGATGTTCCTCATTGGTTTTATACACTTTCATGATCCATATCATACATATATTAGAGCTAATAAACCTTTCTTGTGCCTTCATTTATATATTTTATGTTATTGGTACTCCATTATTCATATATTTCCCACATGGATCATCTTATTCCTATAATTTACATTAATTACATTTTCCTACTTTAATCATACTACCTTGGCACTATATTGACCACACTTCTCCAATGAAGGGATTATTCCTCCTATGATGAAATATTTTACATTTTTGCCATGAGGGGCATATTTTCATGTTGTGATACATTGCTCACATGTTTCCCACTTTAGGAATATTACCATTTTGTTTTTTTTTGGATTATATCTTGACCACTTGGGGCATATTACACTTGTAATTTTATAGATTGCATTTCATGACCACATGGGGAAATTTATCTATGAAATGTATACTTTCATGATGATATATTATTGTTAAACATCAGTTGTTTTATTTCCTATCTTAGACATGATTAGTGTAATATTTTATTTTGAGATATGTGGTTCATAAGTCTACCCATATATTAACAAGGGGAAATATATCATATTCATTCTTATTTCCACATCCTAGGTCTCAAGGCATTTCCACATTATTTTAGTCCTCTATAAGGGTAGTGCATAATTGATGTTTTGAGATGTAACCAACACGTAGAACTTGTTCCCATAAGACGTTATCTTTAAGACATTTAATAATGCTAATTTATTATATATTACACCATTATTATTTATACATTATTTTTGGGTAGAAACATTTGTACTCATAAATGCATGCAATATTTAGCATAAATTCTAATGCATGGCCTTCTACATGGGCATTCTTATTTGGCATAGATTTGTAGATGTATGAATCTCATACATAGATGTCCTCACACACTCCAACAACACCATTTAGATAATTTCTAGTTTATATTTTTTGTATTTCATTGGGTTATTATTGTAAGCACTTTCAATATGGGAAAAGTGGATTTACATCAAAATGCAATAAATCTACCCATATAATGTGCAACTAGATCTAAACAATTTCCCTCTAATAAAATAGTAAAATAAAACATAATTGAATTAAGTAATTTTATAGAATAAATAATAAGTGGAAAAAGAGGGATCTAAAATAATACTTGATTTGTCATAATTATTGGGATAGTAAGTTGAAATAGGCTCCAAAATTAGGTCCAAAAGGTGAGACAAATAAAACCTAGAAAGCTCAAGACAAATAGAGCATCCTTCTTTAACTATTACAACCATTAGGATGGTTTTATGCCTACTATAATTTTTAGTGTATGTTTTAGATCACCTATGACTTTTTGAAAACTATTTATGTGGACTTGTTCACTTGATTTTGGGTTCTAAAAGCCTCATTCACTTTTCCTAAATTCTACGAAAACCCTTCGTAAAATAATCTCCTTATTCACAACCCTGGAATAACTCATCAAAAACAAATAAAAAATGTTGAATCAATGAGGGCCCTATGTTATCCTTTAATTATTATTAAGCCTTTTTTTTGGAATGAATTTGGAAAATAACAGTTGATGCACTTTAAAAATAAATTTGTGGGTGTAATCCCTTATCTTATATGATTTTTTGTGTTAGCATGAATAAGTGGCATAGTGCAATAAAGACTTCATATTTACATTAAATTATCTCTCTTAAATGAAAAAAATTTACTCTTAAATAAACTCTTCACTCATGCTTTCATAATGAACTTATCATTAGTGGCATTCGCATTAAATCTCATTCATACCGATTTCTATTCACATTAATACCCATGTGTATTTATAGACTTCTCAAATTCAAATTTAGACCAAATTGGCACACAAGTTGACACATAATGAGAATTAAATGCATGGAGGACCCAAAACAAGGTTCATAAGGGATAATATCATAATATTACCATTGACAGTTATGGTACCTTAAAATTGTATAATGTACATTTCTTGAAATTGACCCAAAACCACAAAAAAGTGAAGGAAAAAATAAAAATAAGAGAGATAAAGGGAAATGAAAAATACAATTAAAAATAGGGTTAGAACATAGGTAAAAATGTGCACCAATAAGAGCCTAATATGAATTTATAATCTACAAACACACAAATACCCTATAAAAATTGATAATTTAAACTTACGTTAGACTAAACTTAGGTGTCTATCACACCTATATGTGCTTATGTTGTTCTCATAGGACTCATATGATGTTCACATAGATTAAAATATGTGTGGGACTCATATTATGGTCTCTAAAAAACCACCAACAAAGACTAGGTGTATTAATTTTAGTTCTCCTCTTATAGATTTCAATCAAGCAATGATTGTTTGGGCACTTATCCACGTACACATCATTTTTCAATTTTATAAGAGACCTAGATTTGTTGTGAGAGTGATGGATTTTATGCATGAGCTTCAAGATCATATAATATTGATTGTATCTTCCCCATTTTTTAATCTTACATTGATATGTGTTCATTTACACTCATTAAATTGGGGCACTATGTAGACACCTAATCCTAGTACATCATAGTTATTAGTTTTAGAATTATAATGTTGTAGGGTACTTGTGTGTTTTTCAATTATTAGTTCATAGTAATCTCTTATTGGCATGTTTTAATTTATTTATGGATCTCCCTTATTCCTTTTCCCCTCATTCCTCACTTCTATTTCTCTCACATCCCTTCCCTATTTTATTTATTTTCTGGGCCTTCTACTAGAATCATAAATTATATGGTTATGAGGCACCAGTGTCATACAATTTATGGGTCTAAGGAGACCATTGAGACCATTTTTTATCCTCTCATTCCTTGTGTTATTTATTTCCTAGCATTTACTAATTTGTGTGCATCTACATATGCTTTCAAACTTCTCATTTTCATGCTTGCATAACACTTACACTATTGCACACTCCTCATAAGGACTTTGTGTTCCCAGTGTTTGTAACATATTATTCCATGCATTACAGTCTTTTGGTGTCCTTGAAATTTTCACATCATCTCATAAAATAATACAAAACATTCCAGTACTATGTGACATCTTATAAACTCTACACCTTTTGCATTACCTTGTGCTAGTGTGCATCATTTTTAAAAACCTTGCATTACTACAACACTGCACAACAGACTACGCAGGTTCCTTGCACTACATATCAGTCTCAATATTAAACATTCATGTTTTAGTATATTGCTATTGCATATAATTCCATGTGGTACTCTACAGGTCTACACCATGCCAAAGATCATATCAACATGTCATGACACTTGAAGTTCAACCACCACATCTGTGGGAAGTTGGACCATTATCCAAGTAGAAGATGTATTATTTTGTAATTATTCACTTATGTAATTACCTTATTGTAATTGTGTGTGTGTGTGTGTGCGTGTGTGTGTGTGGTAACCATTTGACCCTTGGGTGATTAGAGATGAAAAAAGACACAAACAAATTGTAGTATTTTAGCATGTCATACACATATGTAACTCAAATCCAGTTTAGAAAAATTAGAGCAAGGTTTTCCCTTTATAATCATGGAAAATTACATGTAGATTTTTTTAAACAATGCATACATCTATACTTTAACTTATTATTTTCATTCAATTTAATTTTTTAAATTATTAAAATATTTTTGCATTCAATTTATTTTGGTTTACGATTGTTAGTTTTCTTTTGCACATTCTGTTGGGGATCAACCAACAATAGATTACACTTATGAAAGCAATAAATGTGGAATTAAATCAGATAGACAAGTAACTAGAATGAGATAATAACAAGAACAAGAGATATAAGAAACTACCCTGAAAACTTGTATTAACAAACTCTTTACAAAAGGAATACAATTGAAGAAACTTCTTTCTTCCACACCTCTCCTAGATGTATAGATCTCTCACTAGATCTCTATCCCTCAAGAGCTCTCTCTCTCAAGAACAGTCAACTCCAACAAGCTTGGATTGATTCAATTATGTACTGTTCTTCAACATACCAATTCTACTACTACAACAATAAGCTAAGAAGATCTAATTCTACATATATAATTAGGAAACTTGAGCATGCACTTACAACAAATAGTTAAGCCTCTTGAACAAGGGCTCTAAAAATAATATTACTAATAATAGAGATGCGAGCTTAAGACTACAACTTAAACTCATCATGCAAACACTCGCTTCTATCCTAGGAAATAGCATTCTGGACGCACAGGTAACCGACGCCGGTTCCTGCTGCTTGCCTATGACCGTCGTCGGCCGAGCCACTACTGACGCCGGCATCTCTGCAACTGCACCTGACCGACGTCAGTCACTCCTGACTGACGCCAGCGACTGTGTAGACCCGAACCTGTTAAAGTGTGCTCCTTGGTGAAGCTTTTAGCTCCACACCCTAACAATCTCCCACTTGGAGATAAACAGCTGCACCAGTACCTGTATAGCAATATCTTCTAGCTCATCCATCTTCAACTCAATCATGAAGACCAACAAAAGTTGAATGAAGATTCAACTTCTCCTTTGTAACCGGCTTGGTTAACATATCAGCAGGATTCGTATCTGTATGGATCTTCTCCAACTTCAACTCACCATCTTCCAATACCTGTCGTATGAAATGGTACCTTAGCTGTATGTGCTTTGTTCTTGAATGAAAGGCTGAATTCTTAGCCAAATGGATTCCACTCTGACTGTCACTATACAATCTACAACTCTCATGCTCCCTACCAAGCTCATCCATGAACCGTGTCATCCATATCATCTCTTTGCTAGCCTCTGTGGCTGCAATATACTCTGCTTTTGTAGTTGACAAGGCAACAACCTTCTGCAACTTAGATATCCAGCTAACCGCTATTCCACCTACAGTGAAAACATAACCTGTAGTGCTCCTCCTGCCATCCAAATCACCTGCCATATCTGAATCTACATAACCATGTAGAGAAGTATCTGAACCTCCATAGCACAAGTGCCTACTGCTGGTTCCTCTCAGATATCTAAGGATCCACTGAACTCCTTTCCAATGTTCCTTACCTGGATTGGCCATATACTTACTTACCACTCCCACTGCTTGGGCAATATCCGGTCTAGTACACACCATTTCATACATCAAACTTCCTACTGCGGAAGAATATGGAGCCTTACTCATGTACTCTACCTCATCATGTGAATTAGGACATTGTTCTTAACTTAAAATGTCCAGCCAAAGGTGTGCTTACCGGTTTAACATCCTGCATATTGAACCGTTTCAACACCTTGTCCACATAATCTTCTTGAGACAATATCAACCTGTGATTTTTCCTGTCTCTCTTAATGCTCATGCCAAGGATTTTCTTTGTTGCTCCCAAATCCTTCATAGCAAACGTTTGAGCTAATTTCACCTTAAGCTCAGAGATATCCTGCATGTGTGATCCTGCAACTAGCATATCATCTACATACAACAATAGAATAATATATCTACCATTATCAAATCTCTTGAAATACACACAATGGTCAGATTGACACCTACTATAGCCATGCTCAGTCATAAACCTATCAAATTTTAAGTACCATTGCCTAGGAGCTTGCTTGAGGCCATACAAGCTTTTATTCAATTTGCACACAAACTTCTCCTTACCCTTGACCTCAAAACCTTCCAACTGTTCCATATAAATTTCCTCATCCAAATCTCCATGAAGAAATGTTGTCTTAACATCTAGCTGCTCAAGATGCAAATCCTCAAAAGCAACCAAAGACAATACAACCCTTATAGAAGTCATTTTAACAACAGGAGAAAAAATCTCACCAAAGTCAATACCTGGCTTTTGTGCAAATCCTTTTACCACCAATCTAACCTTATATCTCATCTGTCCATTCTCACCTTCTTTCACCCTGTAGGTCCATCTGTTCTTCAATGTCCTCTTACCTGTTGGCAACTCAACCAAATCCCATGTTTGGTTCTCTCTTAAGGACTCCATCTCCTCAACCATGCCACGCTCCCACTGACTCTTGGACTCCACCTGTATTGCTTCTTCAAAACTCTCTGGTTCTCCACCATCAATTAGCAATAAGTAAAATAAAGAAGGAGAATATCTAATTGGAGGCTTACTCACCCTTTTTGACCTCCTGATGGGTGTCTGAGACTCGTTCACAACACACTGTCCACCCAAATTCTCTGACAGTGACCGACCTCGGTCACCTCCAGACCTGTTACTGGCCGACGTCGGTTCTTCCTGACCGACATCGGTGCCTGTCCTGCCGACGTCGGTCTCTGTATGGCCGGCGCCGATCTCTATCCTGTCGACGCCGGTTCCTACCCTGCCGACGTCGGTCTCTGTGTTTTCCTGTAAGTGATTATTTCTTTTTCCTGTGAGCTCATATTGGACCTTCACCTCGTCCAATTCACCATTGCTTTGCTTAGATTGATTCAGCTTCCTTAGCTGATCACAATACATCACTCTTTCATTGAAAACAACATCACAACTCTTGATTACCTTGTTAGTTTTTAGATTCCACAATCTGTAACCAAAATCATCTGAGCCATAGCCAATAAACGTGCACCTCATAGACTTAGCATCAAGCTTCTTTCTATTTTCTTTATCTATGTGCACAAAGGCTTCACAACCAAAAACTTTGAGATATGAGAGATCTATCTTTTTACTTGTCCATGCCTCTTCTGGAATACCACCATCCAGAGCTGTAGAGGGTCTTTTGTTAATCAGGTACACTGCAGTGTCAACAGCTTGTGCCCAAAATTGTAAGGGCAAACCAGCATGCAATCTCATACACCTTGCACGCTCCATTATTGTCCTGTTCATCCTTTCAGCAATTCTATTCTGCTGAGGTGTCCTTGAAACCATCCTTTGCCTGCGGATTCCATGCATATAATAATAATCTCTGAACTTATAACTACAGAACTCACCGCCATTGTCAGATCTCAGGCACTTCAATCTTTTACCTATTTCACTCTCAACCATAGCTTTCCAAATCTTAAAAGTCTCAAATACATCAGATTTTCTCCTAATACAATAGATCCATACCTTCCTTGTAGCATCATCTATGATAGATACATAGTACTGTGATCCTCCAATGGAAGCAACCTGAGCCGGTCCCCACACGTCTGTGTGAACAAGCTGTAACTTATGCCTCTTCTTAGTAGACCCAGTCTTGAGAAAACTAACCCTTTTTTGTTTTTCAAATACACAGTGCTCACAAAACTCTAGATCTATGCCTTTTAAATCTGAAAGCATACCTTTGGACTTAAGAATTGACATCCCCTTCTCACTCATGTGGCCAAGCCTTGAGTGCCACAATTTAGCATCCACATTCGAAGTAGATAATACAGAAGGAGATTTGTTAGTAACACAATTACACACATAGAGAGTACCTTCTCTCTTACCTCTGGCCATAACAAGTGCACCCTTGGTCACCTTCCAAGATTCTGCTATGAGAGTTACTGTACAACCCTCATCCCCTAACTTTCCTGCAGAAATCAAATTTCTCTTCAAGCTAGGAACATGCATCACATCTCTCAACACCCATGTGTTGCTATTCTGCATCTTCAGCTGCACTTTACCTTTGCCAATTATTTTACAAGGCTCATCATCCCCTAGATACACTATTCCAAAATCTCCATGGATATAGTCACTAAAAAAATTCCCTGTTAGGGGTAGCATGAAAAGATGCACCAAAATCTAACACCCAAGATTTTATATTATTATGCAGAGAGAAAATTAAAGCATCTTGTGCAATACCTGCAACCTTGGCTTCTTCCTTTCCTTCATGCTGATTGTCCTCCTTAGGCTTTGACCAGCGATCTCTGCTTATGTGCCCAATATTTCCACAATTCCAGCATTGTGGCTTCCTGCCATTCCTGGATTTGGATCTTCCTCTCACCTTAGACTTAGATCTTGATCTCCTCTTGCTCTTATCTTTCTGCCTCCCCCTGCTCTCAAAACTTAAAGCGTTCCTAGATGTCTCTTCTGTGCTTTTTCTGCGTATTTCCTCATTCAAGATAACACTAACAACATCCTCTACTTTCAAAATATTTGATGCAGATGCAGTATTACTTACTACCATTACTAAGCCATGCCAGCTTTCAGGTGAAGAACATAATATTAAAAGAGCTTTTATTTCATCATCAAACACTATATTGACTGAACTTAATTGATTCACAATTCCATTGAAATCATTCAGATGAGTAGAAACAGATCCACCTTCATTCATATGCAAATTAAATAACTGCTTCATAAGATATACCTTATTAGAAGCTGAGGGTTTTTCATACAAATTTGCTAACGTAGTCATCAACTCTACCATAGACTTTGCCTGTGATAAATTAGATATCACAGTGGATGCTAGACTCAGTCTTATAGACCCCAGAGCCTTTCTGTCAAGAACTTCCCATTCTTCATCCTCCATGTCTTTGGGCTTCTTTGCAACCCCACCTAATGGTAAGTAGAGATCTTTCTGATACAGATAATCCTCTATCTGCATTCTCCAATGTTGGTAATTTTTGCCATTGAACTTTTCCATTCTCAGTTTACTTTCATCTGCCATTGCTTCTCCCACTCAAACATAAATCCCTGTAGAAACCCCTGTGAGAACCTATAATCAATACACACTACACAGATCTGAACCACCTGTTAGTGAACCTAAGCTATACCACTTGTTGGGGATCAACCAACAATAGATTACACTTATGAAAGCAATAAACGCGGAATTAAATCAGATAGACAAGTAACTAGAATGAGATAATAACAAGAACAAGAGATACAAGAAACCACCCTGAAAACTTGTATTAACAAACTCTTTACAAAAAGAATACAATTGAAGAAAAGTCTTTCTTCCACACCTCTCCTAGATGTATAGATCTCTCACTAGATCTCTATCCCTCAAGAGCTCTCTCTGAGAAGAACAGTCAACTCCAACAAGCCTGGATTGATTCAATTCTGTACTATTATTCAACATACCAATTCTACTACTACAACAATAAGCTAAGAAGATCTAATTCTACATATAGAATTAGGAGACTTGAGCATGCACTTACAACAAACAGTTAAGCCTCTTGAACAAGGGCTCTAAAAATAATATTACTAATAATAGAGACGCAAGCTTAATACTACAACTTAAACTCATCATGCAAACACTCGCTTCTGTCCTAGGAAATAGCATTCTGGACGCACAAGTAACCGACGCCGGTTCCTACTGCTTGCCTATGACCGCCGTCAGCCGACCCACTACCGACGCCTGCGTCTCTGCAACTGCACCTGATCGACGTCGGTCGCTCCTGACCGACGCCGACGATTGTGTAGACCCGAACCTGTTAAAGTGTGCTCCTTGGTGAAGCTTTTAGCTCCACACCCTAACACATTCTAAAACTCATAACTTTCTACAAAGTAAAGGGTTTTCCTTTGCACTAACATATTAGGCCCCATGTTGGAGATAATTTCATACCCCTTACATGTTGGCTTGTGCCCTAATAAGGTCATAATTTGAATTTGAGAAGTAAATAAATACATAGGTGCATTAATTCATATAAGACAATGAAATGATTGAGAAAGACACAAATACATTTTTTAGACATCAATTGTAGAAGTACAAAAGTATTTAATGCAAAAATTTAAGGCAAAACTAAATAAAAATCAAAAGCATTTGTTTCTTTACCATGCTTTTATTATAGTATGAAAATTCATATAGAACTAAGCCCTATATTCACTCGACTACTTTCTGACATGCATTGAGTGTTGCTTGTCAAACAAATTATACAACATATGGGCCTAATAATAATTGAGGAATAACATAGGCCCCCAAATACATCCCCCATTTTTTTTGTTAGTGATGTTCTATTAGTGTTTTTGGGAAGTAGATCAATTTCCTAGGAATTGCCACATAATTTCCAAAAAGTGAGTGAGGTTTCCAAAACTCTAAAGCAAATAAATAATATTATAAAATTAGTTTTTTTAAATATGTATTATGCTATAAATAAACATACTCTTCCATAATCAAACTTACTCTTCTGTAAATAGACTTACTCTTCCAAAATACTACACTAATGCTTTTGGGAAGTAATCTTAGTTCACTCTATTTTTTTGCATTTTGTTCACCTTGTTTTCTAGACTTACGATGCATTATCTATTTATGATTATTTTGTATGGGTCTGTGAAAAATTAGATGTTTCTCTTAAACTAATTTTATAATTTATTAATACATCAAAAATATCTTTTAATTACAGTTAAAATTTTATTATTTAAATCAGATTAAGCCTAATTTAAGTGTTTTATGGGTAGATGCGTGTAGAAATCTAATTTTGGTATAATTCATGTAGTTTAATTAATTTTACCATGTTTCATGTATTGGATCATTAGTTTATATTATACTATTACTATTTCATTTTCCTTCACATGGAACCCTTCATGGTCTTTCATTATCATCATTTTCTAATGAGCATATTAAAATTTGTAATTTGTCTAGCTTGGGATACTAAAAAACACTCCTAAAAAATTCATTGAGCTTTGTCTCTTAAGTTTTGGTTACCTCTGATGACCTTTGTCATATGATAAAATCCTAATTTATGTCATTTTTGGGTCCTTTGTTCCATCATTCTATGATTTTTTATTCCTTTATTTTTAGCTTTCACATTTATCTATGGTTAGCTTACACATAAATGTGTCCCAATATGAATTCAAATTCCTATGTATACACATGCACTTTAATCCATTGAAAATAGGTCTTAAGGGATCACAATCCTATCAAGTGTTACCAATGAGGTCACATCTACTCTACTATTAACCAATCTATCTATTGAATGTTTTTTGTTTCATATATGTAACAAAATAATCCTATTTACATAAGTGAATGAGCATATAGTTCTATTTACCAGCTTCCATCTCATAGGGATAATGGATGGGTAGATTATACACATAAAATTATTGATGGCATGCATGAGTGTTGAGTATGAAATTATCAAGATATTATAAAGGTTGGGGAAGGATATGAATGAGGTATACCCCTCGAGCCAAACACCATTTCTAAAATTTCTTATTACTATGGATTTGAGCTCAAGCAAAGGAGAAATAGTTATAACATATGTGTGCATTAATTTGTTCATCGACAAAAGGTTATATGCATCATATGATATCAAAGGGTTTCAAATTGTTTCATGTTGCCAAGATCTACAAAACCACTTTTATAACAAGTTTATTACTCTTAGGAGGACTATCACTATCGTACAATATTATTCTAGTCTTGATCATTATCATATAGTCTAATTCTTATCAATGTCTTATTTTTGGGTGATTTTATGAACTATTCCAAAACATATTTTCCACCATTCTCAGTCTATGTCAAAACTCATGTAAGTCAAAAATCATGTATGCATCTCTATTTTCACTTATCAATATCAAATTTTAAAGGTGGTTTCATTCATTCCCCGCTTTTTTGGCATTGTCCTACTTAGTGTATTATATATTTTTTAGCTCATATGTTACAAGTGTCATTATTTTATGTGGTTGGTGTAGTGTTTTCAACACTTGTGCACCCTCCACATCATTTTTTTGTAACTTAATCCTTATGATCATCCAACCTTATGGTTTCATATCCTCTCCATCTAGGGGTTAATTTTCATATGTTTTTAGATCTAATTTTTCTAGGGTTTTGATTTATTATTTCAATATCAATAGCCCTATCTTCTAGCAAGTTATTTATTTTTATATATTATGATGATTAATAAATTTAGATATAAGACACCTAAAACGTGAAGTTATCAAATGAGTGGTAAACATATTGATTCAAATTAGATTCCTTTTCTTGGTACAAGTGATTTTTTGAAAAATAAAATGATGAATTTTGATGACATTCTTACCCAATTAATGATGATAATACAAATAGTACAACTATGAATGATGAAAATTCAAATGATGTAAATGTAGATGCTTGTGATGTCAATTTTATAAATAATAATTTTGATGGCAATGCTAGGAATGATTATGATACATAAATTACTATTTTGAGTGCACATGAGATAACTTGCTTTGAAAAATTTATATAAATATTTAGTGAAGAAATATATGCAGTGATTTATTTCACTAGAGAGGAACAAAATAAGATAAAATTAACTAATGAATCTATATATAAGGAAGTACATATTGTAAATGAATATTTGAATGCTTTTTTTATTCTTACTATAGGGTCTTCCATTATACTAGGTAAAGAGGCTAATGCTCCCAGTGCATCTAATATTTTGGCTCTACCTATTACTTTTACTTGGGTTACTATTTTTATTCCTTCTTGGATTAATGTTTCTTTTACACCTCCTAGTTCTAGACCTATTTTTTAATCTACATATTTTGGTCATAGTCTTTTTATAGTGACTAAAATTATTATTTAATGCTATAATAATGCACTTATGACCATCCTTTTATGCCACTTCACCTATACTCAATTTTACAGTTTTAAACTAATATTCCTCTACTTTTATGCAGGTGGTCCTTATCCTAGATTAATTTTTATACTTGGTATCCCTATTTCTCATTTCAAATAGCCTAAGATCATCCTTTGACTACTTGACACTTTTATCTTAGTTGTCTCTACTTCTCAAATAATGTCACTCCTTCAAGACTATCCCACTTGCAGATAGTGTCTAAAACCACTAGTTTCATCCTCTCACCAAATAATGATGAATTTATCAAATTAAAATTCACCTAATGGGTCATGTTACACATTTTTCAAGTCCCATCCTGATGAATTGCATACACCTAACTGGTATAAAATTAAGCTTTCCATTCATTTAGTCACAAGAGGGTAAGAGGCTTCTATATTACATACACCAAAATTATTCTAACTACACATTGAGAGGAAAGCACCTATTATTCTA
Organism: Torreya grandis; assembly: GCA_037957365.1. Lineage (NCBI taxonomy): Eukaryota > Viridiplantae > Streptophyta > Pinopsida > Cupressales > Taxaceae > Torreya > Torreya grandis. The sequence goes on from JARHVA010000102.1 coordinate 1,701,704, forward strand.
AATTATAAGTTCACACAACCAAATTAGCCATGAACTAAGTTTGTATACACCTCCGATGTCACAAGTCATTATTAAATCACATAATTACACTAGGATTATACCAACATATAGCATTACACCAGGATTTCACACACACCACCACAACATGGGATAACTACATGGAGTTTTATCTTTATTCAGAGTATTGGTATATAGGTAGTGCTCAACATATGGAGTGTTGAGGTTAAGCGCAACTTTAACCACTACCCCTTTTTATGATTTATTCTATTTATTCCTCAATATCTATTAAAATAGGGTTCCAAGTGAAAAATAAGGTACACAATGACTCCCAAAATAGATTAAAATATCTCACATAATCACATATGACCTATAGGTGAAGGCCCACTAATATAAATTTACATAGAGGGGATAAACCTTACTGAATGCTAACGCACCCTACAGACTTCAGCATCGATTAACCTCATCTAAATAACATGGCCTTGTCTTAGGCAGATGCGAAGCCCTATTCCTGATTCACAATGATCTCACATAGTTCCATAGTATATTACATAGTATTTGTCTTAGTATTACATACCCAAGTACAACTAAGTCATTTTTCTATGTACTTTCCTTTTTAACATATCTCCAAAATTAGTGAGTTGTAAATCATGGATTTTTATTTTATACATTCTAATTTTACTCAATAATTTGTTATTAATAAATTAGATTTATCCCCTAATATCTAATTTTGATAAAACATATTGGTGAACTAATGCATTGATTAAATATTACAAACCCTAACCATAGATTTTGATAGGGTTTATTTCCTTCTTTTCATTGTTTCCAATTGTTGTATTAGGGTTTTCAAACTTGGTAAATTATTTGTTATCAACAATATTCCAAGTTTCTATTTTTAATTTTATGTAATCTAAGAAAATTTATTTCTACCTCTCTTAGAATAAATGCTAGGATAAGTGATACTCAATTTTGGCATACTCAAATTTCTTTTGATAAGTCACATAAGATGGATAAGAACAAGAGTATATTAGAACCTTCAAGTATTAATGCACAAACTGAATATATAGAATTGTAGACAATACTTCAAAGCATGAATAGTATAATCAAAACAACATTGACTTGTAGGATGAGCATCAAGATGTAATTCCACCTATAGATGGGGAATAACTAGAGTTTAATAAAGTGCAAATTATTAAGAACATTTGAGAGAAATAATTTATGAACAATCTCATGATTATCATCTGATTTTGTAAACTCTTTTGGAAATAAAAAGTGTAAGCATGATTCAATCATTTAAAACATCTATTGTTACAGGTTCCATACCCTTATCTACATAACTCAATATAAATTTCATGCCAACATCTAGAAACCTAAGGGTTTTAGAACATTAATTGCCAATTCTTACTTAGTCATCTAAGACACCACCTTTGTTTATCACTTCTATTCTTAATGCACAATCCCTTATACAAATTATTAGAGCTCTGTAAACTAAGGTGTTACAAATGGAAAACAACACTTTGAAACCTAATCAGGTACTTGATTCATATACGCTATAGAATAATCCACTGGCTTAACATATTTTGACATACCCTTTACCAGCTAGTTTTGTAGCATTTAAGCTTACATTGAATGATGGAAAAGGTGACCCCAAGCAACATTTGAGAGCATTTCATGCAGCATGCTTGGACCATGTATCTAGTTATAGGTTGTTGACCAAGTTATTTCCAATAAGTTTAAAAAAGTATGCCCTAAGATGGTTCTAAAATTTACCACATTAGTCACTTCTTACATTCAATTATTGGGTAGATTTGTTCCTTACACATTTCTCAATCAACATCAGTGAAAATATTTCATATGCTCAAATTGCTCATCTCAAACAAGAATAAAATGAGCCTATCAAAGAATATGTCTTAGGGTATAAGACCATGTTATCCAAAATGAAAAATCCTATGGTAGATAAGGAATTGTAAAACATATTTAAATAGAGTTTGTTTCCACCTCTACATGAATATATTATGTTTAAGAAGTTTCTCCCATTCACGGATTTATGTCACATAATTAAGGAAAAAGAGATTAAGTTGTTGGAAATTAATAAGATAAAGTATGAAAAAAACCCAATAACTAAATCTCATGTAAATAATCTGAGTAAGCCATCATACAAGGTGAGGCTAAGTGAATAAAAATGATCAAAAGGCAATAGTCAATGTAGTTTCATAACTTACTCTATGTATTGTATTATCAACTCCTCCAAGGAGATAATTTACAAACTTGTTATAATCTCCCTATAAGGTGATACAAAATGTATTGGAATACAACCTTAGATCAATCCCAAAAGTATTTTATCAAAACACTTTTTGTGATTTTAATAGAGCACCAGGGCATACTACTAACATATACATTAGTTTGAGACATAAGATTTAGGATTTGATAGATGATAACATCATTGATGTCAGTACATCTACTGACACTAAAAAGTCACAACAAAGTGATAATATAAAAATGAATATATTCAATGATCCTTTTGATAAGCATACAGTTCAATAAATCATAGATAAATTGGACATGAATTACACATTTAATGCACATCCTCCATCAGCCTCTTACCATCCTTATATAGATGCACACCATCCTTTGAATGGCATCATTAGTACATATCATGTTCCAATTCAATCCTAACCACTTACCACATTCATAGAGCATGAGATAATTGATGTGCATGCTTTATTTTTTTAAGCTTGCATTGATCTTCAACATACATAGAGTGTTATGATTGATAACGGTTCAAGTGTGGATATGTGCACTATCACACTTATCTCTCATTTTAGATGCACATATAAGGATATACTTCCTACAAAAATATTAATAAAGAGATTCAATAGTCATAGTTAATGTTCTATTGGTGAGATCACATTATCATTATAGGTTGGTCCTATTAGCCAAAATTTGGCTACCATAAACCAGTTATAAAAAAACTTGTCTAGTCAAGACTTCATCTTGATGAATAATCTTGTAAATCCTTCATAATGCATGTTTAGCATATTTTAAGTTAATTTTACAAGTTTAAGGTAAGTCTTCTTTCTAGTATCATGTTTGTCTAGTCATGACTTATCCTATTCAAGTTATTTCAAAGAGTGTCAAAATTTTAGATTTTTTTTTATGTCATTTAACTCATGTCCAGGTCATTTCATGTTCCCTTGGTCTATATAAGTGGTTTAAATAATTCAAATATTCCTTGCTAATGTTGTAACTCGTTTTGAAGTCCTTTCTTGATCATTTATAATGTTTAAGAAGGAATATTATAACGAAGTGGTAGGTTTGTAGTAGAGGGAAGTTATAGCACATTATACTACATTCTTACAAGTGTGAGGAAGCCCAAGGAACAATTTTTGGTTCAGTTTAATCAAGTTCCAAAGCAGAACATGGCAATTTTAGTGGTAAAATAAAGTTTTTCAAGGGATGATTACAGGTTTGTAGAGTAAAGAGAACTTATAGGCACACCTATGGCTTCTTTCAGCCCCTATAGGTCCAACTCTAGGCATTTTAGGGAGCTCCAAACACAAATAGAGAAAAAATATATTCAATATCCTTATCGATCTCCTTGGCAGCTCTATAAGGCACATTGGTTTTTACTTGGTACATGAAGGAGAGAGAAGGTTGGAATATAATATTTTAGGCATAGTAGGTGGTCCCTATGACCTTCCACTTTGTGGCATTATTTTCCTGGTTAATTCCATTAACTCTATGAATAATCATTAAGAGTATAATGGGCTTATAATGTCCTATTCATCCCTACAGGGCTTAGGTTTACTTCTATATTTCCACCTTAGAGCTCAATGGAAGAAAATTACTATAGTTGGGTGATCTATAGGATCAAAAGGACCTATATGGTGTCAAGATCATAAGGTATATCAAATAAATAAAGAGCATTAGATAGGAAAATAGTTCCCCTTTATGTGTTTGTACATTACAATCAGAGCTAAAAGAATGGTTTGACTTAGTTTTGAGTGTCTTCATCCTTAAATGTTACTAAAATTATCTTATCAATCATTATAAACCTCCTATATCTAATCATTTCATGTAAATTCATCTAGCAATTCTTTTTGCTTGAGATAACCCATGGTAGCATGATTTCCTTGAAAAAGTACAGCTAGGAGAGTAAGTATTACAAATATGACAATATGATTGGAAGATAAAAATTGATTATGGTTTATTATTAAAATTTAAAGGGAACTCTCTCAATTATGAGGGTACCTCACATCATGCTCTGATCACTCATGTTCACCAAAAGGGGGCACCTTGGAGATAAAATAAATATTTGCAAGCCTAAAATAAATAAGTGTGGATATATTATGAAAAATAAAGGTAAATAATGGTGTGAAAATTATATTTAGAGATTTAATAGGTTTGAGATAAATAATAAATACTTTCCCTTTCAAGAATGCATGCTATGAGACAAGATCAAGAAGGGTTTTGTCTACCCACATGTCTACAACCCTGTAGTGGACACTTGTGACTCATGAATTCATATTATGTTGTGTATAGGCCTTATAAAATATAATGAAGGCTCTCAAATATCCATATAATTATCCAATATCCCATAAATATTAACATAAGGACCATAAGTGGGTGTACAAGATTCAACCTTCATGCATGATTATTGTAGGTGAATAAGCCTAGTTACGGGCATACAAAGAAAGATGTATGCATTTGTTGAACATTAAAAATATGATATGAGAGTGTATTAAGGCATGTAAATTTATGAATTTAGTATTCAAATCATATGGAGAAGTCCCATGATCTTTTATATCTTCTCACACCAAATAACCTTCTTGCAATCCCTTCAAAGTACTCTCTCAAATGTGCATTTCCAAGTAGATGAGGAAAAGAGATTTGTAATGGTTGTGATATGGAAATATAAAGTTTTAGAGATTTAAATTAATGTGAATTATGTATTCACCCTAATTTAAAACCATAAATAAATTATGAGAGTCTAAATATACTCATTCTATTGGTGTTTATAGTCAAAGATTCCAAAAGATAGCTACATGTAGGCAGAGAGACTTGTACAGGGCAGATGAGGAAAGGAAATGTGTTTGTAATGGAGGAGAGGTGTTAAAAAATATTATATAAGGTTAAAAAAATGTAAATTTTCTTTCACACAATAATAAAGGCCATTGATGCTCCAAATTATAATTGAGAAGGGTTCATGCTTTCAAAGATAAGCATAGTCATAGGCCTAATTGCAAACCCAAGCCTGTTAGTCCAAAATAATGAAGAAATGAACTCTTATGGTAGAATGGGAGCATTACAGAGGTCTGATATAATGTTAATAATTACTTTAGTAAACTTTTAAATATGGCCAAAGACTACCTAAGTGACATGAGGCCTAAAAAGGAGATATAATTCTAGATGACAATCAATAGCCTAATTGAAGAACCTCATGCCTATCTGTTTAAAACATGAAGAAGTGTGAAAATGTGTATTGAGAATGAAATTAAAAAGTATGGGATAATTTTTGTATATATATTTAAAGTTTTTATTCCTTTCATGATGGAGAAAAATTATTAAAAATAAAGCATTCTCAAGCCTAAAAGGTGACGGGGCTAAAAGGGTCATTTACAAGCCTGACCTTGAAGAATGGAGACTTTAGAAGAATATTGAGGTGGTTATGTGAAGTAAGTATCTTTTTAATTTGGAAGGACCTGGTCCTATATTTCTATGATGTTTATACTTGGAGGAGTAGGAATAAAATTCCAAAAATAAGTTGTTAGGGTCAGTTATGCAAGAATGCTTATAAACCCTAGCAATGGGTTCACAAAGGTTTCAATGAATATGGGTAAGAATATAGGTAGGTAAATAATTTAACCACCTCATGTGAGGTTTTAAATACCTTAAGGATAATTTTATAACTCAAAACAAGCAATCCTACTCCTTTTTCTCACAAATTCCTCTCTCTCGAAGTCAAGAGTGCAAGCCTAGTTGCCCGAGAAGCATCTTCTCCACATGTGAACATCCATGAGAAAGTGCATAGAATTACTATATATTTGGGATAATTTAAAGGTTTTATCCACTCAAGATACTTGTAATTGTTTCATTCATCCATTCCCCCAACTCTATGAACAATCATTAAGAGTGGGAGAGCCTTAAACCTTGCCTAAACACTCCATAATGACTCGATGGAAGAGTTTGATTGTCTACGTGCCTAAGATATATTGATAGAAACTTGAAATTATATTAATGACCTTAATAACTCCTATAAGTACCTATATGAGTATAATTTTGGCATGTGTGATCCGTTTTTGTACAAAAAATGGTTAGAAAAGAGGGTTGTAGGCTCATTTAGAGAGTAAGTAAAGTTGGTGTAGGTCTAAAATTAGGTAGGGAGGTCTTATGAGTCTGAAAAAAGATCATATGTGCATATTAATCTATTTTACATAATTCCAAGGTGATAAATGGATTTTAAAACCACTATATGGAGCAAATGTGGTGATTGTAACATTAGTTTGTTCAAAGGGCCTAGTTGTAGGTCATTAAAGGATCAATGAGAACATAAATAAATCCTAAACATCCTCATGAACATGTTACCAAACTTTCAAATCTTCAAGTAATCATCTAAGTTAGATATATATCCATGAAATAAGGAAAGGAGATGAGATTAGTCCTTTTTTAATTGCATAAGTGATACCCTAGCTGCAAGGTGACATCCATGATTGAATTTAAGCTCTTTGGTCTGATGCAAGAAATCTATAGAGTGGCAAATTGAGATTAATATCCCATGATTCAATCACTAGATCTTGTTTGAGTAACTAAAGTTTGATGGAAATATAAAACTTGAAGATAATATTGAGGTTCAAGTGTAGGTTTCACTTGATGAAGAGGCATATAATAGACAAAGATTGGCGTAGAAGTTACTCAACCATGCCAAGTGTCAGTTGGAGGACTTGTAGTTGATGACTATTTAAGTCACCATTAGTTTTTTTTAGGAGAAAGAAGGATGGTCGATGGGTTTTTTGAAGCTTCATACATGTATCTTTAATAATTCTATAACCATATTCATTCTTCCATTGATCATCATGAGATCACACATTACTTACCATTGGATGAGAAAACACTATTCATAGGCACTATTCATGTATGCACTATTCACTACCACTATTCACTACGGTGAGTTGGCAGTGAATAGGGTGTAACCTATGTGATATGGCATGGGCCATGTGGAATATTTTATTGAGGAAAAGTGACATGACAAGAGGTGGGGTGTGGTACATCACTAAAAGACATATCCTCTTGTACTTAGTGGTCACATGTGTTTGCTCTCACACATGTGAGAGTGGGGTGAAATTTTTTGGGGATCCTCATTGATTTTCATGTCAAACAAAATCATCAAAAGTTAATTTTAATTTTTCTTGGAATATTTTTAAAAAGACAAGAAGTTACTATTGCAAATTGAGCTCACACATGTGGGAGAGGGGCTCAAAATATTCAATCACATGATCTTGTCTAAAGTGGATTTCAATTTGTCTTAGAATATTTTGAAAAATATAATAAGTTACTATTGTAAAGTGAGCTCACACATATGGGAGGATCTCACACATATGGGAGAGGGGTTCCAAATATTCAATTACATGATCTTTTTTAAAGTGGAGTCCACTTTCTTGACCTTTTGACCATGGACAAGCCCTTCACATGTGATCACTATTCATGAATATTGAATGTGGTGCATTTTTCCTCCTTTGAATATTATCCCTCCTCTCTCTCTCCTTATGGATTTATATATGAAGAATCTCTCTCTTTATAAAAATAAATCTTTGTCAAGCTTTGGTTTTGAAGCTTGGACATTTACTCATTTCCTTGAAAAGAATATAAACTGATTTGTGTCTCCTCAAGGTTACATTAGAGTTTTATTATGATGTATTTTTTATGAATGGTAGTGATAGTGTTCAACTTCCTTTCATTTTTCCTCTTCATCCTTGCCTCTTTGTAAGTAAATCATCTTATTGTAGGTAATATGGTGTGTGTCAAGTAGATTTGCATAGGCTAGGTGTGGACAACTCTTCATGTGTGTCTTGTTTTAGACCTATTGATTATCCCTCTTGATCAATGAATAAACCACAAACTCCATATTTAAATACTTATGTTAGGAGATATATTATTTAGCATTAAAATTTTACTTCAATTATATTCCATTCCACTATGCAAGCTACAAGTAAGTGGAAGATTTGTACATTTTGGTGCATCACCTTTTTAGTTTATGTTCAGTTTCTTATATTGTTATCTCTTCCTTGTTGTATAAGTATAATTAGTCATAGTTTATGTGATTTACCATGGGAACCAGCCCTCTCTAGATATTCTCTCCATCATAAGATCACCCACACCTTAGAGAGTTTCCATTGTATCAATAGGAGTGAGGATAAACACACATTCTCACAAGGTTGCACTCTAGAGTGATAATAGTTTTTGGCACATTCGATGGGTCCAGTTTGAATAAAGAGATAATAAATTAGTGTTACCCTAAGCTAACAAGTGTTGAAGACACTCCACAAAACACTTGGTGACTCCAAATGTCCAATCTACTGGTTTAAGTAGTCTGAGTTCTTAAAATATATGTCTTTCCATCCCCCATTCCATGAAAATGTTGTAGTTGCACCTTCCTATTTATCATATCAATCTCATGAGATTTCCCATATTTTTCCCCTACTTTGGCTTGAAACAATAGGGTATTACCCTTCTCATAATGCTTACCTCCCTTCCCTATAATTCAAACCCCATGGCAACCTACTTATGCTCCAAATCCTTATTACTACCCTCCTAATCCACCCCAATAGAGAATTAATGATATATGTCTTGATTTTCAATGATAGTCAAGAGAGATTGAAAGAGAGGAAGAATATATTAGGCATCAAGAAGAAATTGCACATAAAGCTTACACATGATAGCAAGAGTTGATGGAGTAACACATATATGAAGAGGAATGTTTGGCTAGGCAAATCACAGCCAAGGAAGAGTAGATGCATTAGTTGTTTGTGCATATATAAGAGATTGAATTGCAGCCAACCACCTCCACTCCTTCCTTTCCTATCTTAAATTAGGCTCCTTGTATGTTTGTAGGTCAGTCTATGAGGCGGAAATCTCCCGTGCCCAAAGTACCTAGTTTCAAGAAAGATAAACCCTTTGTGATTTCAAGTAAACTCTCTATTTTCAATATTCCAAGTTTAAATGGACCCTCTCCCTTGGAAAATACTGCACCCATTCCTCTTAAAGAACCACAAGCACAATCATGGTAGCCTTTTTGGGCCACACACCCTAACTTCACAATGCCTAATCTTGTGAAACCTCTTTCTACACTAGTCAAAGCCTTCTTCCCTCTTACCATTTCCCTATTCCAAGGAGCATCAATTGTGTGGAGCATAGATAAAGTCCATTCAAAAGAAGAGGAGGATTCCTTAAGTGAAGAAGAGGAGATAATCATTGGCAGTCCCCTCTATGCTACTGTACCAAAAAGATCAACCCTACTATAAGAAGAAGATAAATATAATCAAATGGAGCAACAAGTTGGGGAATGAATGAAAAAGGTGGCAATATAATGAGAGGATATTAATGAGGAGGGCTCAATATGCACCACTCTATAATGCATCTAAAAGCTCAAGATAGATTTTTCTTGGGTAAATGAGCTACTATTTGATGTAATGGAAGAGGACCTCAAAGAAGAATCAACCCTTAAAGAGGAATCCATGTTTAAATAAAATGACTATGATTACCTCAATGGTAGTTCATATGCACAATTTCAAGCACAAGAAGAATACTCTTTTTGGGATGAGCTCAAGGACTTTTGTATGAGATTTGATGATAAACCAACATCCCTTTAAGAAGAGCAAAATCAGTTCACCAACTATATTTTCCATGAACACAAGTGGGTAAGAAAGTTTTCTAATTTTCTTGGAGAGATATTTCATCAATTTGTTGAGTACCCACTCATTCTTCATATTTTTTTGGCTACCTTCATGCACTCAACACATTCCAAATTGATAAAAAAGGGCAGCTATTTTATAGAACTAATTAATGGCTTTGTGTAGATGGCCTTTTGATTGGTTAGTTTAGAGTAGGTAGTTGTTTTATTCCTCCAAGTGCCTGCATGCACATTATTTTAGTAGTTTAGTTATATTTTATTTCCTCTAATTCCATATGTGCATAGGTTTTGTTGTAGTTTTAGTAGTTTTTTATTGCCTAAGCACTCTTGCACATGTGTTGTTGTTACTTGAGGTCACATAGTTTAATTTTAGTTTGGTATAAGGAAAGTATAGAAATGTTTATCATGTCCAAATCATAGTTAGTGATGATTTTCATGACTCCATATTTCATTGGTTAAGGCTATTGGGTTCGTGACTAGTAGGTAGTCATCCCAACAGGGTCACCAAGAATGTTGACTATTTCTAGTCACCATTAGTTATTTTCAAGAGAAAAGAGGATGGTGGATGGGTTTTTTATAGTTTAATACATGCATCTTCAATCATTATATAAACATATTCATGTATCCATAGATCATCATGATATCACACATTACTTACCATTGGGAGAGAGAACATTATTCACAAGTACTATTCACTGCTAATATTGACTATGGTGAGTTGGCAGTGACTAGATATGTGATGTGGCATAGTGATGAGGTAGAACATATGCGATGTGGCATGGGCCACAAGGAATATTTTATTGAGAAAAAGTGACATAAAAAGAGGTGGGGTGTGGTACATCACTACCATAATATTTTCCTCAAGCTTGTATTGGAGTGTTGATGAATGGTATTGATAGTGTTAAAATTCATTGCATTTGTCCTCTTAATCCTTGCCTCTTTGTAAGTAATTCATCTTCTTATAGGTCATATGGTATATGTCAAGTATATTTGCATAGGCTAGGTGTGGATAACTCTTCATGTGTGTCTTGTTTTAGACCTCTTGATTATCCCTCTTGATCAATGCATAAACTACAACCTCTATATTGAAACACTTATGTTAGGCTATTTATTATTAATTAGTGTAATTATATTTTAGTTTTATTCCATTCCATTGTGCAAGTTACAAGCAAGTATAAGATATCTACATTTTGGTGCATCACCTTTTTAGTTTATGTTCGGTTTCTTGTATTAATTTCTCTCCCTTTTCCTTCTTTTAGAAGTAGAATTAGTCATATATTAGGTGATTTAACATGGGAACTAGCCCTCTCTAGAGATTATCTCCATCATAAGGTCACCCACACCTTGGAGAGTTTCCATTGTATTATCAGAAGTGAGGATAGGCACACATTCTCACAAGGGTGCACTCCTAAGTGATAACAATAACTACCCTTACAAATGTTAAGGTGTAGCCTAAATAGAAAGGATTTAGATTCAATAAGTTGAAGATGGCTAAAATAACCTCCTATGCCACTCCTGATAAGGAATCTCATCAACACTTAGTCATGAAGTTCAAGAAATAAGAGGACAACACATTCTCAATGGGCTTGGTGTCAATATTCTCCTATTTTTTAACTATTCTTATGATGAATGGTCATGATGAGATTTATACGCTAGATACTCTCTCTCTTCTTCTCTCTTATTGCTATAAAACAAGCCTTGAATGGTTTTTAATGTAGCCTCTATTAGTTATGGCAAAACCCTAACCAAAATTGTACTTAAAAACCTCTTGATTCAATAAATAAGACTAATTTTCCATGCTTATATGTTGTGTCATGTGTGAACTATGCAAGTGTGCTGATCTTGTCTAGTGAATGTTTGCTTTCCTAGCTTGTTTTCCATGTTTACTCACCATTATGTAGAAAATACTACTATTGCAAGTCATTATTTGTGTTCTACTTTATATATGTATGATTTAGAAGTGGAATTACATCATTTATACCTTCATAAGGTCAGGTGTTACCCTCTCAATGAAACACTTATGTGATAGTCATGTCAAAGTTATAGATTATGTGAAAGAGATGGCTTCCTTACCTCAAATATTATACATTCAATCAAGTAGGGGACTAATTTTATTTTGTTCATCACCCCTTTTAGGATTTAGATCAACTCTCTTTTCCCTTTTCTCAATAATTGAATAATTTGGTACTATTTTGGGTGAAACATCAAGGGATCTATCCCAAATCTAGAGTTTAGTCCACTTAGTGGTCACCCACAACCTATGACTAATCGCATTATATAGTTCAAGAGAGATTACTTGAGGACACCCTCTCAAGGGTGTAAAATTTGAGCTATAAAATTTCTTTCATGCCTAATGGGACCTGTTGACCAATTTTTGCCCACGGGCAAAAAATAAATAAAAATTGGTCAACCTCTTCCCTTGCTTTGAAATACCAGTCTCTTTCTGATAGCGCTTGGTTCATCCATTTTCAAAGTTCTTCGGCTTTGTTCAATGGATGATTCAAGCAGAACGGACCCGATGAACTTTTCCAAGGCCGGTGACGGGCCCGAGAGTGTCAAATTTTACACTAGGGAAGCCAGAGCGTGAAAAGCACCAAGTGGCAACTGCGGAGGACTTCAACATGCTATTTTAGGAGCAGTAAAATGTGCCAAGTGTCTCCTACAGGGCTCTACAAAAATTGACAAGTGGCAATATCCACGGGTTTCCCCTGTTGGCTTCAAAAAAGGCTGTGGTGGGCCTAAATGAGTTACTAGGAGCTATGTGGAGTGTGCCAAGTGTCAGCGTCCGCTAAGAACCAAAAAAGGGCCCAAAATTTTCCCTAAGGTAGCTAAAGGCTCTATGGAAGTGACCACGTGTCAACTTCCCCCTGACTTTAAAAGGCCCTCTAATGTAAGCGAATGCTGCCACATCCCATTATCAGCTCAGCAAAAGCCACCACATGTCAACATTCGCATTTTAAAGTGTCGGGGCCCAAAATTTTCCCAAAGGCAACTAAAGGATCTGTAGAAGTGACCACGTGTCAACTTCCCCTGACTCTAAAAGGCCCTCTAATGTAAGTGGATGATGCCACATCCCATTATCAGCTCGACAAAAGCTGCCATGTGTCAACGTCTGCATTTCAAAGTGTCTTCTAGGTGCCCAAGTTGCGGATTACGACACGTGTCAAGGGCAGATGTGCTCTCAATGAAAAAGGGCAAAGCAGGAAGTCGAAGGAGAGTCCAAGGATGACGAGTGCGCAAACATCAAATTTTAGCCAGTAAAAAAGTTGTTGGTTTTTAAATGCCTAAGCGCCAACCATGGAATTAGCCCAAGTATGCAGCGATCTGTTTAAGTGTTCACCCCTAGAGGTTGGCAAGCCAAACGAGACAAAACTGAGAAAGGGGACAAATTCCAAGTGGCAAGCAAAGATGATAGGGTAGGGGGTAGTTGAGCGATCCCAGTGGCATAGACAGAAGGCATTTACTGCCTGATGGCATAAAGAATGAATTGGACAAAGTAGCAAGCAAAGGATGAATGAACAATTAAGTCCAACTGGCATGAAATGGGGAAGCATCTTTGGCAAGTGAGATGGCACCCACAAAATTGATCATTTAGAATGATAGCGGTTGGCAGTGCAACCGTTTCCTCTGTCTCACATTAAATTGAAGGCAAACCATGTAAGTTACCTAAGCAAGAAATGCATGTCTCGAGTAGGCAAATGGATAGCTCATTAATTTTTGAGCAACTTGTTTTCTTTTTAAAGGGACACGTATGCCACTTGTAAGAGTAGAAGTGCCAAATGGCCTCCTTGCTTTTCCTATATATTTTGTGGACGTATTCATTTTGAAATCATCTTTTTGCAATTTTTGTAAGGTGCAGCCCTGCTGAAATTTATACCTAAATCTACAAAGACTATTTTTACCTATTCTTGGTCAGATTTTCTATGTATGTCTGAGTGTCTAAGTTGTGTCCAGCCATTGTCTTAATGCTCTCACAGTTCCAGCACCAACACACCAGTTATCCACAAGGCACCATTATCTACAGGTGACAAGAGGAGAGTTCCATTTTGGAGATACAGAGTAGAAGAAGTCATTTACAGTATGTATTTCACAGCATCTTGGTGAGTCTATGTTCCTGTGTTTTCATAAGAACCTCCCTGCCATTTTCTTGTAGCCTGGTTTCCCTGCCGAGTCTAAGTGTATGTTTGTGGTCTTTGTTCGATTCTGAGAGTAGGTGTGAGAAGATCACCTTTATTTTGGTGTATCACCTCCTTAGAGTAGTTTATTTTTCTTCCCTTTTCATTCCCCCAATTTATATAGCTATATATATGCCTGTATGTATTTTTTGCACTATCTGAAACAAACAAGATACATCAGAGGGAACTAGCCCATACCTAGAGACTCTCCTCTCCTGCTTCACCAGTCCCACAGGTGAGAGGAGAGTTTCCATGTTGCGAGGAGAAGATAGGAGCTAGGCCTCCTTGCCCCGGGTGTAATCTCCAGCGTCAACAGGACCCAAGTTGAACAAGGTTGTCCAAGATTGATGTTGGTCTTGGGATATTTATAGTTATAGTAGACTCCTTCATATAGCATGTGGTGACTCTAAAAAAGTTCTAAATTCTTGGTTTTAGAATAGTAATCCCATTTTTCATGCCAAATGTGACTAAAATATCAAAGGCTTAAGTTATTTCATTTGAGTTTGTTGAGTTACATTTTTTTTAGTCAAAATAAAGAGGTTCTTTCATACTCTTACCTACACCAAGTCTCCTAAAAGAAGGCCTCTTTTTCCCTATAATCCAAGTTTTCCCAAAGCTCTTAGGATGGATAGAAACTTACCTTTTGTTTCCTTCAATGGAGGATCTCCCATAAATATTTCCCAATATGATGACATCCAAGTGGTATCCCTCAAGAGTGTCCAATATTTTAGTGGGGAGAGTATTAATACACCCATTGAGCATATAAGAGATATGGGTAACTTCTGAAATATCTACAATGTCACCCAAGAGATTGTAACCATTAGGTTTTTGGAAATATATTCTAAGGGCAAAGCATTGGAGTGGTATATAACCTTTTCCCCTAGTTCCATTGATTCATGGGATGAATTAGGAGAGAATTTGATTAAAATATTTGAGCATAAGAGTGGTCATCTTTCCCCAGCTGAGAAATTGACCACCATAAAGAGATCCCCCCAATAATTTATGACAAATTTCAAATATAGGTTCTAAAAGATATGGGATAGAATTATAGCTCTTGTGAAGCCTACCCCAAACTATGCATTCGTTTACTATCTCAAGTCCATGAATAGTGACATAGCTATTATGGTACATTCTATGGGAGGAGAGACTCTGCTTGATGTTTATGACCTTATAATCAAAGCTGAAAATAATCTTACCCAAGTTGTAAAAATATCCCCAAGGCCTCTTATGCCATTGTTTCTTGATATTCAACCTTCTACTCTAGCTCTTGCTCCTATTACTACACATACCAATCATGAACAAGTTGCCCCTAGCCATTTGCATGAAATATAAGAGTTGAATAACCTATTCAAATCTAAAGGTAAAGAGATAGTGGCTTTAAAGGGACACCAAACTTAGCATTATAAGTATTATCAAGGTCCTTATCAGCCCCAACAGTCTTATCAACCTAATAGGCCTCCTTTTCAAGCTAATCCCCAAGCTTAAGGGCATATTACTCGAGCCAAACCATACAATAGTTTCAATATAATTGTTTCTTCTTCTTCAGGGGCCTTAGTATGTGTTAAAAACAACCTTATGTAAGAGTCTAGACAATATCAACCTCATGATCAGTCTACATATCAGAATGATGCATTCAATCAAGATTTCATAGTTCAGTATGGGATAATGTCTTTTATGACTCAAGATAAGTTGTATAGTCAAGGAGAAACTAATGGAAGGTAGTTTCAATTAGATATTACTCTAGTGAATTGATAGAATGGGGATTTGTGTGCAACTAATCAGCTGGGAGAAATAAGTAAGGCAGACAATTCCATAGCAACCAATACTAGGTCTAAGAAGAGAACAATAGAAAAATCTCAAGGGGTGGGTAAAGTATATTCTTCACATTTTCAAGTGCCTCAAGGAATTAATGGGTCTAACACAATACCTTAAATTATATAAATACAAATAAATCAGAATATGAAGACTATTGTAGCACCTCAACCTTCACAAGCTCAAGCTCAAAACAACATTGTAGCTCTTAGATGATAGTCAATGATTGGTAATTCTCCTATTAACATCATATATAATATTAAAATTTTTTATGTGAGTATCCCAATGTGGGATACATTGTTCATTCTTGGTCAAAAATCTCTACTCCAAGAAGAATTGTCTAAGCTCATCCTATCAATAGGACAAGCAAGGAAAGAGGGCGTAGTTTTCACTAATACTTCCACACCTATTGATATATATCCAAGTTAGGATTTTAATCCCTCTCACTTATACCTTTATATTATGGTTTGTGACTCCCTAGTTCATAATTGTATGATTTGTAGTGGTGTTAGTATTTCAATAATAACTAAACTAGTAGCTGATCAATTGGCCTAAAATATGAACTAGTCACCAACAGAGTCCTACAACTAGATGGGTCAGCTACAAAGACCTTATGTGTAATAAAGGGTTTGAATTTTACCTTGCATGCTTGTCCTACTTTTTCAATCCCTCATGATGTTTTTGTTATAGACTTACCTCCATATTTTTCCATATGTTTATCTAAGGAGTTTACAGCTAAGATTGGGGGATATTTAGAATCAGATTGGTTCTACAAGGTGTTTAAGACCATATATGGTACCAAAATCAAAATTCAATATGAACCAATGGTTAAGTTTCACATAGAACCTTATATGCCTCAAACCCTAAATGTTAATTTTACCATTCTTGATGAAAAAGACTTTCATTTTGGCCAAGAACCAAATTCTTCCCTTGAAGGTGTATCTAAAATCTTCCTTGATGAGTGGGGAGTTGAAAACTATGAGTTTGATCTATATAAACTCATATAAGAGATAGGTATGGGTACATACATCATTCATGAAGAATATGATGAAATTCCTAAGGTGAGTTCTGATTATAATTTTTAAAAGGTTACATTGGGAAATTATCTTTTACATATGGAAGATGATGATGTTTCAGATATATTAAATCATGGTAGTCACACTGAGGATGTAATTCCACCTACCAAATAAGAATAAATTCATGAATATGAGACTCACGAAGGATGTGATGATATGCAGCAGTAGTATTATGCAATAATGTAGGAATTTGAATAAGTGATTGGGTATACACCTCCTCAAAATAGATATGAACCTCATGATGAAATCAATGATGGGTATAATGAGCATAGAAAGGATTATGAAACACTATCAATCATAAGATAACACTAACAGAACATGACTAGGTCAAGGCAGAGGATTGTAATAATGATGAGCAACATAGAAACCAAGTTGATCCTAATCAACTTGTAGATGTGTTTTTAAAAAAATAAGGTAAGCTCGATGACTCTAGACACCTGATGCATCATAGTTCAAATGAATTTAAGGTTGTGAAGAGCCTCATGATCCCTAAGAAGAAAATTGGGAAATGCCAAGTAGGCATAAGGAAAAGTAAGCAAGATACATGTCAAACAAGTTTTAAAGAGGTCTAAATGAATCATTCAAAGGAGATTAAAATGATATATTAGTAGCTAGCATGGATTTCAAGAATGGTAAGCCACTAGATCACCTTAGTGAGTAAGTTGGCATTGATAAACAATCATACTATACTAGTTTGTTCTCATGGATTAACAAAGATTCCAAAGGTATTATTTTTAATCTTGGTTGATTTCAAGGAGTTACTTTATCACCTCAAACATATTTTCAAGATTTTTATATAATAGGTTAGTGGTTTGTTTTCCCTAAGTGTCTAAGACACATGTTATTTTGTTATGTGGTCTATCTTTCCTTTCCTCTATGTGATTTTGGCACATAAGCATGTTTGATTTTGTCTCATTGTTGTGTTAGGGTGTTTGGTGTGAGTTTGTAGAGGTTTTAAGTTTTATTTGGCAACGTTCATGAATTTATATCCCAATAGAGGTATAAAATAACTAGTCTAGATGCATAAAAAGCATGCATTCCCAAGAGGTCACCAAAGATGTTATCCAATATTTGGCTACCATAAACGAGTCCCATAAAACCTTGTCTAGGAAAGCCTTCATCTTGATGAATAATCTTGTAAATCCTTCTTAAGGCATGTTTATCATATTTTAAGGTAATTTTGATAAGTTTAAGGTAAGTGTTCTTTCTAGTATCATGCTTGTCTAGTCATGACTTGTCATAGTCAAGTTCTTTCAAAGAGTGTTAAAATTTTAGAGATCTTTGTTATGTCATTTAACTCATGTCTAGGTCATGTCATACTCCCTTCATACATACAAGTGATTTAAAAAAACAAATATTCCTTGCTAATGTTTTAACTCATTTTGAAGTGATTTCTTAAGAATTTATAATGTTTAATAAGGAATATTCTAATAACATGGTAGGTTTTCAGTAGAGGGAAGTTATGGCACATTATCCTATATTTGTGCAAGTGTGAGGAATCCCAAGGAACACTTGTTTTCTCAGTTCAATCAGGTTCTAAAGTAGAAAATGGTAGTGATAATGGTAAAAGAGAGATATTCAAGGAATGATTATAGGTTTACAAATTAAAGAGCACTTCTAGGCACTCCTATGGATTTATCTAGCCCTTATAGGTCCAAATCCATGCATTTTAGGGAGCTCTAGACCCAAATAGATCAAAAAACTATTCAGTCTCCCTATCGATCTCCTTGGCATCTCCATAAGTCAAATCAATTTTTAATTGGTACATGTAGGAGAGAGAAGGTTGGAAGCTCAACTAGTAATATTAATGGGTCCATATGACCTTCCACTTTGTGGAATTGGTTACCTGGTTAAGCCCTTAACTCTATGAATAATCACCTAGAGTATAATGGGCTCAAAATGTCCTATCCATCCCTACAGGGCTCAATTTTACTTCTATATTTGCAAATTAGAGTTTTATGGAATAAAATGACCATAGTTGTGTGATATCAAGGATTAAAGGTACCTATGTGGTGTCAATATCATCAACTATATCAGATAAATAAGGAACATTAGATAATAAAATGGTTCCCCTTTTTATGTTTATACATTACAGTCACATCTGTAAGCATGGTTTGGCTTGGTTTTGAGTGTATTCATATTAAATAGACCTAAAATTGTCTTCTCAATCATGATAAACCTCATATATCTAATCACTCCATGTATATTCATCCATCAATGTTGATTTCTTGAGATAATCCATGGTAGCATATTTCCTTAAAAAAGTACAGTCAAGAGAGTGAGTGGTGCAAATATGAGAAGATGATTGGAAGATAAAAAGTGATTATGGTGTGTTATTCCAATGAAAAAGGAACTCTATCAATCATTAAGTTACCTCACATCATGATCTTAACACCCATGTTCACCAAAAGGGGGCACCTTGGACATAAAATAGACATTCATAGGCCTAAATGTCCACCCACAAGTATGCTTGATAAGTGTGGCTATATTATGAAAAATGAAGGTCAATAATGGTGTGAAACTTATAATTAAAGAGTAAATAGGTCTTATATAAATAATAAGGACTCACCCTTTCAATAATGCTTGTTGTGAGACAAGATCAAGAAGGGGTTTGTCTACTCATAGGTATGTAGACCTGTCGGTGGACACTTGTGCCTCATGAATTCATCTTATGTTGTGTATAGGACTTGAAACATATAATGCAGGATATTCAATATCCATCTAACTCTATAATATCCCACAAATATAAACATAAGTACCATATGTGTGTGTACAATTTTCAACCTTCATGCATGACTATTGTAGGTGAATAAGCCTAGTTACATGCCTACAAAGAAAGGTATGTGCATTTGTTGAATGTTGTAAAGATGATATGACAGTGTATTAAGGAATGTAAATTTATTAATTTAGTGTTAATATCATATGGATAAGTCCCATGCTCTTCTAGAGCTTATCACACTAAAGAACCTTCTTGCAATCCCTCCAAAGCACTCTCTCAAATGTGTATTTCTTGGCAGACGAGGAAAAGAAATTTGTACCGATTGTGATAAGTCAAAAAAAAAAATTGGAGATTTAAATGAATGTGAATGAGGTGTTAAAACATATTTAAAAACATAAATAAACTTATAGAGTCTAAATAAACTCATTCTAATGGTGCTTATAGTCAAAGATCCTAAAAGATAGCTACATGTAGTTATAGAGGCCTATACAAGCAGATGAGGAAAGTCAATATGTTTGTAATGGAGGAGAGGTGTTAAATAATGAAAAATTTCAAGAAATTTAAATGTTATTTCACACACTCATCAAGGCCATTGAGACTCCAAATAACAATTGATAAGGGTTCATGCTTTCAAAGATGAGCACAATCATAAGCCTAATTAAAAACACAGGCATGTCGATCCAAAAGAATGAATAAATGTCCTCTTGTGGTGGAATTGGACTATTATAAAGGTCTAATTTCATGTCAATAATTAATTGAGTAAAATTTTCAATATTTCCAAAGACTACCTAAGTAGTAGGAGGCCTAAAAAGGAGATATAATTATAGATGACAGTCTATAAGCCTAATTGAAGAACCTCAGACCTATCTATCTAAAACATGAAGAAATGTGAAAATGTTTCTTGAGCATGACTTTATCAATTATGTGATACTTTTTTTAGAGATACTAAATTTTTTTATTCCTTTCATGATGGAGAATAATCATTAAAAATAAAGCTTTCTCAAGCCTAATAGGTGATAGGCCTAAAAGGGTCATTTACAGGCCTAACCTTAAAGAATGATTTTGTGAGAATATCTAGGTTCATATGTGAATGAATTGTACTAAGAAGTTATTATAACCTATGGATATATTTCCATTATGTCTATACTTTTAGGAATAGTAATAAAATCCCAAAAACAAGCTATTAGCATTAGTTATTCAAGAATGCTTATAAATCCTAGCAATGGGTTCACAAAGGTTTCAATTAAGATGGGTAAAATGATAGAGAGGAAAATAATTTTACCACATAATTTGAATTTTTACATACCCTAATAATAATTTTATAACTCAAAATAATCACTCATGCATTTTTCTCACAAACTCTCTCTCGAGATCAAAAGTGCAAGCCTGGTTGCCTGAGAACCATCTTCTCCACGTGTGAATGTCCATGAGAAAGTGAATGAGATTAAAATATATTTGGGAGAATTTAAATGGGTTATCCACTCAATATACCTATCATTATTTCATTCATCCATTCCCCCAAATCTATGAACAATCGTTAAGAGTGGGAGAGCCTTAAACCCTACCTAAACACTCCATAATGACCCGATGGATGAAATTGATTGTCTAAGTGCCTAGGATGGATTGATAGATCCATGAAATGATATTAATGCCATTCATGAATAATATAATTACCTATTTTATTATAATTTTGACACTTGTGATCCATTATTATATGTAAAATGGTTAGAAAAGAGGGTTCCAGGGTCATTTGGAGAGAAAGTAAAGTTGGTGCAGGCCCAAGATCAAGTAGGGAAGTCTTATGAGTCTAAACAAAGATAAATGAGTGTATTTTATCTATTTAATTACAATCCAATGTTATAATAGATTTTAAAACCATTATATGGATCAAAAGTGGCGATTGTAACATTAGTTTGTTCAAAGGGCTTGGTTGCAAGTCATTAAAGGACCAATAAGAACATGAATAGATCCTAAACATTGTCATGAACATGTTACCAATATTTGAAATATTTAATGAATCATCTAATATATATTTGGATCCATGAAATAATAAAATTATATGAGATTATTCCTCTTTGAATTGTATAAGTGACACCCTAGTTGCAAGGTGACTTCCATGGTTGAATTCAAGCTCTTTGGTCTGATGCAAGAAGTCTATAGAGTGGAAAATTGAGATGAAGACTCCCATGATTAAATCACTAGATCTTGTTTGAGTAAATAAGGTCTGATGGAAAGAGAAAACTTGAAGATAATATTGAGGTTCAAGTGCAAGTTTTGCTTGATGAAGAGGCATAGAATATACAGAGGTTGGCATAGAAGTTACTCAACCATGCCAAGTGTCATTTGGAGGAATTATAACTTCCCTTACAGATGTTAAGGTGTAGCCACAATATAAATTATTTATATTCAATAATTTTAAGATGGATCAATGATGTAGAGCCTAGGCCCGCAACTAATATCCATAGCTTCATTCTTATGACACCTCATTGTCTTGACTATCTTTCTTCTGTGGCTCTTTCACTATTCACTAGGATTATTAATTTCCTTATGCATGAACCTATTCATTAAGCATATCTGAATCATTCCTCTATGTCCTTAGACCATTCATAAACCTCTTACTCATACATTAATCTCACTCCATTCATTGATTCATCTCCTTCCATGTTACTCACTCACTAGCTCCACATGAGTTCATAACTCAAGGCTCAAAACCTTAATTCTTACTCTAAATCTCATAAATATAATATTACATCATGGATGACCTCTCTAAGGCATAACATACTTATCTCAACTCAACTCAAACTCTATCTTATCCTCAACTACTTCCAACACTTCTCAAGCTCTCAATCAAGCTCCCCTTCTTGTAGCCTTTTTTAATGGAAATTTCCTTAGTTTGAAAATTATGTAAGTGATCCAAAATATCTAATCCCATGTGTAGGCACCCTTTATCTCCATCTTTCTTTCCAATAATTTTCACAACGTAACTCCTTATGCAAATACCCTTTTCTTTATAACTGTTTCACCAATTAGGCCTCCTAAAGGACAAAGCTCCTTTGTTTGACTTTAATACAAAGACTTCATATAAAATAATCCCATATCTTGGTACTTTTCCACCATACAAATTATCACCAAGTTTAACTTCTCAACTCTTCATGCATATCCACTTTCTCATTACCCCTACTAGCCTAATTAGGTCTCTAGGCCTAATTACCTTGACATAGGATGGTAGACCCTCTGTACAAGGCCATACAAGTTCAAAACCACTATAATACTTTTAACCTTGTCACAATACACCAAACTAGAAATTTTTAGGACTTTTCACGAATTAAAACTCTTTTTATTTGACTTTTCCAAGTCTACCTTAATATAGGATTACACAGACTACAACTAACCTTAAAGGATTCAATTTTTATTTTAATGAACCATACATGCTTCCAAATCTATCCAAGACATAAATAAGGGCTATATTATTTAATTTAAACTCATTTAACCTCTAACTTCTCTTAAATAACTTCTAACTCTTTCAAATCAATGGTGTAATAGAATTCTGTAGACACAGTCTAACTAGGAAAGCCAGTACATGGTTCCATTCACCTTTATCCTTATCTAAGGTTTGGAATCATTACATCAAGATTAATTTACATTGTTTTTATCTCTCCACCATATTAACACCACTATAATCTCCATCCATACACATATAATTTGTTATTGAGATCACACATAGGTTTTTTGACTGTCTCTTTTAGATAGAGCACTCACAAACTGTATTTTGAACCCCTATTCTTATTAGAATAAAAAAATTCCTATACGCATGATGATTTTACTCTTGTATATCACCCTAATACTGACCATACCTTAATAAGGTTCCTTCTACACTAGTCTCATAGTTTTAATGAAACAACACAAAATTCTTCTCACAAACCTGCAAGACACAATCCTTTGCAACTTAAAGTTATAGTATACTATTATAGGGATTAAAGGCTTTAACCACATAAATTACATTCACAAAATGTGACCAATATGAAGATACATAATCATATATTTCAAATATTTTAATATTTCATTGATTCATATTCCTTTACGGTCATCAACTTTGTCACTATGGATAAAATATAAAGTTTTCTCTTTTCATTCAATTTTCCATTCTCCTACATATCTATTCCTCCTACCAACCTCTCTCTTACCCTCTCAATTATTCTAACACCTTCCTACTAAAAAAAATTGTTACATTGTTTCCTACATACAAGAGAAATGTCCCTACTTTTACGACAACCACCATGATGTGGCAATTGCATTCAAAAATCTTGGTCTATGCCTTTATCCTCAATATGTGCATATATAACACCTTATAGTACACTCTTAGACCTATGTGGGACCTCACACTAACATATTACCAACCCTAAATTTCATGAAAGCCTTCAAAACACTCTCAAAATCTCATAAAATATTTAAATATTCAAATTGGCCCTTTTGGCAAGAAAATACCAAAGGTCTACTAAAAAACACCTAGAGACTCTTTAAACTACTCAAATACCTTCCAAAGGATCTTATGAAGCCCCACACACATGCACAACAACTAGACATCTAGTCATGACTAAATTTTTTTATTGTTTGTCTCAATTCCCCTGCATCATACTTCCTTTGAGGGAAAGATTTGATCTCCATCTCAAAAAATTTGGTTATCTTTCTTCTGTGCTTTCCAATTTCTGATCTTATATCTCATTTGACCTTTATTTCCATTTTTTTTCTCTCTTTCATTGTCTTTATCCAATTATATTCTTGCTCTTTACCTTTTACTCTTCATCTTGTCTTGCCTTGTGAATAAGTCTTACTCTACCCTCATGTAATGTATAGTTTGTCTATGTCCTATTTTGCTTCATTCTCCATGGCCTCCACCTTTGTTAAAATCACTTCATATTCCTCTTTCTCTATTATGTTCATCTTATCTGCATATACTTTATTTTGAGTTGATTCTTCTTTATCCACTTGCTGATTCCTTGGAATCACTCTTTGACAATGTATCTCTACACTTCATTCATGCTCCTCTTTTATACCTGCACTTTTTCTTTCTCCAGCTTGAAGTCTCCTCACATCTTTTTTCATCTCAATATCTTTACACTCTTCATCATTACTTGTTCCATATTTGATTTATTGATGCACAAATACCTCTTTTTTAAGGTCATTTTTGTGAGTTTTTTATTATCCTTGCTTTCCTTAAAATATAACCAAGTACCTACTAAAGCTATCTGATTTGATGGCCTTAATAACTCAACTATCAACATTATTTCCTCTCTTCAAGAGAGATATTCTATCTCTTCACTTTCTTCATCAAATCTTGGCATTGTTTGCCAATTGCTCTTTATTTTCCTTATTCAAGTCCAATATGCTCCCCATCAAACTTATGGCCTTCAAATGCTTCCTCTTTCCTTGGTAACTCCCTATCAATGTTATCATTTTTAGATATCAACTTAACATCTTCTTCTAGCTACACATTAGTACTTTCAAACATATTTTTCTATTTCTCATCCTCTCTAACAAATAACTCATCTAATGCTTCATTATACAAGTCATCATAAACAATCTTCTTACCTTTTCTCTTGGAATCTCTAGGGGCATGTCTTCTTCATCATGATTGATCACAACATCTTTTTCTGCTTCCTTTTTTCCTTTGGGGACCCATACTTGATTTTCATGTATTCATCTTTCCTTGGACTACATTGACTTTTTGTTCAAACTAAAATTTTCTTACCTTCTTTGTTGGTCCTTTGTTTGAATTTATACCATATGCTTCCCTTTGATGATGAATGTTTACTCTTACCTCTAAAATTGGTTGTTTTATCCATAATGGCATCCTATATCCATGATCCTTTTCCAAATTTTTAGGCATGTTCTTGTCCTTATTCCTATCAACTTGTCTATACACCTTTTCATTAGCATTTTTAATATCAATTAAAAAAATATGAATATACCTTCTTAGTGGATTATTGCATGCTTTATTTTTCCTCCATATTATTTTGCTTGGAAATATCTCTCAGGTTTCCATCTTTCACTCATGTATTCTCTATGCTTTCTAAAGTATTAAAGAATTTTAATTTAGTATCTTTCTCTTTATGTGCTAGTTGAAAGATTTACACACCATCATCTTATTCATTTTTGGCCTTTTCATAATTATTCCTTCTTCATAGATAATATCAAATTGTCCTCTCTTGTTTGCACACTCTTCTTTGTGCATGGGTGCTTTTCTTGCCCCATTTCTTTCCAACACCCTACTCATGAATGTCTTCATACCTACATAGATAAACTCAAATACAATCTTAGATAACAAAATAAGGGACCACAATGGCCTTTGAGTGCCTCCTGCATGGACGCCTTCCTCTTCTTCTTGCTTTATTATTCAATTGCTTCTTTTGGCACTTTTATCTCATCTTTATTCATGTTCTCCACAATTAAGACTCTCTTCACTTCTTCTTCATATTGCTCATCTGGAAACTTACATTGCTTCAATCCTTCATGGGCATTTCTCTTTGTATTCTCTTTTCTCAAGGCATTCATCTTATGCCTTTTCTCTAAAATCAGTAGTTTTATTGGCCACTTCACTCTTCTCTTTTTCATAACCCATCCAATCCATGGGTTTCCTTCTTATTTTTTCATCTAATCTATCATGAGGATAAATTGATCTATACTCTTGAGACCTTGCCTTAAGTCTCTTGTCTCTTTCTCTAACATTCTCTCTCTTCTATCTTCTTTCATATTCTTCTCATGGAAATACTTTTTGGCTAGATATTTCATCTTCAAATTTACATTCTTATTTTCTTCTCTACAAGTATCTTCTACCTTGCCTTGATCTCGTTGGTACTTTATTTGAGTACCTTATTGGTCTGCACTTGAGACCTTCTCATCTCTTGTCTTTATTTGGAACCTTCCTTCTCCTTTGCCCACACTTAAAACTTGCTTCCTCTTTTGAGCTTCTTCTTGAGCTCTCTTCATATAAGCCTCAATGACCTTAGGCTTCATCTTACCTTTTTACTAATAAATTCTTGATTCTCCTTTTATAGGGTCTAATTTACTTCAATTTCAATAACTTTACACTTTACTAAAATCAACAAACATAACATACCTTGACTTGAGTCCTCATAGTCTTTATCCTTGCTTCTTGGATTTAATGTCTCATATATTCTCCATTACTAGTTTTACTTCTCATTTTTCATTTTTAATACCTTCTTATAGTCATATTATCTAATACCTATGTCTCTCTTTTGGTTGCTCACTTCTTTCTCAATATTTATGCTTATAATGCTACCATCTCCTCTCCATGCAATGATTGACTCTCCTAGTTTGGAGTCTATTTACATTCCAAATATAATTATATTTTCTCTCAAATTTTGTCATTTATCAATCTAAATCTATATCACACATTTGTTTCTATAATATTTTTGACATCTTATTCATTTCATATAATCATTAACAATGAGAAATAATCAACATACCACATAACTTTGTTTTTTCTTGAGCTTTGTTTTGTTCTCCTTGATTGTAGAATATTTCTCTTGTTTTCATACATAAATGATGTAGAGCCTAGGCTTTCAACTAATATCCATAGCTTTCAAATCTTAATTCTAATGACACCTCACTCTTTTGAATCTCTTTCTTTTGTGGCTCTTTCACTATTAAGTAGGCTTACTAACTTCCTTATGCATGACCCTATTCATTAACCATCCATGAATCATAAATCTCTATTCTTATACCATTCATAAACCTTTCACTCATACACTCATCTCATTGCATTAATTAATTCATATCCTTCCATGTTAATGTTGACCATTTTTTGCCCAACAGGCCAAAAATTAGTCCCCCTCTACCCCTGCTATGCTAGGCCATTTCATTTTTTGATTTTGCATGAATTTGGTGATTTCTACAGACTCTACAGGTTCTGGCGATTTCTACAGACTCATCAGTTAGTCCTTTGGTGCATGAAGGATCAGTTCAGAGAGTTCTAAGTTTTACAAGGCTTCTTCAGTCTCTAGTCTGAAGAAAATCACAAGAAAAGTTGGCATCTTTGAACCATTGAACTGGTTCAATGCCTTAGTTCAACACTTGATTCAATCAGTTCAAGTTCAATGCTTGGTTCAATCAGTTCAAGTTCAACACAAGGTTCATCGGTGAAGTTCATCAGTTGGTTCAATGCATCGGTTCAAAGGCTTGGTTCAATGGCATCGGTACGTAGTGGTTGAACCGTTGAACTGATTGAATCGTTGAACCAATTTTGGTTCAATGGCTTGGTTCAAGGGTGTGCCCTATAGCCAGAGGGCAGTTTAAAAGTCCAAATGCCCTTGTAGAGGGTAGTTCTAATGCAAGAAGCCCTTGCGGAGGGCAAAGAGTTAAAAGAGACTGCCAATTCAAAGCAAAGTCAAAAACCCTGAAAGACAAAGACAAAGATCGGGACAATTCTTACAAACTTTTTGTCCACAGGAAAAGCTCGAAATAAAAGACCTGTGGGAAAAAGCCTACTGAAGGACTCGAATGAATTTTGATGAGGATGGTGACATCTCAAAAGTCATCAAATTTAAGCAAGCAAACTAGCCATTGGGTGATGGCCGCATGAACGTCAAATTTAATGCAGTAAAATATTTATTTGTTTTTTTGAACTGTTTGAGCATCAAGCATGGAAAAAGCCCAAGAAACAGAGTGACCTTCTAGAAGATCACCCCCGAGGGCTAAAAGAGCAAGAAGAAGATAAAAAGCAAAAAAGACAAAGCGTCCAAGTGGCGAGGAGATGGAGAGTTATTGCAGACGAGTGACTCGACCTATTTTTCTCCAAGTTGGCAGGGTGGATCACTTTTTTCTAGTGTATCACCTTTTCTTCTTTTTAGGCTTAGGTTTTGTTTTCAGCATCTCCTTCTTCCTTTTCATCCCCCTCTTTTTTTTACATTTTGTTTGTTAGCAGTAGGAGAAACTAGGGCCTAAATGATACATCAGAGGGAGCTATCCCTCATCTAGAGACTTTCCCCTCTAACTTCATCGGTCCCACAGGCGAGAGGGGATTTTCCATTGTTGCATGAAGAAGGCAGGAGCTCGGCCTCCTACCATGGGTGAAATCTTATACATCAACAGTTTTTGGCACACCCAGTGGGACCAACTAGGACAAGTTGTGTCCAAAGAGTTGAAGAATTTTTGGTGTATTCTTCAACTGACCAGCCTTTGGAGGCTTTGCATCAAACACCAATGGCGACTCTGAGTTGAATCTACTGGTTAAGCAGCTTGGTGCCATGAAAAATCACTTCTTATATGTATAATTCCTTTGCACAAAATCATGGGCCTTGTATTCCTTCATATTACCATGATCAAACTCAAGATATTCAAAGAATCCCCTCAAGCAACTCTCCTAGTTGCCCTACAATGATAAGGGAAATGGCCCTAGAATTTGAGAAGAAGACAATGGAGATTGACAAACTAGAGGAGCAGTATGGGTATCAGCAGGAGCTGATGTATAAAGAGGAGTGTTTGTTTAGGCAAGCATAGGCCTTGCAGTCCATGGAGGAAGAGGTAGCAAAATGGAGAAATCCATTTATTCAAGGTAGTCAGCGTTGCGTGCCCCTTCCTATTCTGAAGAAAGCCCCCTCTTTTGCACCAAATCCTTTTTATCAAATAACACTCGCCCACTCCAGCTCATCTGACGCATCTACTCTCAATCCCATGCACCTGGCTTTCCAACATCAAAGGGCATTAGAGCAATCCCCCATGGAGATGAACCTTCTAAACTCTTTAGATCATGAATCTTCTTTTGGGGAAAACTTTACAAACCAGCACATCTCTCTCAAAATTGCTCCTATTCAACACGATGATGCTGGTGACCTCCAAAAAAGACTCTTTCAGGACAATCTAGCCAAGAAAATTAAAGATTTAGAGGCTAGAATGAGTTTTCTCTATGAAAGAGAGATAGAAATTCTAGACCTTGCAGAGGAGCCCTAAGACCTTGGAGAAAACAAAGTTGCTGCCTGTTCATAGGGGCAAAATTCCAATTCTGAGATCCTGAACTGGGGCAAAATAGTAGAATCATGGGGCAAGAAGGAGAAGCAAGGTTTTGATCAAAACCTTAAAGAAGCCGAAGCTATTCCTGCTCATGATAATCCTGATGACCTCCAAGAAAATCTCTTCTAAGAAGATCTAGCCAAGAGAATTACAGATTGGAATCCAAAGAGAGATTCCTCAGCCAGTATGTGATGGACGGTTCAGACCCAATGGCACATTCCATGTCTGAACACACCCCATCTATAAACTTCTAAGAGAGCTATCAGGCCACACCTGATATAGATGAAGTGTTAACCAAGTGGAAGGAGGAGAATCATTTGATTCTAACTCAAGGATTGCATCCTCTTCCACATGGTTGTCCCACTTCACCCCTTCTCAAGGAAGAACCTATTCTGTAGGAGGTGAGTGAGGAGTAGAAGATCCAATCTACAATTTTTCAAGGGGCTGTCATGAGCGACAATGAAGAAGAAATCATTATTGAGGCTTTTTATGAAGGCATATCAGCAATGGAGAAGACTCAGGTCACGCATACATGCAGATGTTCTAGTAATATGAGGAGGAACAAAATCATAGTGAGCTCTCTTCCCCCTTGTTCGATAAACTTCCTTTTTACTTTGATGAGGAGAATGACTACGCTGAAGAGCCTGAGTTGGAGGAGGAAAAGGAGAGGTCTATCTTCCTGGAGGAATGCCTTGAAGAATATATCTTTGAACAGAGAGGTGATGTTCTATGGGATGAGCAATCATTTTGTGATTCCATTTGAGACATCACCACAGTCCCCCTTCTTCAAGAAAAAAGAAAGCAAAGGATGAGTCTGATAGAATCTTTAACGAGGCAGAAGGAAACAAGTCAGACCATGATGCATTGCAGAGGGAATGTACATGTCAAAGGGCTAACAGTGATAAGCCAGCAGCCACTGATTTCTTGGTGAAGAACACCAGTATGAAGGACCAGCCTTCAACAAGCTTCCAAGAACAAGAAAAGTACACACATGTTGGAAGCATGTTTGAATTTGATCCACTCAAATGCGAGCCAATGTAGGTGACAGGCAAGAGGAGTAGGTCACCAAATCTCTTTTTCATTTAGCTACTTGCCTGGCACCATAAGTCTTCTTGCCAAGAAGGGGACTTAAGAAATTTTCCCTTTGATCCAGGAGGGAAGCAAATATTCCTAGTTAGCTGTACATAGTAGTTTTCTTTCAGTTTCTTTTCCTAATTTCCCTAAGTGCAGTTGCACATGTAGTGTTTTTAGCCTTGTGTGTTTCCCTTTGCATATGGGGTAAAAGGCTCCATGTTTTGATTCTCAGATCTTTTGGGGTTGTTGTTAACTTTCTTCGAAGCTACATCTGACTCTATGCCCAATGGATTACAAGGCAACTGGTCTATAAGTATAACAGGCATGCTTCCCATGGGAGTCACCAATCTATTGACTTTTTTTTGCCCAACAAGCCAAAAATCGGTCCCCCTTTACCCCTGCTATGCTAGGCCATTTCATTTTTTGATTTTACATGAATCTGGCAATTTCTACAGACTCTGCAAGTTCTGGAAATTTCTATGGACTTAGTAGGTTAGTCCTTTGGTGCATGAAGGATCAGTTCAGAGAGTTCCAAGTTTTATAAGGCTTCTTCAGGCTCTGGTCTAAAGAAAATCACAAGAAAAGTCAGCGTCTTTGAACCATTGAACCAGTTCAATGCCTTAGTTTAATGCTTGGTTCAATTAGTTCAAGTTCAACGCTTGTTTCAATCAATTCAATTTCAATACAAGGTTCATCAGCAAAGTTCATCAGTTGGTTCAATGCATCGGTTCAAAGGCTTGGTTCAATGGCATCAGCGTGCAGTGGTTGAACCATTGAACCGATTGAACTGTTGAACCAATTTTGGTTCAATGGGTTGGTTCAATGGCTTGGTTCAAGGGTGTGCCCTACAGTTGAAGGGTAGTTCAAAAGTCCAGATGCCCTTGTGGAGGGTAGTTCTAAGGCAAGAAGCCCTTGTGGAGGGAAAAAATATCAAAGAGGCCACCAGTTCAAAGCAAAGTCAAAAAGCCCAAAAGACAAAGATAAAGACCGAACAATTCTTACAGACTTTTTGTTCGCAAGAAAAGCCTGAAACAAAAGACTCGTGGGAAAAAGCCCACCAAAGGACTCAAATGACTTTTGCTGAGGATGGTGACATCTCGAAAGCTGTCAAATTTAAGCAAGCGAACTAGCCATTAGGTGACAGCCGCATGAACGTCAAATTTAATGCAGTAAAATATCCATTTGTTTTTTGAACTATTTGAGTGTCAAGCATGGAAAAAGCCCAAGGAATGTAGTGACCCACTATAAGATCACCCCTGATGGCTGAAAGAGCAAGAAGACAAAAAGCAAAAAAGACAAAGCGTCCAAGTGGTGAAGAGATGGAGAGTTATTGCAGATGAGTTGTGCGACCTGTTTTTCTCCAAGTTGGCATTGATGAAGGGACAAACTACAGTCTGTTGGTAGAAAAGAGGTGCAGCTATGTCTTGACATTAATTTTTGAATGCCAAAGTCAATTTTTGTGATTATATAGCATGGTTCCTACAGGCCTCTTCTAAAGAATGACATCAGTAACAGTGGTTTCCTCTTTCCAAGATTGAAAAATAGCATTTTTACCTCCATTCTGAGTTTTGCATCTTTAGTATGTGTCTATGCATTTCATTCTATGTTAAGTCATTTTATTAATGCTTTTGTAGAATGATTGCAGCATGTCTTGTGCATTTTTGAGTTTCCTTTTACAGGTCTGTCAGAAGTGTCCCTAGAGGAGTGTAGGTGAAGTGGATAGGCTGTTGCAGTGTGTCCCATAATGCCTCTAGTAGTTATTTCCTCTTTGTATCTCCATGAACCCTTGACCCACTGATGCAGAAGGTTTTCTCACTTTAGATGAAGTGTATAGACGCTTCCTTTTGGTGAAAAGTGTATATTCGAGCTGGGTGGATCACTTTTTTCTGGTGTATCACCTTTTCTTCTTTTTAGGCTTAGGTTCTATTTTCAGCATCTCTTTCTCCCTTTTCATCCCCCCTCCCTTTTTACATTTTGTTTGTTAGCAGTAGGAGAAACCAGGGCCTAAATGATACATCAGAGGGAGCTAGCCCTCATCTAGAGACTCTCCCCTTCAGCTTTGCTGGTCCCACAGGCGAGAGGGGAGTTTCCATTGTTGCATGAAGAAGGCAGGAGCTCAGCCTCCTGCCACGGGTGCAATATTCTATGTCAATAGTTACTCACTCACTAGTTCCACATGAGTTCATAAGTCAAGGCTCAAAACCTCAATTCTTGTTCTAAATCTCATAAATATAATCTTCCACAATGGATGACCTCTCTAAGGCATAACATACTTATCTCAACTCAACTCAAACTCTGTCTCATCCTCAACAACTTCCAACACTTCTCAAGCTCTCAATCAAGCTCCCCTTCTTGTAGCCCTTTTTTATGAAATTTTCCTTACTTTGAGCATTATTTAAGTGATCCATAAGATATAATCCCATATTTGGG
This sequence comes from Torreya grandis, assembly GCA_037957365.1. Taxonomy (NCBI): domain Eukaryota; kingdom Viridiplantae; phylum Streptophyta; class Pinopsida; order Cupressales; family Taxaceae; genus Torreya; species Torreya grandis. The sequence goes on from JARHVA010000102.1 coordinate 1,734,923, forward strand.
CACCCTATATCTCCATATTTTCTTCCAAAAAGTTTTACAACTTAATTCTTTATGCAAATACCCTTTCCTTTGCAACTGTTTCACCAATTAAGCCTCCTAAAGGACAAATCTCCTTTATTTGACTTTAATACAAATCCTTCATACCAAATAATCACATACCCTAGTACCCTTTTACACCATACAACTTATCACAAAGTGTCACTTCTAAACTCTTCATACATCTCCACTTTTGCATTACCTCTACTAGCTTAATTAGGTCTTTAGGCATAATTACCTTGACACAAGCTGGTAGACTCTTCGTACAAGGCCATACAGGTAAAAAACCAATAGAATACTTTGACCCTTGTCATAATACACAAAAATACCAATTTTTAGTACTTTTAATCAATTCAAACTCTTTTTATTTGACTTTTTCCAATTCTAACCCTAATCTAGGGTTACACAAACTATAACTAATGAGAGGCTTCAAATTTGATTATAATGAACCATACATGCTTCCAAATATTTCCAATACCTAAATATGGTTTGTAATATTTATCTTAAACTCCTTCAATGTCTAACTTCTCTTAAACAGCTTCTAACTCATTTAAATCAATGGTGGAATAAAATTTTACAAACCCAATCTAACTATGAAAGCCAGTACAGAGTTCCATTCACTCTTTTTCCTTATATGAGGTTTTGAATCATTACATAAAGATTAATTTCCATTTTGTTGTATCTCTCCACCATATTAACACCACTAAAATATCCATCCATACACATATAATTTTTTATTGAGATCACACACAAGTTTCTTGACTGTCTCTTTTGGATAGAGCACTCACAGACTATTATTTTGAACCCCTATTCTTATTAGAATAAATAAATTCATATATGCATGATGATTTTACTCTTATATATCACCCTAATACTCACCATACCTTACTTAATAATGATCCTTATACATTAGTCTCTTAGTTTTAATGAAACAACATAGAATTCTTCTCACATACCTGCAAGACACAATCCATTGCAACTTTAAGTTACAATATACTATTTGTTGTCCCCCAAAAATATCACTCATTTTTGGGACAACATTTGAACTATTTTAGTCCTATAGACCAAAATTGTCTCTTCCCTTTTCAAAATTTATTCTGAGAATTCAAATTCCTCATTTTTCAAGCTTCTCAAAAATCTACGGACTCTGCAGGCTTGAATCTACGGACTCTGCAGGCTTGAATCTACCGACTCTGCAAGAAGAAAATCTACGGACTCTACAGGCCAAGTTCTATGGGCTTCACAGGTTGATTCCTATGGACTCTATAGGAAAGAAGCAAGCTCTCAACACTTAGGCGATTTCAAAGTTGGTTCAACTAAAAGAGTTCATCAGCAAGCTTCTAAGCAAGGATTGAACCATTGACCCGTTGAACCTTGGAACAATTTGGTTCAACGGGTTCAATGAGTTCAAAGGTTCAACATCATCAGCAAGAGTTAAGTGCATTTTTCAAGGTTCAAAGTTCAATCACTTCAAGGTTCAATGGCTTCAAAATACTTATCAAAGAGAAGAAGGCTTGAACCGTTGAACCATTGAACCACTTTGGTTTAAAGGTTCAAGGGGTTCAATGGTTCAACAAGTTCAATGACCAAATGGTTCAACACGTTTGGTTCAAAAAGATTAAAAGGACTTATCCAAATATAAAGAATGAACCGTTTAACTTTGAACCAAAAGGTTCAATGAGTTCACAGGTTCAAAGGTTCAACCAGTGTAATGAAGATCAAAGAGCTTAGAAAGAACAAGGAAGTGACGAACAAAGGATGAACCAATGAACCGATTGAACCTTGAACCGAAAGAGTTCAAAGTTTAATGGTTCATGGGTTCAAAGGTAGCCTTAGTCAAGGAAAGAAGTAGCAAACAGGTGGTTCAATGGATGGTTCAACCAAGGAGCAAGAAAGAGATTAAACCAATAAAGCGATCGAATCAAGAAAGTGATTGAACTAAGGAGCCAAGAAGGCCACTCAAACCGTTGAAACAGTCAACCAATGACATCCCTATGGACATCAAATGTAAGGTAATAAAATATCCACTAAGTTTTAAATGTGGCATAGAACCTAAAAACAAACTCAGCGACCAGCTGAAAGAGCCGAAAGAGATGGCAAAACTAAGAATATAGCCCCGAGGGCTCGGATTCCAGGAAAAGACAAAACTAGAAAGGGGAAAAGATAGCTCGAGAGATTAAATTCAAAGAAGAGACAAAGCTGAAAAAGACAAAAGTGAAAAGAGGACAAAGAGGAAAATATCTACACAGTAGTTATTTCGATAGCTGAAATAGTATGTGAAGTAGATTTTCTAACTTGCAAACATTGAGGATGCAACTTGTTTTTATTCCATGAAGTAAAGGCATATTAGATAGCTGTGTAGACATCAAAAGGGATAGACCAGATGATCCAGACTTAAGAGAAGACATATGGGATGAAATGACATGCCATAGTTAAGACAGTCGCCTTATTTTCAACATAGTCCTTTGACAAACCTGGAAATGCATTCAAGGCATTAAATGCACAGCATGGGTCATGTTATGGAACAAAGTACGAAGTCCTTCTTGGATGCTATATATTGTAATATCTTTTATCATTTTATGGAGATCTTCCCATTACCAGAAGCAAAACTTTGCCCAAATTGAAAGGTGAATACTGAGACTTTGAGCTCAGATTGTTGTTCATATCATTTTATCTGAATGAGAAAGCAAGTTGTTTGCAAACTTTGTGTTGTTTTGGCTTGTATCATTTTAGGAGATTATTGTTATGTCTGTATTTTGAATGTGTTCTCATCTATTTAATTTGTTAAGCAGAATTAGTGAAAGTAACAAAGGTGTCCTGAAGCCAACTACTTTCAGACTTTATGCTATCATAGTTGTCTTTAGTGTGTGTTTACTTTCTGTTTCTGTGTAAAGGACCTTGGGATGACTTTGTGCCCCTATTATTCTTCATATTTCACTCTTGGGCAGTCGAGGGGGAGACTTTGCACTACATCTTAGGATGTTGGTTACTCTACACCTTTGGTTACTAGTTACTTACTAGAGAGATTTATGTTGTTTGCAAGAACAAGCACTTCTGAAAGAAGAGATGTGCCTTATGTCACTTCATCAAGATTTCTACTATCTAGGAAGGGATCTAGCTCTTGGCTGAATGTTACTTCTGAAAGAAGAGAATTACCTTCACCAATCACCCAAGATTTCTCCTCTGTTTGTTAGCATCATCTCTAGAAAAAGAGAGATGGATGGTTTATCCCACCCCTATGTCTTACTTTCTGCTTATATATATAGTATATAGCCTCCGTTTATTTAATATGGAACCTCCCCTTGATGAGAGGAGAGATTAGTCCCCTTTTGATGTGGTAAACCTACACAACTTTTTGACCATCTTTTTGTTGTGGTTGATCAGACCTATTTTGCTCACCAGTTAGCTAGTCGACAAAATATTCACTCAACATTTTTTGGTGACTCCGTTGGGGATGAATGTGCAGTCTGAAGCCTCAAGTTTTAGATTAAATTAGTTCCTTCCCTTATCCATTATATAGACTCTGGTGACTCCGTTCTGTGTCTTACCCATTATCCATTTATAGCCTTACCATTTTCTTCCACCTCCACGTCAATTGGGAAAGAGTGTGCAGTTTAAAACCTCAAGCTTCAAGCTGATACAGGGCCAATTCTTTCCCATTTTTATTTTACAATCTAGCCACTCCACCCAAATTTGTTATCCCTATTTTTCATAATTAAATCATGGCAGTTCAAAGCCCTTGGGGTAACTCTTTTGGTCACCCACTTAATCTAACTCCACCTCTGCATGAACTTCCATGTAGCTCAAGAAAGAACTTCTCCAAATTCTTTAGATATGGGAGAGTTCACCTTGATGAACACATTGCATCCTTTAGCATAGCTTGTGGTGTGATAGGCGTGGAATTTGAAGATGTGGCAGTCAGGATTTTTGTGGAGACACTACAAGGCGCTATTGCAGACTGGTTCTACCACCTGCAGACTGGATCAATGACCGATTAGGATACACTCAAAGCCAAGTTTGAAGCCAGGTTCAAGCCTATAGAGGATGTGCATGCTTTGCTGGCCTAGCTCACTCAGATGAAGAAGGAACCTCATGAGCCTATGAGAGATTTTATTGCCAAGTTTGATAAGCTGAGGTACAGGTTCCTGTAATTGCTCAGCCAACACCTGAAAACCTCAAATGCTTCTTCATCAACTCATAGCTACCTAAAGTGAGTTTTTTGCTGAGATGGGCTTGACACATAGACCTTGTTGCTGCTCAGGACTTGGCTATTGAGGTAGAATATGACCTTATCTTGTCAATAAAGATAAGGAGAGACCCAAACAAAGATAAATCATCTTCATCTTCTGAGTATCTATCTACATGCACCACAGATCAGATGGTGTAAAAGTTGGCAAATGAACTACTAGCATTTAAAAGGAAAATGGCCCAAAGTATGTCTGGTCCTCCTAATTGGGATATGCCAAGGAAGGCATTTCAGAATTAGCCATATCAAGGCAATGCTGCCAGGAATCAAGGGCAGCCAAATCGTCTTCCTCCCCCATAAAGGAACCTTGACCTTGAAGTGCCTCCAACCAACTCAGTAGTTGGATATCTGGAAATAAAACATGATCTTTCCAACCTGAGTTTGAGCAAGAAAATGACACTGATCTCTTCATGGAGGATCAAGAAGAATCAACTTAGTTTCTTAAATTGCTAGGATGAACTTAGAAGTGAAGGTGAAGCAGTTGAAGGATCATATATAGTATTCACTCGATCCAAGAATCAGTCAGTCTAGTAGGTTGACAAAGAGAAGATAGAGGAGTGACCTCAACCAGTAATCTCAATTTTTGAGCAGAGAACCCCTCTTCCTTTCTAGTCGAAGGACCCAGTGATTGTTAAAAAAGTAAGTACATTGAACAACTCTGCACCTTCTACTTCAACTTTGAAGATCACTCCTCCCCCTCCCAAAAACCAAAAGTATGAACTCCCATCCTCTCTTCCAAGTCCATCTCAGTCATTTGACATGATTGATCATGTCAAGAAATCCAAAATTCAAATGACTGAGTTTGAATCTCTACAAGCCAATCTTGAGCAATTAGACATTGGTGGAGAACTAGGTGTGGACCTGTCTTAGGTAAAAATTGTGGTCACCCAAATGTCAGCCCCTGTAGCTCAAATTCTATTTGAGCCGTCAAGTAGGGGTAATTACTTCTTGACCATAAAGGATGTTCATGTCTCAATTGATGAAAGTTCTATAGCTAGAAATCTAAGATTTGATCCAAACAAGACATCAAAAGAATTGGTAGGGCACAGTACAAATCAAGAAGGATCTTCCATCTCTAATGAAGAGAAACCTAATAGAAGATCAACTTTTGATGATGCTTGGATCTTGGAATCTGATGCCAGTAATTCTTCCACTCATGTTGGATGCAGTTCTCTGTTGCTTGGATTGAAGACTCCTCAAGATGAAGAGATCAAACTCCTTCACACCAAAGGAGATGTTGAGCTAATGATTTATCAAGAGTTTGAGGCTAACAATCAAAGCATGTGCTAGACTGAACCAGTAGAATAGCAAGCTATATTGGTAGACCATATTGTTGTACTCTAAAGTCATCAAAAAGAACTCTTCACCAAGAGAGCAAGGAGTTTTAGTTTTTAGTTTGAAGACCACATCCTACCATGGGGCAAGAAGAAGAAAGAGCCAAGAGGAAGACGCAAAAAATTAGTTTTCTGGTGGAGAATTCCATTTGCTCATCACCATTTCTGGGGACAAAATGGTTTCCAACTAGTTTATCAGGATGGCACACCATTTTTGTTGTCTCATAGTGGGTGACATATGAATCATTTCAAATCTTGAGGCATCAGATAAGATCATCTGTACATATGTATATCTTTATAGTCTTTAGTTCTATTTTGTGATTTTTATTTTCATTTTTTGGAGCCTTTATTTTTGGGTAACATGACTCCATAGCCCAATGGCATACTTCAAGGCACTGGAGATTTTGGTTTCTACTCCCCTCAGTTGTTCCAAGTTTTCAACTAAAGGAAGATCTCCAACTGGAGCCAGCTATTGTCCCCCAAAAATATCACTCATTTTGGGGACAACATTTGAACTATTTTGGTCCTAAAGACCAAAATTATCTCTTCTCTTTTTGAAATTTGTTCTGAGCATTCAAATTCCTCATTTTTCAAGCTTTTCAAAAATCTATGGACTTTGCAGGCTTGAATCTATGGACTCTGTAGGCTTGAATCTATGGACTCTGCAGGCTTGAATCTATAGACTCTATAGGCTTGAATATATGGACTCTGCAAGAATAAAATCTACAGACTCTGCAAGCCAAGTTCTACGGGCTTCACAGGTTGATTTCTACAGACTCTGCAGGAAAGAAGCAAGCTCTCAAAACTTAGGTGATTTCAAAGTTGGTTCAACCAAAAGAGTTCATTGACAAGCTTCTAAGAAATGATTGAACCATTAACCCATTGAACCTGAGAATAATTTGGTTCAACGGGTTCAATGGGTTCAAAGGTTCAACGTCATCAGCAAGAGTTAAGCGCATATGTCAAGGTTTAAAGTTCAACCACTTCAAGGTTAAATAGCTTCAAAACACTTATCAAAGAAAAGAAGGCTTGAACCATTGAACTGTTGAACCATTGAACCACTTTGGTTCAAAGGTTCAATGGGTTAAATGGTTCAATAGGGTCAACGACTAAATAGTTCAACACATTTGGTTCAAAAAGATCAAAAGGACTTAGCCAAATAAAAAGAATGAACCAATTGAACCATTGAACCTTGAACCAAAAGGTTCAACGAGTTCACAGGTTCAAAGGTTCAACCAGTGTGATGAAGATCAAAGAGCTTAGAAAGAACAAGGAAGTGACGGACAAAGGATGAATCAATGAACCGATTGAACCTTGAACTAAAAGAGTTCAAAGTTTAATGGTTCATGGGTTCAAAGGTTCAAAGGCAGCCTCAGTCAAGGAAAGAAGTAGCAAACAGGTGGTTCAACCAAGGAGTGGGAAAGTGATTGAACCAATAAAGTGATTGAACCAATAAAGCGATCGAAGCAAGAAAGCGATTGAACCAAGGAGCCGAGAAGGCTGCTTGAACCGTTGAAATAATCAACCAATGACGTCCTCATGGATGTCAAATTTAAGGTAATAAAATATTTTCTAAGTTTCAAATGTGGCATGAAACCTAAAAACAAACTCAGTGACTAGCTGAAGAAGGAGCCAAAAGAGTTGGCAAAGCTAAGAATATATCCCCGAGGGCTCAAATTCTAGGAAAAGACAAAATTAGAAAGCAAAAAGGATAGCTCGAGAGCTTAAATTCCAAGAAGAGACAAAGCTAGAAAGACAAAAGTGAAAAGAGGACAAAGAGGAAAATATCTACACAGTAGTTATTCTGATAGCTGGAATAGTCTGCGATGTAGATTTTCTAGCTTACAAACATTGAGGATGCGGCCTATTTTTCTTCCATGAAGTAAAGGCAAAATAGACAGATGTGCAAATGTCAAAAGGGATAGACTAGATGATCTAGACTCAAAAAAAGACATATGGGATGAAATGACATGCCATAGTTAAGGTAGCCACCCTATTTTCAATGCAGTATTTTGACAAACCTAGAAATGCATTCAAGGCATTGAATGCACAGCATGGGCCATTCTATGGAACAAAGCACCAAGTCTTTCTTGGATGATATATATTATAACCTCTTTTATTTTTTTAGGGAGATCTTCCTGTTACCAGAAGCAAGACTCTGTCCAAATTGAAAGGCGAATACTGAGACTTTGAGCTTAGATTGTTGGTCATATCATTTTATCTAAATGAGAAAGCAAGTTGTTTGCAGACTTTGTGTTGTTTTAGCTTGTATCATTTTAGGAGATTATTCTTATGTCTGTCTTCTGAATGTGTTCCCATATATTTAATTTGGCAAGCAAAATTAGTGAAAGTAACAAAGAAGGTGTCCTGAAGCCAACTACTTTCAGACTTTGTGTTGTCATAGTTGTCTTTAGTGTGTGTTTACTTTCTATTTCTGTGTAAAGGACCTTGAGATGACTTTGTGCCCCCATTTTTCTTTGTATTTCACTCTTGGGAAATTTAGGTGGAGACTTTGCGCTACATCTCAAGTTGTTGGTTACTCTGCACCTTTGGTTACCAGTTACTTACCAGAAAGATTCATGTTGTTTGCAAGAACAAGCACTTTTGAAAGAAGAGAAGTGCCTTCTATCACTTCACCAGGATTTCTACTATCCAAGAGGGATCTGGCTCTTGGATGAATGTTACTTCTGAAAGAAGAGAAGTACCTTCACTAATCACCCAAGACTTCTCCTCTGTTTGTTAGCATCATCTCTGAAAAAAGAGAGATGGATGGTTTATCTCAACCCTTTGTCTTACTTCTTGCTTATGTATATAGTATATAGCCTCCATATATTTAATAGGGAACCTCCCCTTGATGAGAGGAGAGATTAGTTCCATTTTGATGTGGTAAACCTACACAACTGGCTAACCAATCTTCCTGTTGTGGTTGATCAGACCTATTTTGCTCACCAGTTAGCTGGTCAACAATATATTCACCCAACACTATTATAGGGCTTAAAGTATTTAACCACATCAATTAAATTCACAAAATTAGACCAATATGAATCTAAATAATCATATATTTCAAATATTATAATCTTTCATTTGTTCACATTCCTTTACAAGCATCAACTCTGTCATTATGGACAGAATACAGAGTTTTCTCTTTTCATTCATTTTTCCTTTCTCCTCTATAACTCTACCTCATAAAAACATCTGTTAACCTATCAAAAAGTATACCACATTCCTAATACCAAAAAACAATTGCATTCTTTCCTACATATAAGATAAACTTCCCTACTTTTAAGACAACTACCAGGATGTGGCAATTACATTCAAAAAATTTGGTCTATACCTTTCTCCTCATGATGTGCACATAGGACACCTATCATAATATTAGACATATTTATTACCTCATAATAACATATTTTCAACCTTTCATTTCATTACAGCCTTCAAAACACTCTCAAAGTCTCATACAATATTCAAATATTCAAATTGGCCCTTTTGGCGAGAAAATGCCAAAGGTATACTAAAAGACACCTAGAGACTCTTCTAACTACTAAAATACCTTCCAAAGGATCTTATGATACCCCACACACATGTATAACAACTAGACATCTATTCATGACTAAATTTTTTTATTGTTTGTCTTGATGCCCCTGCATCACTAAAGTAACCTGCTACACCACTCTTCACAAGGAATCTCATCAACATTTGGTCATGAAGTTCAATAAATAAGTCTACAACACATTCTCAATGGTATTGGTGTCAATATTCTCCTCTTTTTTAATTTTTTTGATGATGAGTATTCATGATGAAATTTCTATGCCAGATTCTCTCTCTTCTTCTCTCTTCTTTCTATAAAACAAGCCTTGAATGGATTTAAATAAAGCCTCTATTGGTTATGATGAAACCTTACCAAACTTATACTTGAAAACATATTTAATAAATAAATAATATTTATTTTCAATGATTATATATTATGTCATGTTTGAACTATGTAATTATGTTGATCTTGTCTAGTGAATGTTTGTTTTCTTAGCTTGTTGTCCATGTTTGCTCACCATTGTGCAAAAAATACTACTATTACAGGTGATTGTTAGTGTTATAATCTATATATGAATGTTTTATAAATGTAATTACATAATTTGTATCTTCATAAGGTCAGGTGTTACCCTCCTAAGTGCTGCAATGAACTCTTGAGCTTCTCAATGAAACAGTTATGTGATAGTCATGTCAAAGTTATAGGTTATGTGAAAGAGATGGCTTCCTTGTCTCAAATATTATACATTCAATCAAGTATAGGACTATTTTTATTGGTGAATCACCCCATTTATGATTTAAAACAAATATATTTTCCCTTTTATCATCAATTGAATATTTTAGTAATAGTTTGGGTGAAGCATCAAGGGAACTAGCCCAAATCTAGAGGTTTAGTCCACTTAGAGGTAACCCACAACCTAGGACTAATCCCATTGTATATCTCAAGTGAGAGGGATTGAAGACACACTCTCAAGGGTGAAAACATTGAGCTATAATAGGTCCAACACATGTGGCTACCAAGTTTATAGTAGTACCTAATGTAGGAGTCTTCGATATGTTATTAGGGCATCCTTGGATTCAATAACTTTGTGTAGTTCCTTCTACATTAATTTTATGTTTGAAATACAAGTTTTATAATGAGGTTATCATATTTCATGGTATTCTATATGAATTCCCCCTACAACCAAAGGTGAGTATCCCTACATATCACATGTTAGTTAAGCATCCTAAAAAGGTTAAACCTACTCAGAGAATTCACAAATAAGTGGTCAACTTGACAAGGAGGTCTATCCTTGAAAATCCACTTAATTAGATATTTTTTCATAAATTATAAAGAGCCACTCTCTACTATAGCATGTCCTAGATTGGAATTAAATGGCATTAAGAGTGTTACATACAGAACACAACCAACATAGTGATCATATACTCCACAATGGGGTTTGAAGAGTCCTAGAGTTCATCATGCTTGACAACATACATAACATGTTACAGCCTACCATCATGATATTGACACTTATGTTATAGAGCTAGATCAGTTTTTAGATTCTAAGTTAAGATCAGTTCCTTCACAATGGTATGATACTTTCTATTAGTAAGAGGTCATCTTCCCATGTTAGATATATGACCTATTGATTGTGAGGCTCTTGTGGGATTCATTGGTTAGTATGTTACTTTTACATATTTATTATATTGAAATATAGAATATTTTAGAAAATAATAAAATCAATACCTATGCATTTTATGTGTATTCCATTTACATAATTTAATTTGTGCTTCAATATATACAGTACTTCTTTATATCCAATTTTATATCAAATATGCTTCACAGTATACTTGAGTGATTTTTAGAGCATATAGGTAGTCACTTTTAGATGTAGTTTCAGGGGGTGATAATATCTCATACCCCCAAAAATTACACAAACAAAATCTCTCTAATCTAGACAGTCACACACCATGCTTGTGTCTGATTCCATCAAATTTGTCTAAGTGAACATAGGCTTTCCTTCTTCAAATTCAAACTAGTCACAGGCCTTCTACAACTTATTTACATCTCAACAAGTTCATTGGGGCCATTCTCTTATATATGTTTTATAATTCTTTGACTATACTTATTTTTCATATTTAATCTCAATACATTGCACAAAATATGTCATTATTAGCTCACTTACACTAACATTGTTATCTCACTAAATACCAAAGTTGTTGAAGATATTAATGTTTCAATTTTATTATGTAGATCAATTTATCTTATTCATGCATGCTTATCATGTTTTTATTGTGTGCTTCATGCTTTGTGTGTATTCAGTGTTTAGATTATGGAGATTTGAACATGTCCTTATTTTTGGCTCTAAGCCTTATTGTATACTTTTATGCGTGAGTGACATTTGAACACGACCTTTGTTTGTGACCCATTGGTCTCCTTATTTTTTTTGTGTGTGCTCATTATATATGTGTCATGACCATGAATTTTATTTTTTTATTATTGCTCATTTTGTGATGCCATGATGGATATCATGCATCTCCCCAATTTTTTGATGTCATGATCCATATAATGCACATTTTATTGAGTATTTATATTTAGTTTGACATACTCAGTATTGATCATTTATTCACTATATTTCTCATTGTTAACATCTATCTAGACATGACACTATGTACTCTTAGTTATATATGTATCATACATTTCTATTTTTCTTAGATTGTTAATATGATGCCATGATCTCCAATGTTATCATTATTACTATAGATTTCAAACTTTTCTATAGCATCATTTACATAATGTTTCTTTTGAGTTAAGTTATTCTATAGGATTTGCAACTCACCTCAAAAGAGAGGGCAAACACAATGGATTTTTATAGAGACTAGGCTGAAAATTTCCATTACGTAGATAGGAAAAGATAATATTTGATCAGTCAATCATAGTTCATACTCAATTTTACTCAAAAAGTAGTTTCAAACAACAATGTGCCATTTGGGCAACAATGTAAGTTGTATCTATCTAGAACAACGTGCTTTCATCCTAAAAGTCAAAAAACAAAATTTTTTATAATTTTTAAAATCTCACTTAGTCTATAGAATAGTTTGTAGTAGGTACTCAAAAATAATTTTCAAATTCATGCATAGATAATCACATATTTTTCTCAGAATTGGGGTCATGTACATGGCACATGATCACTTTCTAAGTCATTTTTTGCAATTCATAGAAAGAATGTTAATTCATGTCATTCTCTATGTTTTATACACCAGACTCAAATCATGTTATTTTTATGGCATTTTTCACCAAAAATGAATCGTATTCTATCTAAAGCAGTTGATTCCACGTCTTACACTAGTTTTTGTACTAGTTTTACACCAAAATGATCTATTAGAATTCATATAGGGACTCTAAGATATTATACTATCTTGGGTATGAAATTGTGGAATCAAGCACATCTTGATTTCTTAAGAACACTCTCCTTTCTATGAGAATTTGGGCATGCATAGTCCAAGCCAAGTGTCTCAATAAAAAGAAATTTTCCATGGGTCTTACCCTCTCTACTCACCAATTTTGCACCATAAAACAAAATAATTTACATACATAAAAGGGTTTATTTAATCATTTTTATTTTATCTATAAGTTCCTTATATTTAATTTTAGATTTTCATCTTAAGTAAGGACTGGTTTATACATGTTTCATTTCAGGTTCGTATGAATCACAACTTGGTGTGTGGTCTACATCCAAACCTACTCAACCCAAGTAATCTTAGGTACAATTCTCTTTTTTTTACTCTAGTAATTTCACTTTTTGCATTACTATAATAAAAGTATGAAATTTTTAGTCATTAAAATTAACATTTAATGATGAAACAATGCACTTTTGACCATCCTTTTATGCACACTTAACCTATGCTCAGTTCCACAATTTTAAACTGCTATTCCTTTACTTCTAAGAATATGATCCTTATCCTCAACTTATTCCAATAGTTTATATCCCTATTTCTCATTCCAAACAACCTAAGATCATTCTTTGATAGATTCACACTTCTAACTTAGTTATCTTTGCTTCTTAGACAAGGTCATTCTTTCAAGACTATCTCAATCATCGAGAGTGTCTAAATCTGCCAGTTACATCCTCCCACAAAGTAATGACTAATTTATAAAATTTAAATTGACCTAATGGGTTATTCCACACATTTTAAAAGAATTATTTGAGTAAATTCCAAAAATACCACTATAAAATCATATTTTCCATTCATTTGTTCACTAGAGGGTAAGAAGATTATATATTGCAAACATTATATTTATTCTAACTACACATTAAGATGAAAGAACCTATTCTTCCAAATTCTTATTGCACACAACCCAAGTAGCTTTAATCTAATTTTGAATACACCTCCAAGGTCACAAGCCATTATTAAAACACATAATTAAACAAGGATTGCATCAATATATAGCATTACACTAGTATTTCACACACACTACCATAGTATGGGATAATTATATGGATTTTGATCCCTCTTTAGAGTATTGGTATGTAGGCAATGCTCAACACATGAGGTGTTGAGTTCAATCACAACTTTAACCACTAACCCCCTTTTCCTATTTATTTCATTTATTCATCTTATCTATTGAGCTAGGGTTCCAAGTGAATAAGAAGGTACACAACGGGTCTCACAACATATCAAAAGATCTTGTATAATCACATAATACCTACATGCAAAGGCACACTAATCCAAATTTACATGGAGGTAAAAAACCCTATCAAATGTTAGCGTACGCTATAGACTCTAGTATAGGTTGACCTTGTTTGAATATCATGGCCTTGTCTTAGGCAGATGTGAAGCCCTATTCCTAATTCACATTGACCTCACATAGCTCCATAGTGGATTCCACAGTCTATGTCTCATTCATACATACCCAAATATAGCTAAGCCATGTATTTCTATGTACTTTCCTTTTTAGCATATTTCTAAAATTAGTAAGTTGTAAATCATAAATGTTTATTTTATTCTTATTTTATACATTTTGATTTTACTCAATAGTTTGTCATAATTAGATTAGATTCATACCCTAATCTCCAAATTTTATAAAACACTTTGTAGAAATAAAAGAGTTTATATTCCTACATGTGTTGCTTCTCCTAGTTCTCAAGATGCACTCCTTCAACTAACTATTCATAACATGGAAGTGAAATTTTAAAATCTTTCACAAAGATTTAAAAATTCAAGTCATGTTATTACATATCATGATATATTAAGAAATTTTTTATATAATGAGTCCCTTATATATCCTTTTCCTACCATATTTATCACACATCAATTTGAATTAATAAAATCTAAGGGTTGTCCTTCACATCATATCAAATCTTTCTAAACTCTATTTATTGACTTTGCACAAAATGATAGATTATTGAGTAAGCTCTTTCTTCAAAGTCAGTAATTATTTGTGTAGACACTCATATTTGGTATTAGACAGTTGAAAATGTGTAATTTGACCAATATTTAACATACTTTACTTATGCTCAAATACAAGACTCTTGTTCACATTCTTCCTTATACATTAATCCATGTATGGGCTTGACCTTCCTGAATTGTCATTATTGTTGCATAAAATTTTCGTAGTCTCTAGATAAATAGCTAAACATATTTCTTAGATAATCTCCTTATCTCAAATCATTGTTTATTTACTCTAGACAAGTTTACACTAACTCAGACAATTATCCACTTAATTTGGACCTACTCGTACACCTTTTAACAACTATTTTCCCAAGTTTAAATTATTCATATGGGTCAACCCTTATGTTTCACATGTTAATTCTAAGGAAATTACCTAAAGATTTGGTTATATAATCAAATCAAGCCTAATCTTTTATCTATCTAACAATCACTTACCTATCACTGGAAATACATTTTCACGTTGAGAGGAACTTCCCTGAATCTCCCAAATATGAAACCCTTAAAGGAATAAGCCCTTAATTAAGTTTGAATACCATTTTTAAGGTCAAGTCATAGGTTTTCAAGTGTTGAAATCCATACATAGGATTACACTACATGTTAGTATTACACAAGAATATTCATGCTTAGTTAGGTTGGAGAACTACACTCAATTTAACTTCCCTCTTTAGAGTATTGGATACATAGGAATCACTTAGCCATAAGGGGTGGCTAAGGTCAGCTCAACCCTTACCATTCATCCTTTTTATTGATCAATTTGGTCTTATTGTATAAATATAGAGTGTGATCCAAGGAGATAGAAAATATATTTATTTGTGTAGTATTTTCAAACATTGGAATATATAGGAACCCTTATCATACACAGGTGTAGAGGGTGACATTATCATAAATTAAAAAAAAATAACAATACATGTCCACACTCTAGTAGCTATGGTTACATTATGAAAATGTATGGTAAGTTGTAGGCTTGTCCCAACATATACAACTACTCTAATTCTAGATCTAAGCATTCACAGGCCCATTCTAGACCATTGCTTATGATTATATTCTGCCACCTACATACACACACCAGAAACAAATTAAGTACTCATTTACTTAATTATTTACATAGATAGTAAGTTTTAATAAATCATTAAAACTATGCTATTTACACTCATTTTTGTTTAGTTATTGTATATCTTAAGCAATCTAAATTTTGGGTAAGTGCATGGAGTTGGGGGATAATTTTGTGTACATTTACCCTGATTGTAATGCCAAAAAAAATCACCTAAACAAACCCCAAAAAAACACTACTAATTTTTCCTTCTTGTGCAACACTAACTATGCACAAGTAAACACTCCAACCATTTCCACAACCACTGTCATGTACACACAAATTTCATACATTTTATAAACTCACATTCATGAGCATATGAAACTTTGAAGGTACACAATCACACTCAAGTTACATCACATACAACAAAGAATATGAGATATAAAAAGGAGTATGATAAGCTAGCTACAACTAAGCGGTGTGCAAGACTACACTCAAACTTGTTACTCAAGAGGTTAGCAATCCAAGCTATACTAATCAAAATAATACAAGATCAAGTCTCTAATGAAATGAAATGTGATCCATTAATGGTTCATTGACATAATGTTTTTACAAACCATGATTGCAAGCGTGTTAAAGTTACATAAGTAACCAAGATCCTAATTTGACCAAACTCTAATCTAATCACCATACTACACATGAGTACACTATTCAAGACACATAATTTGTGTCAAGGTGGAATTACTCAAACATGGTGCAACCAGGTTTGAATAGTTCACCTCACAGCCAAGTCACAATTTTGTTAAATTAATTATCAAATGGCGTTGGATAAAATATCCCCACCATAATAAATGAAATTATAATATTTATCCCTAATTATATTAGTGACAAGCTACCACTGGGAACTCATATAACAATCCTTAGAAGATAAAACACTGAAATAACTTAGTGTTCTAAATGAGTTTTAGCGTAGAAAACTGTTCAGCCTAGTAATCTTTTGAATGAAATGGTTTCATAATTGAATCATTAAAAATAGTAAAAACATCCAAAATTGCTAAATAAAAATTTCTATATAAATTTAAAGTTAAAACCAATCATTATCAACTTCTGGTTTTACTTAAAGACTCCTTTAGTTATTTTTGGCGAGTCAATTTTAAAATGACTTTGCAAGCTGAAACAGAAAATCAAGTGCAAGAAATTATTAATTGCATTCAGAGTTAGACCCACCAAATGCAATCAGAGCAAGGTATAAATATAATGGTTACATATCATAATTCATGTATAACAAGGCTATAGCTTAAAAGTTTCTTTTTAATAAAATCTAAATTTTGGATATTAATTTGAACCTGTTTCTGAACTGATTTGGTTTGATTTTCAAATAGAAAACTCATAATGTCAACTTGCACTGAAACTTATAAAAATAAATTCAATCATCCACTCATCAAACAACTGATCATAGAGGATGATATATTTATCAATGTGCTTCACATGACATACAATATATCACAAATTCATTCGTACCCTACTAGAATGAAACATAAAGATTCAACACAAGGGTCTAAAACACACAAGAAACTATCTACCCAAATGACACGATCTCCAAATCACTATCAAGACTTAAAATGTGAATACACTAGATCTAGGGAAAACTTTTAATTAAAAAGATGCTATAATCAAAACTCAAACTTTTTGCATAATTTTAAGTGACCACGCAACGGTTGACTGATACTCATTATAAGGAGGTTCTACAACAATGTACTCAAAGTAACAACAATATTGAAGAGAACTCCTAAAAATTTATCATATATTTTGATAGAAACCAAGTTAATGAGATTCATTAAAATCTTTAAAAAAATTCATTTCAACTCCATGAGTTTACAGAACATGATTGTAATCCTATGCACTGAATAGCTTGATTCACTTGATTAAATTGGAGACATTTCACTTAGCAAAACTAATTAGTTTCAATTAATTTTACGACACAAGTAATTATTTAAATAGTAAGGTAACTAAAGATAGACTATTAACTATTGTTAACAATTATTTTAATAGTTCCATAGTTTAAATAAGACAGGATTATATTTCTTTTTCCAAAACATTCCCCTATTTACCAGTAAACATTTACCTAGCTATTCTTTCATTCGTTAAGCAAGACAAATACTTTTTATTGTTATTACAAATTCATATAACAAAAAATACTTATAAACTTTTAATATTCAAAACAATACAAATTGATAAATTTCCAATAGTAAAATATTTCAAAATTATTCATTAACAATAAAGAAAGATTATACAATTTACTTCATTCATAGTGTAGACAATAAAATTATGAAAACAAAGACAAGGTTCTATCTTTATACAATGTCATAAAGCTAATCACGCATACATCCTGCACTAGGAGTGAACAAACAAGTGTCAGCATTAAGCTTAGTAAGTGATCATGCCATCACAAATTCTTCTTTCCTTTTTTATAGTAATAAGCAAGGTAAACATTGAATATTAGCATTCATCCTAATGGTGATAGTATTATCTTATTTTAAAACAAAAAAAAAAAAGGAGAAAGTAGGTAAACACACCTAACAATAAAATGAGATGATATTTATTACAATTCAACAAACACTCAATGAGTCCAACTTCACCATAATATTAATAATGACATATAATACCGAGCATTCATTCAATCAAATTGGGATAATAAAATTTCATTAGATTTGTGTCTAGTCATTTCCAGAAGTTTTCAACATTTAGAGAAAGTGTCCAAATTCAAAATCTCAAATATGAACTCATTTTAATTACCATATTTGCATGATCATTGAAAAGAAACTGAAGCAATTGAGTTTTATCTTAATGAATCTCATTAGAACTAAAGAATCATATAACAATAAGAGAAGCAAACAACTTTTATTATTATATTCCATACTCACATTCGTAACTTAACCAATAGAGTTTCAACTTGAAATTTCCAAAATTACAGATGAATACACATAAGTATATATATTTATATACATAATAATATATAAATTTATATAATTACATCAGAATAGATCCAAATACATAAATCTCTCAAAATAAATCTCTCAATATATATGTATATGTATGTATGTATATGTGTGTGTGTCTATATATGTATGTATGTATGTATGTATGTATGTATGTGTATGTGTATATGTATGTGTATGTGTATGTATATGTATGTGTGTGTATATATATGTATGTATGTGTGTGTGTATCAAATTTTATTATTATTTTCAACTCAAAATTTTCAAAATTACAAATGAATACACATAAGTATATATATTTATATACATAATAATATATAAATATATATAATTACATCATAATAGACCCAAATATATAAATATCTCAAAATAAACCTTTCAATGTATGTGTGTGTGTATACATATATGTGTGTATATATATATATCAAATTTTATTATTATTTATACATATAATTATATATGTATTTATATTTAAAATAAAAAAAATTAAATATAAATACATATATAATTATATATCAATAATAATAAAATTTGATATGTGAGTGTTTTTAATTTAAAAAAATTTTATATAAAATAATTTTTATTTATTTATTTTATTTTATATATATATTTTTTTAAGTTTTTCTTTTTTCTTTTTTAATACACAGCCACCATTGGCCAGCAGCGGGTAGCCAGGTCTTAGGGGGACGGAAAGGGTCGGTTGGCCCAACTCCTCCCTCCCTACCATGGGAGGGGGCAGGGGTCTGTTTAGATGCTCCCCTCCCTATATAATTTTTTTAAAATAAAACAAAACAACGGTCATAAATATATATATATTTTTAATCAAAATAAAACAATGAATACATACATAATGTGTATATATATATTTCTCTTTCAAAAACAAATTTGTGTAAAAATATGCATATACATATTGTTTTTAAATTTGAATTCTTCCTGCATTTGAAACCAACTGAGTATATATATATATGCTATGCACAACTACGGAGGAGGAGAAACCACAAAATAATGAGGCATTTTCTCCTTTCTACAACAATTTTCTCCTTGACATCATTCTCATGAATATGACGCATTTCCTTAGATAAATAAAATATGATTTTGGATTAAATTATCCTATTCTTTCCAAGTCATCTTTACCTACTCCACTTTCCCAATGTGATTAATGAATGGCATTTATTTTAAGAAAACTATAGCCTTAAATCTCCCATTAAATTTCCTCATATTTAATTAATTATATTATTCATTCATTTATTCACTTTTAATTAGAGTAAGTCATTAAATATTACTTGTGATTGGTACTAAATCGGTAAGAATTATATAATTAATAAATAAATAAACTTAAAACTATATTTAACAATAAGCTTATATTCAGGGTCTAAAATTATCATTTTAAGACAATCAATGGAAAACATCGCATATTAATAATATATAAAAATCATTCATTATGTATCCATTAAGTCCATAAAATATAACAAACCTATACTCTAAATAAGAATACCATTAAGACAATAATAAGTACTACATATTAATTTTACACATTTAAAAGGTCACCTCATACGATAAATGTGACAAGACAACTAGGGTATAGTGGTTGAACACATGGGTATTATACTAATACATATGTGTTATGAAAACAAGGCGTATGTGTTCTATCCATAACATGTACACATTCTAGCCATTACGTGTATGCATTATTTCAATTTAGGCTCAGATTTTTGATCCATAATGTGTATACATTATGAGTACATAACACACACGTGTTATGTTAACATAGCCCAAAACAAAATTAAAAGTGGAATGTGGATCTTTTGTGTTATGTGCAAGAAACGCATATATGTTCCTATCACATTGCATAAATGAACCAAAAAAGAGGTATAGGAAGGAGTAGGTGTTTTGGTTTACTAAAATATATGTTAAGTATTGTTACTTTGTAACAATACTTTAAATTTATTTTAGTAAATATAAGAAATTAGGGTCACTTACATCTAATAGAGTTGTTCTCACAATTGCATGTCTTATGATGTGGGAGATAGTTTTTCAAAATCCAATCAGGTCAATACTTAGGCATTTTCAGGGTCTCAGTATTGAATGTAGGGATTTTAGGGCATAACTTTTACAATTGATGTCCATTTTGGGTAAACATATAGTCATTTTTTTAATTTTTCTACCTTTCAGATTGCTTATTGGCATTTCTAAGAGTCTTAGGTTTGTCAAAATTGAAGTTTAAAAATCACTCACTTTGAATTCAAGCAAAATTGGTGTGATTGAGGCAGCATATGTCACATTGATGACCTACACACATTAAATGACCACTTTGTGTTAACTTCACTTGCTCATTATCCCTCCCTCACCCCTAATCACTTCCTCCTCATCCCTCATCACCCCTCATCACTCTCTTCTCATTCCTCATTGTCCTTAATCACTCTGTCATTAACCCTGACCATCCCTTATCATCTCTTATAACTCCCTCATCATCCCTAATCACTCCCTTATTAACCCTCACTGTCCCTCATCGTCCCTAATCACTTCCTCATTGACCCTCACCATGTCTCATCATCTCTAATCACTCCCTTATCATACCTAACCACTCCCTTAATGACCCTCACCATGCCTCATTATCCTTATCACTACTCCATCATCCCTCATCATCCTTAATCTCTCCTTCCTCAACCCTCATCATCTTTAATCACTCCCTCATTGACCCTAACCATCCCTAATCACTCCATCATCCCTAATCCCTCCCGCATCATACTTCATCATCCCTATTCACTCCCTCCTCATCTATCTTGATGCACACATGAGGAGGGGGATACAATTTAAGGCCTAACATTAACTCCCATATTATAGGGGTTCAATAACACAAACAGACACATAAGCATTTCATCAAATAATTAAGGTTTAGATAATAGACATAAAAATATTTGCATTAATACAACAGAATTTAGATTTAATCAATGCTACTATTGGGCTTATTACATACACAACATGGAGGAAAATAGTAAATAAACACCTAAAATTCATACACTAACCTCTACCTTTGTAACCTCTACCTTTGTAATGGTATTCTAATAGACCTCCTAGATGAAGACAATCAAAATATCATGAAATTCTAGTCTTCTCTATTTTTATAGTCGACCCCTCTAATGAAATATCTATTTGCTTATAAGGATGAGAATGGGCATCCAATGAAATTATCCTCCCATCCATTTGTCTTCTCCCAGTGCTTCAAGATCATCACATGTTTTTTTCCAAAACCATGTGACACATAGGAAATACCAAAATCATTACTCACCTACAGGTGGATCAAATCTAGATTGACACAGATCATAATAAAAGACAATGAACACATTTTTCACTAGAAGACAAAATTGGTCTTTTAATTATTATAAACAATGTAGACCTATCGGGTTTCATCTAGGATCTAAGAGAAAAAATTTAATAAACATAAGACCCAATTGAATCTAGACAATGCATAACACTGCATCAAAATATTTGCCTTGCTCATGACTCCATTGATCTTTACATAACCAATTTACCATTGTGCAAAAACTTGTATGTATAGAAGACATCTGTAAGATTTTAAAATTCAAACAACACACTCAAATACCATGTTGATTCCTCATGACCCAATCATGGCTTACCTTAATGCATACCACTATGTGAAACAACTTAGCATGTTCAAGGCTTAGTATTTAATTAAGCTTCAATCAATCACTACTTGAAGACTTGTCTTTGAACATAGACTTATGTGGGTGTTCAATCTTGAATAACATAATCACTTGTTACTTGAGTCATTGAGAGACTCCATCGAAGGAACAAATATAATCACCAAAGGAGATAAAACAAGGATATTCTAAGACTTATGTGGGCTTCACCACTTTAATTACCACTATCAAGTAACACAAAAGGCATATGCAAACCTATGTAATTTTTCCTTTGCTAAATAACATCGTAGATTATGCAGAATACACAAGTCTATAAATAAAAGTCAAAGTTCTAATCTGGGAAACAAGACTTGAATAACATAAGAAGTGAACCAAATGTTTCACCAAGACTAAATCGATTGATGTAATCTAAATAAAATATGCACAAGCCAGAACGTCTCATCAAAGAACAAACCAACCAACATAAAAGGTGGAGTTTTTAGACCAAAACTCCAAGACAAACACAATTGTACATGATTGAATGTTGAAAGATAAAATTTCAAGAACAAACATGAACAATCCACAAGGTGAATGGCCAACATGGACATCAAGGAAGTAACTTCCTCCAATGAAGCACACCAAATTTGAGACAAAGAAGCAAATAACAAAAATAAGAACACACTCTATTTTTTGTGATGTAAGATTACTCAATAATATGAATTATACTACATCACCTTATTAATCATTCCCTCCAATACCTGGATAGTGGGTACAATAGCTTATAAGTCACTTGTGCTCAATTGGCTTATGTTTCAATTCTAAATTTTACTCACTCAAATAAGTCCCAAAGAAACTCTTCTTTCACTCATCCTCTTTCACACAAATAAGGAACTTAGAGATATCATCTGATTGTTTGGTGGGATTCAAAGATATATATAGGTGGTTACCAATCTGGTAGAGTGTGTTCTAATCTGTTAGTTGATAGAGTATGTTTCCCAACCTAATTTGATCCATACCAACCTGATTTATACCCAACTTGATATATAAATTGAATTAAGGGCATATGCCTTAATCTAATGTATCAAGGAGGGACCACTTAGAGTTTGGGCATGGCCCAGTAGGCCCTAAAGGCCATACTAGGTTCTTGTTGTACTTTGAGTATTCCCTAGTCCCCAATAAAGTGTATCAAATGATAGCATAGTAATGGGGGGCCTGATATAGATATATAGGGGTCACCATTCTAAAGGCACTACCCCGATATCAAATTCTCCCTTCCTATTAAGGCAATGGAATTCCCTACCTACTTCATATATGCCAAGGAGTAGGGCAAGGGAATCTTGCCTTTTTGATATCTAACTTTACTTCACCTAATAACATATCAAGGGAATATTTCCTTCTTGATAGATATCAAGGGATTAAGGCAGAACTATTAAGGGAAGTTTGCCTTCCTAGTATCTAGATTTTCTTTGCTTTTAAATTAAGGCATGGCTATCAAGTGAATCTTAATTTTTGATAGATAGCTTTGTTCTTACCTTATCTACTTAACTATGCCCTACTTGATAAGGCAAGGGAAGCTTCCTTCTTAATATATAGTTTTGTTCTTGTCATACCTACTTTTTCTTTCTATAATAGATTCTTAGCTATCAAGGGAAGCTTGTTTCTTGATCTATAGCTTGTATATATTCTTTCCCTACCTACTTAGTTATTCCTTACTTGCTTAGCATATATTATTGGTAAGGGAAGCTTGCTTCACAATAGATAGAATGAGAAATAAAGTTTTGAGTCAAATTTTGTAGTTGATTATATATAGCCTCATAGACAGTCAATCCAAATTGATAATAGCTAGCCTATCTCTATTAATCCCAATTGAACATATCTATCTGTATCTATCATGATCGATCAATAGGCTTGATCGACTATAGATAGCCTCATATTTAGTCAAGTTGATATTTATCAATATGAACTAGTAGGATACCCATCCCCATTTAGATAAAGGAAAAGAAAGTAAAGGATAGGGGAGGGAGAGGTCCTAATTGATAATAGTCAGTCAAATCTAAGGGAATATCTATATGATCAATCAATCCTAGATGCTCATAGCCATTCATGTCTCTAATAATTACTTGTTATTCCAAACGAGAATAGCCAGTTAAATCTAAGGGACTATTTATATGCTCAATCCACTATAGATAGAGGTCCCAATATATTTTATCAATCCCTATCAATTAGTAGGATCCCCATCTAGATAAAGGGCGAGGTCCCAATCAACTATATCATGGGCTCCCCATCTGGATATAAGGCCCATATGTCGATTTCAATCAATCAATAGGATCCAAATACCATCTAGATAGAGGGTCCAATATAGAATAGCTGATTTATATAGTTCTATATATAAGATAGTTCTTTCTATCAATACATTCATTTTCATTGAAACAAAAAGGAACATAGCGAACTATCTTGGGAAGACCTTTCACCTAATTTGATTTGTTCCCTCTTAGTCATAAATATTAATGGTCATGAAATAATGGACATGGATATGCAATATAGCTTACTCATACGAATCAAAATCAAACATAACACAACATATTCAAGTTGATTTATTTATGACACACCCCATAAGAGGGTTATAGATATGGCTATAGATCTAATCTATAGATACCACCAACCCCATACCCACACACACACACACACACACAAATATATATATATATATATATATATATATATATATATATATATATTTATTTATTTATGATGAAAAAAATGGGGGCTGAGGAAAAAGAATATGGGAGTGGAGGAACCCTATCAAAGTATCGACTGAAACAACCACAGTTATACACAAATGGATCTATCCAGGGGACCATAGAAATTACAAATAGAGATCAAAGACATCCTTCATTAGATTATGCAAAAGAAAAGAAAAAAAGGGTATGCTTCAAGCTATCTACATTCCTTGTGTAGGATACAATTGATCCATGTCTTTTCCAAGAAAATGTCATTAGATGCACGGAGCAAGATTTAATCAGACATTTCCATAACAAGCTATATAAAGATCTAGATCTCATGAGGTGGGTTCAACATACATGATTATCCATCCTAAGATTTGAACCTATCATCCACTAGGGGGGAAAAGGCTTAATTATTTTTATTTTTAGATTGATGGAGGATTGAGTAAAGATTAATGAGCAAGGCCCGTGGTTATGGGGAAATGTAACTCTCATTCTCTCCAGGTGGACTGTTGGTTTTGATTCAAATCAAGAGCAGGTAAAAACATTAGCTTTGTGTGTTAAGATGTCAGGGTTACCTCTTAAACTTTGGGAGCCACAGATACTAAAAATCATTAGGGATTCTTTGGGTACCTACTTGAAATCAGATCCTTGCACCTCATCTAAACAAATCACCATTGTTGCTCTCATATGTGTTGAAATGGAGATTTCAAAGGGACTTTTGACATCCATTGAAATACAAATAGGTGACAAATACATC
Source organism: Torreya grandis (assembly GCA_037957365.1). Classification (NCBI taxonomy): domain Eukaryota; kingdom Viridiplantae; phylum Streptophyta; class Pinopsida; order Cupressales; family Taxaceae; genus Torreya; species Torreya grandis. The sequence continues at coordinate 1,760,653 of JARHVA010000102.1, forward strand.
AAACAAACCTTGGATTAAAAAAATGTGTCATTGTATTGCACACATTGTTGCCAGTATGGTCATCTAAAAGTTTTATTGTCCTCTTAGACCATGGCTTACTTCATATGTGAGATCCTATTCTCATCAAACTTTAGGGGATATAACAGACACTTGCCCTTCAAATGAGCCACCTATTGTCAAATTGGTGAGTAATACGCTTATGCCTAGATCTATCAATCTTGATATTAATAGAAGGCAAACTTCCTTTTAGGACAAACTTTGACACACCACATCTAGAATTTTCCAATCGATGCACAATACTATTGGTGCTTCAAGTACCCTCTACCCTCACCCCTTCTCCCTTTTTCCCCAAACTCCGTTGTGGTTCTAAAAATCTCCACAAATAAAACTCCCACATGTCTAAATGATTTTTGCCCATTGGAGACACCCCATTTTTATACTACTCTAAAACCTATTGTGGATTGATACATACCCTACTCCATCTGGGGAGCTTAGTAACTATTTGATCCTAGGGATGAACCTGGGTAACTCTTCTTTGTTTGAAAATATGAACACTAAGGAACATTTTATCTCTACTGACAAGTTGGGTTTCTCAGCCAACTTCCCTGAATTAAATGCGGAGGTCTTTTATCATATTAACTCTCTCTCCCTTACTACCCCAATCTAGGTCTTTTTCACAAGTTTTCTCTCTTTTGCTTAAAGGGATATATACATATTTTAGTCATGCAAAACTTTTGACACCAATAGGCACATAATAGGAGGACCTTTTGCATAATTTCCTCTCAGAACAAGATACCCCCTATCACTACAAATCCCTAATATAGTGCAATCTACATAACTGATAGAGCTTTGGGATATTATTCATGGGTTAGCCTCAGACACAAATTCTATGAACATTGAGCTCTCCATAGGCCACAAATACACAACTAGGTCTCAAACAAAATCTATCCAAAAGCTAGCTTTTAAACAAATTTTTGGAGGTATAGAATCTATTGTGGCACACATTACTCTAGCTAGCAGAGGTAGATGAATAAATTTGTATCATTCCCAAAGAGAGGTTGAAAGAGATATCCTCACTGGCAAATAATTAACTATTACTAGGGCCCTTAGCAGAGAAACCCCCAATAAGGTGAAAATGATTATTACATCCTATAATATCCATGGCATTAGGATGGATAAGAAGCAATGGTGCCTGAAGAGATTGGTATTTTTTCATAATCCTAGCATTCTACTTATACAAGAAACTATGTGTTTGCATGATATCTCTAAAAACATCTACTCAAATGTTATCCAGACTGGTCATTCATTACCAACTATTCATAAGGCAACTCAGGAGGCTTGGCTCTTAGATGGAACCACACCATCAAAATGAGGTCCTCCCTTTAGGACATAAATTTCATCTTGGGCTCTTTCTTTTCCAAATAACTTAATTTCCCTATTGATATCCTAAATGTATATGCCCCTTCTAAACACCAAAAATACTTTTGGTTGGCTCTAGAGACCTTTGGCATTCTGCACATGCCTCACCTCATTCTTAGGGGTGATCTCAATTTCACCACACATCATCATGAGGTCTGGGGTGACCTTGATAGACAAGATACATTGGTGGATTTTTTATTACGTGACATATACAACCACTTCTTGGTGGTGGGGCACCCCCTCTAAAATGGAACCCACCTGGTCAAATCACAAATTTGGTTCACAAGGCATCTCCAAGTGTCTTGATAGGTTTCTCATTAAGGAAGATTTTACACTCTAGCTAAATTCATACCAAGCTTCCACTATCAATATGTCTACATCTGATCATTTCCCCATTTAGATTAAACTTTTTATGGGTTTAAAATAGCCTCCATCACCTTTCAAGTTCAACCCACATTGGTTACACTATGAAGAATTTAAGGAGCTTATTACACAAGGATGGGTTCCATACTAGCCTGATCAAGATGAACATGTCATGTGTTATCTTCAAATGAATCTTATCAATGCAAAATCTATTATAAAATCTTGGGCAAAAAACACTTTTGATGATAGTGAGAAAAAGTTAGTACAAGTTGAGGTAAATATAAAAGTATGCCTTTATTTGTATCTATAGGATGACTTCCAAGTAGAAACTATGTTGGAACTTGAGGCTTTGGAGAAGGAAAAATTGAGGTTATTAGCATGATAAGAGGATAAATGGAGGATGAAAATTAAGGCCACCTGGCTTGCTAAGGGGGATGAAAATACAAAATTCTTTCATAGTCAGATTATGGCTCGTAAGGTAAAAAACACTATTTGGCAAATTAAGGATGGTGATGGATTGGATTGTATAGACTTTTATTCTATCTCATAAGTTGTTGTCAGACATTATAAGTAAATTTACACTAACAGCCTAGGGATAATATCAGGGATATTATGGTTGTGGCTACTTTTTTTAATGGTTGGGTCAATGACCAACAAAACCAATAACTCCTTAGGTCTATTTCTTTCAAAGAACTTCTCTTGACTCTTACAATTTTTCAACATGGGAAAGCTCCTAGACCAAATGGGTGGATTGTGTAATTCTATTTGGGCTTTTGGGATCTTAGAGTAGTTAATATGACACACGCAGTTGAAGAGTCTCATACATTAGGCAGCATACATGCTCCTTTTTCCTTGACTTTTATTTCAAATATTCCAAAAGATGTTGCTCTTATTTGCTTTGAACACTTTCATCCTATATCTCTATGTAAATGCATATACAAGATTATCTCAAAAATTATTGTTACACACATCAAACCCATACTCTTAGAGCATGTCTCACCTAAGTAATTTGGTTTCCTTGATTGGTTTATTCATGATGCTATTGGTATCACTCATGAAACATTACACACTATCAAGATTTTTCCCAGACCTACTTTCCTACTTAAAATCGATCTCTTAAAAGCTTTTGACAAGGTCAATTGGTTATATTTGAGGCTCATCCTCACCTAAGTGGGTTTCGCCCACCATTTTATCAATTGGATGGAAACATTTTACCAATCTACCTCCTTTGATATTCTCATTAATGGTTTAACTTCTTATTTTTTCTCTCCCTCGTGGTGGCTTAGATAGGGTTTCCCACTCTCTCCTCTTTTTTTCTTGCTTATCATAGAAGCCCTCAGTCAACATATACAACATGAAACTACAATTGGTAACATCAAAGGGGTGAAGATTTCTCACACATCACATATATCACATATTCTCTTTGTTGATGATATTCTTATTTTTGGGAATGGCACCATCCAAGAAGCAAAAGTTTTGGACATGATTCTTAATCTTTTCTCTTTAGCCATGGTTATGGTTATCAACATGCAAAAATCAGCCATTTATTTATTTCACATTATTGATCCTACCAAACACCATATTCACATTATGATTCCCTTTTCCACTCCTCCTTTCAATGATGGCATAAAATACTTGGGTTTTTTCCTCAAGGCAAATGATTATCATTGCAAGGACTGGAACTAGTTGGTAGATAAGATTAAGCATCGCACCACCTTATGGTGCAATAGGTGGATTTCCATGGCTGGTAGACTGGTTCTTATCAAGAGTGTTTTGGAAGTAATTCATGTATACTAACTTTCCTTGGCTCTTCTCCCTTGTATGATTTTCAACCAAATTAGGAAGTTGTGTTTACACTTCCTATGGGATGGTAAAAAGGATACGAGGAGTATCCCTCTCATCAAGTGGAGTGTCATATCACTTCCAAAATCTATCGATGGTTGGGGTATTAATGATTTATATATTTTCTCTACTACCTTGGCTGCTAAGAGATTTTGGAACCTCATTAAAAAACATGGTTTATGGTAGAAAATTCTACATCAAAAATACATTCATCCACTAACCATCAAAGACTACATACAAACTTATCCTAAAATTTTCTCATGCAACACTATTTTTTGGAAAACACTAGTTTAAAGCTTTGCAATTATCAGTGATTCGCTTGCTTGGGACCCTAGAGATGGTACTAAGGTGAACCTAGGAGGAGATGTTATCTTTGGCATTAAATATGGCATACCATTCTTGGCCTCTCTCTGGATTTCACTATAACAAAAAACCTACATACTATGGCTAATGTTTATGATAGAAACCTTTGCAATTAATGGAGATCTAGATGGCTAAGTACATCAAATTTGGGTCTTGATCTACAATATGCTACTTCCTAGGAGAATTTTCATAGAGAATTGATCAACAACTCCATCACACTTACAAATAATGTTGACACCCTTTACTGGGATAACAATGGGGAGGATGGACAATACCTGGTCAAGTTGGGATACAAATCACTCATAGCTTAGAATGTACAGTCGATCACTCTATGGTGGTGGCATGGCTTATGGAAAACATAGGGACCTCTAAAATCAAAACTACATTTCTGGTTGGCACTACATAATGGAATTCTCACATGGGAAATCTCATGAGGCGTGGATGGTATGGGTTAAACATATGCCTTATGTGTAAAGATTGTGGGGAAACCACTATCCACATTTTCATCCACTAAAAATTTTCTAAGGAGGTTTAGGTCACCTCTTCTTTACCATAACCCTCTCCAAAATGGGATGGTAACACTCTAGAGGATGCTTGGAAAAATTGGAATAGTTATTGCTTCTCTTCAGAATCTCACAAATGTCTTTCAATCTTATTAATCTACAACATATGAATTACCCATAATAGATCTATTTTTTATGATTTCAAGCCATAAGTTCTCACTGTTATTTATAAATATAAGTACTCCATTACAGCCCATGCATAAAAAAATTTAAAATCCCCTTGTTGTCCACTTCCTCCATATATAGATCACACTCTCCCATATGGTTTCATTGATGGTGCCTCAAAGGGAAACCTAGGACTTAAAGGAGCTAGAGGAATTTTATATTTTGGAAACAATATTATTCTCTTACATAATGGGATCAACACACACACTAACAATTTTACTAAGATACAAGTGGTGGTTACATCCCTCACCTTTGCTCTAGAATGTAAGTTTCCTTCTTTATCCATATTTTTAAATTCCAAATTAGTTTGTGATTGGCTCAATGGTAAATTAATCTATGGACAAATGACTTTATCTCATCAAATCAATAGGGCTCAACATATGGTGTCACACCTTCTAACTTTCAACATCTCTCATATCTTCAGGGAATACAACCAAGTGGTGGATGGACTAGTGAATCTGACATATAATTTAGATGTAGTTAACGTTTTAATATAGGTAAACATAGAGGGCTCATCCCCTCTAAAATAAAATTTCTTTTCCTAATTATCTCTCATCCCACTTTTTGCCTATGTGGCTTCATGCAAATTTTCATGTTTGCATTCTGAGATTTATTACTCATGATCAAAATTATGCCCAAGTTGAATTTTTAAATTCCTTAGGCTTCAAAATATAAACTATATTTTCTATGACTTGCCCCTATTCTTTGGGGTTTACTCATTTGGAGGTTTTTGTCATCTATACGGCCCTTTCTTTATTGCCTACTTTCTGTTTGTTGGCATTATAACTGTAATTTTTCACCAATTTCTTGGAATAAAAATTACCAACACTTTTCTTTTTGAAATATATATATATATATATATATATATATATATATATATATATTCCTGTTTTTTGACCCCTATCACTATAAACACTTTCACCTTTCATATTTCCCTTCCCCCTTTGACTAACAATATCCAGGTGAATAGTAACTACCCATCTATTTGAAATCTCACTAATCTCTCAGAAAAACCTCATTATGAGATAAATGGGCATATGAAAACTTATATGTCCACTATTCCCATGGAAACACTCTTAAAATAATGTAATGGCCTTTAGCACAACCCTATATTGTAGTGTATTCATAGTCACCACCCATGAACTACATTTATCACTTCCCCCAAGGATCCCTAAATCTATATATGGGCCTAGTGGAGTGCACCTACCTAGCTAGTAATAAATTGAGAATGAAAGCATAGGATAGAGTGCAACAAACCCCTCTACCTAGAGACATTTTAATTTATGCCCTCTAATTTATACCCAAATGGATATATGTCTATATATATAGATAAATAGCATATAATCATCTAGATAGAAAGAGAGCTTATCTATCTAAGAGGCTCATATGTCGATAGATAGAGAGGACCTCTAGATGTTGAGGGGGGATTCAATATATATATACAAAGGAAAGGAAGGACCCAAGACTTGAACCACTGGAGAGATTATTCTATCTTACAGAGGGGAGATTAAAAAACCCTATATGTTTGGTCATTTGAGCCCAAGGAAGAAGCCCCAAATACCATAGATTGGAGAAAGGCCTTGCCACCTTTAGAACCTCTAACCCCTGCCAACTATGGATATGGTTGGGTGGCCTAATTATATATTATATCTATCTATATAAATGTCATGTGAAGTGCATCTATAGTCATAGTCAGCACTCAGCCAATAGCCCACCCATCCACTGTAGAGCTTGAGCCTATATATGGGTTAAAACAACCCAGTTGATAATCGACCCAAACATTTGTGGAGGGTTACATGGAATCAACCAAAAAAAGAAATCAACTTGAATAATGAGCCATACACTCATGTTACATATATATATATATATATATATATATATATATATATATATATATATATATATATACATACATACATACATACATACATACATACATATATATATATATATATATATATATATATTAATTTACATATACCATAAATAGTTACTCATGTTTCCCATCCTCTATAGTCATGTTACATATATAGTTAAGTTACTTATGTTACCCATCCCATAGAGTCACCCCTATAATGACTCAAGTTACCCATCCCATAGAGTCATATTACCCATAGAGTCATGTCACTAGTCAGTCTATAGTGTGACCATAACTCTACGCATTTATTCCAGTCATGTTATGTGAAAAAGATCGCCCAAAGGGTGAGATGAACTAGAAAATAGAATTAAGTCCACCCAAAGGGTGAGGTGTTGATGAGGGTAGAGAGAAAACACCTTATGCCTAGTTGGACTTTACTACCCTAGGGATAAATAAAACCACATGTTGATCCCTTAAATGTGTCCAAGTGATTAATTAATTAGGTTCAAATTATTATTAAAAAGATTATAAACTAGAGAATTATCCCCTATCTTATATTATAGTTGATAGATAAGAGCACTACCCCTACATGTAGTTCAAGTTGGCCTGATTGGGACTAGTGATGTAGGTAAGTTCAGATAGATGGGCATGGTCAAATAGATGGGCATGGTTGGGTTAAATAAATAGATACTATATATGGATTGGATGGGGAGACATAATTAAATTAGACTCCAATTAAATTAGAGATAGTCATCTTGATCAATCAGGGATGATGAAGCAGTGATTAGGGATGATGAGGGATGGTTAAGATCAATAAGGAAGTTATTAGGGATAATGAGGGAATGATTATATATGATGAGATATGGTGAGGGTCAATGAGGAAATGATTAAAGATGATAAGGCATAAAGAGGGAGTGATTAGGGATGATGAGGGAGCGGTTAGAGATGATTAAGGATAGTAAGGGTCAATGAGGAAGTGATTAAATAATATGAGGGACGAGGGGGATTGATTATGGATGATGAGGGATGATGAATGAGTGATTAGTGATGATTATAGATAGTGAGAGTCAATGATGGAGTGATTAGGCATGATGAGGGATTTATTAGATATGACGAGGGATGGTGAGGGTTAATGAGGGAGTGATTATGGATTATGAGGGATGATAAGAGAGTGATTATGGATGATGAGGGGTGATGAATTAGTGGTTATGGATGGTAAGGGTTAATGAGAGAGTTATTAGGGATGGTAAGAGAGTGATTAGGGATGGTAAGGGTCAATGAAGGATTGATTAGGGATAATTAAGGATGAGGATGGATTGAATAGGGATGAGGAGGGATGAGGAGGGAGTGATTATGGACGATGGAGTGATTAGGGATGATTAAGGATAGTGAGGGTTAATGAGGGAGTGATTAGGGATGATGATGAAGAGATTAGATATGATGAGGGATAATGAGAATCAATGAGGGAGTGATTAGGGACATTGAGGAATAAGGAGAGAGTGATTATGGGTGATGAGGAATGAAGAAGAAGTGACAAGGGATGAAAGAGGGATGATGAGCAGTGAAATTAACAAAAAATGGTAGTTTGATGTGTATAGGTCATCAATTTAACCTATGTTACCCCAATCACACCACTTTGGCTTGAGTTCAAAGTGATTGGTTTGTAAACTTCAAGTTTGAAAAACCTAGGACTCTTAGAAATTCCAAGAAATAATTTGAAAGGCACAAAAACCTAAAGAATGACTATATGTTTACAAAAAATGGACATCAATTATAAAATTTATGCCCTAAAATTCCTAAGTTCAATATTGAGACCTTAAAAATGCCTAAGTACTAACCAAATTAGATTTTTAAAAACTATCTTCCACATCATAAACCATGTAATTATGAGACCAAATCTATCAGATACAGAGTGACCATAATTTTTTATATTTACTAAAATAAATTTAAAGTATGAGGAATATAATGTAACATTATAAATTTAACATTTATTTTAGTAAATGAGCCCACCCCCACCACCCACATTCTAATGTATCTTGCTTTTTCATTTTGTCCACTTGTGATTTCACTACACCATAATGTGTATGCATTGTTCAAATTAGTGGTAATGGCATGCATGCATTATTGTCACTAATAATGTTTATACACTTTCATTTTTTTCAATTTCAAACTTTCACGTTTCTTCAATTTTAATTTTTACACATAATAACAAGTACGTGTTTTATAGCATGTATGTGTTATGGTGGGTTTGAATTCAAAAACCAAGCCTTTTGGCCTGTAAATGGCTTTGATTCCCGAGCCAAAGGCTTGGACCTGTAAATACATAGTTGAATTTTAGAGTATTGAGAAAAATAAAAAAATCAACTTCCATCACCAAATACACTATGAATTTCAATGAGCCAATTCATAAAACTATTACCATGATGACATGCATACTTTCCTCTTTCCAAATATATGTTTTTTATAATTTTTAAACTATTTTAAGGTTTCAATCCATGTTAATTTTCAACTATAGATTTTTTAGGCCACTACATGCCATAAATATACATGCCTATATATGTTTGTGTATCTTTTTTTTCATTGATTCAAATGTAAAATAAATTATATGGTCACAAACTAGGCCTAATTTTACACACATTTAAAAATGAAAAAATAAAATTTCATTTTTTTAAGGTGGTTAGGGTGGTCGCACACCCAACTATCCATTTTTTGTTAGTTTTCAGGATCTATTTACTTGAAAAAATATTCATTGAAAAAATATAAAATAATATAGGTCACAAACTAGAATATTTTATCTAAATATTCACCAAAGGATTTAAAATAATATTAAATGATGCTCAAAAATGGTGGGCCACATAGTAGTCTATCTACTATATTTTTTAAAAAAATAGGAGTTCCTCTTCAAATTTTAGATGTTTGACTTAGTTATACTTAACCATTTTTCAAAAAAATAGTGTTTTGGAAACTAGACTCAAAATTATACAATTCATGTTTTTATAACATCTTCAAATTTTGAGTGTAGCGATCTCAAAATATCTATAGAACTTCAGATTTATGAAATTTTAGGAAAATCATGTCCATGGGTAGGCCCCTTTTTGTCCCCCAACTTTATGCACCTACCATTTTCCATCAGTTTTATCACATTATATTGGTGAACCCATTTATTGTATTGAGTACAAAAAACCATAATTTCTTTAAGGTTTCCTCCCACTGTCTTAGGGTTTCAAATCTCTATATTTATCTCTAATTTTTAGACTTGATTTATGATTTCTCCTTATCAAATCATGGCTATTATGGATATTCACAATGTATATTTTATAATTAAAGAAATTAGTGTTATAATTATATGTTATTGGTCTAAAATATGTAATATATTTCATAATCATTTAATTAACGGATCAAATTCATCTATAATAATACTAATTCTAAAATTAATGATGATACATTATTAAATCTCTTTAGTAATACATCTTTTATGCATGTCTAATTATAGTTTATTTCAAACATGAATTCTTTTATCCCTCTTCAAGGTTGTGATAGCAACCATCCCTCCCAAGAGTTCCATGTTGTCACTCTCCCAAGAGGTAGGATGACCCATCCTGTAGTAAAAATTGGATCTCATCATCATCTTCATCTCCCTCAACCACCCACATACCCTTTTGATAATATGTGTATGTGTATTCAATAAAAAGTGCTTAGCATTTATGCTTGTGAAGTCAAACTAGACCAAATAATTACTATGAGAATTTCTATAGAGGAGTTAAAAAAGAAAATATGTTTAAAGGTTACATCGCTTGAGGATAAGATTAAAAATCTAAAGCATCCTCTAGATACTAGTGTAAATTACATATATACCTCTACATTCAATAACTTTGTACCTCAAAATATTTCATCTCAATTATGGTTAAGAAGCAACAAGAATCTATAACTACGGAATCAAAAAAAATCATAAGGCTAATAAGACTCCAAGTGAAAACCTAAGGTACAAGCTTTAAAATGAGTTAATCACCTTACCTCATATACATCTTGTTAATGTTTAACCCTTTTTTTAGATGTATGTGTTTAGGGTTAAAGGGGTAGAATATCCTATGCATAAGGACAAATAAAACTATTCTAGAGTGGGAAAATTAATTAAAATTCAAATAAATAAATGTTCTAAATCAAAATGTGAGTTATGCTAAATATAAAAAGTATACTCAAAAAAATAGCTTGATTGCTTAAACATGAAGAAGATGCAATACTTAGTTAATCTATAAATGCACACATAGGTCTATCAATTATAAAGGTGGAAACATGCAAGGACAAAATTAGGATCCAATCTTCAGATTCTATCAATATTGTTTTTGGAGCCTTGGACACTTTTATCAACCTATGGACACTTGCAGTGATGCTTCTATTTGAATCTCAACCCAACTATCCTATACAGAACAGTCATTGTATTTCAAAACAATGACTTGGAGACTTCTAGGTTTTTTATCACCTTTTTATGATATAATTTATGTGGTTTTTGGTGATTTCATGTGGATCAAACCCTAATTCTTAAACTTAAGTCTTTGTATCTTTCCAAAAATGGGTTAGTGGGCTCACGATGTTTAGCTGACCTCAAGGACCCTTTGATCAATGATCACTACCTACATAGCCAATACTCCAAGGAGGGCCTAAGACATATATAGTTCTCCCCTAGGTGTTGGCTAGTGTGTGTATAATGGTGAAATATACTATATACAAGGGCATACAATGATCTAGTTTGTAACCTAAAAAATATTGTTAGTGGGTTGTTCATTGAATGCTTTAGACCTGTAATATGACTAATCCTATGAATAAAAGTACAATTTCTAAGAAGGTATTATTTCATTCCTTTAAAATATTTTTTGAGTTTCTGCACTCTTCAACAGCTTCCCACACATCCTTCCCAATCACTTCCCAAAAGTGCTAAAAAAATCTTGCTTGAAAACCATATGGCCATGGGGCTTTATTAGCTTCTAAGCTAAAAATCACTTTCCTAACTTCTCCAAGAGAAACAAAAATCATAAGCTTGAGGTTCATATTATCTGTGATCAGCTTAGGGATATTTTGAAGGAGTTTATCCTAAGTTGGATCTCTTATGATCTCCTTTTCATTTAATAGATTTTTATAAAAGTTCGTAGCTTCCTTCTTGATATCCTCGAGGTCTACCATTACCTTCCCATCTGGGGTTTCAATTTTATCAATCATATTCCTATTTCTATAGATTTTAGTATAAAATGGAATAATTTAGTATTTCATTCTCCTTCTTTAAGCCAAATAAATCTAGACTTTTATCTCTAGAAGGTCTCTTCTAAGGACAATATATTTTGCTACTCCATCAACATAATTTGCTCTAGAGACGGTAGATCATCCGAACACTCACCTTATTTTAAACTAGTTTGTAACACCCCAAGATCTTCTTTCATTGTTGCTTTTCTATCAAAAATATTACCAAATTTTTTCTTATTCCATTAAATGGTTACTCTTTTGATACTTTTTAATTTATGGATTAGGATGTAGCACTTTCATCCTAACCCCTGCTTCTTCGAACAGTTATTAACTATGTCTTCAAAGGTTGGGTAATTCATCTACATAAATTAAAAATTAAAGGGGATCCCTCTAGGTTTCAAATCATAATCTTTGGTAAGAAGGATTGGCCAATGATTTGATCCAGCAAAATATAATACTTCCACCATGAACTTACACTTCTTATTCACCATCCCAGAATTAAGTAAAAACCATCTAGTTTTTCCAAAATTAGTTGATCCCCTTGTCTCCTATTGTTCCAAGTGAAGCTTGGCTCATACATCCAAATCTTGTAATCCTACCTTTTGACAGAAAATATTAAACTTCATCATAGATTGAGTTAGTTTTATAATTCCACCTCTTTTTTTGTAGAGTCTTCAAGTAGCATTGAAATTTCTTCCCATTATACAATTCATGAAATTATCTCCTTCATTCAGGTTACTTAGTGTATCCCACAAAAATATCTTCCATCACCATAGGTCCATACACATTAGATAATAATAAAAAACTCCTATCCCCAATTCATTAACCATTGCATTTATCATCTAAGAGTTTGACCAAATAAGGTTACAATTACATACCTTTGGTTTCCCTAGGATCACCAAGCCTCCTACAGATCATACAACATCAACAAAAAGAGCTTCAGGCCCCACCCAAAATTTATTTATAGCCAAAACTGGTAACTCTTTCCCAATCTTAGTTTTTGGTAACATGAGGATATCTGGTTTACAAATATCCACCAACCACTTTACTAAGTGACACTTGTTAGAGGTATGCAAACCTTTGACATTCCAACTTAAGATTTTCATTTTTTTTGGTGGTAAATATACCTCTACCACCTAGCTACATTTCATTAAGCATCCTTTGACTCCCCTGCTTTAAGTTAGCTTGTGTTTTAGACTGAATCTTCTCACTAGTATTTTTTATTCCTTTTTATTTTGGTAGACTAGATGGATGGCAACACCTTGTTTTATCCATGCTCTAGAGGTGCTTAGAGGATCTTGGTATAAGCTAAGTTTCTTCTACCTCTAAATTGAGATCACTGGATGAAAGAGGACTTATTTATAGAGGTCCACCCTCCTTACTATCATTCCACTCTTTTTCCCCAAGAGGATAACTTGTTGATCCACCTTCTACTCCCTTAACCTTGCATCTTAGTTCCTTACCTTGATCTAGAGGGTAATTTTCTTTCTGATCCCCATAATCCACTTTTACTTTAAACATATTTTTAGCTTATTACAAGGTAGGTTCCTAGGTAGTCTCTTTATTTGTTACCTTTGGAAAAGTATTTGCCCTACTTTTCAATCCTAGAGCTTTAGATTCTTTTAAAGTAGGAATCGATTTGGACATAGATTCCAACATATACCTAGTTCAAAGAACTGGGAATGGTATCCCCACCAAAACCACTTTTACCTCTCTTCTGTAGTTGTTTATACTCTCCACTCCTTATTGTTTTTTAATAACCCAATCAAGATATTTTATTTCTGAACAAGTATTCATTTCCTTTCCTGAAGATTCCCTTCCCATTTTAATAAAATGACATTTTTATACATGGGCAAATAATTCTAGTGTGCCTAATTTTTTGCACACAAAGTATATAAAAGGGAGACATTCATAATCCAAATCCTAGAACCAAACCTTATTATTAGAAACTAATTTGATAGATTTTGGCATATGATTGCTTAAATCCATTATAACACATATTCTAGCATATGTTATCCCCTTACTATCTCCTCTACCAAGCACATAAACTAACCTAATATATTTGTACACCTCTTTAAAACATATTCATTCCAGTATTCCATGGGTAATTTATACAATCTTACCCACACTACATCTAAAATCCATTCTATTGATGGGTCAAAATCAGGAGACCAATATCTTAGATATAAACCTACATTCCTAAAGAACCAAGGATAACCTTTAAAAATCATCTTCTATCATCAACTGATTATAAGTAGGCTTGGAAAAACCCTTCATAAGCATCCTTATCTCAAGTCTAGGGTAAAAAATCCAAATCACTTCCATCCAACTCTTTAAAGTGTCCATACTTGGCCATGCTCCCACATATTTATAGATTAGGGATTTTCTGACAATTCCCTTGATCCACCCTCCAAACTACTAGTCTCCAATAAAAAATTTGGTATTACATCTAACACTTCAATCACTAGACCAATGTTAACCATAATTCTCTCTATTAGATCCCTCCTTTTCATGACCTAGTATTTGGTGGGAGAAGAGCAACCACCTTGGACCTCCTAAAACATCAACCTCTTCAAGTGAATTTGCCTTTAAAGTTTCTTCTAGCTTTGCCTCAAAAATCATAGAACATACCTTTTTTTCTAAGTGGATTGTGAATTTCACCTCAAGAAGTTTGATCAGTCTTCTTACTCTATCTTATTTACTTTTAACATCAAGGTTTATCTTTTCTTCCCTTCTACAATTTTCTTATAAAAACATCCAATTCCAACCACCTTTCCCTAAACTCTTCCATTTTTTTCCCTTGCACAATTCTTCTTCGATACTTTGCTTCCCATCACTTTATTGCCCTACCCTCCTTGCTAACTCGCCTGTGCTCTCCATTTTTTTTCACTTGTGATTACTAAATTTTAAATCTTATTTAATCCTTTTATTTTGAGATGAGTGATATGTAATAACATCTCTTACCTTAAAAAGGGGGCATATAGTTGTGATCAATAAAAATCTAAGAGGGGAGATTAGTATCATGTTAGTATGATCAAAATCAATAAAAAACACACTAATGAAACTTACACTTGTTGCCTGGACACCCAAGGAGTAAGAGAAAAATACAAGTAACCACCAAAAGAAGACAAAATAAATAATATTTACCTTCCTTAAAAGCAATAGTTGTATGTTATCCATGAATTGATGTGCTCAATTATGTGATCAAATAATATTTGGCAATGGTGTTCCTTGCACCACCTCTCCTTGCCACCTTGGTAATGTTGGGCTTGGCTTTGGCTTTGGCTTGGCTTGGCTTAAAAATTGGGCTTGATAACACTATACCAAAGGAGCTTCTTGGAGGTATTTTATCATAATAACCTTACACAAAAGAAGATTCTTCAAAATATTTTAGCGTAATAACATTACACTACCAAAGCTTCTTGAAGATATTTTAGCATAATAACATTACACTACCAAAGATTGTTGAATAATGGGTGAAGCCTTGTATTTATAACCTTCCAAACTAACCCTAACCCAAGTGTGGTTAGGTTTAGTTTAATCATGGTTAGGTTTGAGAGGGAACAAGCCATTAATATTTCCAATTAATAGGTATGGCTCACAAATCTAGATATTTGTTTGATATTTTGTGAGTGGTTGATAACTCACAAAAGACGATGTCATAATGGTGACATCATTTTATATATTTATGTGATGTCATGATGATGTTGTCGATTCAGATTTATAAATTTCTAAAAATAGAAATTCAACAATTAATTAGCCATGGGATTTTCACCTATGCATTTAATTGGGTTTAAACAATTAAGCAATATTGATCAAGTTAATTATCATTTCTAAATTTTGGCAAGTTGTCCCTCACACATGGTCGAAAAGGTCAATTTGCTAGGTCAAAACTTGATCAAAGAATAATTATAGGAAGATGATGATTGCGTATAGTTCATTGCCCTTGTTAGGGATACATTGACGTAGTTTAGAAGATGCATGTGATGTGCAGTGATGAATCATAGCATTCTAGTGATTTTTAGGCTTAACTTGCATTGTTTGTAAGAAGTCACTCCAATGTTCATTATGACACAGAAGTGCCAAAAAGGAGTGTCTAAATTTTCCCCCTATTTGAGAAGGCAATGCAAGACATAAACACAATAATGTCTTATCAAAGAATTAAAAAGTCATTAAGAAGAAAAATAAGATAATGATTGAGGATTGATGCTCTAAACAAAGTTTGGGAAGCCTATGATGCCCCTTAAGGGAGTGGCCAACACATACCATTGATGGATGATCCTTCAAAAAGAAGTAAGAAAAAGAATGAAATTAACACATGGGTGAGATTAATCCAATAGAGATAATTCTTACACTAATTTTTCCAAAGGTGATTATAATTAGTAGCACAAGTATGTGCCCCAACAAGGTTGATGGGTTGAATTAATGATTTGCCTAAGGATGGAACTATAATCATTTTGATGACCTAGATTGAATAATGATTTTACCCCAGTAGGACATATTTGATCATGATAAATTGGTTGTGCCCCAGTAGGGTAGATTGTCAAGCATAAATCAAGGAAATAACCTATTACATAGATTAAATATGAGCAGGTGCAAACATAGATGTGATGGTATAATGACTAAAGAATCCATAAATAACCAAGTGCACAAGGATGCACAAAGCGATGAAAGAGATGATTAGAATAAGAAAGGTGGCCAAACTGACTTGAGATACATCATGTATCCAAGCACATCCTATATAGTTCAAATAGACCTCAAGTCAATGTCATTCACCCAAAACTAGGAGAAAATGGAATGAGGAATAGAATAGAATAATAAAAATTAATAAATGTGAATGATTTGATTGTACCTACCAATGTGGAGATGTTTGTCCTTATTAGCATTGATACAACTAGAATGGTCAATGAGTGGATTTGATCAATGAGGGTAGGAGTATTTGCCAAAGTGAACAAGAAGAAGTTTTTATATCACCATTACTTGTAAGCTCTACCAAAGTAATTTTTGTTATAACACGTGACGGTATGTATTATGATATAAAACACCATGATGACCTGGCTGTAATGTACATAAGGACTGACTCCCAATCCAATAAATAATAAAAAATAATGCACCAATGATAAAATCCACGATGATAATGTTAACATATAAATATGAATAGACTCAAGAAAAATTTATAAAGCATCACCCAATGAATGCATATAAATTGAGTCAAGGCACAACAATGAAAGAAAACAAATAGGCAAACAAATAAATAAACAACTAAGCAAACACACACAAAGTTTGAAAGTAAAAGCAACAAAAATCATCTTGTCACCAACCAAGTCAATACCTACATTTGAAGGATCAATGGAATGATAAACAAATGGTGCCCTCAAGCAAGGCTATAAATAAGGGAACACCGTGCAAGGATAAAATACCTTGGTATAAGTTAGATGTTTTGGTTTTGCCCCAACAAGGCAAAAATTATGAGCTTGACCTAAAAGTGCAAATTGAAACCCATCATCAATTTTCTCTTGCAGAGCAGATCGAGGATGGATGACTAGGTTTATATTGGAAAATGTTTTTGGATTTTGGGGCTTTATATCTCTCTAGGAGATTATAAGCCAATTTTTTAATTTGTAGGATTTTGAAATATTTTGAATGTTTTTGGAATTTTCTAAGCATCTCAACTCAATGGAGAATTATGAGACACATAATGGTACAACTCACAAAATGGCGAGAGAATGGCCTAGGGGTGAATGAGCTAACCTCAACGTAAATTGATCACTACTTACATAGTCCCAAAAGGACCTCAAGTCAATGTAGTTTAAATAGTATGATAAAGTATGAAAGGATGGTAAGGTGATGCAAAGGGCAAGGCAAGATACATGGAAAGGTATGAAATAACGACAAGGTGAGGTAAAGGGAAAGGCAAGGCACATGGCAATGTAAGGTAAATGTAAAGTTATGAAATAATGACAAGGCAAAGGAAAGGGAAAAGGCAAGGTAAATGGCAATGGGAAAAGGTAAGGCACATGGCAAGGCAAGGTAAATGGTAAGGTAAGATTCATTTCATGATCAACATATGATATGACCAAAATAGTCAATCATGTAAATTGCTATCCCACACCCCTTCTAAATAGTTACTCTATCAATAACTTGTTGCTAATTTGGACTTCTATAATGCTATTGTGATCTTCATTGGTCATTGACTTTATTTCCTCCAAATTTTGAGACAAGATGTCTTTATAGCCTCTGTAAAGGAAAGTGTGACCAGGGATGGTAAATATGGATAAATAATGGATAAAAAGTCTGATTTAGTAATGTAGAGATGGATCATAATGGAATGTATAATGGTTGGGAAGCAAACGAAGATCAAAAATTTTAGGCACACACAATGTTGTTGATTTTGGATTCAACATAATTTTGGTTATGGAGGGGCCAAAGACTTCATAATATGTTCTTGATAGGATCACCATATTTTTTTGTTATTTGGGCTTGAGAGTAGTTTCCATCTAATTATGTTAAAGATTGGAAGTTGTACTAATGTTATCTTTAGTAATATATTCATAAATCATTGAAAAATTGTTGTGCTCAGCTATTGGTGCCTCAAAGAGGTTTTCACCAATAAAGTTGTCTTGATTATCCCATAGCACCTCTAAGAAGGTTTTACTAAGGAACATTGATATTTTATTTTGATTGTAATCTAGCACCTCAAATAAGGTTTCACTAGAAGATGTTGAGTTTGCACTTTGATTTCCCCCTATCACTTCTAAAAATGTTTCACTAGGAGAATATTATTCTTCTGCATGAAGGTGGTCTTGGTCCCCCTAATATTATGCAACTAATATATCACCATGGATGCAATTTAACATGGTGTGATTCTATCAGTAATAATCAACATTTGTGGGAGGTGGAATGTCAATATAATGGCTATGTTGATTGATTCTAATGGCATATGGATTGGAAATGGAATGGTAAGAGGCAACACAATCCTCATAGAATATACTAGGAGAACTTGTGTCAATGTTGAAGTAATCATCCTCAAAAACTAGGGAAGGATCATAAATGTATTTAAATTGATCTGCAAGGCATGCATAACCAATGTTGTAACAACCATGAATGTATTCTAGTTTTGAAGTTGAGTCTGACTCAAGGGACTCTAAATCTTATGTTGAGACTAACATTGATTTTGATTTTGACACTAAAGCTAATATCGGTTCAAAAATAGAACCTGACTTTAATGTTGATTCTTCATCTAGTGTTGCAACAAAGATGCTATGTTGAATTTTTGTTATTGGGTGAGTAATGGCCTAGGGTTGAACAATGGGATCTTAAAAAATAGGCTTGGCTAAGGACTCCACAAAGACTAGCTTGTCAAAGTGAGACTTCTCAATAAAAGGGAAATGGTCAGCATGCAACTTGATAAAGACTGGCTCATCAAAGTGAGGCTCCTTAAAAATAGGGCAATGGTCAAAATAATGATTTGCCCAAAGTCATTTATAATCATTAGGGGGTGACTCAATAAAGACTGACTTGTTAGAGTGAGACTCCTCAACCAAAGGGAAAGGGTCGAAGGGTGATTCAACACTAGTCAACTCATCACAGATAAGTGTTTCAATAAAAACATCATGGATTGGTTCATCATCTTAGCCTTGGTTTACACTTAGTTTAAAAATATTGGTTTTGATCACATTTTGGTATTTAAAAAATGGCTCTTGGAGAGGTGATGATTGGCTTTGTTGTGGCTCGACAATCGGCTTAGATTTTTTAAAGTGGGGGAAGTTTGAAAATGGTTGAAATATGATCATGGCTTAATAATGAACTCTTTGTAAATAATTTCATCAAAGATAGGCTCAACAAAGATTGGTTGGGGGTCTAGAATGGTAACTGTGATCCATCTAGTTTCAATTGCATAACTTTATTGGGATAAGGGCAATGCAAAGCTTGGTTTCTAATGCAAGCTGAAAGATATAGGCTTGGAATGTTAATGAATGGTGACTTTGGAGCTCAGTTACAAGCCAAAGAAAGAGGGATTGGAATGGTAATGAAAGGGTGCTACAAAGCTTGGTTGCTAGTGTAGACCAAAGGAGGGTGAGTGGCATAGGTATCGTTATCATTAAAAGGAAGAAATTAGTAATTTAAGTGGCCCAAATAAGGGTGATCTTAGCATATGATAATCATCATGGTTGGGTTTGGCAATTAGCCCAAAGAGGGTGATATTGGTCTATGAAAATGGTCTAGGTCTAGGTCTAGGTTTGAAAACAATAATGATCTAGGAATAAGTACTCAAAAAATAGTTTAAACTTGGCCTAGAATGGAGCTCTTCTCCAAAAATTGTCAATGATAAACTTGGTCTCAAATGTATCCAAGGTCTAATGTCTCACACACAAATGGTCAAATGAAAGGTAAATTTGAATCCTGATTTTGGCAAAGTGATTTGAACAAATCTAATATAGGTATAAGAACAAAAAATGGTGTTAGGTCTTTGGAAATAAGGCACAAAGCTAGGCTCAAAACGTCATGAATGAAACCTAAAAACTAAGTCAAATGCTAGGTCTTTAGAAACAAGGCACAAAGTTAGACTTGAAAACAAACTAGGTCTGAAAAACTTGAAAGGTAAATGCTAGATCTTTGGAAACAAGGCATAAAGCTAGACTTTTAAACAAACTTGGTAAAGGTAAAAACTGTAAGGTAATTAATCTAACTCTAAAATAATTTGAAACACTTGGGACTCAATCTAGGCACATGGATTCAAACACAAACTTTACCATTGGTATAAGACATTCACCCTAGGCACATGCCTAAAACTAATTGGGAAATTCAATATCAAGTAAGAAAAAATAAGCATGATGAGTAAAGCATTCAAGCCTAAGTGATAATCAAGACTCAAATGTAAACTAACTGTGTTTAAGGTTGTACTTGAAAAAGAGAGTTTATACCTTAGATAAAGGCAACAAAATAGATGCAAGGCATATGAAAAATAGACCACTTCCTAAATCTAGGCAAAGGAGTCTTTAAAACAAGCACGAAATTAGTCCAAGTTGCACAAGTCAAAAGTAAGAGGTAAACACCCAAGCCAAAATTACACAAGGCATAGGCATAAACCACTCAATTTTGAATTTAAACTTTGCGAGACAAGTTTCAAACTTGGTTTAAAAGACTTAGTTTCTCAAATAGACAACATTCTAGACCCAAATAGACAACATGATGATACCAATTATAGACCAAAGGCATACATGATTTCAAACTCAGTTTGACACAAGGAAAAGTTTTGAAACAATATGAGCAGTGTAACAATGTTATCTTGATTAAAAGATATAACAATGGTATTTGGTTCAAAACTCCAAGGTAAAAACTTGGGATGAAACGAGCAGCATAACGATGCCCCATTTAAACAAGTGACACACACACAAATGTTTTGAAAATTCAAAAGGCAAAAGTGTGGTATCAAACAGACATAATAACACCTCCTACGCTAAAGTGGTATACCAACATGTGATTGGTTTTGGACTTGTTTTAATGTGTCATTACAAACAAACAATTTTAGTTATAAAAACATGCAATGTAAATCAAATAAAAATAGAAGTAGCACAAATGGTTCATCCTATTCCTTATAACAGACACAGGTGTGCATAGTTTTAGCCAAAGTTTCCATCGATATACCAATGTTTGTAAAGAATTGAGTGTTAATCCAAAAAATAAAGTGCAACTATAGGTAGAGGTTTTTACGTCCCCCTCTATCTTTCAAGCATTGATACGTGGCATTAACTTAGAGTGAGGAACACTTAAGATTTGGCATGAAATCTGTGATAAGTGGGGTTTTGTCTAATATCTATAAGTTTCATGTGTGTTAGATGGTCCCATGTGCGACTAACAGAAGGGGTGCAATCATATCAATTGGGTTCATACCGATCAACTTACTATGCAAGGGTTTATTTATTTGCATATCAATTCCATCCATGTATTGATTAGTGGAGTATATGTCTAGTCAAACCTGACCTGAATTTTTGTTAGGATCAAAGAGGCTAGCCGCTCAACCCCTTGTCAATCCCACTATCATGTGCCTTGATTTATATACCCTGTCATGGAGTGGGGTTGGTATGTTGCTCAAAGATGACACCCCGGGTGAACACACCCCTAAAGAACTCATGGGGAGGCTATCAACTCCCACCCACAACCTAAATTCATAAAAAGAAATAAATGAGAGATGAAAAGACTTTAGAGGTCACTTTTGAATCACCCAAGTCACTCGAACCTTGGGGAGAGCATACACGACATTCTTTCCAACATACTTTATAAATAAGGGCAATAAACTAAGCATTTTTGGTCACTCGAGTTCCCTAAAGGGGGTGGGGGGAGAGCATACATGTTAAATTTTGTGTTTTGTCAAAATAAAGAGAATTTAAACTAAGTGTTTTTAAAAAAAAGAATAAACAAAAAATAGAAAAGGCTCTTAGAAACTCTAACTAAGATGTTGATTCGTTTTATTAACACCAAATTGAAATGTTTATGTTTTTTTTTTGGCCCCTTTGCCATGTTTGCACTTGTAAAAACTTGTGAAATTCTAAAAATAAATTTTTTAAGTGAATTTTAAAACACCTTAACAAAATGTGAATGTATTTTCAACCTTTGTAAAACTTAGATTGTGCAAAAAATGAAATTTTGATAAAAAAACCACCAAACTTGTTCTTTTTTAGCTTAATTTCATACAAACAAGTTAGGGGATTGATTTGTATTTGAGCCAATATTATATTCCTGTAAGTTAGCTCAATCAAAAACACAAGTTTTAACTCTCTGATTTTATAAAAAATAAAAACATAGAGAATCGTTGATGATTCTGGTGATCATGGTTAATTCTAGCGATTGTAGTTGATTCTATTTGTGATTATGCATGATTATGGAAATTGTGTTTAATTTTGGTGATTGTGGTTGATTCTATTTGTGATCGTGCATGATTCTGGCAATCATGCTCGATTCTGTAACCATGCCAAAAACAAACATGTTTGGACACAAAATGCTTGAAAAATAATGATTTAAAAACTCAAAATTTTCCCTACCTTGCAAGAAATTTATTAAACAGACAACAAATAGCTTGTTAGGTACAAAGAGAAGCAAAAAAACAAGAAAAACCTGAATTTTTATGATGTTTCTAGCTTCTAGTTTGATTGTGTTTTTGACACAAAAATTGTGGTTGATTCTCCTGATTGTGGTTGAATCTGTTGATCAACACTGATTATTTATAGTCGTCACCGATCTTTATGGCTCGACTGAGAGTTCAAACTTCTTCACTTTTTTGGTGATTAATTCAAAATTTTGGCATGAAAATGGTTAGTAAAATATACTAAAAAGTAACTAGAAGAACTTTGTGGGGTGTGTGTCTCATCGAGCATAACATTATGTGATCAATATAAATCCAAGAGGGGAGATTAGTATCATGTTAGTATGATCCAAATCAATCAAAAACACACTAATGAAACTTACACCTCTAGCCTAAACACTCAAGGATCAAGAGAACAATATGAGTAACTACCAAAATAAGATCAAATAAACAATATTTACCTTCCTTGAGAGTAAGAGCTATGTGTTGACCATAAATTGATGTGCTTGGTTGTGTGATCAAATAATCTTTGGCAATGGTGCTCCTTGCACCACCTTTCCTTGTCACCTTAGTAATGTTAGGCTTAGCTTTGGCTTAACAAATGGACATGATAACACTATACCAAAAGAGCTTCTTAGAGGTATTTTAGCATAATAACCTTACAAAAAAGAAGCTTCTTGAAGATATTTTAGCATAATAACATTACATGACTAAAGCATCTTGAAGATAATTTAGCATAATAATATTACACTACCAAAGCTTATTGAACAATGGGTGAATCCTTATATTTATAGCCTTCCAAACTAACCCTAACCCAAGTGTGGTTAGGTTTAATTTAACCATGGTTAGGTTTGGGAGGGAACAAGCCATTAATATTTTTAATTAACAGGCATGGCTCACAAATCTAAATATTTGTTTGATATTTTGTGAGTGCTTAACAACTCATAAAAGATGATGTCATGATGATGACATCATTTCAGATATTTGTGTAATGTTATGATGATGTCATCAATTTGGATTTATAAATTTCTAAAAATAGAAATTCAACAATTAATTAGCCATGGGCTTTTCACCTATGCATTTAATTGGGTTTAACCAATTAAGCAATCCTAATTAAATTAATTTCTATTTCTGAATTTTGACAAGTTGTCCCTCACACATAGTCAAAAGGTCAATTTGTTAGGTCGCAACTTGACCAGAGATGAATTAGAGGAAGATGATGATTATGTTCAGTGCATTGCCCTCATTAGGGATACATTGATGTAGTTTAGAAGGTGCACATGATGTGCATTGATGAATCGAATCATTCCAATGATTTTTAGAGTTAACTTGCATTGTTTGTAATAAGTCACTCCAATATCTGTTTAGACATGGAAGTGGTAAAAAAGGAGTGTCTACAATAGTTAGCTTATTCTATATCCAGTTACAGATTTAAAGAGCTTACATAGTTATATCTCATGGCTATAGAGAGGTTTTATATATTTACTTCTTCAGTTGGGAAATAGATTTTACAACATGGCAAGGTCAGTGGATCTAGTTTTCAAAATTTTCACCATGTGGTTGGGATAATTGAATCCCAATAAAATATCATACTTTTTCAAAGACAACATGGTTCACATACTACCAAGTGTATTCGTTCATTTTCTCATTTTTGGTTTTTTGATTATTTCATTTGGTTACATTATTTTAAAATTATCAAGACATTGATCTACTTGTATAAATTCATATTTTCTTGTCGATACATTGAAAATGTTGACATTGCAACATTCACAAATCCTTAGTGGGAGTTAGGACATTCATGCAAATAATGAGGAGATAGGGTCTTTGGTTTTACAAGTTGTTGGATCTAGACTCTAATAAAAGGTTATATCTCTCATCCTTTTGAAATTCAAATCACCTTTATATATGGAACTAGATTTGACCATAACTTATAGGGAGCTAGGTGACCACATTATAAATTATTACCATCTTTTTTTAATTTAGTTTAATGTATATGCACACACACATTAATGTGGAGAATTATGTAGGCACCTAATTTTGATACAAGTCATGTACTGTGCAGTGCTTTTATCATTTTTTCATGTATTTGGATCATTGTTTTTTATTAGACTCTTATTGATGCATTTCCATTCACATTGAAACCTCCATAGTCTTTCATTATCACCATTTTCTAATGAACATCTTTAGTTTTGTCATTTGTTTGGCTCGAGATACTCAAACATATTCCTACAAACTCATTGATCTTTGTTTCATGAGTTTTGGTTACCTTAACCATTATTGTATGCCCCAATAGTGGTCATGACCTCTGTCATACAATATGATTTTGGTCACGTCGGTTATGGGTCCTTGCTCCATCATACTAATGTTCTCTTGTGCCTTGATTGTTAGCTTTCATGTTTTTATATGGTCGGCTTGTGTGTGAATGTGTTCCAATTTGAATTCAAATGCATATATTTACACATGTACCCTAATCTATTTACAAAAAGTCTTAAAAACTTATAATTAAAGAGATCACATCTATATTAAAGGCTTGTTGTTGCATAATTATACCAAAGAAGGCAATTTATATAAGTGAAGGAGCACATAGTTTTACATCTCATAGGGATAAAGGATGGGTAAATTATACACATTGATTGCTTGATGACACATGTGAGTGTTGAGTGTCAAATTGTAAACTTATTCTAAATTGAGGGATGAGGTTTGACTAAGGTAAACATATCAACCCAAACACCAATATATTATGTCTTCTTAGTGTGGACTTGAGCTAAAGCAAAGGAGAAATAATTATGACATATGCGTGCATCAATTTGATTATAGATGGGAGGTTTTTGGGCATCATCTGCTGACAAAGGGTTTCAAAAAGTTTTAAGTTGCCAAGATCTACATAGCCACTTTTAGAAAATGTTGACCACTTTTGGAGGATTTTTTTTGTCATATGGTCTAATTATGATCTTGTTGTCGCATGGTCCAATTCTAATCACTATCTCATATCACCATGTACTTTTTAGATGCTCTTTTGCACTGTTATAGAACATGTTTTCCAACATTCTCCATCTTTGTCAAAACTTAGGTAGATCATAGATCAGGGATGCATCTCTATTTTCCTTTTCAGTTATTGATTATTCAAGTTACTTTTATTCATTTTCCCCCGTTCTGCACTAGGCATATCTTGTTTACTGTATTATATTATATTTAACTCGGATTTTCTTAATGTCATTCTTTTATAAGGTTCGAGTAGTATTTTCAACACTTGTATGCCCTCTCCATAAAGCGATGTATCACACTCTGATATAATTATTTATAAAACAACAATATCTTATAAAGGAATCTTAATTACAATATGAAATTGTTTATCTATTTTAAATGTTTACACCTACATGCATGATTTCTAAATAACATATTTAATAGGCTTCTTCTTTCATAGTATGTCATATAAGATATTTATGTTTATACACTTCTATCACCACAACTCAAGTCAACTAAGGGAGAGGTACTAATAATGGTGCACCTTAACTTTGCCACCTAATAAATATATCGTATAAATATTAGTTGATGTATGAACAATGTTCACTTAAAATTTCAAGTGGAGGGAAAGTCACATTTTTTCATTTGACGTGTTTAAATGGAGTAAAACATTTTGAATTGATCTAAAATAAAAAAGTTAAAATACACTAGAAAAAAAATTATGAACACTACATATGCATTAAGTATCTTATATTTGTGAGGATGATATGTCATCATATGATTGGCTACTATGCACTATTATTTGGTCAAAATTAAAACAATCATATGTAAATTATACATCTACTTTCAACTTTTTTGTAACCAAATATTAACTCTTTTGCTCTCAAGGCCAAGCACCTTCTCAAGTATTAGAATCTGATCAATTAATAATCCCTCTCCCTTAACAAACATCTAATGCACAATATTTTTTCATAATATTTCTAATAATTTATTTATGTTGCTGCATTTCAACTAAAATAATTTGTGCTCTACAATTTTCAGCCCTTCATTAACTTGGAATGGTATGTTTGCACCAATGTGTTATTGCACATTATAATGAATATGACCTAGAAATCCAGAAGAGTCACTTGTCTTTATTAAGTTAGTTTATTTGTAAAGTTTTTCCGTTAGACAATTCATGAAGAAATTAATTCTTATTGAATACCCAGTCAATCCTTGTTCCAATATATATTAAAAAATCACAGTAAATTTTATTTATCTATCCGATACAATACGCAAACCGTTCAAATATGGCAAACAACAAAATAAATGTGGGAGGAGGACCTGTCCTTGTTGCTCGTTCGGAACTGTGTGGTGTCAAATGCCCATATGTGTGAAGCCAGGGATATTTAATGCATATGCATTATAAATCCCTGGCTATGCATTATGCGAGCCAGTGGGCATGATGGCATTAGCAACTGTGTTTCCCAAGCCCTATTCCACATTTTCAATAACCCCATTTGGGAAAACCAGGCACTCCTATCTTAGTCCTGCAAAATGTATAAATTTGACATTGAAATGCCCGAAGTTGTCTGCAACAAAAGCACTGTATAGAAGTGGAAGCAGCAGAAACATTGCATATGGGGTGCAGCTCACCAGTACAGCCTGGGATATGGGTTGTACATCCATGATCATGTTGGGGGCTTATGGTTTAGTCTCTGGTTTTGATATTCTCACCAAGTCCAATGTATTGGACCAGGTAACAATTTCCCTTTCTCCTTTTATGTGTGTGTATTTTTGCTTGATTTGTAATTATGACCTTAAAAGACAAGTTAATCGTCGTGTCATCAGAACAGAAGTTGAGCCGGAAACTAGTGCACATCACATCTGGACTACTATTCATGATGGCTTGGCCCCTTTTCAGGTATGCTTGAATCTTTTAATACCCTTTTTGGTTTGAAGACATTTAACTTGGGAACATAACTTAAACAATAGCCTCTGAAATCCATAATAGCTCTAGAGGACTTTCTCTTTTGAATGCTTATGTTGGTTGTTAGTCTTAGCCCTGTACTTACCATTCACCCATTTGGGTAATTTGTGGACATCAATATGATTTTAGTTTGAGTGTGGTTTCTTCAAAGTGCAACAATGTATAATAGTTATCTGCCTAAAAGAAAAAAAATCTGTCCGCCGACTGTTTCGGATCCATTTTTAGGGGAGTGAGATCCGAAACGTCTGAACAGAGAGTTTCTAAGCAGAGTATCCCGAAGATTATTATTCAGTGTAATTTTAATTTCAAATTTTCAGAATAAACTGAAACTGAAGAATTATTGATTAACTAGTAAATAAATTAGATTTTCAGATATCCACATTTAGGCATTTTTTGTTTTCTGAAAACACTAGTACTAAAAAAGAATGACAGCCACTGATGAGATGTGGGTGAGTTGGTAAAGTGATTTGGTTGCTTCGAGCATCACTCAGGTTCAAATCTCAGTTTTGTATCGGAGGCCGGTTGTGGCTGTTCGTTGGTATTTGTGAGCCGGTTGTGGCCGTTTGTTGGTAGTCGTGGGCCGATTGTAGCCATTGATGGTATTCTTGGGCCAGTTATGGCTGTTCGTTGGTATTCTTGGGCCGGTTGTGGTTGTTCGTTGGTATTCTTGGGCCGGTTGTGGCCGTTGTTGGTAATTCTAGTACTTGTGATAGATGATCACTTAGAGATCTGAGCTCCCGATTGTGTCCTGAACCGGTTTGGTAATTCTAGTACTTGTGATAGATGATCACTTGGGGATCTGAGCTCCCGATTGTGTCCTGAACCGGTTGGAACTCCAGTGAAAAGCAAATAGGGTAAGGATCCCACTAAAACCAGTATCTATCAAAAAAAAAAAAAGAATGACAGCATTTCCAGAAAATGTAAAATATCCAGAAGCAAATAAATATTCAGTCATAAAAGAATGAAACTGATTTACCTCATCGAAATCCAACCCAAGTCAAGATTTTTATCTAATTCCAACATTGTTAATTGTTTGAGTTTAGGAGTAGTATCTTGGTCTGTTGTGGTCAGTTTTATGGGCTTCACAAGCCCAATTTTGTAAATGATCTCATCATGATGGTACATAGTAGTGATACCTATATGTACAATCCTAGTTGTTATACTGAACAAGCTGACGGTTGTCCATAGTTTGCCTCGAGGTTATCATTTTTATAATGGTTAGTTTGTTATCATAGAAAATATTCATTTTTCTATTTTAAAAATATTAGTTGTGAAGATAACATTTATGTATCATGTGACCATTTGATTGGTGTGTGCCATCAATTGTAGTCGACAAGGATTGGCAAGAAATATTTAGCCATCTAGGAATGGAACTCCTTAATTTGATCCAAACTCATTTTGGGGTTTTGTCTAATTTCAATATTCTTCTGAAGATGGCATATATCATATATGTATCAGCTGACCTCTTAAATTGGTGTAGTGGCATTTATAGTAGACAAGATAACCACCTGATAACTGCAGGAACCATGGGTTTTACTAACCCAAATGCTTGAGATCTTTAAACACACCAATTTTTTGGAAGTGATTTCCAGTACCAACCAAATCCTTATCCAGATTCATTTTTGGTCTGACTAGATTAGCATGCAAAATGCATAATCATGGCAGGGAAAAAGGTTGTCCTTATTTGGAATTTTTTCAGAACAGTTTGCTTGATGATCTTGCCCTCCTTTGTGCCAGCCTTCATTACAGGGGAGCAGGGTGCAAAAAATAAGAGGCCTTAAGACATAAATATCATTGTTCCAAGAACTTTTAAATAGACTGTTTTTCGGCATTTTTGGCCTTGGATTTTTTTCAGTTTTTAACATTTGGGTATGCATTTGAATCCACAGTTCTTCAGCGGATGCTCGTTATATTGCTGCTATTGTGCCTTTAGCAAATTGTGCTAGACTTTTGGTCTACGGGTTCTCATATGCTACCAATGAAGGGTTAGTGAAAGCTGTTAGTCGGGAGGGCAAGCCTGAGTAAGAGCCTCACTACCTTCACACTCGTGTATTTTTATAAATTATAATCAAATTATTAGATAATTTTGAGCCCTGAGCCTCAGCAGCCCAAAATAAAAAATTGTCTATTGATTTAACCGGATGATTTTTGCTGTATTGGTTAAACTGAACTTTTTAAAACTCAATCTGCAAATGCTGACGACTTGCAGGGAACTATTAAGAGGACCTATGTATTATGTCATGGTCCTAATTTTCTGCACCACTGTGTTTTGGCGGCAGTCACCCATAGGAATGGTTTCTTTGGCAATGATGTGCGGAGGGGATGGTATTGTTCTTACCCTACTGAAGATTGCTGAATTTTTTTTATAGAAGTTGCGATAGGGTGGATAGAAGATGCAACAGTCCCAAAGAGAAATGAAAATTATTGCATGCCAAATAATATATCTACTATATATGAAGCTTTTTGTATTTACAATATGTGTACTCAGATCCATGTATCTTTGCATTGTACTGGCAATGTATCTTACTTGTAATTATGGGATCCTGCATTTGCACTTGTAAGACTTCTTTGTTTTATTGTACATCTATTTTCACAGGTGCTATATGTCTAAAAACCTTGGAATCTATTTGCCAAGCAAGCATGCTAACAGCACTAGATCAATGAAAGTGGATTCCTTGCCAAAGACTTTGGTTTGGCCTTTTGGCTGGGGACCCATGTACGTGCACATTGGCAAGGTTGAAATCTAGCAAGATTAAGCTTTGCCTTGAGTTGAATTTTGAGGAAGCACATAAGGAAAATAATATATAGATAAGGTGAAAAAGTTGCCCTGTTCATGCAAGGGGAATCCCATACACCATACTTGGTGTGTTGGCTAGGCCAGCACCCAAAAAACTCCTTTACCTTTCTATCTTTATAAGATGTCTTGTATTCTACTACTTTTGTCATTGGGATATTATTGATCTAGGGCTCAGACCTCCTAATAGAGATCTCTGAACTTCATTCTAACAAAACATGATTTCTCAAATGCTGGCAGGTATAGCTGATATTATGGGAAGAAGGTTTGGAGGACTTAAGCTTCCTTATAATCATGAAAAGAGCTGGGCTGGAAGTATATCTATGTTTGTGTTCGGATTCTTGATTTCCCTTGGGTAAGTTGTAGACTAGTTGCTCATTTATGGACCTCTAGAATTTTCATTAGTGATCTACTTAACTAATTAGCTGATAAAGGGGATGAGAAGATATCTTGATTATACATGCATGTGCAAATGATTGCAGTGCTTTGATTTCCACACCTTATGAATTTATACATGTTATCACACGCTTTCTCTGGTACTTAGACTAGGAATGGCATATGCATTACAGTTGTTGTTAACATGATGGATTAATTTGCAGGGTTCTAAGCTATTTTTCTGCATTTGGATTCATTCAGCTGAACTGGGAGACTACAGTCCAAAATGTTGCAATGATATCAATGGCAGCAACAATTGTTGAATCTCTGCCTGTAACACAGTTCTTGGATGACAATATCTCAGTTCCTATAACAAGCATGCTGGTAGGGCTCTGGCTATTTCATATTTAATGCTTATTTCAAGCTGGTTTCATGGGAGTCCTCCTTGCAAAGGATAATCCGCCTCCTCCTCCTGGGGCTGCGGCGGCATGTGCTTGATTCTGCTGCTTTGGGTTTTCAGCTCTTTGATGATGTGACCATAGTTTGGCCCTGCTCTTTGATATTTTGGACCATCACCTACAGGCCGCCTTTTTATTATAAACCATCAGATGTACTTATATTTATTTATCTTTAGTTAATAAATTTATCATGATGGCCTTCCAATAAAAAAATTATGTTGGATAACTTTATAAAATTGTTTTTGTTGATTAACCTGTCTATGTATCTTTTATTAAACATAAAACAAATGGACGACCAAAAAATGCAGGCAAAAAGGTTGACATCATGCCTCAACACAAAGGGCATGAAGCCCAAGACGAGAGACCTTCAACGTATAGTATTCTCAAGCCCGGATTC